>CM072885.1:29857875-31057875 GCA_037013685.1 Acridotheres tristis | reverse complement strand
TAGTAGAAGATTAATTTAATAGTTGATGGGGCAAGCAAACCTGCTAACTTCCCCTCTGAGAACAGGCTATTTCTGGAAAGCTGGTGAGCTGTCAGGCACATGTCTGAAATCCTAATCAAGCTGAACAACTAAAGGTTAGCACAACAGCTTCTGAGCTTAACATTGCCATATTACAATCTTTCTCAAAGAAGGTAAGTATAACCAAACTCAATCCTAAAACCTCAATTCTACATATGCAAAATAGAAAGACAGGCTGCCTGGTACATACTGTATCCCTTGAATTAGTTGAACTCAGAAACAAATGGCAAGACAAGGAATACAGAATTGTTTCCCCTTTCCACGTACTGGTGGAAGTAAAGTCATGAATCAGGTATGTTTTTGTTTATAAAACTGAGGTGTGAGGAAGGAGGGACAGAGGAATAATGTGATGCAGTTAGGAAATCACGCTAGGAAAAAAATACAAGTGTTCACTGTTGGTGATGGATAGGGATGCTCAGTTTGGCATCTTGTATCACACATCATCTATATCCAAGTAATTCTTAAAGTCACTAGGAATATCATTGAGAAGCTGAATTCCTTCCAAGATGACCTTAGCAGCAGGTGAACTATTTTATCATTTCCTTTTAGAAAGGGGCAGATGCCTGGTTTGCAATAATGTGTCACTCACTGACACCTAAGCAGGTATTTCCAATTCTTAGGACATTGCAAGAACTTGTATTGGACGAATGGTCCCTTTTCAAGAACTGACTCCTGCCCAATATCCCAGGAATAAAAGGAGTCAGTAGGTTAAACATCTTTGACAATATTTTATTAGGCAGCACGACCTCAACCATATCCCACAGGAAGCAGATTTGAAACATAACTTGGTTAAGAGACAGCTCTGGCTGTGCCTGGGCACTTGTGCAGAGTGTACTCCTGCCTTGTTCTCACAACACCCAACACTTACAAGCACACCAGGCTATTGAGTAATTAGTTTATATTGATTGTTCAAAACCCTCTCTCCACAAGATACAAGTAACTTCTCCAACTTCTCTTGAAAGACAACAAAACAACCCAAAATCTGAATGCATGATGACTTACTAACTTTTCTGAGTATTTTGAACACTAAGGCTACATCCTACTCCCACAATGAACAAAGCAGCACAGGGCAACGTCAGGATCTTAAGCACAGCAAAGGTGCCTAAGTGTAGGAGTGTTGCCGAATTCCTAAGGAAGACAAGGCACTGGTGAGAGAGAGAGACAAGGCTGCTTTTCTGCAGAGACTGGTCTTGCCTGGGCCCCCTCTGACACATCTATTTCAGACAGCACACACACCAGCTCCAACAAGAGGAAACCACAGACCCACAGGCCCACTTTCCAGTCATACAGGCCAGTTTGAAAGCTTGGCTGATAGAGAATAAAAGAAAAATACATCTTACCTCCAAATGTAAAATGCAACTTTACAATCGCGGTTCTCCTCACCAGATAAGGTGATTAGAAACGTTCAAAACAAGGTCCACAAACCTCAATGAACTGAGATTAGGACAGCTCAAAGGACATTCACTTTTAAAAGAAAAACGCTCCCATAGGGCGAATGTGAAGCTGGCTATAAAATGATTGACAATACACCACATCACAAATACTGTGGGGTTGCTCAGAACAAGGTTTCTAATCTAGCCTATCTTAACAACAGGCTATCTGAAGAACTATTTTAGCAATTGCTTGTTTAGGAGTTCTTCTTCCTCTCCTGTTCAAGTGCAATTTGGTTTGCATTTTAAAACTACAGGGTTCTTCCTCCCCGCCCCCTAGCCTCACTCATCCTTCAAAGTGATCTGTTTAAAATGATTACATCCTAAGGAGGATTCAAATGAATATAAACAACAGCTGAAAAAATAAGTGCTTTCCAAGGGATGACTAGAAAGGTGGTCTTTCTATTCCTGCCATGACACCTACAAAACACAACAAGGATGTGTTGCTTTGCTTTGCTTTGCTTTCCTAAAGTCCATGGAGCATATTGAGGTTTCAGCTCTGTTCAAATACTGTCCCTCAAAAAAGGCTTTATAGCCTACAAGGAGGTTTTTCACTGGCAGGTTGACAACTATGAGTAACATAATTGAGTTACACAGCTAAATTTGATTTGAAAAGTAGTTACTGTGTTTTTTCCACTGATGAATTAAAGCAGTCGTAGGACAAATTCCTTAGAGGCAAAGACAAACTACACTCCTAATTACAAAGCTATGGGTACCCAAAATACTAGGATATCAAACTTAGAACAAAGCTGTTGCTGAAGCCCATATGAAGGTTATCCCCATGCTAGGATTTCCAGCTCACTGATTATGTTTCCCCTGACCAGATAGAAAAGGTCATGATTTGTAAGCAAAGTTAGACAAACATCTCCTTGCCCACCCCCTGCTGTTTTACTCTGTCCTGCAGGGCAAATTGTTTTAACAACTTTTTTGTTAGAAGGCTTGTTAACAAGGCTATAGGGGATACAAGATGCATATCACATGCATGCATTCACAATGAAGGCTCAACGACCTAAGATTAGCATGGTCAGCCCATTCACCTGCTTATTTAATCTCTGGTGCGAGATAACTACATTAGAAGAGGAAGAGCACAATATAACAGCAATGAACCACCACAAAGTAACTATTAATAATTCAAAGCCTATTTATAATATGCATTACGCACATGATGAAGTCCCATCCCTAACTCCAGTGCAAATAACACATCTACAGTGAGCTCTATAGCTCTCTTGTGTGGCAAATCCAGATCCAGAACTGATAACGCGAATCTGCATCAGCACACAGCTGCTAGGTCCTTTTGAGGAAGGAACTACCCAGAGCAGTCGAGAAGGAATAGAGGCAGACCACTTGTTCATTCAAAAAGACCTCTAAATGGACCCTAGAAGAACTATTTTCCTTTTTGTTAGCCAATATACAAGGACCAACAGAGGAGTTAACTGCTTTCTTCCTCTAGCATCCTAGCACAAAGATCACTCTTCCAACTGGAAGTCAGACGATCCTTTTCAGGGTATTTTCTTTTGACGAGCCATACTGCAAAGGCAGGCTACCTGCATTTAGCAAAAGAAGGAAGCCCTGTAACAAAGCATCGCCCCATGCCAACACATCTGATTTGGCCGTGTTATCTTTGGCTCTGCACATCCCTGATGGAAACTCAATCACACTGCAGTGAGGCAAGACCCAAACCTCCAGCCGAGAAAGAGGTATTCTCATGGATGCTCCCCCCCTCTCCTTAAGAGGGTGTACAAATTTAGAAAGAAGGAAATCTTGCCTTTTACAGCCTCCCATTGATTTTTAAAATTCTATTTTAAACAGCAGCCAGACTTTACTCCAATGTACACATATACTCAGGTTTCACCCCATCACCTGTTGGCTGTCGAACAACACCCTTCTTTGTTAGGGCTCACAGCCCTCATTTGAGACAAGTTTCCAGAGAAAACACTTGAAGAAAGTGTTCAATAAGTCACAAGACGGGAATTGTAAAAAAATAGGAAAGTAAAAAACTTATGCGCCTAGCCCCGTGCACCCTTGACAGCCCTGCGCCCCCACCTCGGAGGAGCCGGGACAGTACCTTCCTCAGCAGGCAGAGATCCCTGAAGGACAGGTGGGAGGTTTTCCATCCTGACCAAGTTTCAGAGACATTAAGGGAGGTCAGAGGCACCCCCAGTCCCCCGGGTCCCCACGCTCTAGAGCCGGATGCGCAAAGGCACCGGCAGCCACCCGTCTACTCTGCCCCTCCGGCGGAGCAGCCGGAGGGAGAGCGGATATAAGTTACCGCAAATTACCTCTGTGCGGCACCGAACCAGCGGCCAGGCTGGCGCAGGAGAGGCGATGCCGGCTGCAGACCCGACCCCGCGCCCGGGGCTGCACAGACCCGCACAGCCGGGCCGGCGCCGGCAGCTCCCCGCGGCTCCCTCCGGTCCCGGCAGGCCCGGAGCAGCGGCCAGAGCCAGGCACGGCCCCGCCGAGGGCTCCTCCAGCCCTGTCCCTGCCGGACGACGCCGCCGCTTCCTTTCCCCGTCCTGCCTGCTGGGAGCGCAGCGGGAGCGGTCCCTGCGCCGCCCCCCGTCCCGGGCCCGGGGAGGGAGCAGCCTCCCCGCGCTCCTCCCCGAACTCGCCCCTGCCCGGCACCACAGCCCCCCGCTATTCCCCGCTCCCCGGGGGACCCCCGACCAACCCCCGCGCCCCTCACCGCTCCTCCGTCAGGCGGCGGGAGGAATCTCTGCCACCAGCGATCTTCGTTCAAAGTGGTGCCCAAGGCGAGGAAAGGAGCGTGGGAAGGGAGAGCGTGTCCTGCCACCGCCCCCGAGGCAGGAAGGGTCGCCGTCCCGGCCGCCTGCCCACCCAGGGGACCGAACGCCTGCAGAAGCAATAAATTCTGCGCTCAGGACACGACGGACACACGGTTTGGCGACACTGCTTTTGTTCGTGTTTACGTCCAAAATAGATTTCCCACCCCACCCTGGACGCGCTCCGGCCGCCCCGGGCTGACCCGACCCGGCCCGGCCACCGCCGCCCCGCACACCCGGCCGGGAAGGACTCGGTTCAGGACGGGAAGACATTTGTTCTGTGTCTCTGTACATGAATAATAAAAATATAATAAAAATAATGAACCGTATCTGAAGCCGAGGATCTCAGAGAGCAGCCGTCCATCAGTGCCTCCCTTGGCACATTCCAAGTGGGAAAGAGGCGTCCGAGCCCCAGCTTATGCACAGAGAAGTAGCACTCGGGCATTTTCTAAGAGGCTGCCAGTCCCCGCTTTTACCACTTCCCCCACCCCCGTAGGCATAAAAAGCCCCGAGAGGCGGGTGGTTCGGCTTCAAAGGCAGGCAGACGGCTTCCTCCCGGCACCGCCAATGTAACCGTGAACACCGCGGTCAAATTTCCTCTTCCCTCCCGCTCTTTGTCTCCCTAGGGAAGTCATTATCAAAGGGAATTTATTCGCACTGCATCTCGGGCTCAGAGCGGCGGCACATACGACCCCGACGCGCCCCAGCGCTGCGAGGGGCAGCGGCCACCCAGCGCCCTCGCATCCCAGACCGAGCTCCCCGCCGGGGGCGGCTTATCTACCCGGGCCGCCGTGCGGGATGGCCACGGGGCACTTCTCAGACACTTAGCGCTTCCCCCAGGAACCGAATTTGCATGGGTTTAAATTCACTTCTGTAAATTTGAATGGCTTTGCCGGCAGTGCGCTGAAGGAAGCTGGCCCTGACGGGTCCAGGTGCGGGGTGAGGTGCTCGGAGCAGCGTCCTGTCCTCAGCCCTGTCACCCCCTCCCCGCGGGCTGGGCACACGCCAGTCTCACGGTGAGCCGGGAGAAGCTTCCACAACTCCCGCGGGCTGGTTCTCCATCGCTAGGGGCAGGCAGCCAGGCCGGCAGAGGGACCAGGACCACCGCCGGGCTATCTGATCCCGAGAGGCACAGCCCATCCTGGGCTAACATCCAGTCGTCCCCACCACCAGCCGAGCAGATGTGCCCAGAGACACGACCATAACACCTGGAACCGTGGGTAAATGCAGAAAGCCCCGCGCGGCTCCAGCCACGGAGAATCAAAGCCGCAGTCTGTGGCTCCTGCGGCAGGGAAAAACCTGCTAAACTCCAGCAAACTAACCAGCTCCCATCCTTCCACACCCCATTTCACTTCCATAAGCAGTTTCGCTGGTTGTACTACCTCTATTCTTACACAGCTTAGTCGTTTTGAGGTCAAAATTGGCGTATCATTTGGATAAACTAAAGATTTTGTCAGAGCTTTTGTCAATTCTGGCTTTACCAGACCCAGACTGTTCCTATTCTGTTTGTTGGACTGAGCAGACCCCATCTGGCGGCCAGCTGAACATCTGCCAGCTCCATTCATCATTAATCAAAAATGGAAATGTCAGGAATAATGTTTATTCTCCCCCACTACATGACTGAATAAATACCAACGATTTGCATATAGTGTCTACTCCTTTTCCAGAAGCGCCTGACATTTTTCTCAGCAGCTCCCCACACTGAGGGCTTAACACCTCTGCACAGCAAACTGCAAAAACGAGAATCTCCTTTGGGAACTTCTGCAGCACAGCCAGCTCAATGGCTGCAGATAAGTTTCCAAAGTTTCACGACCATGAGTCTACCGAAGCCAAAGACGACAGGTTCATTTACTTTGCTGGAAAATCAAGCTGTCCTCCATTTTCCTAACGTTTTCCTTGACACTGAAGTGTCAGACGGTTGGCTACATGGCTTTTGTTTTCCTGGACTTTTGTGACTTGAGTACAGAAACTACTATATTGTTCTGGACAATGCACTTACACATTACCAGGCCAAAACCAACCATTGTGATCTTGTACTCTGAACTAATGTGGTCGTAAGATTTTCCTACATTTCTTGTCTGCATGAACAAAACATTTTATACTGATTTAGAAGTACCAGTCGTGAAAAACCCTCTACAATTTCTGTTAAATCCATTTATAGCCCCCGTTAAATTATTTCAGGTAGTCAATTATTTTACAGTACATTACTTTCCTTTTTTTTTTTTTTTAAACCTCAGACTGCTGTGTTTCAGTGCTCAAACACTATGGTACCCTTGAATGTTAGGCTAAAGAAACAGCTATCATAACTCCCCTTAGGCATTTGCAAATTGTGAAAGTCATTCCTGAACTACTATCTCCTTTGATTTCAGTTGCTTCCATAAGAACAAATGTGTTGCTATGATTTCTTCTTTATTTTCACACAACAAATATGACAGCATACATACTCATTATGTGAAGTACAAACTGTGCCACAGAAGTTGCCTTAAAAAAATAAAAGAAAGCCAAAAATACAGGCACAAACTGTCTTGCTCTTTACAGCATGTACAGCATTCTTGACTGTGTCTGGGTAGAGCTGATCCTTCGAACAACCAAATACTTCAAGGACCTGTAATGGATATGGAACCTTTTGCCCTAGTATTAGCACAAATTTAGTCTAGGTAACAACTTTCTTGTACTGCTGATCTGGCCTGTAAGAAATTTGCTGAGTCGTCAGTGTGATTTCCCAGTTCCAAATTATCCAGATTAGGGAACATCCCCTGAGATAACATTGGTAATTGCTACCTTTGTTGGCAATCACAGAAGAGAGACCAAGCAGCAGAAGACGAATTAACCTCTTGTGCCTCTTCAGAGGCAGCTTCTCCAGGTAGGAGAGTGGCACAACGCACACCTCTCAAGCCTCATTTAGTTCTGTGGATAAACAGACGAGTTCACCATCTACATCACCACTCTTTAATGATCACCACCTCCATCCCAAGACTTTTAATTAAGTGCCATCCCATGTGTTCATTTAAAATAAAAAGACACAATTCAGCTATGAAAAGTGAAAGCATGCAGAAAAGTGAATGGAAACTAGAACAAAAATAACAACAAAATTTCAGTAGTAATTATTTCAGAGAAATCAATGATAAAACTCCCCAAAATAAGCCAGGTTATGTATTTTTAAATAAAGCAGGAAAGGTTTTCCATGTATCTGACAGCACAGGAGGAGTCCATGGAGCAGGAATTACAACTGTTCCCCAAGCAGTGGTTATGCACAAACCAAAGCAATGTCTGATGCAGGCAGGTATGCCCTTCAGGAATTTTAGGAATGATGTTGACTCGACCATGTATAGTCCTGGCTGAAGGCTACAGCACAGGGAACTCTAGGATGTATTTACAGCACCAAGGTCCTTTCCACCTCCAGTGGCCCTGGGTCTATGCCCCTAGGGAGCAAAAAGGCCAGAATAAGGGAAGCAGCTTCATCATGATCTGAGATGATCTGCTGGAAAACCTGAAGAATACTGGTCTAATTCCCTCGACCTGCCACTGTTAGCACAAGGAAAAACCATGACTGATTCCTGTGAAGCTGGACCATTGTGGAGATGGAATTGCCAGCCTTTCTCCCTCTCTCTTCTGGAAAAACTAGCTGTTTATGCACACTTCCTTAGCTGGTGTACAAAAATGGCCTGACCTCCAAGAGCACTTTAAGTAAAGTGTGTTTGCCTTGGTGTATTCAGAAACCCTGATGGACATTCACCTACACGTCTAGATACTTAAACATCTTGCTGAACCCAGCCCTAGGTTTCCTCTCCCAGGTTGAGTGTGGAAGTATGCCTTCATAGAAATTGTGCAAACTGTTCCCATCTATCACTATATACGGTCACTAGTAGACACCTGACACAAGGCATGTCCTTGAAGCAAAGCAAGAACCTTGAAGGACCACAATGGGCCACCAGGCAAAGGCCACCCCTCTCTGTGCCACTCCACACCTACAGCCATAGATGAAACTTCTCCCTGTTCAACCCTGCTTCCTCCTGCCCCCTCAAATCGAGGAGTTTGGCACCAACAGCAGATCACCATGTGCTGCTGCTGGGAGCAGAGGCAAAACAGGGGTGTTACCAATGCATTGAGGCCTCTGAACTGTGCCACTGACTGGTGTCTTCCTTATTTTCTTTTTTGAGGTTGCAGAGAAAGGGCGTGGAGGCAGCATCTCATGACTTCTCAAGGCTCCAAAGTCTGACTCTTTGCCAATTTTTATTTAATGTTTAAAAATAACATTTAGATAGCATTTAAAATCCGGAGAAAAGCACCTCTGAAGGAGACATACGTGTAAAACACCACAGATTATCTGCAGCAAAGAGATACAGGGATTAAAAGGAAGTGGTGCTTGGTTTCCACTCTTTGCTGCATTCTCTGTCATTCTAACAGCCTGCCCTCTCTCTGCCTGCCTCAGTAAGTCAATACAGGCAATGCAAATACTAACATCAGTAACAGATCAGGAGACAGTCAAGTAGCACTACTACTACTACTACCAGTTCATTTTTATTTTCACCTTCAATGGTACATAGATCTGCTGAGGCATCAAGAAATCAGGCATCAAGGTGGGAAACAGTGCCTACTGCTTGCTTTGGAGAGCTGCACCAGCTATAAATGGCCTGAGGACTGGCTGGCATAAGCTGCTGTGTGTTGGAAATGCTTGACTAAGGGAGGTTTATTTTATTTCCTTTTCTTAATGCTCTCAGAGGTGAAGACCAACACACATTCTAAAACCACGATCCTACTTTGCTTCAGCAGCAAAGAATTAAAATTTCATTAAAATGCCCTTCCTTGTCAGATCGGGCTAGGACTTGCTCCTGAACTAACAGGTCTGTTGCTGCATCTGGAAACTCTTAACCCCACAGGCTCCTCTGAAGACAGCAATCTTGATTTTATCATCATTGGCTCAGCGCAGCCCACAGTCACACAGGGCACAGGTAAACTCCCAGGTGCCCACAGCACCACTGCAACTACCAGCTGTGGGGTGTGAGTGGGGCTCCCCTACCACACCAGCACTCTGGGATGGTCAGTGCCCTGTTCCCAGGCTGCACAAGGCACAAAGGGCATTGCAATGATGCCTGCAATGCTTTGCCAGTAGCAGAGGCTGACAAAGGTGGAGTCACTGCCTGGGTTTTTAATAACACCCCAGCACAAACACCATTATGCAATGGGGAAGGTGTTGCAGAGCCTGTGCTAATGCACTGTTTGCTTATTGAGGGAATTTCAATCAAGTATTGTGCCAAAGCCTGTGTGGATGGTGAATGATGTCATCTTCTGTGTCAAGCTGTATTCCCAGGCCTTGTAGTCTGAAGAACTCCTCCAATTTATCTAAATTTGTTTGAAAATTGATTTAGATTATAAAAGGAAATGGTGTGAACTCAGTGAATCTTCTACTGTGGTCAACATTCATACATGCAAACAAAGGGACCAGGAGGTGCCACCCATGTAAAAATACTAATAATACTATAATAAAAAAAATAATACAGTAGTAATATTATAAGCTAATAGTTTAAGCAAATATTTGAACTAGTGTTTCAAAACAAATTTAAAACCTTTTTTGAGTGCAATTTTGTTGTGTGAGTGATGCTCCAGTTACACTCAGTCTTCCCTGTTGCTGGCAATGCTTTTCAATAGTCTGACCTTCAGAAAAAACACAAGTCTGACCTTCAGAAAAAACACAAGTGGCTGACTTTAGGTGAAGGCAAAATTTGACATGGAGGATTACCATTGCTCCTGAAGCATTATATCCAGAGCAAACAAAACTGAATTTGAAGCCAAAGATGAGATATGCAAAGGTTTGTGAAAACCTCCTCTTGGTTAAAATCTGCAGAAGGGAAATCCAGCTGCCACTGAAATAGATATCCTGCACAGTTCTACACTGCCATTTTCTACCAGCTATATGCACAGCACACTACAAATACAAGGGAGAGGACAATGCTTAGATTAATTATTAGTTTATTTTACCAAATTAATGTTACAGGTCAACCTCAAGGCAGATAGTGATGCAAGAAGGATGCAAAAATGTCAGGAGGATCATGAGATGCACTGCACCTTTATTAGCTGTCCTTAGTACAGCAGCTGCAAGAGACAGTACCTGATTGATGAGCTGCCAAGACTGAAGACCATGAAACTCTACGAAAAGGCATCACCAAAATATGCTAAGTATTTCAGTATTTTGCATAGAAAGATCAATGGCTAAATAAATAATCTGAGCCAGGTGAGCCCAAGAACAGTCCTCTATTACTCACCAACCAAAGTTGGGCAGGCTTCTACCTCACCAGAGGTTTTCTGCACTTCTATCTAGTCTGCCACTACTGTTACTGTAGTTTGATTTGTATAAGGTTTCTTTTTCCTCACACTTAAGAAGGCTTGGAGTGGGCTAGGCAGCATCCAAATGAAAATCCTGACTCCAGAGCTGACACACAGTTTTGCAAAGCCTTAGAATTGCTGCCTTAAAATAGACATGATACTTGTCTCTCTCCCTTCCTCTTATTCTCTCCAGCCCTGAAAAAAAAAAAAAAAAAAAAAAAGAATATAAGAAAGTCATCCACCTAACTGAACTTCCTTCAATGAGAGCCACAAAGGTTTCATTCCTATGTCTTTCCTAAATGCACTGTGAAACTCCATATGCTGGCATTTTGGTAAAAACAAATCCAATCTCTTGTTTTGCAATGGAAACACTGTAATGCAACCCACTACTCCAAAATGGGCAACAAACCATCCCCCACTTACATGCCTGGGAAAATAAAAACCAGTGTTAAGGGGCTTTTGCCCTTAGTACAAACTTCCCCTCACTGACATGAATCTAACTGTATGACAAAGTGGGGTAAACATGGATGTTGAAGCTTGCGGTTTCTTTTCCTGGGGGCCAGGGGGCAATGATACAACCGAGCACAGTTTTTGGGAAACCCAAAGAGGCTTTCTGCTTAACGGAGTGAAGAATGCTGATCTGGAGGCTACACACTTTTTTTTCTCCTCCTCCTTTTGCTTCTTTCTTTTAAATTTTTTTTTCCTCTAAGCATGATTAGTTTTTCTCTTCTGGTTTAGTTCCCAGAACTAGCTTACTGCAGGATGAGTTGAGCCCAGTTTTGTTAGGAGTGGAACAGGAAGAACACCAAGAGGGATGGTCCCACTCCTGATCAGCAGCTAGCTATCGTAGCTACACTGACACATCCAAACCACATCAAAAGGCAGTCAGGAAGATGGCTTCAAGAGCACTTTTCCCAGGTGCATGTCAAATATCCTTGTGATTATGGATACTCAGGTATAAACTGAGCAGAAAGATTAGGCAAGAAGTGCTAGTTCAATAGAAACCTCAGGCCTAGCAGTGTCACCATCCACAGGCATTTGAAAGGATAAGGAATTGGCTAGACAGTGGCACACAAATAATGGCTTGATATACCCCATCCCTGAGAGTGTTCAAGGCCAGGCTGGATGGGGCTTTCAGCAACCTGGCCTAGTGGAAGGAATCCCTGCCCACAGCAGGGGTTTGGAGCTAGATGATCTTTAAGGTTCCTTCCAACCCAAACCATTCTATGATTTTATGAAGATACTATGAAATAGCATTCTCTTCTCCACAGAGCTAGATGCTTAGGATTGGGTGGTTGGAAATGTAAAAGTGCCCCCTTTCCTTCTCTTCATCTCCATTGCACTGGAATCTAAAGGCCAAGTGGGCAGGCAGTTCTGTTCAAGATGCAAGTTAGATCTGTTTGTTCTGTAGGAAAATATTGAAGATTGTAGTTAAACAAATATTCAAGTAGAAATCCAGTTAATTGTTTCTTAGCTAGAAGTCATTATCTTTTCCACACCAAGTGGTAAGACAATTAATTTTAACCACGACAGGGAAAATCAGTTTAAAACCCCTAAATATCAAGCTTCATCTCACCAACACAGCGTTACTATAGAAAATTCTAGAGCCTCCAACATATATGTATTTCCTTAACTGTGTTTACAGAAATGTTTATGGACTCTTAAGAATATATAAGGCCATTTTAGGAGCAAAATATTTTTTATTATTTATGGTATGGAAAACTCTTATGTATGAAGCAAACAATACAAATGAAATTGTTTCAAGACATTCAACTGGTACCCTTGAAAGGAGTGACCTTTGTGCAACATCCATTGATCCCTAAGCCCTCATGGTACTGTCAGCTGCTGAAACAGCAACTGCTTGACAAAACCTGACACCTGGTACTCAGTTGGCAGCTTCCGAGCTTTAAGCTACACCCACCTGGGCTTGCCAGCATGTCCTGGCTTTTCTTAACAGCTTGCCCAGGAGGATGAACTCCTTCGGGTGCACAGTCTTGAAATAATAACGCCTAGCTTTGAAATAATACCAGAATTCAATGGAAGTAAGTGCTAATGCAATCTATGGCCATAGGCAATGCATGCTTCTAGAACCGACAACTTTCGCCCCCATTTTTTAGAGTATTAGAATATATTTATATTCAGCCATTTTAGAGTGAACCATTTGACTACTACTACCAGTTCCAATAGAGGCTGAGCTAATCTTAAGTGTCAGGCCACTTGCACAAAGATAGTTCAAGATTAATTTCTGAAATTCTTCTGTTTCTTAAAAAAGTTCAACTACTTTCAGCAGGAGACAGGAGAAAAGAATGCAACCCTTCCACTAAATAATATTTTTTAATTTTTTAAATAGGTTTTAAAACATGTATTTAAAATAACAATATGAACTCAAATTTCAACAAACCAGGTTTTTGGTTAAGTAAAACCTGTGAATATCAGAACTGCTTGATATGACTTCAGATATGCATCACAGATGATTTGTCAAGACATGGCATTTTTAGAGGTCTGAAAAATTGTATGCATCACATATACAGTCTGTTTAAAAAGTCTTGAGAACATTAATTTATGTTGAGTATTATTTTAAGTTTTCAACAATTTAGTTGCTTTATACTTTCATATTTTCCCAAGTTTCTTCCTTGTCTACAAAAATTATTGCTAGGACAAGATCAACTCTCAGACAATCAGTAAGCAGAGGAAAGATGAGAATCAATGTTTCACAACAGCCACATACAAGTGACTCTCCAGCTAAATGTAATCTTTGGATTTTTGTGTTAGACACCCATCCCTCCCTCCTCAGTCAGCAGCTACTTTCTCATCAGTGGTATTCCTTCATAATGCTTCTCTGTTATGCAGAACTAATGAGTCAGTGATAATAATATTGTTTTTGTAAATGCAACTGACAGCTGGCCTGGACTTCACTTCCACCTGATAACAAGAGTCTGAGTCTTCTGAAGCTACTCTCAACCTCCCACTAAGTTTTAGAGCAAGAACCATTTTTTCCAACAAAGAGCAGTGTGGGGATTTGGGCAAGAATCACTTTTTAGGTTTGGATGATTTGCTTTCATCAGCAGATATCCCACACACACCTTCAGACTGCTGTGTAAGCTCCACGCAGAGAAAGAGGAACTTAACAGATGTGCCTAATGGGCACATCAAAGAAAAGAAAAAAAGAAAAAAGATAAAAGGTTTGAAAAGACCATCTAGTGAAATTAGCTACAGTTTCATTAAGAAATGGATGAATCAAGAATGGAGAATACTGACAACCAACATGGTGCCATTATACAGTTGAATTAAAAATGTCCTTCCTCGATCAATTCTTGGTGTACTGCTAAGGTAAAAAAACCTAAAACTTTTCATGACTTAGTTACTGTGCAAAGGTCTGGAGAGGGGCCTGCTTAGCAGGAGCACAACCCACTCTCGTGGAATTTTATGTAGCTGGTTTGCACAACATTAGGCTACAGAAAATAAGGAATGCCCACATAAACCCAGACTGGCTCTGTGCTGGGACCACAGAGCCTCAGGTGTTGATCAGTTTCCTCCTGTAAATTAGATTAAGGCTGGATTTACTTCTTCCCTGAACATCACACAGGTAAGATTACACTTGGGGAAATCTGCAGTCAAAACCAGCATGTAGAACAGGGTGAGAAGCATGCACTCAGCACTTCTTAGCAAATCCAACTAGATGATGACTTATTAAAATTTCAGGTAGATCAACTTCTGCTTGATACCATTAGACTATGTCACAATGCGACTGATTGATCCTTTAAGACGTGTATGATCAAGCAGCATCAGTGGTGCCACTGGGACAACACACCTGTGAGGGGAATATCAGACTTCCTGAATGAGGAAAATGAACAATGCTGAGGAAATAGAGGGCATTCTAGAGGGTACTCTACAGCTTAGATGCTAAAATAAGACTTTTGTACCTAATTACAACCTTATTACTCAGCTGCCATCACTGCAATGGACAAGCTGCCTCCTCTTGATTTCTCTAATCTACAGAAGACAGTGGAGCTCATGGGAAAAAGGTCAAAAACCTGAAGCAATACAGTGATCCCGCCAGCAGTGGATTTACAATAGAAATCCGTTACCACACTGAAAATGACTGAGGTAAGTTTATGAGATGCAATTATCTGTAGCTTTTTCCCATTAAGTCTTGTAACTCTCTCAATGAGAATTTAAGAGCATACATTTTTCAAGTCCTGTGTGAAGTTAATAACTTCATGAGAGAGAAACAGTGGAACAAGTCATTCACATTTTGTATTATCAACAAATAAACGCTGGAGAGCAAGTTTTTGGATCTAGCTATTACCTCTAATTACACGTATCTCTATGAATAAATGAAAGCTAGTTTGCATTTTTTCCCTGATCATTAGCCTCATTTACACAAGTGTTATGAGGCCAGTTTTTTATCCATTAGCACGAATTAAGTGATACCCTGCTGAGTGCAGGAGTGTTCAGACATGCTGACTGTGGAGCAGCTGCTCTCCTCCTTTGGTATTGAATGTTGATTAGCATCACAGCACATGACGCACTGCAGGGCATATTGTGTGTCACACTACAGCATACAACATTTAATGAGAACCCAAAGCAAACCCCACGGTTAAAA
Organism: Acridotheres tristis; assembly: GCA_037013685.1. NCBI lineage: Eukaryota > Metazoa > Chordata > Aves > Passeriformes > Sturnidae > Acridotheres > Acridotheres tristis. The sequence continues at coordinate 31,042,654 of CM072885.1, read as the reverse complement.
AGCCAGACTCTGCTCTAAACACTAAGGCAATAATTAAGCACATAGGTTGTCCTGGGAAAGACTGAATCTGTTGAACAGTGGGCATTCGTTTTGGAACAATACTGACTACCCGAGGCAGAGCTGTACATTTTCTTAATTATCCCAAGCAGCAGCAACTATACCCAAATAGTAGTATAGGAAGATATTCATGTATTACACTTGCAATTCTGATCGGTGAGACAGAATGAAGTTTCTGTATTAGACCCATACAGAACATTTAAAGGAAGACATAACAGCTATGAAAACAGAGTGCCCTTTATAAACCCAACTCCTCAAATACAGATCAAGGTAAGTATTGACTTCCTGTGACTACTAATACATCACCAGCATTCTTTATCAGCTTTCCTCATCTGAAAGATGGGCTGATACCACCCTTTTCTTGCACAGATTCATTACTTATATGAATGTTGCTTTGACAATACTGTAAAATAGTGCATCACTGTATCATCAACATTTTGCTACTTTGATGCAGTTAAATGAAGGCAAATAAAAGCTTTTCACAACAATGGAGAAATTAATGTCACACTGTTCAAACTCTGGTTATGTTACAAGAAAACATGCTTCACCATAAGGGGTAACAATACAAGAATGTTGAAAGCACTGCTGCCTCAACTCAACTGCAAAGGAGCATACATGAAATACTGGCAACAATTAGCATAGTTTATTCTGAATGACTGGAACTTTGCCCTTTGATGAATAAAGGTATCATCTTTACATGAAAATGTACATCTTTTATCTAGAAGACCGCTGCAGCAACAGAATCCACTTTTCCAGCTAAATAACATGTTTTGATCTGCACGGAGGTCTCTTGCTTATGGACCCTGAGGAGAAACCCTCTGGGGGGAGCACACCAAGTTCAGTCCCTGGAGTTTATCTAATTGCCATCATAGGTGTACATCTGCTTCAAAGAGCAGAGCTAAAACCCTTGTGTGAGAGGTATTTGAAGAAATCAGACATAATTAATCAGACTTGTGAAGAAACATAAAATAATCCACTGTGCTGTTCACAATACAGTCAATTTGTAGGAGAACATAATAGCATAAAAAACAAGGGGTTAAAAAAAAATTTACACTTACAGCTCAGTCCATAGGAACAGCTAAGAAGGGATAGATCACTTCTCTATTTCAAAAGATAAAGGAGAGAAAAAGATCACAGGATGACCCCAAATTGCATGCTCTCTTCTTTTTTCCTCCCACAACTCAAGGGCACAAAGACATTTTTCAGATTTGGCAGAGAGAAGGCACTTCAGAAGCTGGGCTTTATATTAAAAGGGGTGTTATTTTGGAAACTGAGAACAGACTTAGGTTATACTTTAGATCTTTATAAAGTAGTTCCTATTTTTGATGGCACCTGCCTCTCTCCCAGTAAACTCAATGAGACCTGCTGCTAGAATGCTCCAATAAATAGAGATGATGCTACCTCTGCAACACTACTGCAAGGCATCAGTGCCAAACTTTTTTTCTGGACAGACTACTGATCACAGTTCAGTCTCAGGAAGGGACCCATCATAACATTTCTTCAACCCCACTCCTTTTCTTACACCTTAAATTAACTTCTCACGTACTGCATATGCAGAATAAACTAACTGCACCTGTATCTTGTAGGTGCAGAGTGATGTTCTGGGGACTCCTGGCCCACTGTCTCCCTGGAGACAGGCAATCACCAAAAGGGAAGCCCACAGGGGCAGACTGGGTGAGGAGGTCACACTGTGCACTTCTGCTGAGAACATTGCTGAAAGCCTGCAGCCCACAGCCCAGGAGGTTCTGGAGAACATTTATGTCAGAGCATGGTCTGGGAGGACCAGTGAGACACAAGCCATGAGCTTTTCATGCAGCTGCAGCGTGCACAGTGTCAAATACCCTCAGTACCCCAAATACCAGCACTTCAAGAACCTTGGCCCTCCTTTAAAGGACAGGACACTCCAACTATCTCCGCACTAGTAAATTAAACAGGAACAGAGCCTAAGTGTGAGCCCGAGCCTGCAGTCACTCACACCCTTCCACTGATGGTGTGCTTCATGGGGTAGTTTTGAGTAACTAGCACTGCTGGGCACAGTGAGTAGGATACAGGAAAGGCTATGGACTGTTCCTACCATGTGGGCCAGGACAGGGTTGGGCTTGGGTTTCTCCATCCTCCCTCCACAGACCTCCAGTGCCACCTCAAAGAGTCTTTGAGCCCATGCTGTCATGTAGTACCCCAACACATGCAACACCCACTCAGCTCCCTGCTGAGTATTTCAGACATACTGAATGTGAAAAAAGACAATCCACTAAAGAGCAATGTCTGTGAAAAGGGCTGTGCATGTGTGCTACAGTGCACAGTGCAGGGAAACTGGGCAGTTTGGACAGTCTAGCATCTGGTCCCAGGGTCACAGGATCAGTTACTGCTAAATGAAACACTGCCCAGATAGAAAATAGTGTTGGCTTTTGAGAAATCTTCCACTGACTTTAATGAACATGGTTAAAAATGTGGAATAGCAGTGTAGCTGCTGCCTTCCCACAGTTTTTAGGCTTATATAAGTTTCCTTAGAATAACAGAATCATTTAGATTGGAAAACACCTTTAAAATCATCAAGTCCAACAGTTAACTCTGCCAAGTCTACCACTAAACCATGTCCCCCAAGTGCGGCATCTACACGTCTTTTAAACACGTCCTTATAAAAATAAATTTTGGAACTATGATTTACTCCAGCCTGAGTGCTGGAAGTAGTTATAAACTTCAATGCAAAACATCTATGTTATAAAATACTTTCAGAAACTCTTCCATCATTTGGAAACTTTTTGATAGAACCCAATTTTTAATAAAAATAGCTTTTAGTTATATACATTTGAGAAGCAAATGCAGAGACACCATTGTTACTAGACTGAAAAAAAAAATTAAAGAAATTTGAAACTCCTTTTTTAAGTTTGGATGATTTTTTAATGGATATTACACTTACAAAAGAACCCTAGAGTAAATGCAAAAAAGCAAAGGGACTTTCAATGTCATTCACACAGATAGTAATTTCAGAAGATTCTGCTGTTTTCAATCAAGTTTAACACTGTTAATTTTTTCTCATTATCAGCAAAACAAAAGAAGTACATGCTGAGGATAAGGAAACAGCTTTGTTTATCTTCAAAATCATGTGCTTACCAGAACTAAAGCATGTATTTGCCATATGTCAGCCCCTGCCCCCCTTCTTTAAATTACAAATTCATTAATATAGCACAGCAGTGCTACAGCATTAGCAAGGAATAAAGCACATTTTAAAGAGCAATTAAGTGGTATAAAACTACTTGGAGAGAAAGGTTTTCCACTGCAGAAGTGTCTTAGGGAGAAGAAAGGGGAAACCTGACACGAAGGAATGTCAGCCTGAACTTGATTAATTTGTACTCAGAGAGCAACACATCCCACCCCCCCACTGCAATGGCAGCAGCTTCTCACTTCGCTTTGCTATATTCTCCCTTAGAGCTTTCTTCTGATCTGTAGGTCATCCACGAGATGGATTTGTGCAAATTGACATCTTTAATAGAGTCATATCTTCTCTGCTATTGTCTCAAACGTCACAACTCAAACCATCTGTATTGGATGTGTAGGCTCCCAAACAGATTGCGTGGGCTGAACAGGCAATGTCCCAGTGCAGGATGTGCAAAGCCGACTCAAACACTCCACAGACAGCAACCCTTCCACAAGACCCATGCTGGGCTTTCCTAGAGTGGTCAGACTGGAAATATCAAGATTTCAGGACAGGGACACAACATGACTCAAAACCAAGTCAAGTCTGAATTTTAGGTTCTTTCTCATTGCTTTTTTGTTACTGGGATTTGAGACAAGAAGTCTAATGGTTCAGTTTTATGGCTTAGAAAGAGAAGAATTGAAAAGCTCGATCCCTGTTTTAAATGAAAACAGATTCTCACCCGCACAGAAAAAGCTCAGTGTTTAACAGTGCTTTGCTCTCAAGCATTGTTATGTCGTTGAAACAAATGTTTCTTTGAGGTTTAATGTAGAGGAATTTATTTAATTTAATTTATTTCTATTGCGAAATTAAAACTGAAGTTTATTTAACAAACTTACTGGCTTTAAAAAAAGGAAACAGTGGAAAAACTTTACATCTGGTCTACGAAGATCCTAAGAGTATCCTTAAAACTCCTCTCCTTTCCCTTGGGAGTTAGGATGCTCAGCAAGTTTGGCTCTTAAATCAACATACGTGTGTTATTTAAGTTATACTGTGATTGTTTCTTTTCTGAGACACCATGGCATGGCTATCCCTTCCAAGCAACTGGAAGCAGCATCTTTAGCTAGTGAATATTATATTACCCACTCACCTAATACACTAGAGAGAAAACACATAGAAAGCTATGTAGCTTCTTTGCTACATAGAAAACCTGATAATTCTCAACAAGCTACAATAAAAAGCAAGACCTGGTAAAAATTCCATTACTTGCTTATCTGCAGAGATTCTTCCCAGTTCAAAGGGTCAATTTCCCAGCAGGGCACCAGCGCTTATCAGCTAGCTCTGCTGAGCCTTTCAATTGCAGAGAGAAGTGTTGCCTCCAACTGGCATGACAATGGCACTATTAAACAGGCACTTCAAAGATACAGAGGTTGTAAATGCTTTGATTTTGCCAAGTTCTCTATGCCATCACTATCCAACAGACTTTTTCATGTAGAGGTCAGAGCCCTTACTAAGCAAATGAAAAACAGATAATAAAATAAGTCATGTGAAATGCAGCAAATCCATCACATGCCTCTATACCCAAAGTAGGTCCCCTTGTTTTCTTGGGTACAGAAAAGCCCATACCCGGCCAAGAGAGAAATAGGGCTACCACAAGATAAGGCTCAGTGAATCTGCTGCAGCAGGTCCAGCAGGACTTGTGTATATCCCACAAACCTCCAACTTTCCTTCCCACAGGAGTAAACATGCAGACAGTAGTATTACTGAGGAGGACTTAGTAGAGCAGACACTTGCAAGAGCAGATCTATTGATTAGCTGATGTCTGACATACCAACCTGGATTCATTTTAAGCAGGCTCTATACAGGCAGGACAGCCGGTACTCCCTTGGATGATTAAAGAGACATGGGATTTGTTTGTTTTCTAGCTTGCTATACAGTGAGGAGACTGGGCACAGTCAGCATGGTCACTCTCTAATTATCACAGGATCATGTGATGTAGGTCACGCTTGTTAGGGTGCATTTGTGGTCATCCCACATCTACCAGTTTGCATCAGCACTGGATGCACATACCTGTATCGAGATCTTGGATGACTTGCTTCAGACCTTTCCCAGTATTCGATCTTCCTTCAGTGTGACCTTCCTTCACACATAAACCATGTGTTTTAAGTAAAGGTCTGCTGCCCTGAGCACAAGAAGTATGCACATCATTCATCTTTTTAAAATTCCTTTTCACTTAACTCTCTCCCCACTTTCTTTGGAGCAACAGCCCAGAGTCCTAGCCTTGTTTTTTCAGGCTAACCATCTGCCTGGATAGAGCAGCATCCTTTGCAAAGAGTGCTGCAGTCTCTTTCGAATGTCTGCAGTGCAGTTCCTTCAACCTGTTAGCTTGCAACGCTTGGGACACAGGTAAGAAGATGTGCCAGAAAGGATTGTAACAGCAAGTAAGCCTCATTTTCATATGAATGAGGACATGACAGGAAGCTTTCAACCCAAAACGTTTCCTGTCTGATCAACAGGCCACAATTTACACATAGGAGTAAAACCTATTGTGACCCACAGCAAACCAAGGTAATCGCCTCTAAAATATGCCTGTTGATACCACAAAAAAACCCTGACTAAATTAAGTTTTAATTCTTAAAAGCAGTTTAAACTCAGATAAGGGTTAGATTCAATCTTCACTGAAGGAATTATCCTTTTTCCAGTTACTGTACTTCCTTTCTAATGGGAAAAAGCCCTTTCACTTGGATGTCCCATATCAGCTTCTGCAAGCATGATTACAAAGAACACATGCAAACACTATTATATTATCACATGCACTAAGAGACCCACATACTTTCCACCTGTCCCAGCAGCAAAGCTGCAAGAGCAGTTTATGCCAACATATGACACCTCGCAGGGCACAACCACAACACACGGCAACGTTTTAGTTTTAGTAAAACTGACCAAGGCAAAATAAAACCCTAACCTCCACAGCTGACAGGCTGAGGTGTGGTAACACACAAGTTATAAAGAGTTTTGTCTCACTCTTTGTTCCATCTCAGCTAATGTACACTCATGTGCCCTCTCCTTCCATGCCTGCGGCAGCAAAGTAGCAGTTTGTGGTTCTGACTTGCACACTGTAGTCTCTCTCTTCCTTTCTTTTGTCCTCTGCCTCCCACCTCCCTTCTAATGCACTACCTGCCAATTAGTCACTGAAGTACAGCAAAACACACAGTTCTCTGAAAAGTGGTCTTTTATCTATAAACATTTAGTGCTTGCCTTTTTTCTAGAATGAGCAATCTTTTCAACAAGAACTTGCTTTTTAGAGAAGACAAAATTGGAGGAACTTAGTAGGAGATGTTTTAAATATTTATGCTAGTAATCTCTATGCTTGTTTCTATCAAATACATTCAGAAAAGATTCCCTCAAAAGTTAAAACCAAGCAGTTGTGCCTGAGTCTTCCAGGTGTGTACTGGTCTGCTTACACAACTAGCATGGAGTAGCTGGAGCTGCTCACTTTCTTTAGACCTCAAACTTGAGCATCTGTACAGACAAAGCTTTTATGCCTCTGTAAACACACTGCTTTAGGTGTACACGCTGAAATAGAAAGCATTTCAACATCAAGTCATGTACAGCACTCTTGACAGAAGATGCTCTAAACCTGTGCCCAGGGAAGAATTTTATTACTCCAGTGGTTGCCAGGGACTATCCAGGTATTTTATTCTATCAGTAATTAGATTCAGCATATTAATTTCTCCCTTTAGAAGAAATCTGAAGCCAATATTACTGAAAAATGATCCATGATCCTCAGGTATCTAACAACATTTAGTAGGCTTTACAGGAAGAAAAAAGGGCAGAGTTAAGATTTCAAGTTTAGCAATAAGACATGAATTTCTACTACCTATATGGCACACATTTATTTAAAAAAAGTAGTTTACAGCAGATTCAACAATCATGCCATTCTGCACTGATTTTTGCAAATTTTATAGTAGAAAACTATGGAACAGCAGGCTAAAATGCCTTTGTACGTTTTAACTCAAGGAGAACAGTTAATTTAATGCCACTCTTCAAATGCATACATAAGCAGGGACCTGACTGACAAAAATAGCTCTATCATGAAAAGCTTAGTTAAAATTTAATCAGTTAATATCTAGATGGCTTCCCTTGACAACCCTGCTTTAGCTGCTGTGCAACCTGTCATTTTGTAACATAATTTGAGGAAAAATAAGCACTGAAATAAGGTTTTGCAATGTTCAGCTTATCCTGAAACATCTCTTCATTAGACCAAGATACAGGAATAAGAATTTATTAAGAACACAACATGTCTAACTTTATAGTGTAACACACAAGCAACCCAGGACAGCCCTGGGAGTCAAAGAAAGCAAGATTCAGTATGCAAAGTTTTATCAGAAACTGATGGACTAGGTTTTCTGAAATAGTTACTATTGATCTAGAAGATCTGATCTCTTCATTAATGCTATTATGTCTTAAGTCACTCCTTCATCACCCTTTTGGGTTTACTCATGCTGTTTATCACGTTCTAAACATACCTCCCTAGGAAAAATCCTGCTGAAGAGTTAATTTCATGGGGTTGGTAAGAAAAAAAAATTAAAATTCTCCTTTGTAGTGATGCCTGGAAAGGCCAACATGGAACAGAGACTAGACAGAGCAAAAGGAATAAAACAGGCATTTATTGAAAGGATACACCTTGGGCAGTGCAAGAACCTGGTCGGAGCTACACCCGAGTTTAAGGATCACAATTGGTCACTTGCTTCCGGTCAGAGTGCTCCAGAGGGGAAGAACAGGCTAGTCCATCCAAAAGTTTGGAGGGCTCAAAACTTAAGATATGACTCCAAATGGAGTCAGTGAAGAGAATTCAGCATTGGGCAACACGTCCTTTACCATATGGCTGCTGGGCTCCCTGCCAATCACAGCTCAAGAGTCAGTGCTTGAAATGGTAAGATAAAGAATTACAGCTGTCTCGGGCTAGACCCCTGGGCTCACACATCTGCAAAGACGTGCGTGCCGACACCCAGAAACAGATCACAAACAGAGACTCATGAGCTGCTGGAGACACAGGCTCATAAAGCCACACGATGCAGTGCAGCTGGATACCCAGCTTGGCCCAGCAATGATATAGCTGCATTTACATAGCTCTTGTGTCGCTATAATTGGAAGTCTCTTGCATTCCCCCATAGCTTCTGCTTCCAAGGAAGTAGAGCCAATCTGGGAATGCTGAGAACATACATCTGGGGTCTAGAAATGCTCCAAGTGAAAGTTGACAGGATGAATCACCCTCTTCCTGCCAGCTGAAGGACGGGAAGACGTTTAAGAACCAATCTCCTTCCCCATTCTCATCTCTCATCCTAACTAGGAGCTGTAATACCCAGGAGCAGAAGGGGTGATTCAGGTGAACAGGAGAGCAAACACCAACAGTCTGGATCTGGAAATAGATGCTCATGAAGGGAAAAAAATATTGCAAAGAAAAACGTTCTAAGTGCAAAGCTGTTTAAAGGTAATTTTCGGATAGGACTTGACAGAACGTAGAAAGGATTATTACTTTCAGTTAAATCTCTGAATATCAGTGAAACTATGACAGCTGAGGTACAAACAGCACTCATCTACCAAATAGCCTAAAAATTACACTGAAGCTTTATTTTAACAATGTCCAGTGGGATAAATAAGCAGCATAGTCACAATGGCAATGTTGAGAAATGGCCAGCAATGCAGCAGATTGAGTGGGACTCAGAAACTGGGAGGAAAGCTGCTTAGGGAGGCCATAGCCTTAGGCCAAAACACAAGGCACTGCTGTGCAGATCAGGGAAGGGAAGGGTAAGAGAAGACAACTTCCACTAAGTCACATAAATCACTGGAACTGCTTATAGGGAAGGAAGAGTATTGGGATGAGAGGAATGACTATGCACTGGAGACTGTTTGAGACTGGATCTTGGTCCACCAGGCTACAGCAGTGCCAGGAGATGTCAGGGGAGGGGAAAGGGACAGCAGGAACTGTCAGGCTCAGTAACAGCATCTGCACTTCCAGAGGTTGCCCTTGCAGCAAAGACACTGCAGGTGTAGAGCTGCCTTTCCTGAAAAAGCAGAGTTTTCAGAAGAGCAAGCCAGAAAGCCATTAAAGCCACAGTTAGAGAGGACGATCTGCTCAGTGCAGAATGCACTCTGCTTTACACTCATCTCCGGCTCATACCTCTGCCCAGGAATAATGATGCCCCAGTACTATGACTGGATTTTGCATCAGATTTTTTTTCTGCTTAAGATCTTAATGGGGCTTCAGGTTTCAACTATCTTCTGATGGCAAAAATATCCATGGGTAGTTTGCTTAGCAAAAAGGAGGAGCTGCCCCATCATCTGTCTTACGATCTGAAGTGACACAATACAGGCCTTGGGATTTCTCTCCTCAGGGCCACCTCAGTTTTGACAACTTCACTGCAGTACTGATCCAGACATTCCCTCCCTCTCTCAACATTTTGGCTGCTATTCTCAGAACAGGACTCTGAAGGGCAGGGAGGGAAAGATCTTGAACCAAGACAACAGGGAAGCAGAGCACGGAGATTGTGAGCTACAACGAAGACAGGCTGGGCTGCAGGCTCTAGCTGTACTTACAAACATGATACACACTACATGTGTATGTATACACACACACTGGGCAAGGCTATAAGCAAGCAAGATGATTCCAGAGCACTTAAGGACACAACAGTAGACAGGTTGATACAAGCAAGTAATAGCACAATTTAAAGAGCACGCTGACAGCTAAAAGATGCAAAGTAGTTTATTCTAAGAAGTACCTCCATTTATCTTATAGTGGAATAATTCATTTTGTATTCAGTAAAATTTGTTTCCAGAGTAATTAATGCAAACTGACTTCAGAACTTTCTTAATTATTTGTGTGGGTACAAGAGGCATTTGCCCTGAAATATGTTAACTTGAAATCCCCAACAAGCTTAGCAAGCCTGAAATTGCTAGGGATTTTTTCCTTAATTTCATTCTATGGCTAGAGCCTGAATAGCTTTGCTTTAGTTTGTGTAAAGCCATCTAAAGCACTAGGCTAACAGCCAGGAGACACATCTCTTCCATCTACCTGGTTTGCTGCACTCCAGGGCCCTGAGCCAGACGTGGACTGCTGAAGGAGAAAGAAATCCACTGGGAACAAGAACCATCCACAGCACATTTCATAAAGCATCACCAACAGAAAAGAAATAGGTTAACCTCTCTCACTTGCCAGTCCCAAAAGAGGCTTACACTTGTTCTGAGAAGTGGCATGAAAATCTGGTTTGTTTCCAGCACGACTCTTCCAGTCACTGGAAAACCTGAATGGAAGCACGTATCTGTGGCCACATTTCACTTCACTAGGGCAAACAAATCATGGATATTTTTTCCCCAGCAAGAGAGAGATTTCTGGAGCTCATCTTTGGAGCCTTGTCTGTGCTGCACTTCCAGTGCACAGCATTAAGCACATATGAATTAAATTGTCAAGAAAGACTACCTCCCCTACCTCTCAACAAAACCCCTCAAGAAATTCGGCATCTCAAACCACATCCTTATTAAAAAAAATTTAATAAGTACTTAGTCAGAAGGGTGTGTGCAAGCCACTAAACCAAAATTCCTAAACTCTAATCCTTTCCAACAACAAAACTTTCTGCTTCTGCCAAACCACTTGGTCCATCTGTTTCACTTTCTTTCCTGTAGAAAGGAGAACGTGGCTTCCTCCACAAAAGAAGTCTGTGGACTTGATCTTTATAGTGTCTTTTTCCAAGTAAGTTTTTCTTACTTGCAGATAATTTTCACACTAAAGCTTCAGGTCTTTGCTAACAGGAAACTCGGGTAATTGTACAAGCATTAGTTCTTGAGCCATTGCCATACACACAGGATTATCTGCTTTTTGTTGCTTTTGTCGAAAAAATAGCTGGAAGAATAGAGGCTTGCATTTTCTCAACAGTTGAGGGATAGAGAAGAGAGTATCTTCTCACATAAAATGCTTTCTTGGAAAGAATAAAATCTGAAGAACCAAGTAAGAGTTCAGTAAATCTGCTTCCAAGTTTCAACATTTAATTCAAAAGATCACTATTTTTGAGCGTTCAGGACTTAAAGCAGGTATTTTCTCTAATGTCTTCTCATCACAAAGAAAAATCTGATGTATTAAATAGAGAATTTCTTTTTAGTCATTAAAGAACTAATTAACACCTTCTAATACTTCAGGGATGTAAATTTTGAAGAAATTCCATTTGTTGTCCTGTGCCTTGCAAACCTTCAAAAACACATGCTGTGAAGAACCTGACCACCAGTCCATCAAGACATAGGTAACGAATCCAACACATGTACAAGAAACAATTATTTAAAGAATATATACCACTTAGCTGCAACCATTTCTAGGCCTCCTACTTCGAGGTACAAAGCAAAGGTGTCTTGAGAGCACCTTCAAAAATGTCTTCTGCAGGCTACCTTTAGAGGAATTGCTCTTGTGGGTGGATATATGTAAATAAGTGTTCCCACTCCCTAGGTTTCATATGGAAACATTTACTAAGTTACACCAGCATAAATGGCTGTAAAATCTCAGAACAAACCTTCTCCTTCAACATTAGACACTTCACCTCAGATTTTATTTGTAATTAAAATGTTCCACAGGAAATAATAACCATAGCCTTAATTAGGTAATTAAACCTGTTCTTGAAGACTTATGTAATGCAAAAGAACAATCATGAAGATGGAAAAGTTTAAACCTACTAATTACATGCATACATAAGTTACAAGCAAAAGCTTCCTTCTTAAATCACTTATTTTAACTTTTGCAAAATTACATCTTCAACAACCAGCTGTTGTGCATCAGAAGTGAAGAGCTTACTAATGCAAACCTTCTATTTCATAGTGCTGCACTAAAAACCTCACATTAATTCTCATAGATTTAGAAGATGCAGAAGAAATAAATCAAAATCACAAAAAGCTCAAGTCTGCTTTCTAGATCCTCTTGATCTTAGATATGCCTAGAGTTTGGAATAACTTCTCTTTACACTAATGTAGTAAATATTCCTTCCCCACCTGCCTTGTTCCACCCTTCTCCGAGATGAGTGGTAATAAAGATGTCTCAGCTGTCCATGAGGCAGCTGTCAAGCCATCCTACTTTAGAGTGAAAAAAAGTACAAGGATTAAAGAGAGCGATGGAAAAATCAAGTACAATTATTTTCTTAGTGGGTGTTTGTACAGTTGTGAATCAGCTCTGAAAAATTAAGACAAGGATGTTCCCTGTACTGAGGAGCCTCACAGACACTCAAGGGCTTAAAAAACGAGTGCTTTTCATTCTCTTTTGCAACTTGTTGCTCAAAATAAGGACAGCCCAAGTTGGGATCTGCATCTCAAAATTAACTTATCTATGATCAGACCTTTGGCTTCATGAATACCTGAAAAAGGATAGCTGCAGTTATACTTTTTGTATAGAAATGCATTTAGATCAGTTTACACCAGTGTCTCAAGTAAACAGCCAGTGGTATTTTATAGCAAATCAACCAAACCTTTTCTTGTCTTGCCTTGCAGAGCTTGGACCCCAGAAAGTAAAAAACACTGATCTTCCACAGAGCTCCCTCTACTGATTAGCTTTTCGTATGTTGTCACACTGCAAAACACTTATACAAGACCATTCAGCCATAGAGATTTTGTAACTGGTCAGAAATACTTGAGTATTATTCTATAAATATTTAAATATCAGGTAAAGAAACCCCAAAAACAACACATCCAAACAAGTCAGCCTTGGGTGCCCAAAAACTACTCATTTCCAACAAAACCACGAGGGAAAAGAAAAGCAAATATATTCTTATTTCTCCCAGCTGAAACAAAACCAATCATAGTGAAAACTCACAGAGCAGTTCAGCTGTCTAGAAGCTGGGACAATAATAATGTCAAACATTCTAATATTTACTAGATGGAAATTGCAGTTTCCTCCTTTTCAGTAATGTTCGCTTGTATAAAGTCTTAGCAACATTTGTTACCAGCAGAAAGTACAACTAGACTAAAATCTTCTACCTTAAGAGATCTATGTTTGGTGAACAGTCTATAGATTTATCAACGTGTGTCTAAATTCAACTGATCATCTGCAATGTAACAGAAGACACCACAAAAACAATAGCGAGCTTCATACTACCCAAGTACTCGGTTTTAATTTGACTTTAAGAAAAAAAACAATTGTTAATAACCTACTACCCATAAAAAAACACTCCTGTTTTCTTTGACCTAAGAAGCTACATCAGTAGACAAAATACTCAGTAGTTACTTCACATGACCTAATCATCAAGGACTCACTTGTGCACATTTAGACGATACAAAAGTATTAATTATGATCCTCACCACCTGCATTAATAGGTCAAAAATACAGCTCATGTTCACACTGCATCTGCTCCTTTACCTGAGTTCTTTAACCATAAGATCTATGTACATATAACACTTCCTTCATATGATATTTCCCTCAGTGCAGCACATAAGACTCTCAACATGCGCTTTCCTCGCTTTTTGCAGCGGAGGACGACTGCTCTTGACGGTGTTCCTAAGTATTTGCCTTGGTGTTTCAATTTAGTTAAATAGTCTGTGTTTTTTCAAACTTCTTGAGCCCCCAATCTTGTACTAGACCACTAAGTACAGAGACTGTGTCAGTAGCCTTCCCATTTCTTCCTGTGACTGACATGGGTTGAAGTATCAGTGGCTTAACAGCATGAGGCCACTCAGCATGCACCATTATTACTTTATTTTAAGATCAGTGGAAGCAGCTACTAGGTGTAACAACAACTGTTAAGAAATAAGAAAATCATGCTTCACATCTGCTTGTACTTCAGCCCAAAGGTTGTGTTTGCAGTAGCCAGACAACACTGTGACTGCTTGGCAGGCTATTTTAGCCATGTTCTGGTTATTATAAGGCCTTTATCTTGACCTTCTACAAACAGATCTCCAATTACAGGCAAGCATGTCAGTATACATCCATTTTTCTTACTGTAATTGCGTTCAGAATTCCTTCCCATTCAAGCTTTCCCCTACAGTTATCCTGCAACTCGTGAAACAGATGCATAAAATGCCAATTTTAAAAGCACTTCTCCCAGAGAATACCAATTATCTCTAGCTTCAGAAATCTTCATGTGCTTTGGGAATGGCTACACAGAGCCATCTCCTGGCTAGACAGGAAACAGAACTTCTGTAAATACACACCTTAACATGTGTGAACAAGTTATTCATCTGCTGCAAGAGAAGACCTGTGTGCCGATTCAAGGGTTGGTTTCAAAGGACAGTCTTCATATCTGCATACCATAGTTCCTCGCATCAGCCAGTCAATAAATACATAGATGATGGAGAACAACTCATCCTGTTTGCTACTAGGTTTTTGGAGAGTATAGATGTAAAGTTAACAGCAAGCCCAAAGCCTCTCCTGCTGGCTTGAGAAATAGTGACAAAGCAGCAAAGCTTTATTCATCTGTCCATAACAGAAGTCCCAAAGAACATCCAGGGTCCAGGAGACAAATCACACAAAAACTTGGTCAGAACTGTGAGGCATCCTAACCTGCAACCGTGTCTGATTTCCTTAGGCATAACTAAACTCAGTTACCTTAACTTTTCACCATCAATTGACATAAACAAGTAATAGTTATTCTTTGGAGATCTTGTTCAGGATTAAGTTAACGTGACCCAAATTATAACACAACTCAACAGGAACTGAGATAAAAAGATCAAAAAAAACTCTTACTTGGTGTTGAGTTTAACCCTAATGGATTTTCTAAGTATCTTGTGTTTGTGGATTTGCTTTTAAAAAAATCTTAGAACATCCTGCGTTGGTAGTGACCCACAACAATCATCAAGTCCAGCTCAAAATAATAACACTCTCAGACAGCAATCATTTGCTTCATTAGGTTTCAAAACTGGAACTATTGCTCCTTAGACAGAATTCACTATTGGAACTTGTTCTAAAACCATTTGTCTGCACAACATGCTACAGCTTATACGTGAGAATCATTTTCCTCTTTGTACCAACCAGGAAGAAAGATGTGAGCATGGCAAACAAGCCTTCTTCTGCATTTATGCATATCTCTGGATTCCTTGTTAAATCAACACTCAGAACAGCTAACAGATGTGAGAGGTTACTGATAAAAAATTAACTGTCTTTGTTAGTTTTCTTCCCTCCTATAAAGGGTATTTCCACATCTTCTGAATGGCTGCAAACACTGATCCGCCTGTAAACATAAACAGAACAAATGCTGCACACACTACAGGGCAGATAGGGAAAGATGCCATGATCACTTGGCTGAAGCCTAATAGCATCATGAAATATAGCGGGGTAAAGAACTTACCATGGCAGCAAGAGCAATCTGTCATCTTCTCCAGGCTGTAAGTGCAAGCAGTTGGCACTGCAGCCCTTTGAATCAGACTTTTATACTGCACTAGGTACACCTGCACCTCAGAGGAACTAAAGCTTTTAGATTCTAGTTTTAATTACAGTTGAGTAAATATCCTTCTGTTCCCTTCTTAGAGGCAGATGAAGCTCAGAAGTCTCTTCGGCTATCACCAGGTTGATCTCTGTTCATATTATCACTTTCAAAAGATTTATGTTTTGACCCTTGAAGTGAAAATTCCACTTTCTCTGCAAGATTCTCATGAGCCAAGCCCAATACATAAGCTCTTCCAGAAAATGAAATGTTCTGAAGTGTCAGAACACAAGAGTTTCTGAAGTCCTGTTCTTCCTGTGTACTACCACTTGTACAACAGCAAAAGAGGGCACAGCCATCAACAACAGAAGTGGCATGTGATCCTGCTCCAGCCTTGGTGCCATTTCAAAGTGGATCACATACACCAGGATTTGGGAACTCGGGCTAGAGCAGTGCATGATCTAGGTCAACAGAGTGAAGCAGAGCACTCTGGTCCTGCCCTAAGGCTGCTGTCCCCTCCTACATGGGTGCATGAGCAACAGCAAGATCATTGGAGGCATTTCACGTAGGCAGTCTGGCAAGTCACAGATGTCACTTCTAAGTAACACAGACATTATTCATAGTCAGTCACTGCTTGCTATCTACAGATAACTGATTGCATTCAGACCAGATTGGAAGCAAGGTTGGCTAAAAAAAAAAAGAAAAAAAGAGCCAGACAATCTGTTCTCTCAGAGCTCCAGCCATTCCTGGACACAGAAAGTGGGAAAGACTTTGACAGCCAGGACCCAGACTTTAGCACAATAGCTGCTCAAAGTCAAGAAGACAGCAAGATAATGCATTATTAGCCAAGTGCTGTAGAAACCTCAGCAACTAGCATTTGAGTTTGCTTTTTACTGCAGCTGGAGGATCTGACAACTTTATTTTCCACTCCTTGCCTGCTCTTTTTTATCCCATCAGTTTCTTTAAACATCCAGACTTTCTGCACATAGCATAACAGCAGAAGAGACCATGTAACAGCTCAATGGGCTGTCTGAAGATGCATGACATGTTCTGTGGTTTTTTTAATTGCATTAATTGTTCTGATACTTTTTTTTCTTTTAAGATCTACATTTACAAGAATATACAGGAAAATTTAACCACAGTTAGCACAGCAAAGATTGCTGGCAACGTAGAGTTTTAACATCAATTTATCACTTAACTGTAGGTGTCACCTCAAATGAACTCACTTCTGTACATTGTATTCTTGTCTTCTTTGCTAAAGCATGATGTGGCCTACTTAGCACATAGCTGCACTCAGGATCCCCCTTCCCTAGGACTAGAATACAACAAACCAACAAATTTTGGTAAATATTTCATAGCCACAACTTGCATGGATCAAGCTTAATCACGCCTTAGTTCAAAAATTTGTGAAGTTTATTATCAATTTTTGAGACTCACAATAACGTACTACAATCAAAAGTTTGCTGTCTGCAGCAATTTTTAAAAGATTTAGTTGTGATCACAATTTAAAAACATGTTGAACTTACTGTATGATTATTTTTGGTAACTTAATCATTGGATCACAAAGCTGATATCTATAAAAATATACACTCATGTCAATGTACAATCCCTAAAAATAACAGTAAATTAACTTTAATACTCTAAGATTTCCTCTCCTCAAGGAACTCATCTTTGGCAACACCAAAATCCATTTACTGATGTAAAACTTAATGAAGAAGCATCACAGAATCTGGCACAGCACTCCTCTACAAGCCCTTAAATGTGGGACCTCTGAAGTCCTCATTAAAAGCAGAGAAGTAAACACACAGAAGAAATGCATTAAAAATGTCTGGTGTTTTTGTTTGGGTTTGCTTTTTTCATTTTTTTTTTTTTTTTGTTAAGCCTTCTTTATGGGTGCAATGGAGACCAAACAATCAAACTAAAAACAGAGTATCAGGAGATGT
This sequence comes from Acridotheres tristis, assembly GCA_037013685.1. Taxonomy (NCBI): domain Eukaryota; kingdom Metazoa; phylum Chordata; class Aves; order Passeriformes; family Sturnidae; genus Acridotheres; species Acridotheres tristis. The sequence goes on along the minus strand of CM072885.1, from coordinate 31,025,132 downwards.
TTACAAAAGCATACAGCATAATTACACTGCAGAATAAAGTTAGCATTCAAGATCTGGCAAGTTCCAGAAATGTTTAGAGGTTGACAATTACTGTAAAGCATTCTTAAATCTCTTATCACTGCTCTCCTTATCAGCATGAAGATCTCTATGACAAAACTGTGACACACAGACCCCTTCATCTGAAAAATGTGAACTCAAGTTTTGGATTCTTTTCCTGGCGCTTCAAACCAAAACACCAACCAAATAACCACAAACCAAAATAAGTTACAGCAACCTAGAGAAAGACTCAGAAGACTGATGTTAAACTAAAAACCAAACACAATTAGTTACATACAAATTTTTGTTTGTTTTTATTTGGAATTCATTCCATCCCACAGTCTATCACAAAATAAATAGTGCTCTAAGCCAGTGGATCCAGGCCCTCGGTGACCACTTTTCCCTTTGCTGTTCTCAAACCATTATTGCTGTATCCATGCTGAGTGATTTCAGCGTCATATGCAGCAGGACACCCTTAACTTTTCTCTTCTCTTGCATTTGCACACTGGGGTAGGCAAGGGAGAACACAAGACAGATTTCTGTTGGGTAGGAATTAGCTGTTTGTATTAGCAAAGACAACAGGAGGTTTAGAGCATAATATATGAATGTCTATGGCTGAAGTATCTGAATACTTTATACAAACAGAATTAAGAATGATTACCAGCTTACATAAAGAATAAAGAAGGTTTACTTACTTACATAGAACACTGCAGACTGACTGAACAGTAACAGACTGACATGCAAGACAGTACCACAAAAAGAACCCAAAATACAATGGTCCCTTTAGAGCGTGAATCTGAGCATCAGTGCAGAGCAGTGGAATTCCTTAGAAAGACATGCTTTTCCTGCATGGTCAACTCACCTACCAGTGTCACTGGCACCCACTGGCAATAAGCTTGTTATGCTCAGATACCTCAAAGAGTTCCCTAAACATCCTCAGATGTCCTCAGATGCCCAGAAAACCAACAGGAATCAAATGACAGCCTCCACAATAATCCAAATTCTACTAAATTTCTACTAAATCATTAAACATATCTTTGGGCACCCAAAAATGCAGAGTTGTTCTTTTAAGTATGACTATGACTTATCAAACTTTTCCTTTACTACCAAATTACCTGGAAGGAATCCACACTCATAAAAATTTTGTCTGAAAGAGTACAAAACCATGCAAATTTGGTTACTTGCAAGGGAGCACAATGCAAACGTACTGAATATGAAAACAAAACAAACTCAGAGGTCCAAGCTCTGCTGTAAGATTGCTACTCATCCAGAATGACCAGTTTCTCAACCTTATTTGATACCACAATGATTTAAAATATGAAAATTTTAATTGCCTTTTATTTATGTATTCCTCCAGAAGTACCCTGGACTGGTACTCACAAGCAGTTGTTTCTGAAGAGTTTCCTAAAGCTCTTGTAAACATTTCAGGAACAAATCCCTGACCATTCATGGGCCATGAATGAGTAGGGTCTGCTGTCCCCCATAACGAGCAAGATGCTTTAACACAACAAAGCCCAAATGCCTATTGCTTCTATCACGTCCCTAAACAGCAACACAAAGTCTATATTTCATTAATATAATTAGTGATTCAAAATTAATAATTTAGAAGGCATTTTCAAAAGAAAACCAACTTAGTGGTTACTCGAAACTTAATCCCACCTAACAGCACTGGAGGAAATAGTAACTCAAGTGCCACTAAGTCACCCTGAAGCTAGCTACTACAGCAACCAGGCATCCAAGAATGAAGCCAGCCAAACAGGTCAACATACTCTGCAACTGATCACGATGCAGCACAGCAGCTTCAAAGAATAACTGTACACACAGGAAAAACTTGTGTTTTTCTATTATCCCCACTCTTCCACTTGGAAGATGTGATTTACTAAAGATATTCTGATTTATGAAAATACAATTCTCAGAATTACTGGTTTATTTATTAAGAGACCCACTCCATGCCACAGAAATCCAAATGCTGCATTGATACAGTGTGATCTGAATTCATCTGACCCTGCTTGGAAAGAAGATTAGATCAACTGACTTTCAGAGGATGTTTCCAACCAGAATGATTTTAGAAAATTGTACACCTGTATTTCCTCCTACATGGGTAACACAGTAACTGCACCAGTTCTCTCACAGGATTTGCATTCATCTGACCTGACACAAGCATGATTGATGACTGACAAGCCTGAGTTTTCCAGTGGTCTGTGGGTGTGAAGACTAATGTTTTACAACCACAACTAAACTCTCCCACCTAATGTGGTGGCTGCTTTAGTTTGGTGAGAACATACTTGAAGCACTACAGCACTGTCATTCTCCATTAAAATGAATTTTTTACATTTTTGAGCATGATGTCCTTGTATTTGCGTTTCTAAGCAAACTAGTAGGTGGTAGAAATGTGCATGCACTGTTCATATAATAACTTTGTCTCCTGATGAGTACAACACTCCACTTAAGTTATTATTTTAAGTTAATAACTCCCACTCAGGTCAGAGCTATACTGCAATTTCATTACCAGCTAGAGTGGGTCACTATGAGCTTCTTACTAGTCAAATGAAAGGAGGAACTGTTTGAAAAAGAGATGGTAATTACTTCCTTTTTTCTGTCTCTCCAGATTCTTTACCTCTTGCATTTTTCCTGTGTTCCCCTGAGTACAATTTTCCTTCTCTATTCACCACTCTAATCATCGAGGACTCAAGACACTGAGTGGGAGAGAAGAGTAGACCCACGCATAGACCAAGTTCACCAGTAATAGGAAAGAACATATGTAACACTTTAAATGGAAATGAAACTTGTTATATAACAAGTGTAATTTTCTAAATGTCCTCCTGACAGACTCTGCTGATAAGAACAAATAACTTGACATTCTTAATTTTTAAAAAATTGAAAGTATGGATGAAAAAATGTGCTTTTGATGGAATAAACAATCTTATGTAAATCTGACAAAGCAATCAATATTTACCAAATATCACTATTCCAACTTAAGGTATTCCATACCAATAGGGCAGTAACATTTTATTGAATAAGCAAAAAAAGTCAGATGAACAGATACAGCTTAAGCATTAACTCTAAAATGAGTATGAACACTTAAAAAAAATCCTGAAGTGACATCTTCTGCCTTGTTTGTGTACAGATGGTTGATTAAACGTTGTTTTGGTCTGAAAGGAAAAGCTTCCCAAGACCTGGCAGCAGCAGCACAGAATTGTTAACTGATTATTTTTGTACAAGATGAATTAATGCCCAAGAGTTGGCTTCATGAAACATCAGCTTAGAAGAGTTAAGAAACTGTGAGCTGGACATGCTACAGAGGATGGTCTTTTTCAGTGTTTTAGATCTTCATTTTGCTTTATGAGATAGGTTCCCCAGTGATACTGTATATCTCTGGTGAAGCATTTTGTTCAGATGCTGCCCCAATGCACCACATGGTGGCTTTACAGAAGAAATTCAAAAACTTGGTCCATCAAATGAATTCAGTTCTATTTAAAAAAAAAAAAAACAAAAAAAAAAAAACCAAAAAAACCCACCCAGCTAGTGGCACCAGAGCTACACGTTCTACAGTAAGAGATAGGAGATTTCAGGTTTTCATTAGAATAGTTTTATGATGAAAAGAGGTGCTGCGTGGAGACAGCAAACAGCAGTACTCACTGATGAAATATCAGCCCTTCAGTGAACTTACTTGAGCTTCCAGAAAAAACAAAAACACTCTGCACTTGTTTTTCAGTGCATTTGGTCTTATTTCAAGAAATTTCTATGATAATTACTACAGGCTTCAGCGAAAGGCAAGAGATGTCTACCTTTTAGAGGGATTTTTTTTGAGACTGAAGCAACACTGAGAATTTTATTTACTTCACTAGGCTTTCCTTGAGCTAACAATCCTGCCAAATCTTAGCTTGCTCTGGTCACAGCACAAACATTGAACCTTGGAATGTCAACTTCAGACTGTTGCCTGTGACGTCAATGTTTTGTATTCCTGTACTAGTCTTTACATGCCAGGGTACAGACAGCAATGCTGTCCACAAGCTCAAAGTGTTACCTAGGCAATAGAAGCTTCCTACAATTTACACTAGAAGACTTAAACAAAAATCCCACAGGACCACAGCCTGTCATCCCCTGAAGGCATGTCATGATGCCAGACATGATTAGAATGTGATAAGAAAAGAATTTAAAGAACACTAAGGATCATGTACAGGAAGCAGCTTCAGGGTTATGCCTTATCAACCTAATCTACTTCTAGCTTCATAATTAATAAGAAATGGTCAGTCAGACAAAACATACAGGTAGTACTTGCAGTAAGAATTGCATATTCCAAATTTCAAATAAAAGTATCTCTACTTTCAAGTGCAAAGCATAGTTATTACAAAGTCTTAGTCATCATAAGAAAAAAAAAAGCTCTTAAAAAAGAGCTAGTTCTATTTCTCCCTTGTTCTGAAGGTCTTTATTGACTGCTGATGAGTAAATTGCTAGCTAGTTCTTACTCACAATCTTCTGGTGTACAATATGGGTAACTTTGATCCTTGAAGTCTGTTTCTTGCACAGTTTGCTGAAGACCAAGAGAATTACAAGCATCACGCATTGAATCCTGAAGTGCTTCAACTGCATCTGATGTTCAAAGGACTGGCATCTCAGATGCCACTACACTTTCTATTACTTCAATGTATTTTAAAAAAGTTTTTTGTAAGCGTATCATTCAGGCTGTGCGTTATCTGATGAAAACTGGAAGCTGACACAACAACATTCACAAATTTGGGGCTTGGTTCTTTTTCAAAGCAGCACTGCAGCACAGAACTTTTCTATGGCAATTTTCATGCCTCATCATCCACAATAAAACTAGCATCAGGGCTGGATAATGTTTCACTCAAAGAAAGCTGTTGTTTAGGACACTTTCTATTTTGTAGCAGCACATAAGAGTCAACCACTTTTACTGTTCAGCTAGAAGTTGTTTTTACTTATTTTCCCTTCACCACTGGCTACGAAGTAGCTCCCAGACTTTGCTCATTTCTTTGTATTCCGTATCAGTAGGTCCTGTGATTCAGAAATGTACTTTTAAGAGTCTTTCATTATAAGTTGATTTTCAATCCATTTCAATACCTTATAAGAGATTCAGCACCACTGGTCGAACTCCATGTCACCCAATGGCCAAGCTACATGGTGGGTAATGTACATTTTACAGTAACTCTTGCTTCCACGTATTGTGCTTTTGGCCAGTCAAGAGGTACCCAGCATTGTAATCTGTTCAAACCCAAGAGGAGGACAGCCTTAAATAAAAGGAGCTGCACAAAAGGCCCAGGAACCACTTCAATTTTTTCCAATATGAGAGAGGGGAATATCATGTTCCCATCAGCAGCTTACTGCTATAATGAACTGAAAAGCAGGTGTGAACATTAGAGGACTACTAGAGATAAACAATTAAAATCTGATATTTTTTGTGCAATTACAGCTCTTAGGACAGAGAAGACAACAGCATCACATATATAAACAGCCATATTTAGAATCTGCATATAAATTGAATACGTCAGTAACTGGGAGGAAAAAACAGGGAAGAGAAAGGCAGCAGGAGGATGGGAAGATTACTTCAGGAGGTTTAATGGGATATTTGTGTGTGGCAGCAGTTTAACACTGATCAAGTGTTTGTATGCCATGTGGGAGAATGCTAATTGTTTACAGGTATCAGAGCTGAAGGACTTGGATGAATACCAGGAAGCAGTGCTGAGAAAGTCCATTGTACAATTAAGTAATGAACTGCTGAACAATGCACTTTCATTTAAGCCAATCCTGCTAGTTTCTAAAGCAATTATTTACCACCAAGGGTTTCCTTTCCCAAGACTGAAATCAAGGAATCAAAAGAAGAAAAAAAAAACCAAAACCACCACTCCTGAAAGAATGTTTTCTTTCTCCTGTGGGAAGATGGGTACAAAAGGAGACAGGTCTTGTTTGTTGTAGCACTAATCAGTATTTGTAGAAGATTAGGGGGAAAAAGAAAAAAAAAAAGCCTTCTGGTCTATTTGAGAATGACTTCAATATCTGCCATTCAGGTGATTCACTATTATCAGCTGTCTCACAGCGCCATCAGAAAGTCCATAAAGCTACGAACATTTCATGTTAACAGGATAATGTTTACAAGGATTCAGCTCAAAACTCTCAAACCATATGCCTAAAATTTTGAGAAACCACCATCTTATTTTTAAAGACTACTTTGGTCAAGTTGGCCAGATGCCCAGGTTCTGCAGTGCCAGCAATTCCTCCCCATTTATTTTCTGCAGAAGATATTCTCAATACTGAATATTTCATCCATTTTGCTATTAGACTAGCTTAACCAAGGTGGAGGAGCTCACCACACACATAGCTCAGGGTGCTTGACAGCTTTGATCCACAGATTTGCCTACAGGCTGCACAGGCTGCCTTTCTTGTTTCTCAGGTGAGTAACATCCCTTCCTTATTTGATGGTCACCCTGCTTCCACAGAAAGATATGGACACTGTTGTTTGAAGGCCCAGTCCATCTGAAGCCTCAGTGACCTCGTCATTAGTGGGATGTGGTGGCAGTCACAGGCTGCATCCCAAGCAGGATTACTCTGCAGACTTGAATTTAGCACCTGTGCATCCTTCTTTCAAGAGAAGAACCAACAGTTACTGACCCCGGAAAGCCTCCTCACAATTAATAAGAAAACACATTTGTCCTTCAGTCTCAGACAGGCCTATCTCACTCCTGTACCTTCAGGACAGGCTCACTTCAGCACAAAAGCTCCCCAGGAATGAGGCTGATAAGGAAGTGCTCCTTTGGCTCTCCAGCAGAGCCCGTTTCTTCCTACCTCTTCCGCCTCTGGGCCTGGTTAAACTAGTTTGGTCAGCTTACCAGGGGCCTAGAGAACACATCAAACGCTTGGATTTCTTCTGTTGTCTGGTGTTTGTGGAGTGGCTGTGAGAAGGCCCCTGCCTCCACCTACATGCTCGGACCACTTGCACGCTTATGGAGCTGCACCACAACAACAGGCAACACACATCCTTGCCCTGCCAGAGGGTCTTCTGGGGAGCGAAAACCTGGTGAGGAAGAGCTCACTCTCCAAGCATGGAGTGCCACAGCCCGACAGGCTCCTGCCATACCCTCCAGCCATGTGGGGCAACCAGAGGGGCTGCATCCCTGTTCTCCAGCTCTACCTAGAAAGTCATGTCCATCTCCTCCTGACAGAAAACATGAAGCAGCATGTCATGCCACAAGATGAACGTCTATGCAGATCTTTTAGCGTATGGGCTGGAACCTTCAGGCTTGTTCCCTTCTCCTTGGGGGTTTCAGTATGATTTCGAACACTGGCAAATTAACAGAGACAAAGCAAGCAGAGGAACAGAAAAAAACAGCCAATTCTCTGGGTTTTCTGCACGGACAGGTTGTTTTCTGTCCTTCAAAATCATTTAAACATCACTCATATAAAGCAACTGGAGAGAGATTAAAAAGCTTTGCTTTTGGTGTCGCTGCGAACCAGCCACTGAAATATCTTCAGCCTTGAAAACACAGCCAGGCAAATGCGCTCCCAGTGCCACAAGCACAGGAAGAAAAGCACGAGCGATCTCCCTGACTCGCACCCGGCCATGCCAGCTAACATCATCTCCCGGGAGCCGCCGGCGCGGGGATTGAGGGCCCGGAGCACGGGCGCCATCTGGTGGGCGCGGGCGGGGCACAGCCGGGCGCTGGGAGCGGGCTGGGCCGGTCCTGCTCAGGGGTCAGTGCTGGGAGCTGGGACAGGCGCTGTGTCACATCTGTGTCACTGACACGGACACCGCCATCGGGGGCACCTCGGCAGGTTTGCTGTGTGCTGTGGTCAACATGCTGGAGGGAAGGGATGACCCAGTGGGACCTTCACAGGCTTGAGGGATGGGTCTGCAAACCTCATGAAGCTCAACAAGGGCAAGTGCAAGGTCCTGGGTCAGGGCAATCCCAAGCACAGTTCAGGCTGGGCAGAGAAAGGACTGACAGCAGGCCTGAAGAGAAGGTCCTGGGTGTGTTGAGAAGCTCAACGTGGCCTGGCAATGGGCACTCGCAGCCCAGAAAGCCAAACGTGTCCTGGGCTGCATGAAAGCAGTGTGGGCAGCAGGGCCAGGGAGGGGATTCTGCCCCTCTACACCACTCTGGTGAGACCCACCTGGAATGCTGCATCCAGCTCCAGGATCCTCAGCACTGAAAGGACATGGACCTCTTGGAGAGAGTCCAGAGGAAGGCCAGGAAGATGAGAGGCCTGGAGCACCTCTTCTATGAAGACAGGCTGAAAGCACTGGGATTATTCAGCCTGGAACAGAGAAGCCTTGAGGGAAACCTTGCACCAGGCTTCCAGTGCCTACAAGCAAGCAGAAAGGGACTTTCTACCAGGGCATGCAGTGATAGGACAAGGAGTGTTGGATTTGGAATGAACAAGGGTAGCTTTAGATTAAGTATCAGGAAGAAAGCCATTATTGTGAAGTTACTGAGACACCAGAACAAGTTGCCCAGAAAAGCCACGGATGCCTCATCCCCAAAAATGTTCCAGGCCTGTATGGAGTGGCCTTTGAGCAACTGGTCTAGTGGGAGATGTCCCTGCCCCATGGCAGGGGTTTGGAACTAGATAATTTTTAAGGTCCCTCTCAACAATTCATCAACTTTTTGTTCAGCTCTACATTATGCCACCATCGCAAGTCAATACCAACCTCATGGTTGCAACTCCACTGCACTTCCCCCTGGGAAGGAGATAACAGCATATGGCCTTTTTTCCACCAGAACTGTGAGGCCCACACTGGACATTAATAGCAGCCAGACCCTAAAACCAACAGCTGAGCCTTCCACATCCCACCAGTTAACAAGTACATCTTCTGCCACCTTTGAATCTGAACTTGGTGGTTGCCTGACCAGCCGTGGCTGCTACCCTCCCAGCTGCAACACCCTACTTTTCCCTGGAGTCACCAGCTACAAGAGAGGTGAGGCAGGCACTATCAGACCACTCTGGTTTTCTTTGCAGAGCCAGAAGTGCAGTTAGAACCCAAAGCCCATATTTTAGTGTTTAAATGAAAGTGTCCAGGACTGTACATTAATTCTGCATACATTTCATCTGTACGTTTTCAAGGTGACTTTTCTCAAGCATTTGTCCTGCAGAAAGCTGTCACAGCACTGACTTGATAACCATGTGCACCTCAGGTTGGTATGCTCTGCCCTCCATGCTGGTAAAGAACCTTTCAGTGTCCACCTAACAAACACAAGCATTTCAGCTTTGGAGATGTGGATCTCAGGCTTCCATATCAGTGTGCCTGGTGTACCTCTATGGTGGTACAGGTGTAGCATGTGCATACATGATCAGGTGTTTTCCCAATTGTCTCTAAAGGACAAAATCCATAGCTGTACCAAACTGTGTGCATACTGGGGTCAAATTCAGACATAAGCGTTGCAGTGTGTCCACCTCATATCTACTTTGTTTCATAAGGTATCACACAACAGGCTAATTTGAAAGTGAGAGCTGGAACTGTTCCATAGGAAAGAAAACTGAGGCTACCAGAATGCTGCTAAGACACCAGTGTTACAAAACTGTCTTTAAATAGAACTTTTGGAAGGATGTCAAGAAATATATATTTTCTATGAACTCTTCCACAGCACACCAATTTTTAGTCATTTTTACTTTCCTTAAACAGGACAGAGATAAAAAACTTAGACCCTGCTGGCATTACTTAAAATATTGCTTTACTTCCCCACCACACACACTTCCATCCTTAACACACAAATATTCTTAGGGCTTTAAACACATTCTTATAGTGTATGCCACAACATGGACCTGTAACTGAATAGAACGATTAATCTACTGAGACTTCTGATCCCATACATTTTTGTTTTCTGCCACAAAAGACATAGGTGCCAAGCATCCATCTGAGGCCTCTTGTCAGAAAACTTCTCTGTGCAAAAAGATAGGTTTTAAAGATGCCTGAATAGGTAGCAAGCTATACAGTAGTCATAGCATTTAGCATACTTACATACAAATCAAGATTGCAATTATTTACAAGGACTGATTTTTAAGGTTTACCCTGGGCTTATTGCTGCTTCCAGAAGAGATTTCTGTCTTGCAGAAGCATTGCACCATCAGCTCTGTATCTTGTGGTGACAAGTCTTCAAAAGTACCTATAAACAGATTCAAGCTCTGGATCCCCAAAACCATCTCCATTTCCTGAGGTCAAGTCTTACATCACCAGTTTCACAACAGGCAGAAAGTCTTAAGTTTCTTCAGAGCCTTTAAGCCATCAACTTGATTACACACTATTATCTTTGATTTGTTGTTAACCACTACAACTAGTGACAGAGCCAGAAGCACACTCTTCTATTCCCACATCTTTTCCAATAGAAATCACATCATCCATAAACCTGGTAAGGTGCTTCATAAGATTTCAGTCTTTCTGCAAGCTTGCTGTACATACCAATCTGTATTAAAGATTAATATTCCTACGGAGTCTCATATTCTAACCACATCACCTTTTGCTTCCCTTATACCCCAAAATTACTTTTGCACACCAGATCTCATGCTTTCAAAATACTACCAAAAGCAGTTTCTGTTCCAGACATGCATTGCAGCCTCCACAACTGTAACTTTCAGAAGAGCTTAAAAATGCCCCCAAAACGGTATAACAGAATGAGTCTTAAAAACGTAAGAATACACAGGAGTAAAGCCTGCCACCAGGAAGATCACTTGCACATCTCTGCACTTGGAAGGCTGTCAGTTCCCTAACCCACGAGGACAGCCCTATCTAACAAAGCTGAGAAGCATCCAGCTTCTAGCTAGGAAAAGCATATTTAATTGACAAGCACACATATTGCTATCACTTTTCTCTGCCCTCACCACTCCTCACATCAGTTGTAGACAAGCACCACTGCTCACGACCACAGCAGTTCACACCATTTCTTTGTCTCTACCATGCCACCTCACTGTCTGACAGCTATACTTCAAAAAAGCCATAGTTAAAGCTAAAATTAACTTACTATGATAAATCATTTTCCCCGTGGTCAGGGAAAAGTCACGCAAAACCTATCAGGACAAGGAAAAATTTACTACTGGAATTAATAACTGTAGTCAAGGGGTCAGAAGCCAGTTCCACACTGCTTCTGTGCCCAGGAAGCCACACTAATGCTGAGATCTTCATCACTCCAACCCAGCGCAGCACAGCTAACTTCTGTGACATCTGCTGTCCCTGATACATAAGGCCACCACATAACTAGCTAGGCAACCTCTTGACTTTTTGGGGGGCTGGTGGACTGAAATGGAAGGGAAAAGCTCAGCAACTAAACACCACAGGGTATTTACCCATATCATAATAAAACTGGAGATAAAATTAAAGGGATATACGAAGTCTACTCCAGATTTAAAGAGACACTCTTGTGGACACCTGTTATTTGCTATTCAAGCAGAAAACAAAAATTCAAATAAGCCAATAAATTTGCTCCAAGTCGGAATACGTTACAAGAGCCAACTATTTCATGGGCATTTTTTAAACTATAGAAAGAGGCAGTCAAAGCAATGTTTCAGTTAGGCAGAGAAGGTTGCATTAATTTCAAAAACTAAACAGAGGTAAAGTTGGAGTCTGTTGCACTGGTTAATGAATGAGGTGACTGTTCTCAAAGGTATCCACACATATACAGATCACAGCTACCATGAACAGTTTTTAGAGCACTGCTGTATAATCTCATTCAGTTATTTGACTACTGATGGTATATTAAGGACCATAATCCATTGCCAAAAAATAAACAAATGTGAACAACCACCGAAACTTGGGCAATAGAAAAAACTGTATGCAGATATTCCAAGTTTCTTGCAAAGTACTTTACTGTTCGGAGAAAATTTTAAGTTATAATATGTTCTTAAGCATGTGCAAAACGTAAGAATGGAGTGGAACACTTCACAAGCACAAAAAACCAGCAGTAACCGAGAAAGTATTGTTTATATAGAATTAGTATTTTGAACCTGGATAATGAGGAACAAGATTCACAGATTAGAACTACTGAAGCAAGGGAAAACCACAAAGAAAGTTTAAGTTGTAGAGATAGAGCCAATCCAGCCTTGTTTCCTTTGGGGCCTGCATAGGAATACAGCTATACCCCAGAATTTTTGCAGGATCTGAGTCTAGTAAGGTAAGTACTTCACCATACATATTACTTATTATGTACCAAAATTGACGTAGTAGTACCAAGGTATTAAATTAAAGACATGTGTGTCCTGATTAGGGGTACTAGCTGTGATGTATTATACATGAATATGAAACATAATGTACAAAAAGTAACAAGCATAGTAAATGATATCTACAAACTGAAGTCACAGTGGCATATATTGAACAATTTTAGGTTAACCAGATTCACTTAAAAATAGAAACCAGAGGCTGGGCTCTTCTCTCACCCCATTTTACATGTCTTTACTTCCATTGATTTCAAGTGGAGTTCTTCACAATTTATGCTATTGTGAGAGGAGAATCAAGCCTTGTGTGCTTGAAAGGAAACAGCAGACATGTTTCCCACCAGAGTGCAGGGGGAGATTTAAAAAAACACAAGTATATGAACTGTGAAACCGATAGAGTACACAAGCAAAGGCAGGCAAAGAGGCTCTAGCTGGGGGTGGGGAAGAAGAGAACTTGCAGCTTATCCAAGGGTTTTGGTTGTTTTTTTTTTTTTTGTGTGTTTAAAGACTTGGTACAGATATTAAGTCAGAAGCCCGGTAAGTATACAGGCCTCTAAAAAAACCAAAAAAGGTTTAGAGAAAAGTTGCATTTTTTTTCAGACAGACATCACTGATTTATATTTTCCTACAGTTATTCTATAAAATGAGGAGCATGCAATTTTGTTTGTGGAAGACACAGACTCTTCCTAGAAAGCAGAGATCTGACGTATTTGCATCACCAGAAACGGTGCCCAATGATCACTTATACCCAAGCCCAAGCAGATGATATTCCAAAACTCTTCAGAATCATCTGGACAACTAATATTACAGTGGTTAGAAAGAGTAACACTTGAGACTGGAATTCAAGTCAGACAAAGTCCTATATGTGACACGAGTGACAAAAATAATTTCACGGTTTGGAGGTATAGCAGAACAGAAGCTATAGTTTTATAGCTTGTATTTTTTAGGCTTTTCTTTTTTTCTTGGTAGCAGCATGTGGTTAGGAAGCTCCTCTTTCACCACCCCACTGTGCACAAACAATCCTTGTACTGTTCTGTACTGATTGGGCTGATTTGGGAAGCTCACTTAAAACAAAAAAAGCAAGAAAACCCCCAAATATTTTCAACCTATCTTGAGCTACACCTGCACAACTATGTGACAATGCAAGGGAAACAGCTTGAGTGTTTTACAGAGGGAATACAGACTTAATTCATTGTTTTATATACCATAGAAATGCCAGATTGAAGCAATTCATATTTATTCAGAGTCCAACATTGATAGAATAGTACTGTAACTGTTTGGAAATGCTTTTTCCCCACTTTCACTCATGTGCACAACCCCTGTGCTCACACAGCAGATTTAAGTCACCCCCCAGCACTCCAGCAGGACAGTGTGCCAACAGTTTCCTTTTAAAAGCAATTCTACATTATCTACTCAAAATTGTATTAGATATCAGCTGATTTAGTACACAAGAATGCAGGATGAAGCTAAATGCAGAGAATTGCACAAAGGAGGGTGCCTTCCACCGGCAGAAAAAAAATGTTGCATAACTGAAGGTGTACTTGCTGATCTTCATGAGACATGTTCTTTCAAAGCTTAAGTCTCCTTCCAGAGGCCCTCAGAAGGTGGAAAGAGACCCAAGAACAAATATGTCCTTGAATATCCAACTTTGTTTTGCACTTAGGATTTAGATGTTGACCACTGACTTACACATTAAAGCAAAACAAACAAACAAACAAACAACAACAACAAAAAACCACAAAAACCCCCCCAAAACAACAACAACAACAAAAAAGTTGTAAATGAACAGGAGCTTGGTATCATCCCAGTTCCTAGAATAAAGCCACTAAGTAGAAATACCTAAAGCCACTTTCACCTTTGCCAAAGAGCCATCATGCTATCAGTACCTCTTGACAGCATCAGCTCCAGGCTAATAAGACATCCACTAATAGGTCAGAAATGTTTATAAACAGCTATAGCACAATACAAGACAGACAAGGAGACATTTAAAAAAGTAATATTCCAAAATTACAGCCTAAAAGGGGGCAGATTGAGAACTAGACAATAGAGGTCTAAGCACTGGGGGACATTTTGCAAAGAAATCTGAAAAGCAATAAATCTGTAGCAATGAAACAGGTGCCTATTTATCACTGTGGTCACTTCAGTTCAATCAAATATGTGCATTGTTCAATTTCAGTATATTAACAGCTACTCTAAAAACATGCAAACTTTTCTTGCATGAAATCAACAGTTTTATATAACTGGAAAATCATATATTGAGAACAAAATGGGGTATTAGCCTGGACCACTCAACTTCAGCTTCACAACACCTGAAATCCCCTGTGAATTACTATCCAAGCAGATGGGCTGTATGAAAGGTTGGGTGTAAAGGTTGGCATTAATTGGATTCACAGACAGCTAAAGAAACCACTGAGCTCAGTAACCTACTCTGCAGCATCCTTTGCTGAGAGTGCTTCTACCGCTTTTTGGCAGGTCATGGTTGAGAACAACAGCAATACATAGGTCTCCCTCTTACCCTGCACACCTTCTCTCCAGCCTTACTCTGGTACAGTGCTTCCTTTCCCAGAGCCTCCCAAGGAGAGGCCAACACCCTGTAAAAAGGGACCCAGACTCTGGGATCTGTCTGTGGAAAGCGGCTGTAACACAACTGCTTGTTTTTTTAGTCAGCCACATTTCCCCCGAAGAGTAGTGCTACACTTCCTAGCACATACCTGCTGAAATCCAAACCTACCCCACGCTGCTGAGAGAACAGAACAAAGCTGCATCCTGAGTAAACAACATCCTTATGAGGCTGAAAGTTTTTTGGTACCTCGTAACAGATGAGGGCCTGGTTTGCTTTCTACATGTTTGGCAGTATTCTAAGACATTTGCTGGCTATTGGCCTTGCCAAGCTGTTTAGGGTTGTAAGGCTCTTTGCGCTTGCTTTATGCTATTAATTTTATTAAATATAAACATATCCTTTGTATGTATTTTTTTCATATTCCATATGCACAGAATGAGCTCATTTCAGCCCGAGGACGAATGAAAACTCAATATTTACCACACAGATCCACTATGCTTTGCAAACAAGACTGGAAAAATGCCGTCTCACAATGAACTTATCCATACCATCTTTCTGATGAGCAAAGCAAGAGGAAACAGTTCAAAGCTCTTGGAAAGCCATACGTATACTTTTACAAAAGACATCTGCAATTCACCAGTAAGGTTCTAGACCTAGCATAATTTATTTAGCAGTCTGGATACAGAGATGCAAATATGCAAGGTTCAGACATTTCTTTAGCACCTCCACAAAATTAATTTTAAAGTATAAAAATATTCATACTTTGAATAGTCATCTCAGCATGTGATGCTTTTATTTTTATATGAAAATACCAATTCCTGCAAAGAGTCTGAAATAAAGTAAAAATGTATTAATCCGAAAGTATGCACACAAACACATGCAATTTCTTTACATAAACACTTCTGAACTTCTGGGTGATTAACGCTTGATTACAAAAAGAGATCTTTAAAAAGTAGCTTCACTAATTATGCACTAATTTTTAACATACTTGAAAACAAGTCAGGTTTTACTGCTGTTAGACAAGTTGATCCACACCTGAAAGCACAAGATGGTTTTCAATTTGTGCCATGGTTATTGTGTGTCTTTGTTGCTACCAAAATGGGCCATGGGTGAGGGCAGTGTCCAAAAAGTCCAAGTGCTCAACGGGTTGAGCAAGAGTGCCTGGGTGCCTTGGCAGTGCCTCCTGCTGAGCCAGCACTACCACTGTCACAGGAATACTTTGCTAAGGACCAGATCAGGGGACAGCAAAACAGGTAAAGCTGTACAATTACAGCCTGTGCCAGAGGTGGGTTACACGGCTCCAGCAGGGATCACAGAAGGGATGTGTGCTTTGGGCAACAGCATAGAAGCAGTTGCCTAGATATGTTTAAAGATTCAGAGACAAGTCTTTTACATCAGTTCTTTCAGTGAGAGAAGATGCAGCTTTCCTACAAAACAAGAGGGTGCAGTCCTACGATACAGCACAATCTAAGGCCTACATTATTATATTTGTAACTGCATACATGTTATTATCTTCTTTTTTATACACTCAAACACATTCAGAAATAAAGATGATTGGACAACGAAGACACTCAAAGAAAATTTAAGGGACTAACACCACCCTGCTTAAAAAAAAAAAATTAAAATCTAAGTTTTATTATAAGCATCATGACACTGACACGCAGATTTTTAATCATGCTGGTTGCAATTATACAAATCAGTGTTCCACCTCACAGAGAAGTCAGTATTCACATACACAACATTAACACAGACATTAGACAGGATTTGGCATGCTGCCGACAGAGAAGGCTAGCTCTGGAATCATGTAATATTAAGTCTGGGGTTACTTGATGCAAGATTACAAGGCAACAAGCTCAAAAAGGTGGTTACAAAAACATCACAGGAAACAAAGTTATTTTAAATAAATGCAAGCAATTATATCTTAGTATTTGGATGGCATTTGAAAATGCTTTTTTTTTTGCATGCAACCACTCCACGAAGCCAATATTGTGTGTAACTGGAAACGTTTAAAAAAATTCTTACTAAAGTCAAAGACTGTAATTGTGAACTATGGGATCTGTCCTTAGATAAAAGGGGGGGAAACTGAATAAAACTTGTTATATCTGTTATAGATACAAACCTATAAGCACACTCTCATATCTTAAGGACGGGAGAAAGGGGAAGAGAGAGAAAATGAAGGAAAGAAGTACACAAGACAGAACAGCAAGAGCTATCAGGTGCTATAAATCAATGTTTCAAATACAGACCTTAGACAGGAGTATATGACTTTGGTACAGAACAACTGAAATTACACAGTTCCAGCATTTGTTGATGTGCAATCCACCGGAAATGAAAGGCCTACCTGAGAGACCATCTACACCAGGTTTACTAGCTAGCAAAACATTGGGCTTGATAGGTTCATAATGACCTTGAAGAGCAACTCAGCAACCTTACAGTCATATTTAAGAACTTTAAGAAGCCTTCCAGGCAGTGTTCCAAGAAAAGGTAAACTAGCAAAAAAACTGTCATTTCCAGACATTTTAAAAATACTCAAAGTGTTTGTGTTGGCTCTTACCTCTCACATATGAGCACTTCACTCATTTTGTACAATTAAAAAACCCTCCTTGCACAAGAACATGCTTGAGGAGTATTGTCAGTTTATGCTGAGAAGTCAAATGCTCTTTTAGTTCTGCTAAAAATATATAATGTATTTTGTGACTATTATAAATACGTAAAATATAAATACACAGAGGAAGAGTTGTAGCAGACCCCCTGTGAAATTTTCTTCAGTAGCTGGAAATACCCTCTGTCAATGAACCAGCAGCCACAGAGCTGTTTCTGAAAAAAGCATGCAATTTTGGCAAACTGATCTGATAGTCTATCTGGGAATTTCTGCCAGAAATGCCACGACTTCAGTGTGCTATTACTTGCAAAAGATGTTTCTTCCCATCATTCTTCAGCCATAAGGTGGGAGGAGGAAAAGATGAGCAATAGCTGCGCTGTATCCTTTAAAGCTGGTTCTTCCCATTATACAACTCCTAATCCAAACAATTTAAGCACACAAGTAAAAGCTACTCTTTTCTGTAAACACTTCCAGGAGCAGGACCTAAGCTTGCATGGCTTACACCAAGCATAAACTAATGGCTAGAGCTAACCTCAAGTTTACTTCTGTTTAAACAGCATAAGCAAAAACCACTGCTAGCCAAACTAAAGCTTAAGGCCTAATACAAGGGGGTAAACTGAATATTGATATAAGCCACTTGGTCATTAGGGACCCATCTCAATCCAGCATTCTTAGTGCAATGTTCTTATCATGCAACAGTCTTCCCAGAGACACAAGTGATATTTCTCAACTATTAAAAAATAAAAAGTAATGTTTCAGAGCATGGTTTTATACCCCAGCAGTAGGGATCTTTTTACTTTAGGATAACAGTCACAGAAAACAGAAACACAACCCAGTATGTTTGTTTGTTTTAAATGAAATTCGTCACTGCACATCCAATTAACTCTGGAATGCATAAGACACAGCACCCAAGCAAACAGAGGCTTTAAATTTAACAGCAACTTTCAGTCTGCTCTGTTAGAAGCTGTGTATAGCAGTAATTGACAACGTATTTATTATGTAAGATTCATACGACAAAGGGGAAGGACTTTTAGGCTATGACACAAAGGCTTTCAGCATTAGAAAGGGCCAAACCAATCTGCAAAAGCATAATATGAAGCAAAGCCATATAAATTACTCGTAAAATGTAGACATTCATTAGCATAGAAAAGTTTCATGGGAAAACAATGACAAAGTAAAAAGTCATCCTATTTTCATATGCTAATTAATTAAATATGCCAAATGCATTTAATCTCTTATTATAACCATAGGGGGAGACAGACCAAACTCTTGAAGTTCCAAAAAGCCAGGTCATTAGTGTGCCAAGTCATTCTTCAGATCTTCTCCTTATATACAAATTTACATTCTCAACTTATAGCATATGTAAGTAAAATTTGACTCTCCCTCCCACCCCCTCCATTTCTCCTTCTTTGGAAGGCACTTAGGCACTTGCTATCTCTTGTTCTTATATTTTAAAGTCTTATTAAATGCTAGAAATAACTCATTTTCTAGGGAAAAAAAACAAACCCTAAAAGCACAGAAGCCATTTTGCCAAAGGCCTGAGTTAAACACCCCAGTCCCCCTAAGACATAGAATAAGCTAGCTGAAAATGAGATTAATAACATTCTTGCACATATGCAAGCAAATCCACACATAGTTTGTAGTCTTTAAGTTCAGATGACATTTCTAGCCATTTCTTGCTTTTTCCAAACAAGAAAGGGATTCTTATGTTTACATAAGTTTCTCCTTGCTTAATAAATCTTAAATTGAAACAGATTTTTTTAAACAATTACCTTTTTGAGAGTTATCATACTACAGGATATTAGGAAAAACCAGACTCTCCTGTTGCTTTTACCCACATCTGACTCCAATCTTAATAGTTTAGCTATTAACCCTGTAAGGTCCTTACACACACACACACCTTGCCCAGTTGACGTTAAAATTTTTATATGACTGATCTGGGCTTACTCATTACAAAACCTTTTGTTGTACAGAAAGAGAGCAGCTCCATGGACCTTGATTTACAGGACACAATTAACTGTGCTGTTGGCAGAACTGCAGCAGCCCGGCTCATCCGGGGCTCTGCAGGGAGAAATGAAAGGATCTGTCACTGCATCAGAGCAACGGCTCTCTCCATCCATCGCCTTTCCTTCCCACTCCCTGCCCTCACTCATTCTGACCTACTCACAGCTTGGCATGAAAACCTGGCCGTTGTGATATACCTGTCTTGCAAAGAAATAGTACAAATTACCCTAATTCCCCCTAGAAATAGTAAGAACTACAGCTAAAGGGGAGAAAACCCCATCTGCTAGAAAAATCTCAGTAGAGTTTGCTGTGCAAAACATAGTTTAAAAATCTCAGTTACCAGCTAAACAATGATCGCAGGGAATTTCACCACAATAACGCTAGCAATTCATTTGTGCAATTTTTTAGGTTTTAGCTTGTTGGGAATACGCATTGTTAACCATTAAATTTCGCTGTATAAACACTTCTCAGCGAGCCTGTAAAATACTCCCCGCTGCGTTTCCTCACTCTCCAGCTGACAGCATTTAGAAACACTGGTACTGGCGGGTGCTTTATTTTGGCTCCCTGGGCCACCCCCTCTGGGGTACAGTGAGAGATTCCTGTCAAAGGCCAGACCCAGCCGCCCCGGGCTCGGACCACAGCGAAGGCGTCTGGACTCAGCCCAGCCCGACCGACTGATAAATGGTGGCTGCTGGAGTTTGAAATCCCGCGGTGGGCATAAATATTCTGGGAGCAGGGACTCGCGGACGATCCATCGCCCTTCCAGAGCTCTCTTCTTTACGAGAGGAAAGCACACACACATACTTTCAGCGAGGTGCGTGGCTGCAGGGGTGGGTGTGGGGATTACCCCCCAGTTAAAGCGGGCAGTGCGGAAGGTGCCGCCGGGACGGCAGACCGGGGCTCCCACCCCGCCGGAGTCCCCGCTCGGGGCCGGAGGGCGCCCAGAGGCGGACGCTTCGCTCAGGTTAAGGGAGAGGGCGGCGGCTGCCCGGAAGGGGCCAGCTGTCACGCACTGACAGGCAACAGCTGAGCTCCCGCATCTGGACCCTCACTCAGGCCGGCGACCGTGGCGCGCCGCTCGCCTCGCCGGGCGCAGCGAGTTGGCACGGCGGCGGCGCCGCGACGCCTTTCCCCGACAGCCGCCGCGGGGCTCGGCGGGACGCCCTGCGCTCCCCACTGCCTCACCCGGTCTCCCAAGCCCGCAGCCCCGTCCGACAACTCCGCACAGGACGGCGCAGCGCCAGCGGCGCTGACGAGCGCCGGCTCCAGGCTCGGGCGGCTCCTCAGCGGCCCGGCGACGCAAGCCCCGGGCAGGGCGCAGGACCCCCGCCGCACCGCGGGAAGCGCTCCGCCGCCAGTGGCACGGTGCCGGCTGCGGACGGCGTTCCGCCAAACCCGCCGGGCGTTTCGCCGCGCCGCCGCAGGGTGCCCGTCAGTCGTCACCCCGAGGAGCCTCCACTAACCTTCCCCGCAGCGCGGCCGGACCACGGCGATGTATTCCCGGGAGGCGGTGTGGTCCGTCACACAAACGATGGGGGAGGCCGATACCCGGCTCTGTCCCACGGAGTCAGCGCCGACAGGAGACGCTCATCTCCGGCAGCGTCGCGGAACGACAGCCCGGAGTCTACCCAGCCGCCCCTCCGCGACTGTCCAAACCCCGGCGCGCTCCCCGCCCTAATGGGACTCAGCCGCCCCGCGCCCGGGACGGCGCCGGCCGCGCTCCCCCGCGCCCATTGGCTGCCGCCCGCCGCGCCCGCCAATCGAAGTGCGGCCGGCGGCGCGCGGGGCCCGGCGGGGCGGGGCTCAGGGCGGGGCCCGGCGGCGGCGCTCGGGGGGCGCGGCCGGGAAGAGCTCGGGGGGCTCGGGAGGGCGTGTGGGGAGCGCCGAGTGAGCCCGGGAAGGCCGGGGAGCAGGCGGGGCACGGGCGGGTTCTACGCTCCCTTTCTCTCGGTCAGACGGAGCTCTGAAGCAGCAGCTCTCACCGAGGGAGCGGGATGGGGAAAGTTAATTAAAAACTTCTCCCGCTGGTCTGTGCGATGGAGCTCGTTCCGGATGGGTTTGCGGTCCACCGTGTTCCCGGTGGGCTGCGCACAGTCTGGCTGGCACCCGGGCACTGCTGGAGAAAAGGCGGTGCGGGGCCCGCAGCCGCCCCAGGGGGATGGCGGGGCTGGGCGCGCCCCAAGGCAGAAGCGGCTGCGGTCTCAGCACTGAAGAGCCGGCAAAACGAAGGCGATCGGCATTTGAGAGACACTGAAGTAGCCAGGCACAAGTATAAGTCCCTTTCCTTTTGTCGTTACCGGCGCTTTTGGTATCTGTTAAGCTGCTAGAGTCTGCAGCCCTTGATCCTGTTACTCGCACCTAATACTCCTTAAGCAACCTGGATTGAGCTCCTGGTTCTCTAGTGGTCTCAGTGTTTAAACCCTCCATGGAAACATCAAAGGATGAGTAACATGGCATTTAACTCAGTGTTATACTTCTATAGGTGTAAATTGGAAAGCGAGAATAATTTTGCCGGAGTGACTTCTAGGCAGTCACAAACTCTTCCCCACTTGGTGAAACAAGTGTGTTTGGAACCTCTAAAGTTGCTTTATATTAAAGCTGTGTCTCTCTTGATTCTGTAAATAAGGAATTACATGAGGAAATGAAAATGAGAGTTTTCTTAGTGTTTTGAAGCACATTTGGATTTCCTCTGTTAGCAGAATAAGTTTATCTGCATTCCAATCTGGTCAAAATCATCTTTCTCCGTCTGAAAAAATGAAAACTTAACTCACAAGAAACAACTTCAGACTACAACCATAGGCTACAACTTTGCTACAGTCAAGAGTGTTAAAACTACTTCTCACCTTATAAGCTTCTACTGCAATTCAAGCCCTGGGTGCTCTTTTAAATCTTAATTTTTCAGTTTTTTAAATGTTAATTTTTCAATTCCTTTTAAATGTTCACCAAGTCTGAAAATAAATATTTCCAAATTACGTCATTGAAGTTTTCAGAAAAAAAGAATAGACGCTTATACAGAGAGGGGAAATCTCAGAAGAGTCAGCCTCTCTCACTCTTTGCATCAGAATAAATTTGTATTTCTCCTTTAATTTAAGAAAAAAACACAGAAGATGAAGCAGGAGTGTGAAAAAATTAAATATATTGTAAAATATATAATAATAACATTATATAATAATGTAAAATTAATTGTAAAAGGAATGAGAATAAAAGAGTGGCAAATATGGCAAAGGAGCCATCTGCTGCCTTAGAGCTGTTTGTCCTTTGTCTTGTGTTTTTCCCTGCCACCTATTCAAGCATTTCTATATCACTTATCACAAAGATCTAAATACTCTTAGGTTCTGCTGGCAGCACTGCATGATTTCTGTCATTTACTTCTTCCCACTTCATGTTCCAAAGACATAGGAAATAAGATTGCTTGGCTTTTAAATAACCTTGTCAAAGGTGTTTGAAGTCATATATTAGCAGATCTGAATCTGGAATGAAAGAATTTATGGCCAATGCACTCTTTTAAGTTGTATATCTGTTTATCTGATCCTCACTTACAAGTGCCTCTAATTAAGCTATAAACTCCCAGTTTCTACTTAACCATATGGGTAGCCTGGGAAGTTTGCTACAGTAATGTAATTTACCCATTCTAAGGCCATGTCTGCAATGCAAATCCATCATGGCTGTTTAGAAAGTGTTATAACCTGCTCTGTTTCTCACAACATGGAAATAAAGCATGTCCGAGTTACCGACTGTAATCCTGAAACAGTACAGACACTTTTCTCTTTGGACCTGCAGGACTTTGTATCCAAGAGAAAACACACCTACTGCAAACAGCAGGAAAGATAAAAAATTGCAACCTGCAAATGCAATTAGTGAGGAAGGGACAATAATATTTCCATTAATTTTTTTTCACTTTCTGTGGGAGCTACTTGGCTGCATTCTTGCACACTTGTGCTTTTGTTGCATTCTCTCCTCAGGTACTGTTCACAGGTTTTAATTGCATGCACATTTCATTCACTTGAAGTGTGGATAATTTGAGGATGGGTTCTTGTCTGCTGCTGGAGTAGGTTGCAAGATGGTATAAAGAAAGCTTACACATAAAAAAAGGCCCAGAATATCTATTTGTATATCTTAAAATTCTGTTAAAAATTTCAAAAATATCTATGCAAGAAAAAAAATAAACTGCTTATCAGCAAGTTTAAAGGGGGCTTGAGTCTCACCTTTGGTACTGTAACATAGTAGAAACCCCAAATTCCATGAGACTTGCCCACTTTATGAAAAATATTTTCTAAAATATGTTCTATATTTAGAATTTTTCTGTGAAAAGTATTGCTGACAGTTATCATTAATTTCATGTGAGGAATGTAGGTTTTGGCCCACTTTGCAGGAGGTCAGAATTTAAAAATGTGAAGTATGAGACGTTTTTCTGTGATTTTGAAGTAGGAGGAAAGTCTCTGTAGAGATTCATACAGGTACCCTGGAAGGAAATGCCTAGAGCGATCCATCAGACCTTCTTTTCCAATCCTACTTCTTCCAGTGAATACTTTAAATATTTCTTATTATCTTTAAAGTATCCCATGTTTACATATGGAAACTGTACATACAGAGTTGCAGCCGCAACTGCAGGTAAGCATACACGAGTTGCTCCTTGTGTAACAAACTTGTAATCTAGCACTGATGTAGCTTTCAGGCTGGCCTGGAAGAGGTGGCTGGACCAGACGGCACTCAGAGGTGCCTTCCAACCCTGATCCTGCGATCTAGAGCTGTTGGATTCAGCCAATACAGGTCTGACTACGTTGTCTAATTACTAAAGCCATTTAAGTATGGGGAAGAGAAAAAGGCCATGCCCAGAGATGGAGAGTTTTGAGTGAAACACAGCAATCTTTACACTGACTTTTGGCCACCCCTCAGATGTCTGTGATGGGTTTCCTGTGTATTAAAACAAAATTTTTGTTAAACTGGGGGCAAGATCTGAATGTCATGCAAGTTCCAGTTGTTCTGTTTTGTTTTGGTTTAGCTTTTTTTTTTTAAGCATAGACCCACTTCATTTGGGGATTTTGGGAGAGAAATGGTGCTTTAATTTCTGCTGCTTGCTTTTTATGACACTGTACATTGGATTTTTTCTTTCTCTTTCTATTTCTCAGTCTTTCTTCAGGAAGGGACATCATAGTGGATACAATGGCCATTCCTTTCATATATGTGCCTCTAAACAGCAGTAGGAATGCCTCAGTTTCCCTGTTTGCATTCAGAGAATAAAACTGTCTTACACCACATTGGTCATATGAGGCTTAGTTAATCTTTATGCAGAGTTTTTCAGACAAAAAAACTGTATGGAAGCAGATAAATTATTAATATTAACAAGAGCAGCTTGTTAAAACTCCGTGTTAGGTGTTTTGCTGGTTTTGGGACACTTTAACGGGAATCAAGTAATGTGGACTGGCCAAAGCAATTAGGCATAAGCTTTCAAATGCTGATTCCTATAAACCCAACTCTTTTCTTTGGCTTGTACCCAGCAATATGTTCTTTATCAGTTGTATAAAATTGGGTTTAAAAAGCCCTAGTCTTGAAAACTCTGGAGTTGTTTTCAAATTGACATTAAGAGAGTTGTTTTCCCCTTAACTTTGGCAGATGTACCACTTTTGTCTTCTGTATCTGCATGAACCTAAAAATCTACACCAAACCTTCTCTGAGTGCTGTATAGTTTTGCAGGGTAGTTGGAAACCTGGTCACTGGTGAGTTGAAGCAGGGATAGACTGAGGAGTACTATGAGTCCCATTACAATGTCCAGGTTTGATTTCCCATGTAAAGCTGGGTGAAGCATGCAAGGAGGGAGGGAATTGCATCCTGCCACAGGGCCAGGACAAAGCAGGAGGGCATGCGTTTCGGAGAGGGAATGACTTCTCAGGCTTTCCAGTTCAAGTATTGTTCCAGTTTACTGTATCTCCTTTTTTTGATTTATTTTTGCAATAGTCCTTCATTTTTGTATAAGATCTCTCCTGCTGATTTTTGTCTGTTTTGTTTGTTTTGGCCTTATCCTATGGCTCCATAACTTTTTCAGCTGTATAGTCCTGCCTAATCTCTGTTTAAAAGCCAGCTGAATCCTTGCATGGCCAGCTACAAAAACATTTCTTATGGATTTCTTTCACAGGCACCTTCCCTGGATGTTTAACTCTTTATGTCCTTCCTGGGCTAAACTGTTATCCTCATACAAAGGCTTCACGCCCTGCCTTTGATCACAGACTATTCCATTGGTTCTTCTAGCTGAGTTATTTCCTGTGGATTAGGAGAAAATGGGCAATTTGTCTGAGATGAAAAAAGCAACGTTTAGTTTACAATACATATAAGTAATGCCAGTCCTGTTTCCAAGATCTGCTGCAGTGCCTTGCTCCCTTCTGCCAGAGCTGGAGTCAGTCCTGTGAGCTACAGTGACGTTTGGAGCAGCTCTTGGAAAACATCCCAACATTTCTGTAACTATTCCAGCCATGGATGATTGTATTCTGCCTTGTGAGTGGTCTCAGATGAATCTGGTTGCATTCAAGAAACAATGGCAGAATTCCCTGCATTTTTCTAGTTTTGAAAGAATACTCAGAAACCCAGTGGTTCTTTGCATATCTATTTCCCAGTCCCACCAGTCTCCTCTCTGCGTGGGACTACAATGGATTTTCCACAGCGTTTTCCCCTTTCACTGCATGGAGGTGTTTCTGTTTGAACAGGAGACAATGACAACCTTCTGTTGTTCTCCCTTTGAGAGATAAAATATCTTTGAGAGCACATGTCCAATCCCTCATGCAGTAAGACACTTGATGATTAACCTTTTTTTAAGATTGATCCAGTTTTGTAGGTGCTACACAGAAAAAAACCAAAAGTGTTTCACAGACGGCAATAAATACTATTTTAGATAAATAACAATAATTATTTAAAGTATCTTTTGTTCTTAGTAAATTAAATTTGCTTAAAAATGGCACTTTGGGAAGCCAGGGTGTTAGAAGTTACGGATAATATGCCACACTACTTGTCCTTTTCCTTCTTTATAATGGCAAAAGTGTAAATCACAACCCTAACTTGATTAACTTTTATTTCACTGTGTTACAGTTTTAATATTATTTAAAAGTATTTCGTTATTTAACTATGCAGAGATCTTAATCTTTTACTCAAATGTAAATTGCAAAGTACAATCTCTAAACAAAATGATTGAATACCATTGATTTTTCATCAAATAATTGTGGCAAATCTTGTACTCAGTTATTCATTATTCTTAGAGAAGAATAGATGACATGAAAAGTAAGCTGTAATTAAGATAAAAAACTACTGGATTCTGTACTGATAATTTCTTTTGAAATTACAATTCTTGCAATTAAATCAAATTGAAATTAAAATGTGAGTAGCCTGATTGAGGAACTGAGTAATGATTGTACAAAAGTGTAATCTGAAAGAGCCTATTCATGTATGGGGACAGACATGACATTTGATGCCTGAAATGTTTTCTATTTTTCCCATGCATTACTTCTGTCTAATGCAGAAGTAATCTAATGCAGATTTTAATTTCCTCCATTATTATGTGACCAATGCAACAGTTGCAAAACATAAAGCACATTCTTAAAAACAAACATTTAATTCCTGTGCTAAATTTATCTTTAGCCTAATTTGCGTTTTTCATTTTAAGTGCCAAAAATGAGCATGGATTTGTATTGCGGTAAGGATTTATTTTACAAGTCATGTGGATGTTTAAATTTACTAATTGATTTGTTATTTCCATGAATGAAGGAACTGACTTGTTGGACATGTAATTTAATGGAAAGTATCCTTTTGTGTTCAGTCATGCAACATACCTAGAAAAAAGGTTCTCCAAGAAGCAATAAAAACATCAGCATTAGTCTTAAATATAACCACAGTTAATAAAATAACTTGTCAGTCAGCTGGACTCAGATAAAGTGATATCTGACCTTGAGAGCAGCCCTCAGCAGATGTCAAAACTTTCTTCAAGTATTCAGGATTTTTTGATCATCGTGCTAAAAGTGAAAGGAATGAAATTGTCTTCTACCCAAGGAAGTAA
Source organism: Acridotheres tristis (assembly GCA_037013685.1). NCBI lineage: Eukaryota > Metazoa > Chordata > Aves > Passeriformes > Sturnidae > Acridotheres > Acridotheres tristis. The sequence goes on along the minus strand of CM072885.1, from coordinate 30,997,736 downwards.
ATGAGAGGTCACTAACGTACCAGATTATGCTCCTTTTTCAAATTAAAAGATAAATATTTCAGAAGGATTGATAAAATCAGAGGATATTTAACACCAGAGATGAACTCTTCTCTGGAAGTTATCATTATTCAGCCTATGTAACTGAATGCAGCTATTAGTTTCGAATAATGACATTGTTTTGATGCTGATAGGATGAGTACCCTGATACACAGAGCACAAATATTTAGGTAGATTTGAAATTCAAGTACTGGGAATACACTTTCTGTTATGATTAGGACTATGATTTAGATATGAGCTGTCTCACAGTTTTTAAGGTCTTTTTGCCTCAACGACATGCATTATAACAACCAGTTTGGAGCCATAAATGCAGAGTTTGCAGGTGACGTACATGCACATGGGCAAATGTATTCCATTACCTAAATGGCCATTGGTTTGGAAAATGAAAAGGACAAACAGAATTCAATCAGATTTAAATAGCATTTTAGCTAGACCTGTGCAGTGAGGCAGAAATGGTAATTACTTCTCTTTTAGACAAAATGCATTTTATTGTGTCTTTAAGTATCAACAAATCAATTATTTTCAAAATTTGTTGAAATTTACTTTGAAAAATATATGTGAAAAAAAAACAGACCTCGAACAAAATTTAAAAATCCTAAGATTTATATTATTGAAACCATGCAACAAATCTGCTTTCTGTGTTTTAAATGCATATCTTGTTTTCAGAATTTGATGTTCTTTATTTAAACTATTTGTATTCTCATGTATCAGGCAATATTACATTATTTTTATTCGCTCACTGGCTGAAGACACTATGCTGCTGGTGTGTATATAGACAAATTTAGGATTCTGCTTTCTTTAGCAATTTGAAATTATTTTGAAATGCATTTCCAGAAAATATTTGAGTTCAAAAACTTGGTAACACAGGAATTCACAGAAACATAAAAGCCACGAGTAAATTACTCAAAGGATGCACTTTGGAGATGGGTAAGAGCCAGAATTCCAACAGAAGGGAAAGAGAATAATGAGTGGGCAGCATTTCTAAAAATCAGAAATGTTTACAAAATTTGAACACTTGATGGTTTTTCCCACAGTTTTTGGTAATTAAGCACTAATCTGTATTTCAGTTTTCCTCTCTTCCATGGAGTGTCACAACACAATTTGCTATCACCGTGACAGCTCCCTTTAACACTAAATCTCTCTCTAGATCTAGATCTAGTCAGAGGGGAGTGTTGCCAAATTTTTGTACTTTTTCATTCTCCATCCTGTAAGGTTCATTGTATGTTAGTTGCCTTTCTGAGATGTCAACAGTTGAGTAAGCTGAGGTACTGGATATAAAAAGGCGTCCTTGTTCATTTGGAGGTGTAATTTTCTCAGGCTCTGCCTATCTATTTGTCAAGGCTGACGTGAAAATATGTCAAGCCACCTGATCTATCAGTTAAATGTGCCTTACATTTCTTTGCTTTCCTTTTACATAGTTAAATGTGATATAATGGAAACTCCAGAAAGTCAGAACAAAGGGGTCAGCAAAGCAGAATTTGGCAAACCACACTGAATTACTTAGCCAGTTTTATGTGCTAATTGGGAAGAAAATTTCTCAGGACTGACTGTACTCTTCACATTATAGAATCATAGGGTTTGGGTTGGGTTTGGGTTGGAAGGAACCTCAAAGGTATCCAGTTCCACTCCCCCCACCATGGGCAGGGACATGTCCCACTAGACCAGGTTACTCAATGCCCCATCTAACCTGGTCATGAACAGCGATGGGCAACCTGTGTCTCACCACCCTCACTGTAAAGAAGTTCTTGCATATACTAACCTAAATTTCCCCTCTTTCAATTTGAACCCAGAAGATTGTTTTGAGATTCTCTGTAATACAGCATTGTTTATTTTCATCAAAGGAAAACATTTGAGCCAATGTGCTTAAAATTTGGTACAAAAAATACAGAATAAAAACCTTTTGTAAAATCTTTCAGTACATTTCCTTCATACTTAGAAAACAGTATTTTCTTGTGCCTGTTAGCTCAGATCCCTTTCATTCTTCTCATTGTACTAATCTGAGAAATTTGCTCACTCACAGAGATACCTTACAAAGTCTCTATTCTTTGATTCAGTGGCAAAACTTGAAATGTAATCAGTGGGATATCTGTCAGGATTAGTCAGTATTTGTCAAAGCTATGTCAAACCATAGCAAAATCTCACTGACCTCTAGCTCATGATTTGTCAAATGTAGCTAAAATACACACAAAATGAAAACAGATTCTAAGAGTCAGAGAGAAGAAATTGCCTTCATTAAGTGAAAGTATTTTATTTTCTAATGAATATATTTTTGAAGTTAAGACTTGGTCAAAGACACTGTAGACAAGGCCATGACAGTGAGGAGAGCACTCTCTTTTGAAAATTTGTACCTGTATTGGTACTTCCTAAAAGGTGGTCCTGGTTTGGAAAATCAAGAGTGTGCACACCAATTGTAAGTTTAGGCTCAGATTCACGTAATAGTTGGTGGAGAGTGTGATTCCCATATTTCATACATCAGTCTGGTCACCAGAACAGTAACCTGAGTCTTGAGTACCTTGTTTCACCTCCATTCACAGCTTAAGGGCTAAAATGAATGTCTCCTACCTTGCAGAAGAATGACTTGAAAACTGTACTGGAGAAACAGGACATGGAGTTCTTGGGTGGTGATACAGCTTTGACAGCAGCAGTGAAGGGCTTTTGCCTCCCTTATTCCCTTGTTGGGGGCCAGGGTACTTGTTTATCACGTTCCTCTTCAGGAAGAGAGCATTCAAAAATGCAGGGTGCAACACTGTGTCCACAAAAGGTTTTATCAACCACCAAGGTTTTTATCAATCTGACTCCTATAAGCAAAATTTATGACCTCTTTAGAGTTTGATTTGTTATTCACAGAAATGTATTACAAGAGAAACATCCTCCTTTTTTATTTTGTTTCACAAACAAAAGTGAAATACAAGGTGCAGGATACTGTGAGGGTGAACGTGTATAAAATGTATATGAAGTAATGGGTATGTTTGGTGTACTGGTTGGACCTGGAAATCCTGATATAACTAGTTTCTCCTTGATTCACAAAAATGTCAAGGGGACAAACTCCACCCTCAGACACTCACCCATGACTTTTGCTGAGGTCAGTGGAAAGTGGCTGCTTTACTCTAAAAGCAGAATTTTTCTTGGAAAACAGAATCTAGTAGAGACTATACTACTCTCTTCACTGCTATACATTTGCTGACATTGCTTTCTTTACCTGCCTCCCCTCCCAATTCAAATGGAAGAAGTTGTCTTTGTGCCTTTGAGAGGCCGAGTTACTATCAGTGTGCAAAATTATACTTCTTCAATGCAGCAGGCTTGCAGAAGGTGTAGTGGAGGGTGAGAGTGTGCTAGTAAATACATTCAAGAGGGAAATATCACACAGTGAAGATAAATCTTGACACAAACATTGAAATCAGTCCCATTGTGGATATTGTTGGAGGTGGTGTACTTCACTCAATCCCTTTGACTGATTCCCTGTTATATATCAATATGACAGAGAGCTCTGCTCTGCATGACTCTCGCCCTGAAACTCTGAGATGCATGCAAGTCTTCACGTCCTGCATGCAAGATCCAAGTCACAGAGGGGTCCTTTAAGAGGAGTTTTAAAGATGAAAATATGTAAATAATTTAAATACAATTCCTTTGACAAGTATAGTAGTAATGAAAGATGTAAGGCTGTTAATCCAGTCCCTAGGACCACGTGATTGAAGAAGATATATAAAGATTAACCTCCAACACAAAATAAGTAACCAGGGCCTACTGAGTTTCTCAACAACATCCTGTCTTGTCCAATTGCTATTCAATTCAGCAATAGCAAACTTTTAAACCATCATAGTTCATAGAAAACCTTCACTATTTCCTCTCCCTGCCATTTTCCAGGCAGCTGTCTCTATATTGCTAGGCTTACTAATTCTGCTGAGTGTTTCAATCTGATTCCATATTTTCTATATTCTTTCTTCTAAATTTTATGGGAACCTCCTCTGCCTACATGTTTTTCATAACTTCCCAGACACTAAAGTATAAGGATTTGGGATGCAACAACACTCTTCCCCAGATATTTCCTCTTCAGTATTACTTGTAAGAACCTATTTTTAAAGATATTTTATGTTGTGTGGAAGTATTCATTGTGCTTCATCACATTGACTAGGTAGAATTTATACTCATAAACAGCTAACCATTTTTCTTTCTTACCTATGCAGTGCTGTAGTTTCAGAAAGCAAACAGATCACCATAAAATAGATGTAGAGGAGGAAGGGTGCATTGGGAAATGTGAAAAGTCTAACCCCATGTTTACTTCAAACCCAAAGCCAACATTCACTTCAAACCTGAATTCCCATGATATACATGATCTTTCATATGAACCCTGTGGCTTGTCTTTACTCATAACACCAATGTCATTCTGTACAGTTTCCATTCAAGGAATTTAATGCATGCTCTATGCCTATATGCAGGGTGAAAAAACATTGTTTTGCATTAGGATTTCCTCATTTTCTCACTAGTACTAGTGGTAACTCCAATAGCTGGTTATAACTGAATAGTATAATGACAATTTATGCTAAGAACTGCAAAAATCTGCCTCAGAAACTGAGGCCAAACCAGAAGCTTGTCTCTCATGTGAGTGATTGATTAGCCAATTTTCCTACTGGAGTGTTGAAATGTAAGTGTAACTGATAGCTGCATGTTTAAGTACAGCTTGGTCACTAAAAGTAATAAGAAATGTGGTAAACTGGATATTTTATGAAATGGAGTCCCAGGAAATTTCTAGTTGAAGAAATAAAAGAAGTCACTGGAAAGCAGCTTTAGACACAACATCTCATCTTTCCTGCAGGCATGGTTGAATATAACCAGCCTGACTGGGACTCTTAAGGGACAGGAGGAAAGAAATAGCACTGTCCTATTTTAGGACTTGGTATTAAGAGCATGTGCAGCAAACACTGAGGTCCCAGGCGGGTGAGTGACAGGTTGCAGTCCTGGCATGCTTTGCAGTCCTCAGTTGGCTGCCTCTGCCATGTCCCCAGCAGCCACAGGGAACACAGCAGGGCTGCTGGGGATAGCAAAAAGAACTCATTTCCACTTGTGCATGAGCAGGCAGAATTTTCTTTGGGAATGTGGAAGGAGAACCCCACATTAACCCAGCAGTTCAGAAGGACTGTGGGCCTTGCTGTCCACTCCCTCCTCATCTTACTGTCTCAGAAGAAGGCATCTCCCTCTCCAGGTCAAAAAGGATGGGAAGGGACAAAACCCTCCCTAGATTGACCCCATGAGATGTGGAGCCTCCAGTGCTGCAAAAGGAGCAGGGGTGATGCTAGGTCAAGAAACAGATGTGAGTCTGGGGGCTGAACTGATCTATAACTGGAGAGTGTGTGTCTGCTTTTGCTCTCTGGGTTGAGCTGATTGGAAAGTTAAGTTGTAGATGTGGGAATGAATATCCCTGAATGTGTGTGGAAGTGAGGGAGACATAATTCCCAAACAAAACCATGATGAGCTGACTACAGCTATGACTCCCAAGTGGCAGTCTTGTAAAGAACTTCCAAAAGTACTTCTCAATATTCTCAATATTTTGGATCTGGCAGTGCTGTAAACACTGCATGGATATATGGCAAGGAAAGATATGATCTAAAAATAAGATCCGAACTTTCTAATGAAAAATAAGAGTCAGAAAAAAGCATCCACATATTTGGGAGATCATCATACATTGGCCTAGGGTAGGAGTCACGACTTTTAAGTGCTTGAGGTTGACAGGAGGTGGCAAATACTGATTCAAAGCTCCAGGGTATAATGTGACAGGCAAATGCTCCTTTGAGCACTAATATATGTCCTGGGGAAAGAAGCACATGCTACAGTGTTTGGAGAGCAAGTGAGAACACCCACTAATTGTGCTCTCCTTCAGATTCCTGTAGTAACAGGGTTTGGATTTTTTCCTCAGCTGGTTTCTATAGACAGACCAGGCATTTAAAAATCTCTATACAATCACAATGCAGATGTAGTTCTAGGAGATATCACTGAAAACACTTTTTTCCCCTGGTGTTTGAGTTAGATGGGAAACATTATTTTCTTGAACTGCAAAACCCTCCACATTTAAATCCTTGTATATAAGATATATCATACACCATCTTCAAAATTATAAAATTTGGGAGAGGAAGCTTAGTTGGAAGACATTCAGCTAAGAAATGTCTGCAATAAATTTTATTCTCATTTTTTTTCTCAGTTTCTCTCTCTCTTCCAACACGCAGCTTTGATAAGAAAGGATAGGAGATATAATTACCCATTTTCTCTCCTCCTCTACATTTATACATATAAGAGCAGAACATTTTGGAAAGCCTGAAGTGTGGGAAAATAATAAAACATTACATCTGTTTAGCCAGAAAAAGATAATATTAAAAATCTTTGAATGCTCAGATGTATTCTCAGCCTGATCTAAAACAGAACAGAGGGGAAAAAAATCACCAGAGTTTCATAAATTCTAGGTACAGCTTTGACAGGAAATGTAGTACGGGAGCCAGATCATGTGCTTTGCATCACAGAGTCAGCAATTTCTGACCATGGTATGGACATATCTGTTCCTAGAGAGAAAGAGGCGTGCCTGAGATACTCTTCAGAGAAACACAGAATGGTTTGGGTTGGAAAAAGCCTTAAAGATCTAGTTCCAAGCCCCCTGCTATGGGCAGAAACACCATGCACTAGGCCAGGTCGCTAAAACCCCCATCCAACCTGGCCTCGAATACTGTCCAGGGGAGCTGATCCCCTGCCGGCCATTCTCATCTCTTGTGGCTTAAATAAACCCCAAAGAGCATTTTCACAGTTAAAAGCCGTGCTGTTAAAAATCCAGGAGCCCTCACCTCCTGGTTTCTGAGCAGCTGGAGCTGTGACTAGCTGCTGTGAGGCTAAGCCTGCTGGTGTGTGGTCTGTGAATGCAGCCAAGGGTCTGGCCTGGCGAGTCTGCCTGCTCCGAGTTACACTGGTGCAGGCGGAACAGACCCAATCTGCTTGCGGAGCTGCACTAAAGCTGCATCCCTGCTCTGTGCCAGGGATTCCAACAGCAGGAGGTTAGAGCAACAAGGAGAAATAGGAGAAATAGCTTCCTCTGAGTGCGTGTCCCCACCCGTAACACGACCACAGTCAGTGCAGGCCCCTGAGCAGAGCTGGCTCCTGGAACACGGACACAGCCGCCTTTGTCGGTGTGTCGTGGTGCTGCAGTTACAAGAGCATCCTCTGTTAAAAGGAGCAATTTCCTCTCTGTTTTGGCTCCTGGGGCTCTTAAGAGTTAATGTCCTGGAATAAGATCAGTTCAAAAAAGAACTTGATTGATGAGGGGCTTGCACCTTTATGACCCAAAACCAAACCAGGATTTGGTCTTTGGTCAAATGCTACATTTGTTCCGGGAGGTATTTTGTTCTCAGGTTTGACCTAACTCTAGTCTCCTCAGCTAACACAGCAGTTCTAAATCACAGCAGTGTATCAGCAAGTTCTCAATGCCAAGCAACCTGAAAATAAGAGCTGGTACTGTGGTACAATAATACAGCAATAGTAGAGGCAGAGTGTAAACCCTAACAGATTCATATTTGCTAGAAAATAGGCTAACCCCACCCCCCAAACCAAAACCAAAACCCCACAAAAAGCAAGAAACAAGGCAGCACAGAATGTCCATTGAGTTCAACGGAAAATCCTCATAATAAATCAATTTCTTCCTTACTGCTGTTAAGAATAAATCGTCTAAAAGACCAAACTCTCCAAAATCCAGTTGAGAAAAAGCCTAATAAACCAGGGTGGGGAGAACTGAAATCTATCTCTTCAATTAATCCTCTGCTTGGACTCCTTTTAAAGCTTTAGCACGTTATTTCTCTTTAAAGGGGGATTTAGTACTTGGACAAATGTTCTCACATATCAACAAAATGTAAAGCCACTTCTTTACTTTTTCCATAGCCTTTCCTGATTAATGAGAAAAGATATTTTTATTTTGAATAAAGGTCTATAACATCCTGATGATTTTCATGCTTGAACTTGATCTCTGGTAAACTAATATAAATCAGGAGCAACTTGGTTGCGACCAGTGAAGTAAGATTAGCATAGGAGCAGAGCTGTACTCATAATAGTCGTGCAAGAGATCTCTCTCTTAAATTCCTGTAAAAGTATGCAAGCCAACAGCAATCAAGGAATCAAGTACAATTAAAAGCAGAATTTAGCCTGAAAGGTTGCATGTAAGATGACATTCACTGCTGTGGCAGCAGATTGTTGTCACACACAGAGAAGTTTTTACTTTCTTTCTGAACCACTGAGAAGATCCTTGAGTTGTGAAAAAGAAGACTATTACTCAGGAGTAAACATTGAAAGCAGTGATGGAACAGTTTGGTGAATACACGGTATTACTGAGGAAGTAAATTTTGGTTTATACTAGTGTTGCTTTTTGAACCTTTTCTTCAATTCTAAACTCTTTCTTCAAGAAAAATAGCATGAAAGACAAAAGCTGAAGCAAAGAAAATACATTAACTTTTGCAATAGTTTCATGTGTTTTCTTGCTACTTAAATGTAATGTTTATCTAATAAACAGTATGTCAGTGTTAAACAGTAACTCTCTGTCCCGTATTGAATGTCAGAACGTCCTTCAGGAGTTGCTATGATGCCTTTGAAAGCAGCTTTTCTCTAATGAAAAGACATACTTTGTCACTGGAACAGGGTCCCAAAGAAGGCTGCCTGCCACTTTCTGCCTCTGGGTAATCTGGCCTCAAACACAACCTTGTGTCAATCCTTCTCGCTTGCTCACTTTCTCCCTGGTCCGGAGTAAACTAAGAAGTGTCTTGGAAAGAACGTTTATCAAGACAATGCCACAGTCCAAAGTCAAGCCATTAGTTACGGCATGAATAGGTTTTAAAAAAATAAATGTTTTTCTATTGCTTTTCCTGTGGGGATGAAAATAGAAATTATTTTTTCAGACTTTCAGGTCTTGACTACTGAAGGAAGGTGCAATATTCATTTCTTTACTTCATTAGGGCTACTTGCTTGTTTAAAACTCTGCGTGCTTAAGCATGTTTTTGAATTAGTGCTGTACCTGGTACCAACCACCCCACCTCACAGAGAACAACCCTGAAATAAAACGAGATGACTATTTTGCAACTGGGAAATTTAAAAACAAGCTTCTCTCCTAATTCTTAAACAGAGGAAATTAAATTCATACTTTCCAGTACACTTAATCCTGAGCCGTTTGACATATTTGAACATTAGCCATTTGCACTCATGTATAAAATGAGTGTGGCTTTCAGAAATGCGCTATTCCTGTAGACTGTTGATCCAAATTGACTGTCAAAAGCTATCTGAAGAATTTCAGCAGCTGACCTGCTTTATCATGGCCACCAGCTGCTAAAAGTTGTAGATGGTGACGAGAGCTGAGGTGAGAGAGAAGAATACAGAGAGAAGTTATAAGACAGAGAAGCTCTGTGAGCTCAAGTCTTTGGCTCTTGTTTCTTACTCATTAGAGAGAAGTTGTAGTTCAGTGGTACCTAATGAGTTGGGCCCTTAGGGTTGAGTCATTCAGAGAGAACAGGGAAATGATAAGCTACAATATTTTTTTCAAGCAGATGAAATAAATGGTTATACAGTTCATGCCTTGTGTTAAACTTTTCATCATCCAGAAACAATAAAGATGAAGCTGATTAAACTGTGGTGACTCGATCTGGGATTTGTTTCATAGGACTCTAGTACAAATAGCCATGTTTAAGGTGGCCAACAAACTCCCCACATAACTATTGAAGAAAAAGAAATACAGTAAGATTTACCTGGCCTTCCTTAGCTGAGTTGCCTGTTTCTTTCTGTTAACAGTGAAGGGAACTAACTGTTAACTGGAAAACTAACTCAGATACAGTCAGATATGTTTCATTAGGTGAAGTGTTCTGTTCTCTTTGATTTGACTTGGTTTAGGCAAGAGGAGAATAAAGGAGTTAACTTCTCTAGATTCCTCAGCAGATTTAGATTTGAGGTACCCAAGTCCCTGTAGCTTGCAAAACTTGTATAAAAGGTCACCTTCCCTGCTCATAACATGATTTTTATTACTAGAAAAAAATAATAAGTTAGGGCAACAAAAGAATTTTTGAAAAGCAACTGATCCTTTCTTGCAGTGCCTCACTGTTTTCCTAAGTTGCATTTTTTTTCTGTGGTCTTGAACAGGGCAAAAAAGAACGTGAGAGTGAATTAAGACAATGAACAAGCACTTTGCTGAGCACACTGGAGATATGACTGAATGTTAACATCTATTTTCTATCACCACTGTTTCTCTTACTCCTTCATGTGTGCTCCAAGCTAGGGGAAGGCCTTGGCTTATTATCACAGTACTGAAATAAGTCTCCTAATTTATGTGATTGCAGCACTGCACTTTTGCATCGTAAAATTCCTATAGAAATGTGGCCAAAATGGATAAACATTTTCTGGCAGCAGTGATGGTGTTCTTGTATCTATTATATGAAATTAAATAGTCCTGGAGATAAAGGTGGCCTGAACTTTATTTTTATGTTTATTTCTATGTGGCACAGAGGAGGCAACAGAGCATGGGAGTGGGACAGAGGAATCCCTGAGATCTGAATTCCAGTTGGATGCTGAATCTGTGGCCTTGGGCTAGTCTGGCATTTCAGTACTTCAGCGACTGACACCCTATAAATACACAAATAATAGATAGGAACAACTTAGGTCTGGATTTCATCCTGGCCTCAGAAGGCATGAGCCCAGGAGCTGCAGACAGTAGTCTCCTGACAATCTGTCTTATGGCCCATGAGCCACAGTACTGAGTGCTGCAGTCACCTTCCATCTTATTTCTAAAATACATATAAAACAAGTTTTAGATGTGGTGCATCATCCCTCTGTGCACCTTTTGTAGTCTATAAAATGGGACAAACAGGAATATTTTTATTTTACCTGTGCTTATTTACAAGACTGTCAAGATTTAAATCAATGCCAGAATAACGATAAGTCACTATCTTTTTGAAAGATGGCTGAACTTAGAAGTTTCAGTGTTCCAGTGACCAACAGAGCAGCACATGCCAGATTGTGAAGCTCTTCCACTGGTGAACAGATACTCACACAAGAGGTTACACTAAAGTCAGCAGAGGTTCACACAACTTTTGGCTATTATGAGTAAGGAGACCAGAGTCTGGTCCTGCATTACTGCTGATGTTAGATCAATGTTAGCAATGAAATATGGCTAATCAGAACCAAAGAACTGTTACATTTAAAAAAAAGAAAGAAAAAAAAGAATTATTTAATGACAGCTAAAATTTTGAAAGAAATTAAACAAGTGATACAGGAAAAAAAGGGATAACTTTACATACCTAACAAACAACTGCAAGAGGTATAATTATATAGGAGGTTTACTAATATAAAAACTCTAACATTCTGTTAGAATTAATTGATGTAAAGCATCAGTGTGGATTTTCCCCTCCCTCTCTTGCTGATGTTTGTAATTCAGATGAATGAAAGGAGCCTGATTGCTAATTAGGAAAAGTTCAATAGGTTCTATTTTCTGAGAGAGTTGTGCTTCCAGAAATTCTTTGCAGCCAGTTCCTCATATCCCAGCTCTGACAAAATTCCCACCAAAACTCACCATTAACATGCTCAAGGTTACGTCTTGTCTTTGTTACCTGTGTCTTTGGGGTCACTTAAGGTTGCCTGTATCCGAAATGAATTTATTCCTTTTAAATAAGAAGTTTGTTTCTTTGAAGCTGCAGTGAGAAGGGGGATATATATATAGTAAATTACAATACACTACACATAGTATAAAATCACCCAGCACATACTAAAAGAACTGTCTGTAAACTGCAAAGCTCAGCCTGAGCAAAGCTTACCCAGTCTGGGTAATGTCAGAGCTGAGAGGACTGATTTGGTGCTGTGTTGCTGTTGAACGTTGTGCAGGAGGCTCAGCCTGGGGAAAAGTCAGGAACAGCTAATCTCAGCTCCTCCTTCCATGAGCAAATTGCCAGGTACACAAGGGAGGCCCAAGAGATGACATCTCTGGATTTTCTTGTGCAGGTTTCCAGGGCAGCAGGGGACAGTGGCATGCAGCTGCCTCAGCACAGGGCTGCACACTCTGGCTGGTTCTCTCCCTGTTCCACGGGAGCCGAGGGCTTCTCATCATCCATGCTCCAGACATGTTGATTAATCCCCACACTCCCTGCTCCACAGGAAAAAAACAAGCAAGACATTATTCCATTTCTTCTTTCTGGCCTCCTCTCAAGCATATGTCTATGTCTATTTCGTGTATGTATTAAAAAGCAAGCCTGGCTGCTCTTTGCAGATCCATGCCCATAGTGATTATTGCTAACACAAATTTGCCCCTAATCTTGGAATTGCATTAGAAGGTTACTGTGACTTTATCTCAGATAGCAACATAAAGCAATCATATTGTGGACTTAGGTCCACTCCAGGTTGCTCTTAAGGACCACTTCTAGTCAAGCAGATCTCTGGAGTTTATAGATGTAGGTAGTTTTCTTCTGTAAGAAGCAGACGCTGGAAGATGAGAAGCTCTGATCCCTGGGAAGCAAATTCAGGATATTTGTTTGCTGAAAGGAGAGCTGCTGGTTTGCCATGTTGGTTTTCAGTGTCCTACTGAGGCAATAAATGTTTAGGACTCCTGGCACCATTATGTGATGCTGTGGCTTGAAGTTACTGTATCAGTAGCCATGCAAGGCGTCTGAAAAGGATAACACAAAAGAGCTTTGCTTCCAGCAGGGAAAAGGATAAAGGGTAGAAAGAATTAAAATCTGCTGTCCTGCTCTCAAGTTTTCCAGAAACTGGTGAGGCAAAACACAGTGGCAAAATATACAGCAGCTGCTAGCTCTGGGTGTGAGCAGGAGCTGAATCTGAGCACGGACCTTCGTGTTGCTCAGCCGTGTGCATGGTAGTCCAACTTCACGGGCACCAAGGCAGGGGGGCTTGCTGATGCTCCTGCATCTCTGACTGACTGACACTGCAGCTGCTTCTTCAGGCATCAGGGGAAGCTTGTGACTCTTTTCCCAGGTCAGAGATTGTTATTAAATGAATTCTGCCCTGCATGGTTCAGGAAATGTATGGATATTAAGCACCTAAATATTGTCCAGTATATGCTGAAGTAGAGGTTGTAATCTGTAAAATAAGCTAATCTAAGCATTTCCCATCCCATCAGCAATGTGTTTTCTTTGCAGGTCTCACTTCATGTAGTTCAGGGGCAAAATGTACTGTTTATACAAATGGGCTTTATAGGAGAAGAAGGAAGGTCTGTCACTGCCCAAGCATGCACACATGAATAATCCATGTTGTCTATGATTCATCTTTAGCTGTAAATGCTGCTAGCTAGACACCATTATTTGGATTTATACATGCTGTTCATGGATGCAGATCTAGTGTATATGGGAATGATAGGTGTTGTTGTAAGCAAAGGCTTTTGTTGTACTTGTTGCACTGCCTTGCAGTTCACCTGAAGAATGCTGAGACCTTTGTGTAATATCCTGAGTCACTGAAATAGAAGCAGTTTTGGGTATAGATTCCCACTGTGTGGATGAGGCCCTCTTCTGACTTGCAAGTCTGCTAGAAGGAACAACACATCAGGTAACCTGTACATCACTTGTCTAGAGCTGGAGTAATGCTTCCCTTCTGTGTTAGGTATACAAGGACGGCTAAGCTTAGAAAAAAGAGAGAGATGCAATTATAGCTGACATGACTAACATTAGAAAATTATTCTTGAGACTTTCCCTCACTAAAAATGATAAAAAACCCTTAGGCCCTTGAGACAAACACTTTGATGTAGCTTGGAAAATAACAGAAAAGCTGCTCTGAGTGCTGGGCATTCCACAAAAGTTCATAAGTTAATAAGACTCAAGAAAGCATTACTGTAAGCAGTATTTCAGTTTTGGGCCTTAAATTAAGCATATATTTTCCATAATGAAAGAAATTCGTGCCTGGGATTTAAAGAAAATGTGAAGAAGGTTGTGGGAATAGGGCATAGTAGGAAAAATTTCCCTATTATGCCCTGTGCTTCCCTGCATATTAACCACAAACATCAACAATAACACACAAGATGCTGAATTTGTCTTTCAGCAGCTGTGGAAGGTGTTTAGTCTGGGGTTGTAATTTATGGTTATCCTGATGAATAATATGGACCATGGGCTGAGGGCAGTGAGTAGTGAATGGTCTTTGGCACACTGAGGGCAAACAACACATATACAGCTTAAGCCATGTATTTTTCCCCTCAGAAACAGGGTGTGTCCCCCTCTGTTCCCAATTAATAGCAATCCTTCCTTAAGAACTTTGTCGTTCTCATGGAAGAATGGATTTCATAGACTTCGTCTTCTTTTTTGTTGCTTATTTTAGGATTTTGGATGACTCCACTGTTGTGCTACTGAACCAATCACACTGTCTAGAGTGGACAGCCTCATAACATCCTGTGCAATGAGGGAAACTATTTTATGAATATGGAATCAGATGCAGGGCAGGAATTTGTAGTTAGATTGTTAGAAAAGATTACCTGGAGTGTCCTATTTTGAAATTGGATTGGTTTTCCTTGCATTGGTTTATCCTGCTTAGTTATGGAGAAGACAACAATCTATTAACTCTATGGAAATCTTGCCAGAATTTCTAAAGATCTGTAGAGCATACTTCAACATGTTCCTGATGATTTAATCTCTGCCTCAGCCAGACAAACTTGTCCTATATTTTCAACTAATTTACAAGAGAACTGCAATTGAGATGAAATCTTTCTTATTGAATTGCCACTAAATCTATGTTTTTTGGAACAATAATGTGAGCTTTCTTCTCCGTAAGTCAGTAGGTAATAATATCAAAATGTGGAGATTAAATGAGTGTTAGTGGCACAACCAGACACCTCTGTCTGGGTAGTGTAGGCACACGATAACATTCATACTGAAACCGAGTTTAGGTTCACCATTAAAGACTCTAGAAATCTATTTGCTTTTTCAAAATCAAGAGCTGAGAAATTTCATCTGTCTGAGAAAATGCTTGTGAATATGTTACTGTGTGTTGTTTGGAAGTTTGTGTTTTAACCCTGAAAAATGGCAACGAATGATCCATACACGTGTAAATAAATTCTAGATCTAGACAGTCTTGAGATAGAACACTGCTATTGCAAGCTGCTTTATTACTTTTAAATTAATTAATTTTCTCAGCTACTTAATCAAACGCTATTTCTAGCCTTGGAACAGGATAGGGGCTGGTGGAGGTTCACATTTATTTGACAGATCTAGCTTTTGTGGTTTTCTAGATGACAAATTAGTCTGACTTCTGCAGTGCTTTGGCGACTGTAGTGATCCAAATATAGTTTCTTGAATTCAGAGGACCTTATTTTCCTTAATGCTCTTCTTTTTTTGAGTCTTTATAGACTCATCTATCCATAATCTGTCCTACATGTGTTTCCATCTGTAGAAAGACCAGATAAGGATTTGCCTTGAGCTGGTCTACATCATACCCATTCACAGCATGCTAGAGAGCATCCTTAAGAAGTACACTGACTGGTATCTACACCTGATATTTGAATTAGTGATTCCAGCACTCAGAATGTTATTCTGGCTTTTTATACCACCAGGGACATCTCTAACATGAAAATAAGAAAGTATTCATGTTATGCAGCCATTCAAAAGGAGTGGTGTAAAACCAAGGGTGTGATACACATTTACTTTTGTTTGATATTGGCCAATGTTTTGTCTTGCATCCCAGCCTTCTGACACGTGTAGCTATTCACGTGTGCATAGCACTACAGCTAGGGCAGAACTGCCTCCTTCATTACATTAATCCTGATGTTTATGTCTGACAAAGCTGGAAACCTCTTCCAAATTATGTTGCATCATGTATATTTGAGACTTTTTTTCTTCACATTGTTCCAACATTATTTATATAGTTCAATACCTGAGCTGCAGAAGCAAGTAGAAGCTTGGTCTCCACATGTGTCTCAGTGTCTGCAGCCCCAACAGGTGAGTAAAGCAAAGAGAGTTCTATAGGAAATCTGTTATGGAAGTTTATGACTATTTTCATATCTTTTATATATGAAAAAATCTTGGTTATTAACCAGATACCTTTTATTTTAATATTTCTAAAACTAAGAATCCTGCTAAGTTTAGATGCTTCAGAGATGAAACATGTCTGTTACTTTAACTACTATGAGTTCTTTTAGGTAAAATTTTTGTTATCAAGCATTTTCCAGTATTTGATTCCAGTAAAGGAATTTTTTGTAAAGAAACCAACACTTTAAAGCTCATCTGAAAATCTGTGTGCTCACTAAATAAGTAAATCTACTTGAAAGTATTGATGTGTGAAATCTGTTGCTTAGATATATTTATGTTGATTCAAGATTTGCTTGGAATGGAAATGAAATACTTGAAAAATGTTAACTAAATAAAAACCAGCATTTTGTCAGAAGTATTAATTTCTTCTGATCACACAACAATAATAATGCATTTAAAGTGTGTTCTTCAATGGCTTTACCCCTTGGGGCCAAGGAAACGTGTCCTGTGGTCGATTGTGTGTCAAGGACAAACAGTTGAAAATGTTGTCTTGGTCTCCTTGAGCCCATTTCAGAATAAGAGTGCAAAATCTATGGCTCAGCTACTGGTTCTTTGAACTAAAGAGTAGAGAAAATATGCTTAAACTGAAGTGCTCAGCAGTTGTTATGGTGACGCATTAAACTAGTCAATTTGGGCTTGGATCCAAAAAGCGTTAGAGATGTAAGGATGGTGAGCTCCCATTTTGGAGCACTTCAAATCAAGCTTTCTGTGATTTGTAGTGGAAAAATATCCTTACAATAAGGATGAGAATTTTCACAGTAAAGCACAATACAAAATCTATGTTGAAGTCACTCATAGGATAGGAAATGCCAAATTTAAAATGCTTGTGCAAATATAGTTCTCTTCCTTTGCTGTGCTCTTTGTATGTTTTCCTTTACAGGATCACACTCACCTCATGTAGCAGTTATGCAAAAATTATTGAGTGATACCACATCAAGGAAAGATGTCTCTTCCAGTACGACAAGAATAGTGAAGGATGGGACCAAAGAGAGCCTAAACAGTATAGATAGAGCAATCTGCCTTGCACCCTTTTGAGAAAGTTTCTCTGTAGCAGAGCTGCTGAGTGCATAGAAGCACCAGTAGCATCTCTGTGACCATAAGAAGTGCATGTGTGTGTGCAGGTGTGTATACATAAAGGTCTATTTTTGCTAGTAAATTTTCAGTGTAAGGTGCATGAAACATGAGGTAATGTTGCAGGCTGGTGTTTTTTTGAGAGTATTGATACTGAGAGTATCAGTTGAATGCCTATGTGTGAGCATGTACCACATGGTTTGCTGGGAACCAAGCTTGTCACAGTGAAGAGTAGCTCCTGGACTAAACTGTCTCTGAAACTGCACCCATCTTTTGCCTTGGGGAGCGTAATTTTTTCGCTTGAAAAGTAAAACAGCATGGGAACACCATGGATAATCATGACTAAGTGATTTGAGCAATCCTCTGCAATCCTGTGAGACCAATTCTTATTTCTCATTTCTGGTCTGAATGAACTGCCCCAGTGAGTTGGATATATCTCCTTTGACTGGAAAAATCTGTTATCTTAGAAAATGAACTTTTACACAACAGGAGCCATCTCTAAAAATGTGGTTGTTAAAAACAATGGTAAAATAACTGAGGAATATTCACAGCAAAAACTGTAAGCTGCTCAAGAGCAGCAGGAATCCTGTAAGTTGCTCCACGTACTATGCCATAAACCTTGGAACCATTAGTGTCCACATTAGTGTCTGACCCTATAGTATTACTTCACTAAGCATCATCCTTATGAAATTGCCATAGAAATAATATGGTAGCGACTCAGGAGATACTGGCAGTAGAGTGTGTTTGCCATTACTTGTGCTGTAACCCCTGTGTGGATGAGCAGGAGATTTAAACACTTTTATAGGGCATCCTCATGGTAAAAACATTTTCATGCAGCAAGTACACGAGTTAAAAAGTGTTAAAATATGAAGTGGAATGCAAAGGGAATCCTTGCAACTCCCAAGTACAGCACAGTCCACATAGGGAAAAAATGTATTAGGATTTCAGATCCTAAGGGAGTCAGTTCTGGTAAAGCAAACCACACATGGCTTTGGTTTTGTAATTCTGGCAGTTATAATGTAGATTCTAGAATATACTGGCCATAATTTCTGTCTTAAATAGAATATTTTGGGGCAAAAAGATTGTGGTTACATGGTATGTCTGAAAGTTGAACTGTTGTCAAATAAAGAAGGAGATTGAAAAAGCAGACACCCCTCCAGCATCATCCTTGACTTTGACGAATCACAGAATCACAGAATGAGCTGAGTTGGAAGGGACCCACAAGGATCATCGAGTACAACTCCTGGCCCTTCACAGCAGCACTCCCAAAAATCACACCATGTGCCTCAGAGTGTTTTCCCAATGCTTCTTGGACTCTGTCAGGTTTGGTGCTGTGACTGCTTCCCTAGGGCCCCAGGGCACTGCTGATTCATACTCAGCTTTCCCTCGACCAGGACCCCCATGCCTCTTTCCATGGCATTGTTTCTCAGCCTCTCATTCCCCAGCCTGTCCATACATCTGGGTGCCTTGTCCCAGATGCAGAATCTGGCACTTTCCCTTGTTGAACTTCATATGTTTTGTGATTGCCCAGCCCTCTCATTTGTTGAGGTCTCTCTTAACCCTCTGGGCCCAACCTGTGAGCCAGTTGCTCACCCATTACATGATGTGTTTATTCAGCCGTGTGCTACACATTTTGTTCAGAAGGATCTTGTGAGAGACACTATCAAAAACTTTGCTGAATTCTAAAGAGATTACATCAGTTGGTTTCAACATCATCAACAATTAGGTGGGTTACCTTGTCATAAAAGGAAATCTGGCTTGATAAGCAGATAAACTTTCCCCTTATGAAGCCATGGTGGTTCAAAACTGGTAACACTCCAGCCCAAACACATGTGATTTCCTCAGTTAGCTTCATCAAATCATCTCTTTTGAGGTCATATTAAAACACCTGAGAATCTGTGCCCATGGCTGAGCAGGAATCAGTGCTCTCCTCTGTTCATACAGGGCAGGAGAGAAAGAGGACAAAGAAAGAACCTGAGTGTTGCTGTCTGCTGCTGCTCTCTGAGACCAAAGGGAAGGGACAGGACATGGAAAGGGTCACAGTAAAGAAAAAGACTCAGCCTAAGATCCAGCATCTGGCAGAAAGCCCAAGTTTCAGATTTGTGAGAAACTGTCTGGGGGAGAGAAATATCTTTACACTAGATGTGAAACAGGAGGGCTGGAGGGAGGTTTGGAGAGGAGCCCAAGAATGAGCACAGCCTGCTGCAGTCAACAGCTCTGGTCAGGGCCTCCCTTTTTCCACATGAAACTATTTCTATTGTCATTGAGTCTTAAAAAGTCATTGTGTATCTGGATGTGCACATGTGTATACCTATGTGTTTGCAAAAGTGACATGTTTAGCTTCATATGCGACAACATTCCTTTGGCAGATTCAATGTAAAAATTAACTTGTTCTGTGCTTTTCTTTCCTTTTTTTTTTTTTTCTTTTGAGGAAGGATAAAACAAAACCAGATTGAGCTTTTACACTTAAAGCCCTAAGAAAATCATAAAAGTGAATTATGGGGTGAGAATTACTCTTTAAAGGAAGGCTTTACACTGGAGTAAACTTGGAACATTTATACATAAAATATTACATATAATATTTATGCGTATAAAATCTGCTGAACTGGCCATTTTCTGACTATTATGTAAACTTCATGCATTTGAGAAAGCAGACTTCCTTTCACAAAAAACAATTTGTTCTAGCTTCTAGCTTCTATTATAAAGTAATAATCCCTGAGTATCAACACTTGATGCTATTGTCATAAGCTGTCTCCTCTGTGTGCTATTTGGTTGAGTAATTTGTCTTTTGTAGATTGAGCATAAAGTGCAGTGGTCTAGCAAGCTGAAAGTATGACGTAAATAAGGAGAAGGAAAAAGATGAGGCTGAGAAAGCAGCACACACTCCAAACAAAGGACACAATTTTGGGGTGCAGAACTCTTCAAACTCACTCTATGTCCGAGTTTAGCTTGGTGAGGGAGTCTGGGTGTGGGCAGATATACAGATAGTGAGTTCCAAAATTCAGTCTTCTTGATATAAGACAAAGCCCAGTGTTTAGTCAGCCTTCGAGATCCCTCAAAAAAGGAACTGAGGGTCCCCAGGGAAGGCAGCAAGCAGCAGCACGGAGGGGGTGACCAGAGAAGCACTGGGAAACCTCCCACAGGAGAGGCCCCGGGGCTGCCAGCTGTGCCCCACCCTCCCCTGCACTCTCCATCAGCCGCAGGGTGACACCCCCAGGAATGTCCCAGCCGAGTGGTGAGTGGCAGCCAAGCACCTCAATATGACCTCGTGGAGCAGAGGGACCTCCTTGGAGACAGTGGATTGACTTTCCAAAGTAACTGGGCTCATGCAAGTGCAGGACACAAAATAAGTGAATGGACATAAGCAGATAAATGTCCTCTACTGTCCCTACAAGGAAAAAAATTATAGAGAATGAAAGAAAATGCAAAAAAGTTATTAATGCTTTCACCCAATTATACCTAGATGTGCTCAGATACCATAGTGAATGCAATGCAGAATAGCCTGCAAATGCATTTATCTGGGACAAGTAGGCATTTCTTATCCTATCTGTAAAAATGTTTGCTATTTTTGCAGGTTGTCTAGTATTGATCTACTCCAGAGTAATCCATGTGAGTTCTCTTCCTGCAAATCCCCGTTTGAAAGTTATGACTTGTTCTTGCAGAAATTATTGCAAAATTATCTAAAAAGCAGGTGAAGAACAGGGCATGTTCACAGAATTTTAATCTGTAGAACTGTTAATTCTTTTCTTAGTTGAAGCTGGAACAGAAACAAAGCATTTCAGTGCCCTCAGAGAAATCCAGCATGTATGATCTACTCTAATTTCCTGCCAGGGCAAAGCTGTGGTTATGAAGCAATCACTGATATGATCCCATAGCAGCTTTTCCTAAGTCAAAACACTCTGTTTTCTTCTCATTTGTTAAATATTGCATTATTTTAAAGAGTTTCAAAATGTCCTTTCCACAGCAAGCATCAACACTGGATTAACAGAATCAAGGTCTATACCCTGGAATGACAGGAAGAAAATAAATGAAACATTTAATTGAATTGCAGATGTTATGTCTAGAAGAGTAAAATACTTTGAAAGTAATGGAGTAATTTGCCATCTACACTAAGCAGAGATTTTTAAAACAGAATACGTATGGACAATGCAACTATGCAGAATGCAATGTATTGAATGTTTCCAGTGGTATTGAGGAATACACATTTTTCTTAGACTTTAGAACTTAGTGGTATCAGTGAAAATAAAATAAAATATATAATTACATCACTGAAGTCATCAGAAGAATGTAGAAGAAGCTCATTTTTCTTCCTGAGAGACATCTATAATAAATCATTAGTGGTATATTAAAAAATAGGTTATAGTCATGGGAATAAGTGCTTTTCCTATTCAACAAAGGAATAAAATTTGAAGATATTAAATTATGGTCTATATCAATCCAATTGTGTACTTATTTAGTCAAAATAGGAAAACATCAAAATAGTCTGTATGATGTTGTTCAGTTCCTTAACTTCACAGAATTTTAAGCATTTGTTGGATAGAAAAAGAGAAGATAATTTTTTTTGAGTATTTGTAACATAGAAACTATAACATATATTTTCTAGTTTTCTAGCACAAGCAGTTACTCTGAACACTGAGAAGTGATGATTGTGTGGAGTTAGAAATACATTATCGAATTTTAACTTCTCAGGTAGGAAGAAATACAGAGTTGTAGATGTTATATTAAACCATTCATCTTATCATTCATTTACATTTCTGCTTGCAGCACAGAAGTCTGAATAACTAAGAAGATTTTAATTAAATCAAAGGACAAAGCATGACAATTTAATGACCTGATATAAAACCTCATATATTTCCATTGGCCCCAGGAATTTTCTTGACAGGAAAATAGTGTGAGTTAGATTTCCTGGTCTATGTGGGCTTGGGCAGCCTGATCCCAAGAGACAAGACTAGGAATCAGGCTTTGTTCCCTATTGGCACTCGAACCCCACCCAAATTGCCTTAATTCTGGATCCAATAGATACTGCAATTATATTAATTAGGCAAACATCCCAAATTGATTTTTAAAGTTTTCTTCTTTGATCAGCAGTGGTAGAGCCTTGCTTAGGCAGTCGCATTTTTATTGAAAATCAATGTGGCAAGTCTTGGTCTTCCCTGGTTCTGGAAACAAAGCAAATTATTATTTATCCCCTCTTTCCTATTCACAGCGAAATTATCTCTATGATTTAATTCTAGCTTGAGCTGATAGCACACCAATCTCCTTGACACACTAAGGGGGAAAGGTATTTGGATCACTGCTGTGGCTTGGCAGGAGCTATTGATGTGATGCCTGCACTTTGTCAGATGGCTCGGGAAATTCCACGGCCAACACTCAAAGCTCCAGTTCAGGCAGGGATTTCCAGTCCCTGATAAGTGTGAAGTTCGAGAGGAGTCAGCCACCCTACGCTTTCTGCATCTGGTGGCTGTGTCAAGGCTTTCATGGCATATTCTGGTGGTCAGAGCTCTGCTTCAATCCAGACATCATTATGACAGTGTGAGTGGGGAACTGCTGGACAATTCGGCTACCCTTCTCTTATGGAAAAGGAGGCTGAGGCCCCTTACTAGATGTGGTGTAGTAGCTGTAGCTGATCTAGAACATACTACTCAAATACCTGAATATATGGTTATGTATTGAAATGAATAATATGAAGATGATTCAGAAATCATTGAATAAAATTTATTGATTTGCTCTTTTCTAAAAGTTAAAAAGTGCAGAAAACACAGGTAGTTGAGAAACATCAGTAAATATTTTATTTACTTAAGAAAAATTAATTACAAGTGAGGACCTTGTGAAGTTTTACTATATTTGATATACACCTGGAACTGCTACAATTATTGATTATCCTCTAAGTGGATTGATGATCCTCTAAATGTTTGCTTAAACTAATTATCTGAGGCTTCCTCAGGAGAATGTATATTACATTGTAGGAAAACATTTTCAATTATCAGCATATCCTAATAGTAAAAGAATATCTGGGTAAGTTTTAGACTCTCCCCTAATAAAAAAATGTTAGAAACACATTTCACAATTTTTCCCAGATGTCTTCTCTGTATATTAGTTCTTCAGCACAGGCGAATGCTGGATTCAGACCTTACTTTCCTATGGCTTCAGGATTCTAAAGGAAAAGGCCAGTATTATCCAGGAGTCTATATTGGATAGACATAAACACACTTTCTACTATTTAAATCTACTATTTAAATTTATGTTTTATTAGTTTATCTCAGACATAAAGACAAGGGTTCAGATCCAATGATGTTGGTTTGAAGAATACTGCTTATTCTGTTATTTTATTAGCTTATTTAGACTCCCCCATGCATTACTCTATTATTTTATTGGGTTATTCAGGCTCTCACAATGAATCATTTTCTTAGCTTAAATAAGTCAATCCCATCTGGAGCTGGTCAGAATATTTTCAGTGAAATAAAATATGTCACTTCATCAAAGCCAAAATGTTGTATCAACATATCAGTTTTGACAAACATTTCTTGAGAAAGTTTTTGCCTGGGGTTCCCTTGTCACTTACAGCCAGAGGAGGAAGAACTTGAGTCGAAAAGATCAGGTTTTATATCTAGAAACAGATATTTCATAACAATTTCCATTTGCAAAAATGTTTGAGGGGGTTATTTTCATTCCTCTGAATAGTTAAAACAAATTCTGAAACCTTGAAATTTAGAGCAAAATGGAATCCATGTCCTCTGAACAGCTTTAATTACATCTGAGCATACAAAATGCTGATTCAGTAGCTCAAATTTAGAGGATTTAGGTATACCAAAAGGCAGAAAATCAGGAAACCATAAGAAATGTGGCTGTGTATTGATAGCTGGCTTCTTTTTCCTTGGAATAGCATTTATTTGCCAAGCAGCATGTAAACATCACTGAATCTGACTCTTGCCACAAAGATTTCCACAAAGTGTGCATGATAACACACTCTTATCTTTCAGTGCAAAGTTTAGTGAAGTGCATAGCAAATCCTTCCTAAATTATGTAGGATACAGTTTGGATCCTAAGTGTTTAGAGGAACATTCAAAATATATTTTCTTTAGCTCATTAAAATTTGTGTGAACTTCAGTTATTCTGTCATGGTTAAAATGTTTTGATTGCTTCAAGGCAAAAAGTCCAAAATTACTTGTACCAGCTGGAACAGGAGGCTCCAGTGCACTGATGAATCTCCATAGCTGCTTGATTGCATGCTGGAAGAAATGGACACATGACTGCAGGAAGGGGGCAGGTACAGCTGCGACATAAACTGCCCTGCTCTTCTCTGACTGATATTTTATAGACATATTTCTGTAATCCCTTCTTAGCCATTAGAAAATGAACTTAGAAAATGACCATCTGTTTTAATTAGTTGTTATGAAACAGGGCAACACCTGTAGCTGGAACACATATGGTTGTATTTTCAAAATGAAGACAAAATGTTGTAACAAAAAGAGATGCTGAAGTTCTGCCATATGAAGCTAAGCTTATAGAAAAGAGGGGGTTAGAAAAGACTTTCTGAACTGAATCCCGAGAAAGATAATTTTCTTCCAACATGAAGGAGCCACACGTTGCTGGAGAAGGCTGAAGTCTTCCATTTCTCACAAAAACGTTCATGGCAGTATTCATGGCCAGATATGTACAGCAGTGCAAGTGTCCTCTCTGCATGTACAGACTGGTGCTAGCAGGGGCAGGGGCTGCTCCCGGGAGGGCAGTGCTGAGGCTGAGACCCTCCTTGGCAAGGAGGAGCCTTACCAGAATAACACAACCACTTCACCTGCCCCGTCTTCTTCTCCACGGGTGGGTTATACAAGAAACTGCTGAGAGGCAGCAGAACCAACATGTGAGAAGAGCCTGTTAAGGAAAAAAATATTCAGCAGAGATTGATTTCAGGAAAGGGAGTACTAATGCTGCACAAAGCCAGATGTGTGACCACATATACACATATGAGATTGTTCCTCTTGTTCTCTAAGAGTGAAATAATCCTGTATATCAGTAGAGCTCATACTGCAATACAGGCAGTAATTTTTCTGTAGGGAATTGGTTTAATC
Organism: Acridotheres tristis; assembly: GCA_037013685.1. Classification (NCBI taxonomy): domain Eukaryota; kingdom Metazoa; phylum Chordata; class Aves; order Passeriformes; family Sturnidae; genus Acridotheres; species Acridotheres tristis. The sequence continues at coordinate 30,972,529 of CM072885.1, read as the reverse complement.
AGTTTACAGAAATATTAAAGCATAAGCTGTGGTATTTCAGAAAGCATTTTTTCATGAAACATATTACTGAATGACTTCTCTGCAAAGAAGGAAAAAATCCACAACTGATTTTTTTCCCCTTGAAGGTCACCTTTAACTCAGAAGGTCTATTTTTCTTAAGCTGTTTTTACAGCAGAATTTCAGATTTTGAGGAGTCTGAAAGACCCCATTTTATCTGTAGAGCTAATGGCACTATACTGTGATAAGACTTGAAAGTGAAAGCTGAAAAACAGAAAGGAGATGAGATTAAGGATTTAATTTCAGTTGGTACATGGATTAGTTTCAATGGATTTATGGCTGTTGTTTGCAATTATGGAGCCAACTGCACTGACGCCTGTGATGGTGATTTAGTAGTACCTATTGCCAAACCACATCACTGAGAGCTCTGGTAAGGCTTCAGAAGCCTTAACAGAGAGTGTGCACACTGTTGGCAGCCTCAGCCTAAAATCTAGAGATAAACAAAATAGAAACCCATGTAAAGCTTTACCTTCTGGCTCTGTAGAAACCAACAACCTTATACTGTGTTTTTGTGTTTTGGTGTTTATCTTAATACGAAGAAATACGTAGAAACCACGGCTGTTATTTTGTCTGAGACTTATAGGTCTACTGCTGAATGAGAAGATAATTCTGGTTTCTTACATATGCCACTGCATTTCTTCTGATTGCTTCTTTTTAAACTAAGTTGCTAAAAATACATTTATTTTCTGATTCAAAGCAACAGTGAACAATGTTCATGAAACACTCCCAAAGAGGAAAAGAGATAAAATCTTGATGCAGCTGGCAGAATATACAAGATAAAGTGTTTTTTAAAAGGAATAATTAAGGAAAAGATCCTATTTGATAGAATAATTAAATAAAACCTTTTATACAGCTGATAGTCAATGACTCAGTGAAAAAGGAAACCTGAATTTTAAATATTAAGGATAACATCTATCTTTGCCTAGATCTGGACATTATTGGTGCTCTCCATAAATCATCCTCTTTTTAATTTAATATGAGCATCTGTAAGGTCCAGAGATAAATTAATTGCTGCCAGATTTAAATAATACGCTTGGTTTCAGGCATTTCCTGGGGATTAATGACAGGTTAGGGGAAGCCAAGGGCCTAAAGTTCAGCCAGAAACCATTAACCTCAGGTTATCATTAACCTCAGGAAACACCCTGTGTCTCAGCTGTGTCTGTTCCTACAGAGTGGAAATGAAAAGTGCAATGCCGTGTATTTCTTGTAGGGGTTAACAGCATTCCAGTTGGTACATACTGAGAATTTTAACAGCCCACGTTCTACCTGGTTAAATGACATGAAACAAATGTGTGCATCCACATGGCTCCTCCAAAAGGAAGCATTTCATGCTCTAAGTGATATGCTGCATGGATGACTTTTTTGGGGGAGCCAAAACCTAAAAACCTGTAAGTTCATGGAAACCAAGGTGCATGTTAGCATGGGGTTGGTTGACTCTTTGAGGTCAGCATTTCTCTTGCAAATGCACCTTGGCTGGGTGAGAGAAGCCCATCTGCTGGTCTCTTCATTGCTGTCCTCAGCTGTTGTACAGCAGAATTTGGGTACAGGGAAGAGAGCCTCATGTTTCTTAATTTAAGTAGTACAAAATTGTGTCTGGAGGAAAATTTCAGAGTTCCCAATTCAACTTATTAAGAGCCAAGTTTTGACCTACTTTCAGATTGCAGAAACCTCAGGAGACATACTATCTGGATACAGAAAATAAGAACAATATTTCTACGAAAGTTTTAATACATTTTTCAGCCTGAAGGTTTCCAAGCATTTTATGAGCATTTATTAATTAACACCCACAACATTCCTGTGAGATATGTGTTAGCCCCACTCTGTGCTAGCAATGACCTCAGAGATGACACCAGAGGAAATCTGGGGAGGGAGGAAAAAGATGGCACCACACAGGGACAGGACTCTGAGAATTCCCACTTCTTCCTCATCTCTGCTGTGAACATGGGGCATGCTATGGGCTCTGTATACACAGACAGGGGAATTGGGAGCTGATGCTAATGCTGTATGTAAGGGCTTGTAAAAGTATCCCTATGAGCTACTGTTCTTATTAAAAAGAAGAGAGCAAGTTAATCTGAGCTAATTTCAAAGTACAACCAGCATGTGCTGGAGAGAAAGAAGAAACTTCTGGTGGGCCTATGGCGGTTTTCAGGTGTTGGTCCAATCTGAGTATGGACTGGTTCAGCTGGACTGTAGCAGCTCCTTGTATATGCAGTGGGCTTTGGATGCATCTTTCTAAGCACCAAATTCACTTAATGTTAACAAGTGGGTGCCTAGCTTGAGCTAGACACTTAAGCTTCCTCTACAGTTAATATGATGCCTTTCACAGTTTTAAAATAAGTGTCTAAATACTTCCTGACTTTAGAAGTGTCCAGGTTTTCACACCAATTTTAGTGTGAGACTCTGAAAGACCATATTTTTGAATAGCACTGCATAATTGGGGTAAATGTGAGAACAGGAGAAAGCCAGGGTATCCTCAGTAAGGGGACAGAAAGATGTTCTACTGGCTAACAACATGTGAGCACTGTTGGTTAGAGGACTGGACAAATAATCTTTATTTACTCCCAAGCACATATACACCAGGCTGCCTTAGGCAGCAAAAAGGCCACAAACTCATGTTGGCTTCATGGAGGGAGATGATGGATGAATGCAAATAGATACATTGGGAACAACACTTGCACCACATATTAATCTTACTGCAACTTGGTATGCTGACAGGGCTGCTCTTTGTTTTCTGGTCTGTTCATCTGGGTTTATTTCAATGTTCATTTTTTATGATAGTTTTACATGCACAAATCTAGCTATTGTACATAGCTAGACAGTTCTCTGTTTTTCATTATTATGCAACTTCTCCAAATGTTACTAAAGTATGTTTTAATATATAAATCTTTATCTAGTTTGTGCTTTTGTAGCCAACATGCAACTTTTTATTTTTGCTCTTTGTCTCCTTATCTTCTTATTACCATATTTTATATGCTTCTGTTGCCAGGCTTCTTTAATTCTGCTAGTGGCAAAACCCACTCCTCTAAACCTGTGACAATTCTGCGGATAACTGCATCACACTTTTTCATGGATTTCAAGTATTTAAGAGAAATGATACAGCAGTCTCTGAAAGCAGAATAGGGCCAAATGGCAGCAGTATGACAGGAAAAAAAGTGTTCTCTGGAAACTGGTTACAGAGGAATTTTCTAAAGAAAGAAAACTCCAAATACAGAGAACACAACATACTTCCAGGAGCTGGCAGAAAAGGATTAAACTTAACTAAATATCTCTCCTGCTTTTAGTCCACAGTTGGCTGCAAAGAAATAGCATTAGGCCAGCTGTACAATGCAACCTATTCCACACAAAATACAATAGAAGGCTATGGAGGGTTTGATTCTGACTTTCTTATGGGCTGGTAGGATAAGATATCTCAGGTTTACTAAAGCTTGTAAGTCATATGCCTTATAGTTTTGATTTTAGTAAATCTTGCTCTACCTGAGCTTTACTGAATGGAAGGAAAAGAAATTCACACTGCTTTCTGCTTGTATAAAAGGAAGGAATGTGAAAAATCCTAATTATATCAAATACTGTCTCCTCTGCCCGACCTTTAGTGCTATTGGAACTGCTCATTTGTGCAGTAGATGCTGTTTTGCACAGCACTCGTGCAAATCTTACAGATGCAGGTGTTACTAATCCAAGACAAATGTCTTCACCTGTGTTTCCTGGAGTGTATGATGCAGTGCTGGTCTCTGAAGGTGCAAGGCTTCTTCCCAGCTTTTGGAATCCAGAGAAAAGCTCTACTGTGTTAGCAAGGTGGGGAGAGTAAGCAAGAAGGCACAAGAGCAGAGATGATTAACATTTTAATCGTCTTTGGTCACTTTTTTTCCCAAGCCTCACATTTGGAGGTAGAGTAGTAGCTGTGCAGTGATACCATCCCTCAGATGAACTCACCAGCCCAGTCTGGTCCTATACTTCTCCTCCTTAATTCTTCCTCATACAGAAGAATGCTCTGGTACGTCTGACCTTCCAAAAACCCATGGTCTTGTGGATGGGGTCAAATAGCCTTTGGGCTGGAGGAGAGCCATATCTGTGTGGATGGTGTGTCATGGAAAGAGCTGGAGGTCCTTCGTTCCCAGAGTCATGGGAAAATAAATCCCTTCTTGAGCAAATGGAGAGCAGAGCTATATCTGAAGTAATATTTATATAGAAAATATAAACCTTTAATTGAAGAGAGACACTTCCAAATCCAGCATCTGATTTCTAAATCAAAAAGTGGCCAAAACTTTGTGGTTATTTTTTTGAGATGATGATTTGGGAATAATTTTATAATTTCTTTCTCATTTTAATTCCTTTTGCTTAAAACATACAATTTATGTCTACTTTGTATGCATGCATATATATTATATACATGCAATATGCATTGCCTCTAAAATAACACTCCAAATCATTCTCAATTCCTATGACAGCAATGGCATACAGACATACAGCTAAATTAACATATTAGTGAGGATACTGATTCTCAAAAAGGGAAGATCCATTGTCGCTCATTTCTACCCAGGTCAAACAAGTTATATAAAACACCAAATATAGATTACAAAATGAACCAGATACAAGTAGTCTAGTATTCCAGGTTCATGCATCCTTATTTCAATTGTCTAGAACTAAAAGCAAAGGATACACTATATCATTAAAAATAAATGGAGGTTATAATTGCTTAAAAGATTATAGCATAAAATTTGCATGACTTATGTGCTGCAAAATACAAGAGGGATTTGCTATACAGAATTTAATGTTGCTTTGCTTGAAGGTGCACCTTGCATTTAGGCATATCAAGAAACAAGACAATTTAATGGTTTATTCATTCTATATAACAGGATATATCCATGGCCCATCATCCACACATTCACCTGCTGTCAGCTGTTGTTGAGCTCTATAATGAACAGCTGTGGAAAGGGAAAAAATGTACAAAAACCTCTGGCTATTTGCATTTAAGATATTTAGTTCTGTGTGAGAAGAATGACATGCAATCAACTAGACACAGAGGTAAAAATAGAAGACTCCTATTTTGCCTACTATTTTCCTCTTCCCTTAGACATGGTAACAAAATCAATGAGTAATTTGCATTTTGACTTTCAGAACAACATGCAATTTTTATAGGGCAAAAGGTTAGATTCTGTCTGTCCTGTGTCTAAGGTGTAATTGGAGAAGGAAACTCTTCTCAGTTCTCACCGTGGGAACAGTACCTGATCTGTACCGTCAGTACATAAAGTCTCATTAACAGGTTGGTAATAACGAGCGATGCCAAAAGGGCAAGGGCAACACCTTGATAAAGAAGCAGATTGAAATAGCAGTGTAGTAACTGTTGGAATTGTACTATGTTGGTAATGGTCTCTCTTGAACGAGGTGGGACACTTATTAGAAGCTGCAGGAGGCATTGTGCAGTGACTATCAGAGCATCCCTGCTTGAAATGGCATTGTGGCTCTCTTACATCTGTGGTGCATTCAGATTGTCTAAGCCATCCTTGAAAATGATGGACTCATTCCCCTGAAGGCCCTGAGTGACTTCTCAGAGGCTGAAAGTGCTCCAGGCTCCCCTGGATGCCACTGGGACCTGGAAGCTAAACCAGGCCCCCTAGAAAGCAGGAAAACAGGAGACAGTGAGGGGCAGCATCCCATCTGTGAATCCTGCTGTTTGGAAGCTTAACAATAAGTAAGTCTGTTCTCAGACAATATTTTCATAGAAGTTGCCAGGCATCCATCAAATGGAAAAATATAAGGGCTCATTTGATACCAATAGCTTTATTTTCTGCTTCATCCACAAGTCAGAAAATTGTATTTTAAAGCTTATTTACTGGAAACAACAGGAACATTTAGTTCTCCGGTCATAGTCAGTAAAACCTGGCCAAAGGAAATTCATCCAAACTTTTCCAAATAATAAACAAAGATTCTTTAGTTGTGTGCTTTTAAAGTTTATTTTCAGCTTGAGAGTACTTTATAATAGATGGAAATAATGAAAAAGACACTAAGAAAGTCATGTTCCATGAGCTAATTTGCAGGAGACCATATGACTTTGATGGTTGGAGAAATAAAAGATTACACTGGAAGTTTGTAAGTATTAGGTGTAGCTTTTCAAATACATTTGAACCAGTAAAAACAGTGACTAAATAATTCTGAGAATCTGCAATAAAGATATCAGCTATTACAGAGCATTTATGGCTTTACTAAGTAGGAAAGAACCAGTCTGATATGAGAGTTAAAAGCACCATAAAAAAGGTGGAATAGTCATCTTTCTGCAGTCACACCAAAATGGCTTCATTAGTAAAAATTAAATTTTTATACAGATCTGGAGTACAGAGAGAAAATCAACTATTTTGAAAAACAATTTGAATTATTTTTTCATTAGTTGTTAAACCAGGTTATTCTGAGCATTCCAGTAAAGAGACTCTGCAAGCATGAGCAAAACTGCATGGATTGGAAAAGTGATTTTCAGAATGAGTTGTCACACTTTTCCCAGCCTGTGATCTATAAAGAGAAAAGTCAGAAAGTTTTTGACATAGAATCACAACAGCAGTGTCTCTTTTCCTCTGTGGTTTGATGCTGAGTGGAACTGAGTCATAGTTGAGTATCAGTCAGTACCAGTGAGGCTGAAGAAAAAGTGCCAACAGGGAAGGAAACTGAAAGACATCTCACACAGAACATGATTTCCTTCCTTTGGAGGCTCCATGCACAGCATGAGAGTCCTGCATTTGGTCCCTGCATTCCCTGCCCATGCACTGATGATTGCACCCTGCTCGTTTCTGAAGCACAGTGACAACCTGAAGTATTTCTTCTGTCAGTGACTTCCTGAGGCAGGTACAGCAGTCACCAGGTCATTGGCACTCTTGTCCTCTGCTTCACTGCCCCATGCCAAAAGCACATGGTCCCAAACTGAAGTTTTAGCATCTGGACATCCTCCTCCTGTCACATGAGCTGACAGACCAGACAAATCCTTCACCAGGTGAGAGAATAAGGCACTGCCTGATATGATAGAAAAAAAGATCTATAGAAGGTTGTGTAACATGGAAAGATAATCAGGAAGAAGAGTGCAGGAATAATTATTTGATATTTTGGCAAATTACAGAGCCTGAGACTATCTCAGTGTGTCAGGATAAGAGAAAAAAGCACTGGCTAGACATTAACTATCTTATATGCAGGAAATGACCACCATTAAATCAAAAGGTCTTTTTTAGTGTAAGGTAACATGAGAGGATATGGATATAAAGTGACTCACTCAGTAGCCCCTCAGATCAAACAATTTAAACTTCAGATATTCCATAAGATTAGCCTATTTCTGGCTATGAAGATGGAAAAGCTAGACAAATGGCTAAAACTGTTAAAATGTTAGCTTCTATAAACAGTTTGATATCCAAGTTAAGAAAAAGCGCCTGCTAGCTTTGCTCCCAAACACAACAGTAATGCAATGCAGAGCTGGGATTTGGGGGTTTTAGCTTCACTTTTCCGTCCCTGGCACAGCCCCCAGGACCCAGGCCCACATTCACAGCCTTGGGCTCAGAGACAGGAGGCAGAAACTGAATAGTGTTCAGCAACATGAACATTTACAAACTGAACCAGAAACAAACCTGGCCTCAGATGTGTCTCTCAGGCTGAGAAACCCACAAAAGCAAAGAAAGAAATTCACATGGAAACTGGAACCATATTCCAGCCCCAGTGGTTCCTTTGGATGATTTTCCTTTTATGAGCACAGAGGTCAGGAAATCCGCCTGGATTCCAGCTGCTGCTCAAAATATTAATGCTCCCAGTTCTTCAGCTCAGAGAGTTAATGCTGCTTAAATATCGCTCTTTGAGAGTGCAGTTGGTTTCTTGTCTGGGTTAGAAACTGGACAAGAGCTGTGTGTCTCTTCTCCATCGGAGCCATTCTTCTCTCCATCACCTTTATGCTCAGGGAATTATCAATCCCTGGTGGGGAAACATCCACACATGCAGGCCTGCTCCATGCACAGGGCTCCCCTTGCATACCCTGTCACACCCGCCTTTGTTTAAACATTTGTAGACTGAAACATCCTGTCAAGCCTTGTTCTGTGGGAGAACATATTTGTGAGACAAAGCAATGCTGTGGTCTGCCAGGGGGTCTATGACTCTCTCGGTGAATTATTCACTACTTTGCTGTGGTCTACATGCCAGGTCACCCGTGTTCAAGCGGAGAATGAAGCATTATTCATTATCAACCTTTGGTTTTCCTCTTCTAGCAGGCTGTTCCCCCACCCCTGCTGCCTTTCAGGTTTTAACAAGACATTGCATTCTTTCAGACTTCCCCTGGGCAGCAGTTTTTTGCACTTGCAGAGGTACAGCAATAATAGAGGGAAAGCCAGAGCAGTTGTAAATTGTAGCAGTTAATGTCAAATTGATGGGGCAGTGATCAAATGAAGTTCATAACCACAGAATGCAACCTGGGGGTGGAATGCTGTTTCAAAGATTGCTAATGACAGGGTTATAAAATCATAAAATAGAAAGTTTTTTCCACTGTGAAAGTTTGAAAGAATTTATTTGGCTGACCATAAGTATTAGCAGTTAGGGTCAGGCTTTTATATGACATTTAGCACAATTGCTAAACAATGAGGGGACTGACCAGTCCATTTTGAACTGAGGGAACAACACCTGCATTGTGTTGCTATTCTTGGACACCCTGAGTGCACCTTTAATGATCTTTAGGTCTTCTAGTATGTTTAATTAGAAACTGCTGATACAAAGAGAGAGCAATTGTTGGCTAAAGAGAGCAGTTTTGGGGTTTTCAAATCTGCCTTTTAAGCATCAGCATTCAAGAAACCAAAGCAGTAGGGAATGTCATAACGTTAGCACAAGGGAAAACATTTATAGCTCATCAAAGCTGGACAGCACACAGCTGTATCCCAGCTGCACTCTCCAACCACAGTGCTAGAAAAGTCTCAGAGAGGAAAAAAGAGGCATGAACAGGAAAATATAAGACAAATGGGCATGGAAAATATTGAAGACATCCCAATGCAATTTACATACAGAAGTGAAAAATGAACAATGCAAAAGAGACATACACTTTTATAGCTGGATCCTGTATTTTCAGATTTAGTTATTTATTTTTCTGATTTCTGCTTCAGTTATTGAGTCTAATCTGTCATGTGATTTTTTTATGCTTTCCTTACCCATTTGTGCTTAGTTTAGTCAAGAAAGAGCAAAGTCAGAAAACATGTCTAGCTTGAAACTGGCCTGTTTTCACCTCATGGCAGAACATGGAAAAGGGGAGGAGCCCACTTGCTTCTCCCAATTACCTTTAGTTAGGAGGGCTTAACACCCTCAGAATCACACAGAACTTCCAACCTTGGCTTCCCTGCAAAAGTTTCCAGCCTTGGTCATTAAGATGTGTTACCAGAGTCCCTCTAAGTCCACACCTCACAGAAATGTGGCTGGTCTCTTTGCACAGTCACCATGTTTGGCAAAGATGCAGGCTCAAAGCAATTTCTGGCATCGTTCATTACATTCAGCTGTCCAGTTTCTGATGTGATGGAGGACCTTGCCAAACAGTAATTTTTTTTCACTTCCACTTTTCCTGCTACTCCCCTATTTCCCAATCTGAGGCCCTTCACAGCTGGGTTTCTGAAGCTTGAAGACACGGAATAAATAGAAGATGGTAAGGTGCTGCTTAACCTTGAAGTTCCCTAATCACTTTGTGTCCTGACCCCAAAGACATCAAAAACCTTCATATTTTGTAGTTTGTGGCCCTCTGAGTTGGACAACAATCACCTCACAAATTGCACCCTTCGGAAATGTAGCTTCCAGTGTTAAGATTCAGGTCTTTAAAGGTATTCAATTCTTGAAATATTTTCAAGTCCTTAAAGCATTTTAGGCAAGTTCAGATACTGCAGACATACCCTTGTGGGCTTGTCAGGTCCAGAAGGTTCCTGAGAAAATTCCATCAGATATTTGATTTTTTTAAGCTAGGTCTTCACATAAGGGAAGAAAAACCACAACCTCAGTTTTCTCCATTAGTATGTGGTATTGGACATCTGGTTTCTGTGTCAAGAACATAATACAGATGTTTTGCTGTGGAGGTCTACTTTGATTGCTAGCAATCATTTGCAATGCTTATTAAGAAACAGACCATTTTGAGTCAGCAAATAATCCAGGGCCAGGTGAAAGCAGCTGGACAGGAGTGAGCTAAGTACCATCACTTGAAACAATATAATCAATGCTAAATGAGCTATTGGTCATTTGGCCAATTTTGTACTGTGGATGCACAGTGGAAGTGGACTTCAGAGAACCACTGTGTTGAGAGACAGATATACATAACCTGGTTGTGGTTTTTGGGAATAGAAGGCAGCAGATTTCTTTAGTGCAGAATCTAGAGAGCATTCTCCTTCTGGTAAGTAATTTATGCCTTAGCAAAGAATAATTGAGATCTACAGCATCAATGACAACAGCAAAACAGCAAGCAACTGCTATTGCAGGTGATGTTCTCACAATAGTGACCTCTAAAATAGATTAAAATGTTGATGTAAGAAGTAGCCTTCTGCTTGTAATTAATATTCCATTATTAATATTGCATTGAGATGAGTGAGTGTAGGCCACATAACAAAGCTGTTGTTTTCACAGTGTTTGCAACATCAGAGAACTTATATTGGCTACTTGGCATTTTCTTTTAATGTTAATTACACTAATGATTTTAATATGTTCAAAATGAAAGCTTAGAGATTTCTGGAGCAATAATAAGGTACTGATTTATAAAGGAGAACAATTATGCTGAAGCATATGAAGTAATAATGTGGCATTATTAGCAACCCTGATAGAAATGCTAAGAAGCAAAGCAATTTCAAATGGAACATGCAGCCCCTGGCTTACTATGAAGTGAGATAGTGGATAAAAACATGTCTGAATTTTTGTTTTTCAAGAAAGGTCTTCAATTTAGTGTCAACAGCAGACCTGTTGTTTCTTAAATGCTGTGTATTGTGAATAATCTGGTAAGAATTTTATCAAGTCATCTATCGCAAGCTTTATGAGCACAGAAACCTGGAGTCTTGCAGTCTATGAGTGAAAACTGTTTTCTAGAGAACATCCTACTTATTGCTGGTTGCCTGGTGACAGGACCAGAGGCAATGGGCACAAACTGAAACATGGGAGGTTTCCTTTGAACATCAGAAGACATTTCTTCACTGTGATGGTGACTGAGCACTGGCACAGGTTGCCCTAGGATGTTATGGAGTCTCCATCCTCAGACATACTCAAAAGTTATCTTTTGCTCAGGATATCATCATGAGCAACCTGCTTTAGGTGTCCCTGTCTATGCATGGGGGATTGGACCAGATGATCCCCCCGCGAGATCCCTTTCAGCCTCAACCATTCCATGATAATGAGATTCTGTCTTGTCTGTTAGGTTGATTTCAAGACTCCTTATTACCACGCTGTCCGTGCCGAAGCGCTGGCTGATGGGAGGTGCTTACTTGCTGCAGCAGACCCCTCGTTAGGGGTAGAAATGAGCCAAGACACAGACTCTCATTCAACATGAAAGGGTCCTGGTTGATTCTTCTTTACAGCTCTGCCATCCTGACTCTGACTACAGCAAGCTCCTACTGCAGGGTCCAGCTGCAGACTCTGACTGCTGGCTATTTCCTGCTGGACCATGGCTGCAAGTGTTGGTTTGCAGACTGAACACAGCTTTCACCCAGCTCAGCTGTGACTGCAGGCTCCAACAGCAGCCTCTGACTCCATCAGACCCACACTGACCTCACAGCAGATCTTTTACTGCAGCAACTCTCTTCCTTGTTTGGTTCTTCTTTGTGTCTCTCTGGATCATTCCTTCTTCCTCGGGACTCCTCAAGGTCCTCTTCTTCCAAAATCCCCCCAACCAGCCAACCCACCCCTGTTATCACACTTATCTTTATTAGTCACAGCTGCAACCCATTAAGGGCAAGGCTATTCCTCGTCTTTGGTAATTAGTACAACTGTGACTTATCAGACTTATCAGGTCTCTTGCAATCTCTTCTTCTATACCTACACTTACTGATGTTACTGAGATCCCTTGTTTCTCTTCTTAAAAGAGTGTGTGCCCAGGTTACAGTAAGCCAAACTGTCCTGTCATAGGACCTTCCTTTTTCCCTGATCTCTTTCCCTTCCAGGACCTCTTTGCTTGCACCAGTTTTTTATTTTGTCACATTTTATTTAGAGATCTTAAAATATTCTGGAAAGGACCTATTTCTCAGATCACGTTTGTATAGCAAATAGAACTGGATGCCTCTACTCTGAGCAGCTACTCTTAGAAGAGACAGTGTTGTTACTAAATGCCACCCTGAAACCAAACATCTTTGTAGATGTAATGTAGATCTTCAGCTTTTTTGCTTTTCCTCTTTTGCCAAAAAATTTTAAAAATTTAACCTAGCCCTTTTGTAAAGGCATGTGACTCAGCCGTGCTAAATTATGGTCAGGTTTGTGCCTCCTAGTCATGTTATGTCAGGAATCACAGGGACAAACTTTTTTCAGGGCTTAGAGATTATAGGAGCACTCATGGAGTATAGCATGAGTAATGAAAGTAAAGCCATGTTAAAAAGCTCTCTCATGTTATTACTTGGCGGTTCATTAAGATATACTTTGTTTACCTGCTGCAGCCTGCACACCAGAATTAGCTCTCTGCAGGAATCTGTAGGCATTTAGTGTGCAGAAGCTGTGAATTGCAATGAAAAACAAAACACTTCTGTTTCATGATTTTGTGAAAAGCAAGGTAATTAAACGGTCACTGAGAGCCTGCTCATCCCTTCCGTATTTTTTTCCCAGGCAGATAAAAGCGTGGAACAGAAAAGCAGAAAAACAGATCTGATGATCTTTACTTATTGACAGGCTGGGAAACACTGTACATTTACTCTTCAGCTCTTTGGGCTTTCTGTGAAACCTTGTAATCTCCTTTGGCTTGTTAACCACTGCTGAAGCAGGCCAGAACTAATTTGCATTCTTGTGTCGCTCAATGACCATCCAGTGATGTCAGGTAAGAACACTTTTAATTTTTAATTGAAATCTCAATTTTCAAGTACATTTCACATGGTGAGAAATTCTGACCAACTACATGGTTTTGCTAAGCCATGTGGGTTCAGCTGTCTTCTTAATCACCTGTAAAGCAAAAACTCACAATTTCATTCCTTAAAATTGACAGGATGACGAATATGTGAATGACTGATCTGTCATATGCACCCAGGAAATCATCCTGTATTTAAAGATTTTAAAGCCTACGATCACAGTGTGAAATGATATACAGCAAATTGTTGTGTAGCATACAGTAAATTGCTGTTAATGCATTCCCATGTTATTTGTTTTACTCATTCTGGCTTTTTAGGCCTTTGTGAGCCTATCACAACAGGCACACATGAGACTCATTAGTGACTTTATCATTAGTCTCTGGTCTTAAGATCTAGGAAAGCATTATTCACCTTATTATACCAAGAGCCATGAGGTGTCAGTGCCAAGATCTCCAGCTGGTATAACCGGTCCACTGAAGCAGAGAACCCTACAGAGCTACAAGAATTTACATTTGCACATCCAGGGAGTAAAAACTCACCTGAGGTTGCACAGAAGTTCTGTGACCCAGCTGGGAACTGAATTCACGTCTGAATCTCTGGCTCAGGATTGGCCTCCTCACCTGCCTGCAGTGCCTGCAAATACTATTAAATATTTATTTTGCCCATTCACAAGCCATCACACTCTCAGTAAGGATGGTGCTCCAGCTGACCCTTCAGGAGCAGGCACAATGAAATGAGAATGTTTCCTGCTCAACAACCATTCTTCCATCCTTTTTGACTGTTGTAGCTGACTGCTCCCACAGACAAGGCTTTTCAACATTTTCACTGAATCAAAAAAAAAGCAGTTCTGGACTGCTTGCAACATTTAATTCACCTTGAATCATTTGGTTTCACTTTGGGACTTCATAAAAATAACCCAAGGGCCAGATTCACAAGAGGAATGAGGTAATCCAGAGAAGCTGGTATTAAAGCTGTTCCTTCCTCCCATGCCCTAGATCCCAGTCCAGGCTGGACATTCATATCATACGTGGGAAACCTTGGGTCCAATTCCCTTTTCGTCTGGTCAACAGCAGGAATTTTAACCTCACGTTGACCCACTCAGAAAATACCACAAGTGCTAAGCTGCAGTGTGTGCTGAGGCAGGGGTCTCATGGCTCTTCTGTTTTGCCTGAACCACTTAACAATGAAAAGTTAAATACTTACTGGATAAAAAAAATAGTATACATCTCTCTAAGTTGATGATTAGGTCATTTGACAAAGGGAACTTCAGATTTTTGGTTGCTGCTCCAGTGGATGTTTATAAATGTGAGTGGAAGCATTTCAACAAGAGAGAATAAATGACCCATGTTACCCTCCCCCAGTGCCAAGGAGCTCTCCTGGGAAGCAGTGCATTTAGTTACTTTTCTGACCTGGTTTTTGTCCTATCTACTGGGAAATGCAGTTTGGAATGAGAGTGGCGAAAAGGACCACTGGCTCATCTCTGAAATTTATGCTCTAGGAATTAAAATCAGAATTCACAAATAAATTTTTGGGACAGTCTAACTATACAGCAACAAAAGCCATCATCCATGTCCACCTATACCACTGCTTGTAAATTAGAAGGCTGACAGAAATGTCCACCAGAATGTAACACTCTGACCTAGCTCTTCCCCAGTGTCCAGCCAGGAAAAAGCCCAAGAAAACATCACACAGACTTGCAAAATATGGGTGACTGGGAAGGTAATTGTCGAATATTGAAGGCTATATTTTCCATTTCACCCCCCTCACCTGCCCTTCTCTGCCAGGGGACTCAGAAAAATGAGGTTTCTAGATCATAATCTGCAGAGAATTCCTTATAAACCCTTGGATAGGTTTCAGTTTTTAACATTTTACTGAACCAACTGTTATTCTTCTGAACAAAGAAGTAAAAAAAATCAAATGCTTTCAACTAGGTCATGCTAGTATTATCATGAGTGAGTGTGAGTGGTATCATTTCACACATACTGCATCTCTCAATTAAGGAAAATGCCAGACTTCTGTTAGCAAGACAGCTGGTGGTACTCAGTGACTAAATATAGTACTGTCATCACCTAGGAGCACAGCCAGGACATTTTAATGGTTGGGACAACTGATATTTCAGTTTAGCCAAAACAATTTTTAATCATGCACTATTATTTTAAATAACCAGTGGACAAAATCAGTGAATGAATGTATTTGTAATATATTTTAACCATTTTATTTATTAGGTCAATTTTTAACCAATATTCAGCTAATATGAAAAGAAATTCCACATATTGTGTATATTTAAGATAGAAAAAAACAGCTAAGTAAATACAGCTGGCATTCAGCTGATTCTCTGATTGTCAGTACATTAGATAGACTAAACTCCCTTAGACAGTCTTTTTATTGTGTGTACAGTCCCTTGATCAGTGGGGCTTGGATCCTCTAGAGAGTGATTATTAGGGATGATTCCACTGCAAAGGAGAGGCAAAGCCCAAATAAATATCTGTAGATCATCTTAAATGAAGCCTGATCCAGTTTACCCTGTATTTGGTGAAAACAATTTAATCTGCAATTACAGCTGGAATAGATCCTAAATTATGTCAGTTCTCGGAGAATTTACTTTCCTGAAAAAAATCTTCCAGGCTGAGGGAAAAAGTCTTCTGGGTTCTCACCTCTCCATCAATATCTCAGACATTTTGCATTTTTGTCTTAGCATTCTTTGTGTGTAATGTGGAACAAGCCAAAAGAAGACACACAATTAGGTATTGCTAAGGGTGAATGGAAACAGCTTTCTGCACATCATAGGTCCATAAGCCTGAGCCTGCCAGGTTTACAAACAAGGGCTGTGCTCATGTGTAGCTGAGGCACAGAAATGAAGTGTCTGTTTCTTTCCTGTTTCCAAAAAATACTGACTTGAGGTCTGGTTTAGCTGAGTGACTGAGTAGGTATTTCAAAATGTTTATTAACAGTTTTATTGCTTTATTTCTGCTGCCAGCTCTAAACAATAGGGGCCAGGAACACCAGCTTTGTTTGTACTTATTTGATACTTATATTATTGCCTGTGGACATAAATGCAGAGATATCCTCTGCAGCCAGTGGATTAGAGGATGACTTGTTAGTCCTGCTGCATGTTGAATGTGAGCTGGAAAATGAATTGCAGAGAGCTGTCTCAAAATGAAGATAGTCTGGAGCAGGTTTTCCTGTGTGAAAACCTCACTGATTGCATCTGTGCTACCAGCAATGTTGCCTGGAACAGTTTTCTTCAGTATCTATCCTCTTTTAATACCTTCCTTAGTCAGAGAAATGAAGAGCATTTTAATATTGAGTCGAATTTTTATTTCTTTTTTTTTCGTATTGATTTTATTTTTTCTTTTTATTTTTATTTTTTTTTTGTAATAATGTCCTAGTTTTATCTGAGATAAAATTAATTTTCTTCTTAGTAGCTGGTAGAATGCTTTGTTTTGATTCAGAATGAGAGTAATACTGATACCAAGTGATGTTTAGGTTGTTGCTAAGTAATGCTCATCCTGAGTCAAGGACTTTCCAGTTTCCCATGCTCTGCTAGGGAGGAACTGCACAAGACGCTGGGAAAGCATGGCTAGGACAGCTGATCTGACCTGGCCAAAAGGATATTCCATGCCATAGAATGGCATTTCCAGTTTATAAACTGAGGAGAGCTGTCTGGAGGGGGCCAGTCACTACTTGGTGACGTGCCAGCCTCAGTCAATGGGTGGTGAGTAATTGGATTGTGCATCACATGTTTTTCTTGGGGTTTAGCTCTCTCCCCCTTTTATTACAATTATTGTTATTATTTCCATTATTAGTATTATATTATTTTACTTTGTTTCAATTACTAAACTGTTCCTATTTCAACATTTGTGTTTTTCTTTTTTTATTCCTATGATTTTCCTCCCTGTTCCACCAGGGGTGAGGGAGGGCTGACCAAGTGGCTGCATTGAACTGAGTTGCCATCTGGGGTCAAACCATGACAGATAAAAGACAATGGGATTGGAGCTAGACAGAGAGAGAGAGAAAAAAAAAAAGCTTTAATGTGCTTATTTGTAAGGGCGAGCTTTTTATCCATGCAGTAAAGTCAATATGAGCAGCAGCAGTGCAAGTTTCTCTCCTGGTCTCTTGGCCAAGTTTTCCTCCAGTTTCTGTGCAGCCTTGACCCTCACAGGGCAGTTTTGCACTGGACCCACGCCTGGGTGAAGACTCAGTCTGGCAGGACCACCAACAGGCATGCCAGAGCTGATGTCTTGTTACAGTCACTCCTTCCTTCAGATGTTAACTAAACGCTGGTGCATAGTTGGCCACAGACCACAGCAAACAGAGGTGTGTGCATGCTTTGTTCTGTCGCTGCCTCTCCCTGTGTTTGCATCCAGCCAAGAGGGCTCAGCTGAACAGAGAATAAACTCGTATTTTCCTGAAGGTGACAAGAACTTCTGCTGGTAGCAATCAGCACATCTCCCCTTCCTTGGGCCCTAAGGAAAACCACAGCTGTATCAAGCATTGTAAGGGAAACAGTTCTCATTGATCTCTGCTCAGAGTTTTTCTCTGACCTGACACATTACAAGGCTGTGCAGTGGTAGGGCAAGAGGGAAGAGCTTTAAGCTGAAAGATGGAAGGTTTAGGTTAGACACTAGGAAAAAATTATTTACTCAGAGGGTTGTGAGGCACTGGAATGGGCTGCCCAGAGAAGTTGTGGATGCCCCATCCCTAAAAATGTTCAAGACAAGGTTGGATGGGGCTTCGAGCAAGCCAATCTAGTGGAAGCTGTCCCTGCCCATGGCAGGGGGTTAGGAACTAGGTGATCTTTAAGGTCTGTTCAAACCCAAACCATTCTATTATTCTTAATTCTGTGATCACTGGAAAATTAATAATAATCTGGAGGAAATTGTGTTTTCTGCCATCCCAGTGCTGTTGTGCTGGTATGAAAGGAGTGCTGGAGTGCTGAACTGTACATGCAGCTTATGACACCTGGGAAGCACACCAAAGAGACAGACAAAGACCTTGCCTTTTCCTTCTTTCCTCTCTTGACAGCTGAAGAAGGTCCTGGAAGATTTAATATCAGTGGCAACCAAGTTTTGATTTTGGATTATTCTATTGCTTGAAAAGAAGACATCTATAGATAGGCAGACATCTCTAACAAGGACAATTAGCATATCCTTCTATAGAAAAGCATTTTTTCCCCCCATCATTCATTCTTTGTTCATGGACAGTTGTTTTTAAAAAAATATATTATTGCTTTAATAGCTCCGTGTTTGTAGTAAAACCAGTACTGTCAGTGAATGATGTAATAGCTATGATCATAACCAATAAATCTATCCTTTGAGAGATGCTGCTAGCCTTATTATTTTGTTTTTAACCTTACTTTACTTTTAACCTGATAACTTTACAGCTTTAGTCAGCAAATTATGATAGCCTTTCTCTTTTAATATAAATGTTTTCATTTTGTATATGCTAAATTTGTTGTTTTGAAAAACTTTTTTGGAACACTACAGGAAGGCATAATTGGGAAGCATTAATTTGTGCTTGAAAAGTATATTTAAATTTTTTTTCTTTGAAATGAACACACATTGTGACCTAGTTTTTATAAATAGAGAAAGAAATAAATGCCAGATCTGAAAAAGTAGATTTAGCTAGATAGTATTCTACCTTTTTAATTATTTTTCAAATGTAAGAGGTGATTTCACCTATTTGCATATTGCTAGAGGGTAAGGGAAGATAAAAGCATTCATCCAGAGTTGAGTTCAGAGAGTCTGCTTTGCCAAAAATGAAGCCAAACATATTAATATACAGGCCTTCTCAAAGTCTCAGAAGCATCAGGAATCCATTTGAAAGAAGAGGAGCTGGTCTGGTTTCTCAGTCTGGCAAGTACCAGTGGAAAAATCCATCATCTACCAACAAATACATGCTTGCACAGTCGGTCCTACAGCCGTGAAGGGTCTGCAGAGCAGTTCCACTCCCAGGAGCTGAACTCCTGCTAGTGCCTGAGGCCATGTTGGCTCTGCTAGGGAGAAAGGTAGACCCAGGAATGCAGAGGTGAAATATCCTGCAAAGATGAGTTTTCTACATAATATTAAATTTGCTTAGTATAAAATTTTACAAGCATATCCTGGACCACCCAAAAGTTGTAGTGATTAATCCAGACGTCTACCCTGTCCTTTATGTGATTACTTTTAAATGTTCATTCATTGTGATATACTTCAAATTGTTAAACATAGCCACATGGAGCGTGTTTGTAAAGTACATGTGTTGTCTAAAATGTACATGCAATTTAAAGGTTCTCTCGTTACCGTACAGCTCCAGACATAAACTCCTTTTTTTTTCCCAAGAATTCAACAGTGAGATGAAGAAACCTCTCCAAAGCCGAAAAGAAAGAATGATTAATTAAAGAACCTGAGACTTAACTGCAGACTTGTGCTTAGTTTACCAGACTGTAAAACTCTTACTATAGTGGGTACACAGACAGGCATATGTTTGCGACTGATTTTTTGGCAGATAATTGTATAACTCTTGTAGCAATGGCCCTTTCTGAATACCAGAGAAAGCACTTCATCAAATGGACATAATTTATTTCACAGGGAGGGGGAAAAGCTTTGGTGAATTTTCCAAGAAAAATTCCAAGGCTTACGTGAATATGTTCACCTAGCAGCTACAGTGACGTGCATCAATATATAAACCCACATGTGTAAGACAGCTATGAGTAGTAAAAGTAACAACTCTGAGCTATTAAGACGTCTAAGTATGTCTTTACATAAAAGCCTTAAAGGGCTGCACAGGGAGTCATTACAGTGTATTATGTCAGGACCTTACTTACTCAACATGTAGAAGTCAACACTGACACTGTCAGCTGTGATGTAAAACGCTTGGAGGCTCGTTTCACAGGGCAAGTGTTTCCAAAGAGTTCAGCACCCACTAGTTCCCATGTAGGCAGCTAAATGAGGTGATGAAACTTTAAATGCTCTCAGGTTTTGTGGGAGTTGAAGTATTTTGAAAAATCCAGCTTTCCCTGGGGTAGCTGCACCATCTGCTTTGAGCTCCTGGAGGGGTGATGAGAGGGACCAAGCCAAGTATGTCCTGTGAAATCAAGTGTGTCCTGGTGTCCTGTGAAGGTGGCTGCTGAGAGAGAGTCTCCGGAACCCCCATGGAATGTCTAAAGTATCCTGAACGAACATCTCTGCTTAATCTGTAACATCCATGGCATAGCTCACAGTTAAGGAGATTAATTAAAAAAACAAACTAAGGATTGTCTGCTCTGGCAATGTCCTCTCTCAGATCATAAGATAACACTATATTAACTGTGTGAACATAGTATCTGACACAGCAGACTATTATTCTGAATTTTCTTATTCAAACATCATATTCCAGCGCACATGAAAGCCAGCATAATTCACGGAATGCCTTTACACCTTAGTAATTTTATTTTAAAAAGATGCAAACAAAACAATGTGTTAGATTACATTCTGAAACTGTTGTTCAGATGTTTTATGCTATTGCTTCAGCAATAAAAGGAACATTAAAGTCCTGAGGCCAGACTGAGTCTAGCTATTTTGGGCACCTCTCTGAGGTTGGATTGGTGCCGAGGCACCTGGTTGCTGGGAGCCCTGCAGAAAGCCTGTCCCACACTGCTGCTGGCTGGCCCCTCACTCTGGACCTGCTGGTCCCTTTAGAGGCACAAATATCCCTGCTGCTGCAGGAGATTGGCTTTGTTCATGATGCTAGAGGGGGAGGCCACAGAAGGAAAAGCCATCAAGGGCTATCAAGCACAAAGACAGCAGCAATTACATCACAAGATGGGGCAGGAACAGGGGAAGCATGGGCTTGCCCTCTTCTCCAAATCCTCCTCAGGCATCAGCTGACGGCCACTGCCTTACTGCTGCAGGCAGAACAGCAGGTTGGGCAGGCCAGCTGCCTGTCCATGAGTGAACTGTCTGGTTTCTCATACCATGCCCCAGATAGGTGGGTGGAGAGGGTCCCTAAGTGTCACCTAACTCCCTGGAGAGGCCAGTCTGCCAGGCTTGCCTGAAGCTGCTTCTCACTTCTTGCTTTTTTGGTGGCATGGTACTACTGCCATGCTCAGCAGTGCAGTGGGCTTTCCAAAGACAAGGGTGTGACTTTGCACTTCCATCTCCAGCTGACCCTCCCACAGGTCAGCTGTTTCAGAGTTAGTTAAGCTTGTATTCCCTCTTGGTCCAGTACTTCACCTATTCACTTCTTTTCTCATCATAAACCATGGTGATGACAGTTCCTCCCCCAATGTGCACAGGTAGCTACCTACTGGCTAGAGTAAACGCTGAATGTTAAGTCCCAAGTGCATAAAATAGTAATAATAATAATAATAATAGTAATTATATATATATATATATATATATATAGTCTTGACTTGATCGCATAAGCTACAGAGGAAACATCACTATGTCTTGCTTTCCTGTTGCCCACATCCATATAGTTGCACAGCATGGGAATGTTAAATTGTTCTTTGGATCTGATGTGAAACAAAGTCCCAGTGAGGTCCTTAATTTTGGGACTTTTTAGTATCTGCATTTTGTACTTTCAACCTCAGTGGTCTTTTTCTGTAATTACAGAGGCATTTTTAGTAGAATGATACTCTGATTGATTTGAGTAAGAGATGTGTGATCTGATGCATCTTTCTCCTGTCTAATAGGAGATAAAGATGAGGTAGTTTTTCAGTGTCGTACATTAGGATAACAGCCCATTCCAAAATTTTTCTATATTCCATGCAAAAAGCTGTGGAAAGGTTTAACCCCCTGCAATTTAACTGTAAGTTACACAGAGAGAAATAGATTTTCTGCAGGCAAAATAAAGATAAACACAGGAATGATGATTAGGAAGAAGAATCATCAAAAAAGACCAAGTATTTTATTCCTTCTCAGGCTCTTTCATCTTAACTGACATTCTAAAAAATGGCCGATCTTAAGACTGTGATTTATTACCTTAAAAGTTTTAAGACTTGCCTTTTTTTTAAACTGTCAGATTTTAAACTTCCATGAGATTCTGCTTTGAGTCCTTTGAGAATTAATAAGCAAAAGGTTGCAGTTGCAGACAGAGACACATTTTTCACGCTTTCCTCCCTCAAAAACAAGTGACTTGATTTCCATGTTCAGCCTCTGCAGAATGAAAGGAGAAAAAAATTGCAACCAGCAATGTCAGTTCATGTTATTGTTCTGTATAAAGAAATGCCTTAGCCAGCATTTATATGAAGCTTTGTGGAGTGTAATAGAAAACCCAATTGAATCTCTTATGACTTCCTTACTTGGTTAATTTCCCAAGTTCAGACAAAAGGCTGAGATTCATCTAACTTATTCTGAAGTACATGAAATTTAAATTTCTCACTAATCTATTTGCCTAAGGTGCCCCCACAGTTCCATCTCCCCATAGCTGGAGATAAACAGTCCAGATAGGTTTTGTCCCTTTCTGGGACTGCTGGGCTGACTTGTATTGTGGAAGGGCCATCTCTGGGTGCAAAGGACCATCCAGCTGACCAGCCTAACTGGTGCCTACATCTTGGATGGCTAAAGTTTGGTCTGATTCATTCTCCTGTTACTTCAGATTTCCATTTAGGAAAGCTCAGGGGGCAGAGTACCAGAAAAGACTGCAATGTTGGTCACAAGATCATCCCCTCCCTTACAAATTTCCAAGGAAATGACCATTATGGTATTTCCTATCCCTGGCATGATTTTTCCTGGTCTTGTTTATTTGCATAGAAATGTATTTCTCATGTACATATACATACATTACATACATACATACATACCAAAATGTCTCACCAAATACTAAAAATAAAAAACAGTAGAGGAAAGGATTTTGACTTAAAAATCATGAAAGAATTGAGCTGGTCACTAGTCTGTGATGCGCCAAGTCTCTGTCTCTATAAAAATGAGTTTAAATTCATTTCCCAGTATGAATAAATCCCCAAAGTCTCATGAATTTTAGTATGAATGTTTCTGAATGTCTTAAAATTCATATGGGAAATGAATTAATCATTCTTCCTTATTTTCTTGTTGACAAAGTCCTCCTTCTTATCCAATCAAAGTGAAGGCTAAACATTGGGTTGCTAGCTGTGCTCAGTGAATGCTGAGTAGCACCCATCAGCTGAGAGTTTGTCACAGAAAATATTTGCTGGAACCTTCAGTATGCAGAATGCATTAGAATGAAATCAGAATTTATTTGCAAGTGATTCAGTGACTGCAGAAATGTCTGCATTTATGAGTGATTTAAGTCTCCACACACATTCATAGTTTATACTGGGCACATCTGTCATTTAATTAAAAAAAGGAAATATGGATTCACTATATAGATTTGATCAAGCCATGTGGATTTTGGTAAGGTAGTAGCAGACATGACAACCCTCTACGCATTGTTTGAGCATGTAACTTTTCTGAGGAATGTGGAAAAACTCTGACATTATTATTACTACTTCTAATATGACCAGATTCTGCAGTCCTTATAAATGCATGCTCTTTATTAAAGCTCAAGATAACTTCATGTATGTTTTTGTTGGTATGGGGTAGGGTTAAGTACAGAAAAAGAGACACATATGTGTACTTTTGTGTTCATGCATATTAATGAATATATGCATATTTATACTTGTTCTATTATGTATTATATTTCAGTACGGTGCAGTATGTGTATTATTTTATGATTATACATTTTCTCTGACTGTACAGCATTTTTCTTCTCCACTTAAGAGTGCGCCGGATGACACACATTTTCTCCAAGAGAAATCTGGTGTTCATGTAGTCTGAAAGTATCTTGAGGAGATTTTGTCCTACCTACATTGTAATCTGAAATCAAAAGTCTTTCACAAATAAGCTAGGTAGGAAGCAGTGAAGGAAATGTCTTCATTTTCTTCCTCTCTTTTACAATACTTGCTCACTATTTAGAAATTGTGAAATATTGTGACTATAATACTTTACATGACACTTTCAATTCTTTTTCTGCAGTTTCTACAATGATATTATTGATATTGACATTATTGATAAATGTGTATAAACCAAATCTTGATCTAATAGTGCAGGACTCTCTTATCTGGTGATCCAATTCCTGCTGACTGCCCCTTCTTTATGCATGAATGCCAGTGTGTGCAAGTACCTTCCGTATGTGCTCTAACATTTATAGGTCAGGGCTGACCTTTAGATAGTCTGGGAAGGCACCTGGTATCTGACAACATGATCAGGGCTCAAAGCACAATTGAGCTGTTGTGAGATTAGCATTAGTTCTGCAGTTATACTGTAATTACATGGCTGGTTTGTGATGGAAATTACTGGTTACACCGCAGAGTCCTGCAGCCACTTGGGACCACATTCATAGGGTTAACATACAGTTTAGTTTCCTTACACATCCTTTCTGTATGTATCCAATCTCCCAAAGTCATTTTTCTGAGGTGGATTATTTGAAGGACATTACATGTCCACTGCATGTGCATGTTCCATATCATAAAAAAATGAACATCCTGTGAGCAGTTTTTTGGAGGTCCAAAATCCCCATTGGCACAGTTGCATGGAGCCATTAGTGTTGTGCCAGCAGGACAGCTGACCCCAGCCCTTGTTTATTGATTTGACAGGCCACCTCACCATGAGGACATTCTGTCGTTTCCAGGGACATTAATTTGGAACAGTTATTTCAGTGGCACAAGGTTGACAATTGTTTGGCTTTGAAAGAGTTATCATGTAATGTTAAACTAGTATCTCGCCTTAATGTGAAATCTTGATGCAGTGTATCTTATGATCTATTAATCTGGGAAAATATGTAAACCAAAAGATAATAAACATAAACAGTGATTAAACCACAAACATTCCTCAGAGTAAATGATAATATAATTAAACTTTAACTTCACAATGCAGATTCTTTTAGTACATAATTGAAATTGTGTAAGATGCTTTGGCAATATGTTTGACATTAACTGAAAGCAATTTTAGGAACCAGGATCTGATCTTTCTCATATTGATATCATTTGCTCAGCTTCCGCAGCTATGTCTGTACTACAGCTTCTCTGTGGTGTGAGACCCACTCCTGAGCAGCCCCTCCTTGTGTCCTGGCACTATGCTGGAAGGACATGGGCCTGCATACCATGCCTCTCCAAAGCTGAGATCCTTTCAAATGAAACCCAAGCATACATGGAACAAAAGGATCTTTAGGGTGATGGGCTGCAGAAGACAGGGACATGGAGCACCAGAGGGCTGCCTAGCAGACCTTCCCACAGTGGTGTCCCCTCCTATGGGGGCATGAGTGGCCATAGTGAGTTCAACCAGGGGCCTATGTAGTCTCCTTGTCTGCTGAAAATGTATGCTTGGGAAGAGTATAAAAGAAAGGCAGATATATGGTGTTGCTCTCTCAGACATCCTCCTATGTGTCTGCAGCCCGGTCTCAAATTTAATGAGACTGGATGACAGTTTGAAGCTTCCTTCACCTTTCTCCCTGATCAAGGCTTTCTAGACATTATAGTCAAAGGAAATACTTTTATAGTCCACACTTCATACGCTCACATTGCCAGCTCTGGGGCACTACCATTGCAGCAGCTGTGGTCTCCCACCATTCTCACAGCAATGGAGATCAGGCAGGAGCCTCCTCCCAGGGGTGCTGCTGCACACCTGAGACTCAGCTAGGGAGACATCTCTGATTTGTCTTCCTTGCCCCAGCCCCAGATGATGGCCTGAGCCCTTATGGACTACGTGGCCAGTCTCTTGGAACCCAACAAAGGCACTCCTGGCAGAACTGCACCTGCTGTGACTACACTGCAGGTAGGCTTGTGCTTGGCTATGTATTTAAGAGTAAAATAGAGCAGAATACACATTGATGACAGAGAAAACAGGAGAGAGAATCCCTCACTGAAGAACTCTAGGGACTGACTGCCTTGACCACATCAACTAAGAACCCTCAGCTGCCATAGCCAGCACTAACTAAACAACACTGGTTCTGTAGTACTGCATGACTGCATAAACAAAAATAATAAAAAAACCTCAGAAATACATGTAAATATATAAATGAAAAAAGAATGTCTCTCTTTGCTGTGCTCTGAAATGAGGATCTTTGGGAAAACTGGGAATTTGGGATTTATTGGGGGTTGCAGGGTTGCCAAGCTGTGTTTCCCAGAGCATTTGACAATAGCCTCTGGAGAGCTGGCTGGTCACATGCTAATGGCTCCTCTTCATTCTTTCCAGCCACCAAATTGCAGCCACAAGAATCAAGAGTTACATTCAGTACATTCTTAGCATAGTGTCTCCTCACACTCTTTCCATAGTGAGGGGAGGCAATTTCTACAAAGACTTTGTGACTGAGAGTAGCATCCAGAAGATGTCTGCCCATGAGACAACCTGGGTTTAAAGTTATGGACCAATCTGAGAAAAATTCTGGAAACTTTCTTAATGCTAATAGAAATTCACATGACTTAGTCAATAGGAATTTCCTAGAAACAGGAGCTGTTGGATTTGTGAAGATAGCTCTTTCTGAATCAAACTAAGAAAGACTTTTTTTCTGTGATATGAAACAAATGTACAAATATTTGTATCGAGATTCTTCTACTTTCTATGCAAACCTGATTTTAAGTACTAATAGACTTCTTATAGCATGAGCACAGGGACAGAGAACACTTCGTCTGCAGTTCAAAATCCAGGATTTATCCACACACGGCTTAAAGCTTTTAATAGTTGATACTCAATGTGACCGGTCAGCATACACAGCAAACAGATGGCAGTGAGTGCCAGCTAGCTGAACTCGTTTCACTCCCTTGCTATTGTCACTCATTTGAGAAATACCTTATTTACCTTATGTTTAAAAAGAACAATTGACAATCAGCCAGGGAACAAGAGAAATCCAACTTCTTCTCTTAATGTTTTTCAAAATCGAAGTGAAAGCCAGGTAAAACTCTCTTTCAAAGTTATCTGATTCAGTTAAAAAGGCCCCTCAGATTGTATATCTTTATGGTCCAGATTTAAATCAAATTACCAATGCAATTGATCACAGAGGTAGAGTTTTGGAGTCCTAATTAATCCCAAGATCTCATAAAAATTCCTTAAGTAATTCACACACTCCTGATTTTCAGCCACAGATAGCTGATGATCCCTGATTCTAGTGCCTCTGATACCACATGGCATGGTCCAGTATTCGAACAGGTTAAAATTATATTGGAACAATTTAGAGAGAGAAGTAGTGGACTCTAAGCAAAAAAATTTAATTTTTTAAAATACCCATTTATCAGATGCTTTTCTCAATGTGAATGGATACTTCTTCCGGGAATATTCTGTGAGAACCCTGAGTTACTGTCAATGCTCTCAGAGCCTGGAAATGGCTATTTCAGAGCCTTGGCCCAGGGTCCACGCACTGCAGAGCATTGCCTTTTCTCCTCTTCTGGGGAGAAGCTGAATTCCTTCCTTCTGCTACACTACTTAACTGTTTTCTGGCTAACATATGCATACAAAGGACCAGTTCCTATTGAGAAAATGGACCTTGGGGAACCTTTAGAGACATCTCTTCTTGAAGAGAAGTTGCAGCAGCACCAGAGGCACCTCAGAACTGTGGTCAGCTAAGAACCTGCTGCTTGTGCTTCTGGGCAGCCCTTGGTGCTGCAAAATGGCTTGACTCAGGAAGGAGAAAATAGGGAATGTGTCTGCTGCATATGAAAGACTGGATGCGCCAGGCAACGTAATTGGGACACTTCATGAGAAGGCAGCAAGAAGTTTAAAGCTGAGAAGAAGCTGCACTTTTTCACATGGCAGGGAATGAATTTGTGGACACAGCTACACCATGGTCTTAGCACTCAGGTGCTAAAAGGAACAAAAATGGGACTAGAAGGATTTAATAGTGGGGAAATTTGAAGAGAAACTTAAAACACCAATCTTTGAGAGGAAAAGAAAACATGTTGGTGAAATAGAAAATGTTCTTGCACTTTTCTCCCTCATTAGTTTGGTATTTTCCCCCTTCAGAGACTGGATCCCAGATTAGCAGGTTTGCTAGTCAGAGCAGGTGCAAGGCTGGAATGTCTTATTTTCCTACAGGAATGCTTCCTAAAATTCAGAGTAAGTTTATGACATTTAACTAAACCAAATATGTGATAAGAAAGAGGTAAAAATGGTGCATCAGTCTGATTGAATACTTACTATGAGACTGAATAAATGCATACATTACTCTGGCCACAGCTTGAACTGTGAGCAGTTAATTTTTCATTTATTGGAAAGGTTAAGAAAAGTTTGAGTCACTTTTTCAAGAGACAGCTTTTCTTCTACTTCCCAGCCACAACATTTGTCTGGATGCCCAAGTGTAGGGGCTGCTGAAAGGAAGCTCCCCTGTCAGTCCATCACGTCTGGGCTGTGCTGTGCCCTAGAGACCATATTTGCAAGCCAGGCATGCTGCAAAATATTTCCCTACTTTGGTGTGGGCGAAGAAGGAGGATGTAGAGGGATGGGACACTTGTAACTCAGATTTGGGGACAGACTGGTTTCCTTGGGCACTGATGATGGATTGAAGTGGGCTGCTTTTTTTTTGGGGGGGGGGGGAGTTCATCAAGCACTATCCAGAGGGTGAGATAAAATTACCCAAAATGCTCCTAAGAAAATAAAGAAATATTTCTATCTTGCACTGTCAGTGCCAGAATACAGCAAAGCAGCCATCATTTCACACTCCTGCTGGACATTCCTGGGCTTTGTAAGCACATATGCCCCATTTGGAGCAGCACATCTCTATGCTGCTGTTTAAGAAGCATAAAAATGGGAGACATCCCAGCCCAATCGAGTCCTTGCAATGAAGGAAAGTGACAGTGACTGTTCAAATGAAAAGAACTAAACAGTTCAGCTGATCTTTTCCATTTGTATGAGGTTTAGGTACCAGTTGCTATGGCAGTAAACGATGTCAAATTGTGTCTTTTTTAAATCTGCAGAATTCTTTTGTATTTCAGCAACACAGAGTGTGTTTGTCGTTAGTGCCAAGCATACACTGAGTTTATTCCGTTTTGTAGCTGGGCAGTGTTCCTGCTCAAAGTTTAAGCTTTGTTTTAGATTGGGTGAAGATTCTACCAGGTATTTAATTTCTAAGTTATTTCTGCCTTTAAAATGGCCAAATTTTAAAATAAAAGTTTTTAACATGTAAAACATTTTAGCCAGTTCCATTTTGAGTCATGCAAAATATCCACGGAATAAGATCTGCCTTTATAAAAGCTTCCAACATCTGAATTTTTCAGTAGCTATTTTAACTACTAAAAGAATTGAAGAAATTAATTCAGCCATCTGCATTTTTAAGCACAGTTTATTTCTTCAGTCTTTGCTAAAATGCTGTTCCCACAAAGTTCATTCTAAGTGGTTGTAAAGATATTTTTATCTTTGGGAATTTGCAGGAATCAGTCCAACATGTATGTTTTTCATGATTTTTATTTAAATTATTAATATCTTATAGTCATTCACCCTTTGCTGCCTCCTACTTTACAGAATAGTTATTAGGCTCTCACTGAGAACTGGTCTCTTAGAAACAACGCAAAGAAAATAAGGAAGGAGGGCCAGCAACAGAATGCTTGAAGATAACAGTGCTGAGGATGCTGAAAAAGAAATCAGCAAGATAGGAAACAAGGGGATTTGGAGGTCAGCGGAGCGGGAGTGAGCAGGAAATGGAGGGAGAAACTGAGTGTCAGAAGCAGCTGATAGATTCATTGCCCTGCATTTTCCTAGGATAATACTTCCTCAATTGGTATCAACAGCTGAAGTTGCATTGCCTTGCATCTTAAATCTCCTGTCTGTGTACCTGACATATCCTGCCCAGTGACTCTTATATGCATTCCTTCTGCACATCTGAAACAGTCCAAAATCCTCATTATTCTGTAATATGAATGTAAAAACGTCCAGGGACTAAAGGAGGAGAAATACTTGCATCACTAGTGACATCTAGAAAATACAAGTATTTGCTAAAATAAAACCTGTTTTATTGCAGAAGACTTTTATAAGACTGGCCACCTGAAGTGTAATTTTCCTTCTGTCATGTATAATTATATAAAAAAGATTATGAATCTTTCTGAAAGAAGGGAAATGGTGAAGGTATATCCATGGGTTACTTCACTGCGAATATGAAAGGCTTTTCACATTTTAGAGAAATAAGGTTTATTTTAGAACCAGATTTTAAAGACTGCATTTTATTAGAAAAGTAACAATGAACAAAGGGTTGAATAAATACAGCAAATGAATGTTTTAGAAAATAGTAAGTGAATAATTTGCAAAAACTGGTCATCTGCTAGTGGGTAGAAAATGAAAAGCAAATTTTCAATTTTACAACATAAACACAGTTTATTCACATTTTATGTACACGAGCAGTGTAAAAACCAGGTATATATATTTATTTGGCGCTGTATTTGCTAAATTAATTTTTCAGAAACTGCTTAGACTGGATCTCATTAAATAGTGTTCCTTGCTGTTCACCATGGGATACACAAACCGTAACA
The DNA here is from genome assembly GCA_037013685.1 of Acridotheres tristis. Classification (NCBI taxonomy): domain Eukaryota; kingdom Metazoa; phylum Chordata; class Aves; order Passeriformes; family Sturnidae; genus Acridotheres; species Acridotheres tristis. The sequence goes on along the minus strand of CM072885.1, from coordinate 30,942,040 downwards.
TTTTCTCGCAGCTGGTCAAAAGGAGAGTTTATAGGTTTAATCAGTATTTGTTAACCATGTGCAAATATCAGCTGTATGTGCTGAACTAAAAGGAACAAAAACCTTAGAGCAACTGATACCATATTTGCAAATATAGTCTTAATATTGATTTCCCTCGATACCCTTCACAAAGTTGTATTGAAGACCGTGCCCAGCTTGGGATGAACACATGGGGACCTGGTACTATGCTAGATGGACCTTTCTTCTGACTTGGACTCTAATGGTGGCCTTTTGCTTTATTAATGATCTTTAAGCAGCTTTGGTAGGCCATTGGCACATCCCTCTGACAGAACAGGGTTTGAGGAGCCCTTGTCCCTCTGTATGTTGCCCCTGGCCCCTGCTCCCACAGTGTGCACTGCTTTCCCTAGGAGGGGCCGTGTCCTCATGCTCAGTCTCAGGTGCTGATACTGCTGATACCTATGAATGTGTGAAAGGTGACCCAAATGTGACCAAATGTGTAATCCTGTGAAAATGTACCCAGGTTAACTTGGTAAAATGTATTTTTCACAAATGCATGTTGATTGGCATTTCTTTTATTACCTTTGAAAGTTTGTTATTAATAGAAACCAAGAGTAACTATTCCACTGCCTTTGCTAGCAGGCTGCTCAGAGTGTAATTGCTCAGGATGTCTGCTTACACTTCTAATGTTTTGTCACAAACTCAGCTTCCTTTTGTCCTCTGCAGTTACTGGGTGTTTCAAAACTTTCCTGAAATGATGATGAATACTAAGGAGATCCTTGTCTGGCTCTTTTAAAATCCTTACATGGGAATGGTCTGATTTTGTTGCTATTAAATCTTCATTTGGAATCTGCTGCCTAGCATCCTCTTTAGAAATGGTTATAATGGTATGCAAAATATTTTATCATATATATAAATCTGTCTTTCTCCCAACCAGAAGGCCAGAAATGTTTCAGTACTCCTGCCCTCTGTACTAAAACCATTGTTAGGAGCTCTTTTATTTTAATTATGCTTAAATATCTTTTGTCATTAATCTTTCTTTTCCCATAGATATTATCATGTCCTGTTTCCTGCCTTATTCACTTCCCACTGTATGATGACATTTGATGCTGACTTTCTTGTTTTTCCATTTGTTTTAATAATTTTTATTTTAAATTATTTGTCTATTTTTTTAAAAAATACAGAACATTATCTCTCTCAACTGCAGATTGCTGGCACCCAAGAGTGTTCTTAAATTCTCAATTAGCATATGTATTTTATCTCCAAAAGAAAATGTGGGCTTGGTGGCAGTAGTACTGTTTTAAGATTCATAGCCATGGGATCAAACTACACAATCAGAAAGGCACACTTTGGCCTTGCAAGCAGTAGGAAAATTCAGGAATACTGCATTTGGGTCATGAATATAGAGTTGCATATTTGTTTCCTGAGCTTGCATGGATAACATTCCTCTACAGCTGTTCTAGTAAAGGAGGCTGAGCCTTGTCCAGAAACTTCATGCCTGCACTGCTTTGAAGTGTAGTTTGTTGGTAAAGGATTTCTGTTAAGTGTTTCAGACATAAAACCTCTTCTGTAAGCCTGTGCAAAATGCTTGGGTGTGCTTTGTTTTATTTATTTTCCTTTTGTAAATAAATGTTTATAACTCTTACCCTGAAAACAGCATTTTTTACTTTTCAAGAAGGAATGCTATTGATCTTTGGAGGCTGGATGACTATAATATAATTTTTCTCAGCTATGCCCCAGTAATATACAGCTGAAGGGAAAGTCACGATGTCAAGGAAAAATGGCAATTGCCAAATCCAGAACAAATGAAGGACTCATCTTTTGATGAGTGTCCTGAAAGGTTATTTCATATGTCTTCATGCCATAGAATGCTGTGGATAATAATATTATAGACCTCTTCAAAAAAAGATTTGATAGATTCATGGAATACAAGTCTAATGAGGGCTATTAGAATGAAACCATCTCTCATTCACAGAGAGTCTAAACACTGGGAATATCCCAGAGAAAGCTTCACTTTCTTCTTATCCTGTCTGTGGGGGATTTCCTGGGCATCCACTGCTGGGCACTTCTGGAGGTTCATGCTGGAGTAGATTGACTTTTGGTCTGACCCACATGGCTGCCCTCTGCAATTAATCCTGTTTGAGTCAACAGAAACAGTAGAACAATTTGGACTGGCAGCGAGGCTTGACCAGCATGGGGTTTGGTTGAAGTATTTATAATTCTGATAAACCAAGACTGAAATTAAAGAATAAAGGAAACAATAACTCTTCCCTTGCTTCTTCGTATTGTGGTTTCATTCCTTTGTTTCTTGATGTGGATTCCAGAAAATTAATTGAGCATTAAGACCCAAAGAGCAGTACATTTGGGGCCGATTATTGCATGCCTCAGCTGCTGTAATAAAGTATGAGTTAATGACTTTAACCACCTGAGAAGTGCAACAATTTCCCTGTAAATTCAGTGCCTGGAGTTACTTATTGTCTGATCACTTAGTCTGTAGCTCAGGAAAAAGGAAGAATTGAAAAAGCAGAAAATAATTGCTGTTGCATTTAAGAAGTGTTAAATAAAAATAAGTGTAAAAATAAATCCACATTCCTGTACTTCCTGCACATTATTGTCCTGTGCATGACATACCTGGCAGTGAGTCAGCGCATTGCATTCACGTCTGAAGTTTGGAAGCTGTTTCATAACTAAAGAGAAACCTGTGACCAATCTATAAAGTCAGCCAGGCCTGAACCTGGCAGCACCACACATTGTAATCCTGGTGTTAGGCCAGGCTTGGCTGGTATAGGGAATGCTATTGAGTTGAATTTTGAGCATGCTGTGGGCTGCTTCTTGTAGGTCAGTCAGTGCAATCAGTAACTTTTCCTCTCAGGTCCATTTGCAGGAAATCAGAAAAAATCCTGTCTCTTTTAAATACTTTTCAATATAAGACAGAAAAAGAGCTGAAGTTCAGTGCCCCTCATGTTCCTGGAGCTCTGCATCCTTACCTAAGAGGGCAAAGTGGTTTTTCTTATACAGACATCTGCACTTTTAAAATGTTGAGTGACTGTCCAGTGAAAGTTTCAAGGCTGTACCTTGAGAGAATCCCAGTAACATGAGGAACTGAAAGGCTTGCTTTTGGGTTTCAACCTCTTCAAGACAAAGACCATCCCTTCACCTTCACAATACTTGGGGCAATGGTGTCTTCTCCTCATTGTGAACCATGCCTGCTGTAATACTGTCAGTAGTTAACAGTATATATAATAACAGTAACAACAAAAGGTGGAAGCTCATGGAGACAAAGGATGGTGACTTGCAGTAATTTACGTTGTTTTCCCAGCTTTGTTACACACTTGATATGTGACCTTGAGAAGTTATTTAATCTCTTTCTGGTTCAATGTTCCTCCAAAGATGCGGGATAATAGAGCTTAGCAAGGGTGTCAGGAGGCTTAATTCAGAAGCAATTGTGAAGCCTGCCAGTCTCCACAGAGGGTTCCTGCTCTCTACATGGCAGAGATGATTGTCCTGGTGGCAAAGAATCCGCGGAGAACGTAAACGGGTCATCAAAACAAGAGGTTTTGTGTTGAAAAATGTCAGACTGACCCTGTCTGCCACCTCCCTATAGCTTGGATACAGATAAGGAAAAATGAGGGAATTCCTGTCTGAAGCAACACCACAACAGGAAATATTCCCTTTGAGTAAGCAAAACCTTGAAGCTGAATGGAAGAAAGAGCCAGCCCTGAGGAGACTGGCTATTGCAATTGCTAAGACCAAAATATCCTCTGCTTTACACAAGTACGTGATGGTCTCTCTGCCACCATCGTGGATCTCAGCCTTCAGCAAGGGCTGAAATGGAGCAGCCATTAGCCTTGACCCAGGCATTCCCAGCCATGCCAGGTCCTTCCCCTACTAATGGCTGCAAATGCAATTCTTTCGGCAGCAGAGGCCAGGCAGTGGGCTGGTGAGCTCCTGAAAGGCAGTGCAGCTTCCAGACCCCGTTATCTCCCAAGGCACGCCTGCAAAAGGAGCTGCCTGGGGATGTGATTTACAGTGCGAGGCTGATTCCCCCTTGTTCTGTGAGGGGCTGGCAGTGGTGAGAAGCACCACCTTGTCCAGGAAGAGCTGGCCAGAGACAGGGTCCTGACAGTGAGGGATTAAACCAATAACAGACTTGGATGTGATACAATCCAAACCTCCTTCTTCCTGGACAAATCTGCAGCTCAGAGGATCTTATTTTAAAGCGCTGCTGGGAGACACCGCCCTTCCTTTCTCTGGGTTTATCCTTGCTGCAAAGCTTGGCTGTGCTGTGCCATGTGGACCTGCTTGCACTTTCTGGCAGGCAGAGTTACGCCTTTCCCAAAGAACTTCTAAATCATATCACCACTGTAAATTTTCCTTTATTACTTTTAAAAAATTTTATTGCAGAAGCCTTATCCTTTTAGTCAGAGGCTCTTGCTCAAAGATACTGCTCTGCAATCCCTCAGGGATTCACAGTTCCTCCTCTGAAGAGCACAGACTCTAAAGTCCATGTTTCATTTATGGACAACCCCTTCTGAGCACATCTGCCAGAAATGTACATATGAACATGTACCCAGATGAGTAAAAAACTGTCACTGGTCTAAGGGAACAATGTGCATCATTCAGATGGCTCACTCACTTCCTCAGATTAGTATTAGCAAGATGTCAAACTCTGGTTTCAACTAGCTCTTTATTAAACCCAAACTCTAACACTTGGAGCATTTTGCCATTTTGAAACCTTCCTTGTCAAATTTTAGGTTTTCAGATCAATGTCTGGAGCATATCCATTCAGAGATCCAGGCAGTGCCAGCCTACTTAGCATGTTGAACAAGTCAGGAAAGGTATAAAAGAAACAGAATTGGCAACAGTTAGCCACTTGTGTTCTGTATAGAACTCTGCATTTTGTTTACCTTTTTCATAGTGTCCCTTGTCAAAAACACTTCTGAATGGGGATGGCTTGGTAAATCTGACCAAAGGGTTTCAGCATTTTATAACATTTGGCATGGCTTTCAGAGAATTGAAATGTGTGCCACAGAAGGCTTTTTTAGCTGTGGCACCACTGGATGCACTGGCCTTTCATTTCACTGACATGCATGCTATGTGGTGTTGAAATGCTACAAATTTCACTGAGTTTTTTTTGGCATCTAATCCCCTGGTGACAGTAAATATGGCATATGAGGGAATCCAGATCACAAGTTAATTTTGCATTGCTTTACATCACTGCAAGCTTGCTGGATATGTTTTGGAAACTGCATGAAGAGAAAAAGTCACTATTTTAAATCTACTTACTGTTACAATTTTCAGTAATGACAAACAAGGGTGAAATTTCAGTTTCATGATTTTAGGCAATGTATGTATTTAATCACTGCAGTTGCAGGAATAAATAGCAGACTAGGAGTGGTCAGACAAGAGAATTAAGAAAAATGTTCTGATTTACTACCTGCTGGAGTAACATTGCAGCTATTTGAGGTAAAATTTGTCCAAATGGATTAAACAAATAAAGCCTGAGACTTTCATGTGAACAAGATGACTAATTCAAGAAAACTGCGTTCTATCCCAGATTAGCTCTGTTATATTTTCTTGCTTTTAAACTTTTTACATTAGTGCCAAAATTTATTTAATAAAGATGCCTTTAAGGGTTCTGTTTATCATTAGTAAAAAATAAATTAAAAAAGAAGTTCAAGAGAGTGAAAGCTCTGTGTCTATTGAAAAGTACCTGACTAGATCACAGAACTAGAAGTTTTCCTGCAAAAGATTACCTGACCTGAAACTGAACAAAAGGGAGAAGTTCCAGCTTTATTAAATATTCTCATAGAAGACCACTTAAACACTAAAAGCTTTCTGCTTCTGAAATGCATTCATCCTTACTGTCTGGAAAATGAAGAGAGTGTAAAACTGAGAGATGTGTAAAAGCTCTTGGAAGTATTTTGGTTTTTTTAATGAAAGAAAAAAGAAGTCCTCACTCAGTCTTACTTATGCAAACCAGAATTTCAAAATTATTGTGTGGACTTTGAAATGAGTGCCCATTCATTTTTTCCAAAAGCCCTCTTCAAGCTCCTCCACTGATGGTGTTAAACAGAAGTTTTCTCTGCTCAGCAAATACTCTTCCTATCTCTTTGGTAAAGAATGATGCTTCTTTGTTTTGGGACAAGATATTTCCAGTCTATTTCAAGGTTTGAAATGTCTTCCAACCCCTGACTGGTTTGTTGAATCTAAATACATTCTCCTGGATCTTCTTTTGGCAGGTTTAATCATTACCTGGCTGAGTTCCAGGGCTAAGTACGTGGGGTTGTAGAATTCATTTGATATCTTGAACCTGGGGAGTTTCATTACCTGACTATCACTGTTGTAGAAAACACTGCACAAGTTCTAAAATTTAATTTCATGCTCCATTCGTTTTTGTCACTGCTTGTTCTGTGACACCCAGACCTGCAAGTCTGTCTGCCCTTCCCTCCACATAAACATGTAGAAAGACAGCAACGGATAGAAATTCCCAACTTTCCAGTATCTGCTGAAAAACAGCATTGATTGCAGCCTTGCCCATTTCAATTACCAAGAAAACAGCGGGTAGCAGAGGATGTTAGAGCACTCTGCCAGGGAGTGAAAGATGTCCAAAAGAATAATCAGAAGGCTTTCCCACCTTTAACCATAGCACAGCAGAGGGCAACAAATGTAGCCAAGGTTATACCAATCAATACACATTTAATTATTATTTAATTATTGAACATTCCTGCCTGAAGCTGACCAATCAGATTACGGACTCTTGTCAAAAGCTAGATGGATAAGTTTCCCTCTGGATGGATGGATTGTCCCTAAAACAAGCAGTAATTCAGACAAAGGGACATACATCATTTTTAATTGACGAAGGCTGGCCCCTCAATACGATTATTCAAAGCCTAGTGCCAGCTAATGAATTTGCAGTGCAACACCATTGTAGCACTTTGGCTTGAAGTTAGTGCTTCTAAACTACCATTTAATTGTTTCAGTTAATATAATTTGGATTTATGAATAAACATATACTTTCCTTGGGGCTTTTCTAACCCTTTCTTGCTGTGAGCAAGAGTAAAGTAAAACTTCAGTTTTTGTTTTTTCTGAAGTGTTTTAACTGAAGCACTGCTGATTTTCTAAATTCTAATAAGAATTTCTCAGTGTAACATCATTGTCACTACATGGACTGCTGAAATCTGTGATTAAAAGTGCAAATGGAAATTCGATGTGCTGTTTTTCCTAAAGTTCCTGCTGCTTCTACAAGTTCTTAATTTAAATACCATTAGCTTTATTTGAGAACAGTTCTGTCCAGAAATATAGTGTAGAACAACATACAGTAATCTTTGCCAGCTAAATGTCTTTATCACAATTTTAAATTAACTTTAATTAACTAACATGAATTCAACAGAATTTCAAATTACCCAATAGTTGATCTTTATTATTTTTGTTACTTTTCTATTATTTTTGTATTTTTCTTGCCCTCTTTGAAAGTTCTGTACCTGAAAAATAACCTATAAATCCAAAATGGTATGACCAATTTTAAAGATATAAGCTGTCATGGACTATGTGTGCAAATACTCTTGGTTTGTACTAAATTGCATGTTAACAAGAGAAGGCACATGGCAATCACCTAAGCTTGCAAGTTTCAACTTGAGTATTTTAGGATTTTTTTTTCCACATTTTGCAGCTTTTGCTATTGAAAGTAAACAAAGAATGCTTCATTTTGAAAATCTGGTTGTTTAGGCAAAAGCTGCTGATGATTTGGGTCATGCTACTTCCAAGAACATCCAAATCATACACTGGTGTTTCATAAACACCAACAGAGCCATCTGCAATCTTTAGTCGAGGTGAAGAACTTGAAAGCCAATTGGAGCCTACTTATAAATAGCCAGTGAGAAACTGAAGGCCAGTGAATTGAGTTTTTGAGTCAATCACTTAATGTTATGAATAGAGTGTGGGAAAAAAGAAAGTGTAAATTCTTGTGTACATACCACTGATCACACTTAAATTATGTTTGGCATGTCTCTAATTTGAGAGCTGGAACTTGGCTTGTGTATCTGAAAAGCACAAAAAATATGGGGGAGTTCATCAATTAATTTTTCATATGACAGATGTTGGAGATAACCTGTTGAATTACTCATATTCCTTTAATGAAATGGTACAGATTTGTAATACAAATATTTGGCAATAAGGAGAGCCATATGAATCAAAAATCTATGTATTGTTTGAGATATTTTTGAGTAAGGCTGTGGATTGGAAACCAGTGGTTTCTGCTGGAAAGACATGGTAACAAGGAAAGTTACAGGCACAGGAAAAGATGGTTTTTACATAGATTTGAAGATAATTTTTAAGGTCATAATAGCAGATGTTCAGTCCTGACAGGGTAGGATATCCTAAATGTAAAATGACTGGTTTCAATTACAAACGCAGACTGTGATTCAGTTAAAATTAGACCACGAGAAATTGCAGCTGTTTGAAGTAGGATAGCAAACTGCATTCCAGCCCATCTGCCAAACTCCACTGGTTTTTTTTTCAAGAATAAAGCAGCATATACGTGAGATAAGAGAAGTTATTCAAGATAAGGAATGACACAGTTCCTTTCCTAATCAGTCATGGCCAACACCACTTCGCTGTGGCTGTCATGGTGTGTAATATATCCCTCTTTCCATCACATCCCCAAGACATAGATGTGGGGCCTCTCTTGCCAGGAGAAATGTGGATTTCTCTGCAGGGACTAGCACTGCAAGGTATTTATTGTTGTCCTGAATGTTGTTTTATCTAATATGGGTAAATAAAAGCATCATTTGGATGCTTGTCCATCCTAAATGTTGGGAGTGTTTTTTTAGTTTATCTTTTCTTTGGGGTCTGTTTGGGGATTTTTTTTATTGCTTGTTTTAATTTTTGTTTGCTTTGTTGATTTTTGTTTGATTGTTGTTGGGTTTTTTGTTTGTCGTTGTTGTTTTTTAAGAGTGTGTAGACAATATTCTGGTCACTCAAATGTTTGTCCTACAAAGACTTCTTAGTCTTTCTTTGAGGTATGGATGACTATGGATTTCACGAATTACACTGAAAATATATGTGCTGTGTGTCAAAGGAAAGCTGGTTTTGTGCTTAACTTTACAAGGAGAGTGTTTGCCTAGGAGACATTAGTGTGATTTACCAGATTTACCAAGGGTGTTCAGTCCCTGAACTCACAGAAAATGCATTGCCCAGCTGTTCAGGAATTGCATTGGATCAGCCCTTGCCTTTTCTTCCTTAAGGAGATACTGCTTATGGGCATATGGCTACAGAAAGGGTCACTACTTTTACAATGTATGTCAGGTTTTCCATCACAGAGTGGGTGAAAAGGCAATCCCTCCACTGCCTGGGATGGATCCACCCCAACCAGCTTCACACATTTTCATAAGTGTTACCAAGGAAGCTCAGAGAGTACTCAGGATTCCTTATGAATACGTTGAGAAAAAACACAAAACCTCCCCAACATGGCCACAATACAAAGTGCTCTGAAAGTATTTGGGAAGAGGAAGATTTGTCTTTCAGCTGGATAGCAGAGAATAGTGCCGAAAGAGAAAGAGAAAACAGGAGTGACATCAGCATGGGAAGGGCTCAAATTAAAAAGTAGAGAAAAGACTGTGAGAAACATATATATCTGTGAATAATTTAGGAGTGAGAAAGTGGAGGAATCAGCAATATATGAAAAACTGTGTTTTTAAATTAATATGTCTTTATGATACTTATTCTAAAGATAATGCATTAAAATATACTTTCACGTGTACACAGATATGAATATGGAGTGTACAAAAGAAAATTCTATACAGTGCTGCTATAAATGTTGTCTGAACATTTGGAGAAACTGCGTTCTGCATCTGTATTCTGCAGTTAGACTTTTGCAAGAATGCCAGGTGACCCTTCAGGTTTCCTGACATTCCTGTGGGAAGATAAGTTCTAAGGATAGTGCAGAAGGCAATCTTTCCCAACGAATTACAGTTCTACTGATTACGAGGAGTTGAAACAGCCTTGCCTGCCCAATGAGGATGGGTGTTATAAAAGAGTGAGGAGGTAAGGGAGAGGTAAGGGACATGTGGTCATGCAAGGGACAGATAAGGTAAGATGATGTTGTGTGAGGAACAGACTGGGTTAGGAGGCTGGGATAGGCACAGGTTGGGGTTAGCCAGTCATGCAGAAGGAAGAAGGAAACTTGCAGAGAGGAGAGAAGGCATGGAAGTTTTTTAATAAAAGACTGGTGTTGATGCTGGTCATGTCTGTCTTGATATAATTACCACACATACTAGTGTCAGGGGAGGCATAGCCAGCAGCTGTGCACGGCCCGCTGGGTAAGTGCATCTTCAGGAGTGTGCACGTAGCATCCTCCCACCCTCTCTGACAAGGACAGGGTGCTAGCACTCACAGTTCATTATGGAAGAGTGCCTGATCCCCAAAATGCTGGAGAACAAACCTTGAGCAGCTGCACAAACACAAAGCTGATTACCAGGTTCTGTAATGGTGCTGAACTTGGTCCACCTGACCACACAAGGAGGACTACTGAATTCAGCACTGACAGCAAGGGCAGGAGGAGCTGTATTTGTCACCCTGGAAAAAATGGCTGAAAGTGCCAACTAGTTAGATTTCTAGATAAAATCCAAATTTGCTTTTTAGACTCTTTATTTATTCCCAAATACAAAGAATTAAAGAAACATTTTCAACTACCTTTTTAAGGATAATTTGATATGATCAAGTGCATGTCTAGTCTTTGAGAGAAGTTTTCAAACACAGTTTTGCCTGAGGTAGGTAGTGCCTTGCAGTACATTTGAATACAATATTTAATCAGGTACTCATCAGTAGGGAGAAGCTAGCCACAGAGCTGGTGCAGTCAGAAGGTTCTGAACTCAGGATGCTGCCTCCAGCCTTGACACAAGTGAATACCTGATTAACAGGTGATCCCATTTGCTGTAAACAGTCATGCTGCCATCTGCTAAACTGTCTACAAGAGCTAATGTGTTCTTTATAAGTTTTGTCTCCAGGTTCTGCAAGACATTTGTGAAACTCAGAAAATTTCTGGGCCATACCTGGAGTATCATAAAGGTAGCCACTGCTGGATGGGGGATGACAACTTGGCTGCAGAAGCAGGTTTGAGCACTCAACATATCTGCAAGATTTCAAAGGCAAAACAAGCAGGCCTTTCGAACTTCTGGTAATTCCTGCTGTATCAGGTCCCTCTGTTTTTCCTTTATTATATTTTCTGCGACTTTAATAAGGCTCTTATGATTAACAGCTTGAATCAGGATATTAGGGAAAATAAAAAGGGGAAGACAACACTAATAGGCCTCTCCCTTGTTTCAGTGCTCTATCTCAAATAAATCTGTGATCTTTTAAATAATTACCTGGTGTTCCATTACCTAGTCCCTCTTTGCAAGCTTGTTTTTTGTGCTCCTGCAAACCCAGATCCCACCCAAATTCTGCCAGATTCATGCCAGGGTGTAGCAATACCTGAAATGCTAAAAAAGATTGATGTTAAACTTCCATTGATTACTGTAAGGTAACATGTTAAGAATTATTGATACTAATACATACAAAAGAGAATTAAGTACAGAAGAAAATCATGAGGATAGACAGAAGGAAGGGAAGGTGCATGTGTGACTCCATGCATCCATGTGCTCAGAGTAGTGTGGTAGGTAAATCTGTTAATTTCCAAGCAACTAAACTAGTATTGGTGCTTGTATTTCTCTGCTATTTTGAACTAATATGTCTTAAACCAATACTAGAATAGCTTTTTTTTTTTGTGCAGTATCTCCATAGATACTAGCGACACCCAGGAGATATAGATTTTTCTAGTTAAAGAAAATGACATTTTTTCTAAGTTTAATCATAAATCTGCAAATGCATGAGATCCAGTTCATCAAAGGTACCTTTGTTCTTGCAGCCCACAGAGCTCCTCGTAGCTTCTCTGCCCAAGGCTCCTGCTGAACTATGAAAGCACAGTTCTCAAAACCAAATATTCCTGTGTTGCAAAGGTGTGCTCTTGGTATGTGCATGGGAATTTAGAAAAAGCCACAGATATCTGCAGAAATTTGAGACAGTGAAATCTCTGTGCAGAATCTCATAATTGTTTACTCTAGGTTTTCCATTGCCTGGCACAATGTGCATGGCAGCACTAGCAGAGAAGAATTGATATTAAAAGACGTTTCTCTTCTGCTATACATTTTAGCACTGTTTTCACCCCAGAATTGTGTTTTCAGTGTGAGCAAGGCACATCTCACTGGCTGATGACTCAGATGAACCAATCTTCCAACTCCTGACCACACAGTCCAACTCCCAGCACCGTATTGCTTTGCTCAAGTTAATTTGAACACAAATGTCAGCTTCAGCCATCTATTCAACCACAATTTTAACTGTCTGAAAATGGGACATATGGCTGCCCCAGGGCTTCCCAGGGCACTGTTTGCAGCCTTCTAATGGAAGGACAGAGGTCCTGCATTGCCTGAAGCGTGCTGGTAGTGGTGATGGCAGGGATGAATGTCCCCTGTGGTCTCCCAGTGTTCAGCCCAGGTGACCCAGAGTTCAGAAAAGAGAACTGGGGACTGGCTTTATGAGGAGCAAAGCTAGGGTTCTATGGAAATGTTGGTTTAGTACCAAGTGAGTTTTCATAGAATTGTTCAACGGGTTGGGTTGGGAGGGACCTTTAGATATCATCTAGTCCAGCCTTTTTGCAGTGACCAGAGACATCTAGAACGAGATCAGGTTGCTCAGAGCTCCATCGAAGTTGACCTTCGATGTTTCCAGAGATGGGACAACCACCACCTCTCTTAACAATCTGAGCCAGTGTTTCATCACATTTACCATTAAAAATTTGTTCCTTATATCTAGTCTGAATATACCATCTTTTAGTTTAAAACCATTACCCAGTGTCCTATGCCAACAGGCCCTACTAAAATGTGTATCCCAATCTTTTTTACAGACCCCTTTTCAGGCTGCTCTAAGTTTTCCCCAGAGTCTTCTCCAGGCTGAACAATCTCAACTCTCTCAGCCCATCTTCATAGGAGAGGTGTTCCATCCCTCTGATCATCTTTGTGTCCCTCCTCTGCTCTCCCCATGAGGGAGAGCCCTTAGGTCCTGCCTCACGTTCCTTGTCCTGACAGGTGGGTGCATGGGACCATGATGTCTCTGCCCCCTTGACTGGAGGCCAGGAGGAGAGGTGGCCTCTCAGCAGGACAGGGTGTCACCAGTCTGCTGGTGGCAGGTGGGTCAGCAGCACCTGTGTGATGGCAGTGGTGTGTGGCATGAGTGGGACCAAGCCTGCCAGCCCTGGCTGAGGTGGGACACTGTGAGTGGGCCAGTGTGCACTGCTGCTGGGTGCCTGGGCTCAGCTGTCAGCCAGCCTCCCTGCTTTCCTGAAATCACGTCCAGCAACATCCAAGGTCACCCCCAGCACTTGCAAACAGGCTGTCACTGACTGGTGCAGGGGATGTATTTTTAGAGTGTTGGAGGCAGTCTCCTAGCTACAGCTTGAAGAGCTCAGCTGGGCAGGGGCTGGCAGTCCTCAGCCTGCACAAAAGCAAACATTGCTGATGAATCCTGCTGTTCAGGCCAAATCCTGCTCCAGGCTTGCTGCTGTGCTTCCCCTTGCCTCCCCCTTAGCTTGGCTTTCAGGGTTTGGTGGGAATATTGCCCAGGTATTCCTCTGGGTTCCTGGAGTGCAACTAGTGACCGGGGTTGTTTACATCCTCTGCTGAGCTAGAAATGGTCTTTTGCTCAAGTACAGAGATGTATGCTCCTGGCTGTCAGGATAAAAGACCAAGTATTGTTTATGTTGCATGTAATAATCTATCTCACATCTGCCAGAGTCTGGCTTTATGTAAAGATGTGAAAGAACATTAATTAATTCCTCTTTAAGGGCAAGGCTATTAAAAAGTTATTTTAATTTTAGGCATGAATTCAGAATTTCCACTCTTTTTGAAGTTGCTTGTCTTCCTTAAATTGCTATCTGTCTGAGAACTGTTTATGGATAATAAAATGTCTTTAAAGATCCTCTTTTGTTTTGGAAAAATCTTGGAGATAATTTGTCTGGCATCGCCTGGATGTTTCGCAGACACTGCATAGCTGTTGTTGGGCTGTTACTAGGATGACTGGAAGTCAGGCAGGGTTACCTAAGTTTCCAAATTTCTTTGCACTGTTAAAGCAGACAGTGTAACTGCTGCAAAGTGCAGGGCATCCATGTAACTCAATAAAAGTGAGCAGCAGAAAAGACTGAGCTTTGAGACTGATAATTTCTACTTTGGGAGCAAAATATCTAACTGTGTCTTGAATTAATTGTGTTAATTTCTTTTTTTTCTTCATATTTCCTTCCTTTTGCTCTTTGAAAAGAACTGCATTTGTTCTCTGAGTGCTGAAGGACTTTTTCCTAGTATTTACTTTGATACCCACTGCATAAGAACAATGAAATCTCTTGTTCAACTTTCATGAATGTTCTCCACGGACCTGAACTTCTTTTGCTGCTAACATTATTTTATTTGCCATTTACAATTTCAAAGTATGTATGCACAAATCTCATCAACATTTATTAAACAGTGGAATAAATTCTGAATTTACCCTACTGCAAAAACATGGTGTATGTTGACCACAGTCTTGAATAGGGAGTGATGTATGTGTACCTGTACCATGCCAGGGTTTTGCATGGAATGGGTACCAGTATTGTAGTCCAAGGAATTTTTTAAAAACTATTTTCCTCTGTGATATCACCACGAGAACTTTCCTCTCAGTTACAAGTACCTCTGTATCTCTAAAACACAGAACACTTTTTAGTGTACAGTTGTGATAGAACAGAATCAAGTATTACTAAAAAAGAATTAACAGTATCCCTGTACAACAAAAACGGAACATTTTTATGCACCTTAGAGAGGAATTATTCATAAGCTGAGGAACAAATGCATTTTGAGGATTCTAATTTTTTATAGCCCAGAAAGAAACAGAAGTATTTTCATGTCTTTTATAAGTTTAGGAGTTATTATTAACAAAAAAGAAAAAGGAAAAAAAAGAAGGAAAAAAAAAAAGAAGAAAAAGAAAACTAATTCCAGAAAGCTTGAATATATTATTACTGCAAAGCTCTAGTATAGGATGAATACGGTTGTGCCCTCTTCTCTGAGACTTGTTTTGTTTTGTTGGAAATTACTGGTATAACTCTTACGCTTGTAAAAAGGTATTCTTTCTTATGCAGAGAAGCAATTCCCAAATTTGCTGGGAACTGCTCTAAAGAACACAGTAAGGTCACAGTGCTCTGGCCTTTCTAACACTATATCTATTGCTGTAATCTCATAGTTCCCCTTTTCTTGAGTAAGCCTACCCCTAAGGTCCATGTCTTCCATGGAGTCAGCTGAAGAAGGCAGTAATTTCCCTCGTGACCATGGAGAATTTGAAATCAGTTTGAGATATACAGAAGTTTTCTGTGACATTCAAATGCCTCTACCTTTCTCTAGGCCACAGTAAAAGTGCTGTAGCTGCCACAACCTAATTTTCAGCTAGGCCTGTGTTCCTAACCTGCAGTATGTGCACCAGAGTGGAGTAGCACATTGCTGAACTGTCCTGCCCAGCTGCGAGCTGCTGCCATCGCCAGCACTGCCAAGGAACCAAGATGCATTTGGGAGCACCTGAAGCAAACAATGAATCACAGCCTGTCATCTATAATTGTATGTCACTACATAATACAGTATTGGTGTTGGAGTGCATGTGGGCTGGTAAACCTTTGCTGGAATGGATGGGCTGTAAGAAGACCATAAGGGCCAAGAGACCCACTTCTTCCCTTGTTGAAGTTTTCAGATTAAGGCTCCCTAGGGGGAGAGACTGCTCTTGCCAGCACACAAGTCATTACTGACTGGAAGAAGGAGCATGAATTTTTATGGCCTGTGTTATTAAATTAAGCAAGTATAACTAGAAGACCTAACAACCCTTTTTGGATTTCAAATCTGTGAAAACATATGTGTGTCATAAGACCCTCCCTGCTAACAGCACAGCCTTTCCCCTTTGGTTCAAAAGGCAGCAATCAGTTGCTACTTGCTGGCTGTAATGCATTGTTTACTGTCTCTAGAGGTATGCAATTGATGTCTTATTGTGCTTTGTTAATTTTCTTTCCTTTTCATACTGTCACATACCTTTTTTTTCCCCTGAATTCTTACTTTTATAGCTTCACTAAGTGCTACCTCTTCTGGGAAATAACCCTGTGTTTGAGCTTCAGCTGTTCAAGGTGTTGAGAGCTCTGGACAATCTCCAAGAAAGCTCTTAAGAGAATGGTCAGCTTTAGGTGTATGAACAGTCTGGGCTGAGAAGCACTGTGGTTTTTAATGGAGCCCTTGGAGCATAGTAGCCACTTTCCCAGAAATTGATTTAAGCATACAAAATGTCACTATTTTGACCATTATGTATTGAAGGTTCCCTTAGAGCATCCCTGAAACTTTAGGGCAGCCATTGAGCACTTGTTGTTAACACCCTGTTGAATACCTGACTCTGAAAGGGTCCAGAGAAAACAGAAAATGAGAGAGGAAAAAAAGGTCTTGTTAAATAATTCTGTATTCAGATTTTTTTTTTTCAGAAAAAAAGAGAAAACCTCAGACTTCGGGTGTTTATCTCCTTTTAGAGATCTACAGCAATCAATATTCATGCGAAAAGATAAAAAGATATAACAAAAACAAGAAGAGAATAAAGAATGTTTGAAAAGAAACAGCAGTCTGGCCTGATGTATTTGAGCAAGGCCTGATCTTAGGAATTTCCATGTAGAATAAGCAAAATAAAATGTCATCTCATGGTTTAAATACTGCCAGATGATTCAATATACTTTTCACAGCATTTTTTCATCATGTGATATTCTCTTATGTTTGTTGAAGTCAGGAAATGAGAAACTGCTTGAAAGGGAAAGGTTAGGCCTCATGTCACTGTATAATATATGCCCAGAAGCATATTATATTAACAGAGCTGCTTTAGATAGTTCAGAATAAAAGATGGAGTTAATTTCTATCACAGTATATTCTGAACAGTAATCTGCTGACAGAAATCAGTGTATGGTGCACTTGTTAAATTAAGGTTAACAAACAATAGGACCAATGAGGAAATTATATCTTTCTAGGGGAAGCTGACATTTGGAAAAAAGTTTTTAGCTTGAAGAAGGATGAAAAATCAAACTTTTACACATGTTTATTCCAGCAGTCTATTAGAGAAGGCATGTTGATCTGAGCAAAGTAAAACATTTTATGTCAATATTTGTAGATTTTTCATTTAGATTCTCTCTTTTACAGTTTCTACTATAGGTACATCAAAGTTCTGAAAGATTGCTTGAACCAAAGATGAATTTTTATACTAATAATGTTGAAACTGAAAATTTTTATAGTCTTTTAAACAGACTTTGGAGTAATTTGAGAAAAAATACTTTTTGCAACACGTTTTTCTTTACAAAGTACAAATCTTTCCTAAAGGAAAAATACTTTTTCTGAAAAATTCTCAGCCACCCATAACAATGAATTAAGCAACACATGTTTTAATTACTGTCTTGGGCTGAAAGACAGGTATTTGCTAAGGAAAGGCAAGTGCCCCTTCCCTGAGATGGAGAGTGCAACCCCCTCCTTTAGTTTTGAAATCAGGGGCTTTCAGGCAGAAGGGAATAGGAATAACAATTCTTTACTAATATATCTAACAAGGCAAACGAAACAACACCAGCTATAAAAACTGACAGCAGAGCAGCGTAGCTCAGTCCCAGTCCCTTTGGCCAAGGCCTCTCCCTGCGCTCAGTTCCCGGTGCTGTGGGCAGGGCAGGGCCCGCGCAGCTGAAGGGGCTGGGGGATGGCGGCAGCGGCCCAGGGCTGAGAGGGATGGAGGAGCCGCTCCCCCCTCACGGTGTCGGTCGTGGTGCTCGGCACGGTGCCCGGAGGTAGGAGGATGAAGCGGGAAGGCAGCAGGGCGGTGTCTGACAGCAGGGAACGTGGCTCCCGGCGCTGGGATGGCGGGGAGGGTGGTAGGCAGCAGCCCCGGCCGCCTTCCTCCGACTCCAGAGCGAGCGAGAGAGCGAGAGAGCCCAGGCCCCTGTGCCACCTCTCCTTTTCCGATGTTCCCCCTCTCCCCACCCCCTGCGAGAGAAACTGTTACCTTAGCTGTCTGAGCTAGGGTGTAGCCACACATACTTAGCGTAACAATGGGAAAAATTCCACAGAAAGAAAAAGAGGAAAATTTAACCCCCAACAATTAAATTACCTTGTTGTTTACATTCTCTGTAGTTTCCCAGACTTGAAGGAAACTATTAAAGCGAGGGTAGATGAGTTTGTCTGTTCTACTTACACTCATAAAACTCAAATATTGTGGTCTGGTGAGATGTCAGCCTAGTTCAGATGTTCTCCTGCCTGCCATGTTAGAGATTTTGTTCATGACCAGAAGCACATACAAGGCATTAATGTATCAATGTCACACAAAGCCTTGCATCGTATTTGGAAGGGGCTCGGAGGGGAAGAAAGGATTTTTCAATAGTTGCATTTTTCCAATTCATATGGTTGACTGTCACTGTAAGTAGCAAAATACAATGAAATTTTTCCCTTTCTTATCCTGGTTGGTATAAGAAAATTGTGTTTTTCTCACAAGTCTTGTGATGTTTTCAGTTATTTCTGGGTTTAGCAACAATTATGTTTTTCACCTCTAAATTAGAAAGGGTCAATACATCCCGCTTCTTTTTTACTCCTTTGGCTTTAAGATGTAATTCAAGAATTAAATGTTTTACGTGCGTTTTACAGGAGGAGCTTTTAATGCACATGAATCGTCTCTACCATTAGTGAACATGAGGTGGAAAATAGCAGTGAATTATAACTTAAAGGCTTAATAGGATTTAAAAATCAGCATAACCTATGTCTGGCATAACATATGTAATCATTGGGAGGCAATTCATTTTTTAACAAATCCTGCCAATATGTTAATTCACCCACCTCGCTGCTGCGTTGGTGTTGCTGTAGCTGCCAAGGCAGAGGCTGCTTGTGGCTGCTGTCCCTGTGCTTGGCTCCCCTTGCTGCCCAGTGTGCACCCCACTCAGGCAGGCACCCCTGTCCTCTGCCATCATCCTGCCTGGGGTCTCCCATTTGGTGGGATGGCAAGTCCCCCTGTTCTTCTGAAAAACTCCCTGTGCTCCCAGGCCCCGCAGGGGAGCTACACTGGATCCAACCCCATGGCTCTCAGTGTGCTACAGGATGGTCTGCTGAAACCTGCTGATTGCTGGTAAATAGCCCTCATTGTGTGCCTTACCAAGCAAAGCATATCTCCTTTCCCTGAATATAGCCCAGAAGCTCTGGTACATGACAAGGAAGCAAATCAGGGCTGGAAATGGGAATTTACCAGCCTGGAGTAATCCATATTTATTTTTTTTTTGCCTCCTCTCTATTACATTATTTACATCTATGCAAATATTCCATTCTGGATATGTAGCTGCACTTATCAGGTTTCTTCTGTGATTTGGCAAGGATATGTGCTTACACTTTCTGTACAGATATGAAAAATGCATTCTATATGCTAAAAGGACGAGGTAGCTCAGCTGCTTTCAATGTGAAGGCCCATCCATAACTCAAGAAGAACAACAAGATGTGTTTCTAAGAGCGTTTCAGTTCAACACACTCCATTCCACTCCTCAGAGAGAACTGGAAATGTGCAGTTGCAGTCCTGGATCTCTTTTTTTCAGTCATTTCTGCTGGTTGAGGCAGGACATATGGCTTTCTCGTTAGCCTCTGACTCTCCTACAGGACTAGAACTTCTTCAGGCTTTATGCAGTCTTCACACATTTAAATCTTTCAAAGGGGTGAAAGGAGAGAAGGAACTGTTACAGATTGTGGTCACCTTTGTAAGCTTCATTCCAAATACTGGAGAAAATAGCAAAGTCCACATTTTTTCTTTGCCAAGGATTGTAAATAATTTACTAAAAATCTTGTAAATAATCATAACCCATTGCATTTTCCAGACATGACAGAAGAAAGAACGAACTTTCAAAGGCATGGCATATGAGATTATTTCCATGATCTTTTGACCATAAAAGAAGAATGTATATATGAAATTGTTGAATCCAGTCTGTCCTCTGTTGGCTACCCACTGATTTATGCAAGGCATATAAATTACTCAGCATCAGAAGTCTGTATATTGTATGGCCTCAAGTCAGAAAGACAAACAAGTACATGCCTAATTTTAAGCAGATGAGTTGTTTTAAGGGAAAGGGTTTTTGTGAAAATTTAGAATTAAATATTTTCTACAAAAAACTGAAACAGATACATTGGTTCCAGATGAGCCTCCTTACAGAATCCAAACATCCTGACATCTGAATATGCTGATGTACCATACTCCATCCCAACCAGACCAAATACAGTTGATTTTTCAACAGAAATACAGAATATTTAACAATGGCAGAGCCATTGTCTGTGGGTGGAAGAAGCTGGACTTTCTTACAGTCTTCTGGAGTTTCTGTTCTGGAAAGCAGCAAAGTATCTCTGGGAACAGTTTTTCAAAGCAGTTGACTTCTTCAGCCTGTACTTCACAAAAAAACCCACCTTTTGAGAATTTCTGTCAAAGCCTTGTATAAAAATTTTATTTCTCCTGTCAAAGCAAATAATTCATATGGTAGCAAGCCACAAACATGCCTTATAAATGGCATTGTGAAAATATGTCAAGCATGACTAGGACAACAGCTGCTGCCTTTCTAGCTTGGGTAGAAGGTGTTTGACCACCTACAAGCAGGATGCTTTCTCCTTGTATGAAAATCATGCAGGTTTTACTGATTGATGCCAAAGAACCAAGGCAATGCAGTAGTCCAAAAATTTAAATGCTGACAGTCTTCCTTTTGTTGCATAACTTGGTCCAATGCCATGAAAAATACATCAAATTAATAAAAATGAAACAAAGAGTTTTGTCCTTGTATGTGCTATTGAGGCTTTATGAAACCACTTTGCTTGATCTGTTGTTTGTTTATTTTATGACACTGTGGAAAAGTCTACATGGTGAATAATTAACTTAGGAAATCTTGGGAACCTAGTATCTCTGAAGAAATGCAAATACCTTTGAGCTTCCTCGTGGTTTAATGGATTCTAAGGAAATTGTTGGAATTGGTCCACTGTCTGAAGAGTATTGGCTCAAACCCGCAATTCTGAGTAGCATAAAGACATTATTTGGGGGAAAAACAAGAGAGTTCTTTTAATGAAAGTGGTTAAAAACTTATAAAATAAAAAGGTAAATTGAATCTCCTGCCTCAGTAAATGGGGAGATCTGATAGAATAAACTGCAAGAGAGCAGCAGTATGGGATAGAGGCAGAGTCCTTCTTGAGCAAGGAAATATAAAGCATTTTGTACGTTAGCCTAAGGTGGGAGCTGAAACTTGTTCCTCCATGGCACAGGTTGACTTCAGCTAAGAAAGAGGAGTGACAGATCTGCATTCACATGTTTTCTAGCTGAGGAAGAAAGATATTCATAAAAGAACCTTAACTTTTTATTTTGGGAACTGAAAGAAGATCAAAATAGACCAAATATTTAGTGCAGACAGTACCAGTGTTTGGTGAAATGAATGCAAACCTTTCAAAGTTTGCTAGGGAAATTAGCAGGAAATTAGAAAAACCTCCTCCAATTCTATTTTTACCTTTCATGTCATTACATTGTACTATCCAGATTTAGTACAAAGGAATAATGGCTAAAGTATTGAAAAAAGTGGTTCTTGAAATATTAGGGAGAAAAGCTTTCTCAAGAACAGTAAATCTCAAAGAACATTTCATATAGGTGCAGGTGCTCAGAGGAACTTTTTGCTTCACATAATTAAATCTCTAAAGATCTCAGACATTTTGTGTTTCAAATATCTTTTTATCATCCAGCACTGAAAGCCAAAGTTCTGGTTTAATGCAAGGCTGGTCCAATGTTCCTTAAACTCAAGAGGGTTCTATTTATCATTGTTAGAAATCTCTGTCTGGTATATTTTTGTCTGCATTTGCATTAGTGCTTCTGAAGTTGTCCCACGATTCTATCAACAGTGCAACTGAAAATCAGGGAAAGCTGAGAATTTGCATTTACTAACCAAAAAAGTTTAGTTGCCTAAGGTACTCTCCTCACCTCAGCCACAAAGGAGCCCCAGTGAACTGGTCTGACATACAGCATCTCTGACTCAAAACTGGCTGCAATTGAAATAAACAGAGTTTGTCTAGAAGATGAGTCAGAGGAAAATGGCAGCTGTGAGGACTTTTCTCAAGAATGAGACTTGCATCTGCTCTGTGTGACACTTTTCTCCTGACTGCTATTTTGAATGGCCATCTGGTGTGAGTTTGTTCCAGCCACGTACACGATCTGAGCAGTTTCTCCATCTACTTCCAGTACTCGGAGGCCCAGGCTCCACAGGCCGATGCAGATACGATCTGGGAAGCAAGCCTAACCATATTGCAGCTGAACATCACTGCATCTCCAAAGAAGCCAAGAGAACTGGCTGAAGAAGCAGTTTCCAAGACACCAGATGCTGTTTCAAACCAGTCATGCGAAGCTTGTTTTCTTTTTAATAGCTTGTTTTTGTGCCGGGGAGATAGGTGGGCACAGAGAGAGGGGTGGACAAAGTAGGCTGCAGCTCTGGTCTATGTGAAATGCACATACTGTGTTTTGCTATTCAAAACCAAAATGCCTCCTGTCCATGACAAACATGAAAGCCATTTTGTGATGTTTGTGTGCCCTCCTCTCCTGGTGTCATTGCAGGAAAGAGGTGCCAGGAGTTTTAGTTCTTGTAATGTGACTTTCTAGCCATATGGTAATACATTTTTAGGTTGAGAGCAGGAGATTCCCAGTTTCAAAGCTACCGTTGTATCATGATTCCCTTCTAGTCTCTGATCTCCTTTTTTACTTCATAATTTCTTTCATCACTCTCTCTTCTGCTTCCAGCCCATAACCCCTATATTTTCTTTAAAGAGTAATTTGGAGAACTACAACACAATATTCTTTATATCCCAATTCTTGAGGATCTTTGTGAACATGTAATAGGCTTGTAAATATTTCCAGCTATTTTTTTAAAAATCCATCCTCATCAAACTAAGGAGTAGATTATAATCTGTTCTTCATCTTCTTCCTAGTACTGCACCCAAATTCTTTGGCAGCTTGCAGAAACTTAGAGCTTGTTTTGGAATGTCTTTGATCATTGAGTTGGGGCCAGGACATGACATTCACAGCTGAGCTGTACCACTTGCATTTGCCTTTTCTCCATCCACAGTGATGATTTCCATCAGCCTTTAAGTTCGGTTAGGCTGTGTTGCCCTGAAGCTGTTGATCAGAGAGCCTCAGATCTCTCGTATCTGGCAGCGCCCAGAGATGTCAATCACCACTGACGGGGACAAGAGGAGGAAAAGTCCAATTTCTACTAAATGAAAGTACTTCTTAATATTTCACAATAGATTGCAATCCATGTTTCCAGAGCCTATACATCTCCTCAGAGCAATAGCCTCAGCTGTGCACTCCTGCTTGGTTGCTTTGTGTGGGATCAGAAATGCAGCAGCTTAAGCTACAGGCTGAATGGAGAATAAGTAGTTAAATACTTGGTTTGCCATTACTGATTTGTCTGCCAGCTGCACTGAACAGGTTTAATTCTGCATTACTCAGAAGAATTACATATGCATAAAATGAATATCTGTGGTTCGGAAATCAATTCCCTGGTCTTTCAAAAATCTTCTTAATCAGATACACATTTCTCACATTATTCTAAATTTCTTTAACCCATGCAAATGAGGTTAAAGCTGACATTTCAGAAGTTATTAATAGCTAAGAAAAAAAAGTCTTACAGTTTTCATAATCAAGAAGTGTTTAATACTAATCTAGGTGAAACAGTTAATTATGCACAAGCTATTTTTAAAAAGTGTTATGCTTCAGCTTTCCCTAAATATTTTTTCACTATAAAATTAATGCATAAATTCTGCTTGTCTTTATGGTAATCATTTTATTTTCGCACTCAACTGTGGGAAAATATATTTTTCTGCTGTGGCATCCATTTTTCCCTCCCTTCTGTAGCACGTTCAAATAAATATAGCAGAGCAATCAGTGGATCTTTAGAAAACACACAAAGGACTAAAACAAACACATCAATGAACTGTAGGCCTGTTGGTTTATTTCCTGCTCCACATGATATATTTAGCACTCATCAAGCTTTCAAAAGTTAATTGGAAGTCTTAAGTGTTTCCCTTATTTCACATTTCATTCTCCTGATGCAACGAGAAACTAATAACACTGGGAAACAGAAACTATACTTGTTTTAGCACAGTATGTTATACAAATGGACAGATCTAAGTAGGTGAACCCTCAATCACAATCTATTTAAAATAGGGGTTTTTTTAATGCAATTGTAAACTAAAAGCTAAATATATACAGACACATTCAGTACATGATGCAGCAGTTCCATGAGTGGAAGATTATTGACTCCTTTTTAGCTATTGGTGGCATTCAGACCTGGAGCTGATGGTATTGGATCCTTAAGTTATTAAAGGTAACTGATAAAAGGTTCTATAAGAGCTGGGCATCAAAGGCCATGTATCAGATCCCATTAGCCAGGTGCACAACACTGGAGCCTGCAGCAGCTCAGTGGTCTTGAGCTTGACTTGAAGTTTGAAGGTGCTACACTGGCATTCCTACAGAACCCCCTTGCCCAGTTCCTGACCTCTCCCTTGTTCCCTCCACCACTTCCCCTTTCCTTCCAGCGCTCCTTGCAAGCTCTTCTGACATGAGGCAGCTTCTGCCTTCTTCAGAGAGCTGGAAGCCCTCAGGAAAGGTAGTGGGAACATAATAGAGAGTTTCCTTGTATGGGTTTTAGTCAATGGGTGGCACATCCTTGTGTGCTGGAAGAACAGATTCTTGTGCCTTTTCACCCCATGACGGAGCACACTAAACAGACAGAAATTGTTGGGGAAAGGCAGGCATCAGCCTCTAACATGTAATCTGTCGTCAGATAAAAGTAAAGTAACAACTTTCTCAATTTTATACTTTAAACCAAGTTTCGGTAAATTTCACAAGGAATGACTAAGACAGAGTTTTAATGGCAGTATCCTATACACACAGCCCGACATATTTCAGAGTCCTGATGCAAAATAATAAGACATTGGAACCTCTCTGATAAATAATGTTATTTTTAACTTGGGTTAACATTCTCACCTTAATGTCATTCTGAAAAATGGACAAACCCTTTCAATCTAAAATTCAGCCTGTGGCAGATGTTTCTAGGCTCTGTCCTAACAAGACTCTTGGGCACAGGGTGTGACTCTTGGGGATGGTGGTGTGCAAGAACCAGAAGACAGACTCAGTGTTTTTTGTGGGTCCTTTCCAACTCAGCCTATTCTGTGATTCTGTGAATTAAAGCTCACCAAATTATTAAAGCATCTTAAAATTTTAAGAATTGGACATATTTAATTACAGCAAATTTTACCTGAATTTCCTGTAGCCACATCTTCTGGTCTCAGTATTAGAATAACAACCATCCTGTCAAAAATTCTTGATATAAAGAAGGAAAAAAGGGGCTCATAAGATAAACACAATAGTATATACCCAATAAGTGGCATAGTTACTCCTCTTACAGTGTTTTTACCTTTTCTCCCAGCTGGTCTTCCTCTGGCAGGTTAATTCAAAGTATCTACCTGTCAACCCAGGACACTACCTAAAGTATCATTCAGCTACTGAATTGATACCGATTCATACAGTCATAAATACAACTGATTGCTGTGCTATTTCTTGGTACTCTGTGGGTTAACCCACCTCAGCCACACCCAGTATACGTATAAACAGCAATTGCTTGAGGAAACTTAGAAAATTTTAAACAATAAATTTTTTTTGGTCGCTGAGAGTTTTAAACTGCATAATACTGCAGAAGGTTAGAAGATTCCGCACTTTATTAATGGAAGACAGTACACAAAAGAAAGCATTAAAACTAGATATCATCTGAACATTACGAATTACATTGTTCTTAATATTTGTCATGTAACAATGGTAACCTTAGTTGTCAGCTTGCAAGACAGCAGCATGGTTGAAAGCTAAAAGCAGGAAGATCTGTAAGCAGCATGTGAATTTTTCAAGAATGATACCCAGTATGAGTCCCTCCCAAGCAGATGGGTGAGAAGTTTACTTCTTCATCAGAGAGCACCAGCAGAGAGAGTAATGCCAAAACCAGTTCAGTTTTACTATAAAATCTTTCCAGAAATGCTTGAATGAAACTGAGTTTCTACAAAACTATTTGTGAGTATCTATCTGTAGTTTTTAGTTACTAAATGCATTTAGCTACATTCTGGTTTTTTTTTTTTCAAATTTTACTTAGCAGAGTTCAAGAACAGCAGAGTAGTTTTTTCTCCTATGAATTCCTGCACCGATATTATTTTCACACTTTGTTGTTTTATAAAAGTAGTGCACAGCAGCTACCACTTGCTTTAAACTTTTTCAGCTGTCAGAGAGTCTTTGACAACATGAACAGAGACACTATGTGACACATATTGGAAATTTATAGATTAATATTCAAAGGTATCTGGATTTTGAATGATTTTTGGTAGGGAGGAAAATGTGTGTTCCCCCATCCTTCTATTGCCTCTAATTCATCCCCAGTGTGCTGATAGCTCCATTTCCACTGCTGCTAGTTAGCTCCTCACACCTAAAGTGAGTAGTAGGACAGTGGTGTTGCTAACAGCAATCACTGCCTAAGAACTGCAAAAGTGCTTTGGAGAGAACCACTGAGAACAAGCATGTTACACAATCTGTCAGATAAAAGACCAGTACCTATGGAGGTCAATAGTCAAGTCTGCATGGTCTGGGTAATCCCAGGTAATTCTTACTGCTGAATTCTTTACAGACAGGTATTCTTCCCAAGTCTTGTCATTTTATCTCTAAGACAATGAGTTGACACTGAAATGGTAAACTGTCTTGTTAAAATGTTAAACTGTGCTGTTCAAGTCCGATATCACTGGCATCAGCATGAAATTCAGTATCCTTAGTGGCAATGTGCTAAAAAAATGCAATTTTAGCTACAGAAGAACAACTCATCTATCCAATGGATGACAGATAAATTTTTGGCACAAATGTGTGCTGCAGATAATAAGACTGAAATGGCCCAAATTGAAGTCTGAAAGATGTATCTGCCATTACATGGAATGTACACAGGCAGAGAGGGTTGCCCTAACCAACTGGTGTTTTGATGACTCTGAAATCTACAGAAGGAGACACCAGTTTAGGAACATCTATCATGTCACAATTTTACTGGAGAAGAAACTTTGTAGGTCAATAGCTTCAAATAGCTCTTAGTAATGTGTATTACATAACAGTGGTATGGGAAATTACAAAACTTCCCTATTTTGAGCTAAGCTTTATATTGCATTTTGTTCATTGCCCCACATATATATTTCTTGTCATGTCAGAGTCAGGATTACTAATTCTCAATAATATGCCCTCCTACTTACTCATTGTGATAATAAATCTTATCATAAAGACATACTCCTTTTGACATGAAGACGGAACATGATTCTTCAGGAAACTATCCTATGTGACTAATAGGGAAGGAAAACAAGAAAGCAGACATACCAGCTCTTCCTAATGAAAACTGAGCACCTAGAAATGTCACTATGACATTACTCCATCAGGAGTTCAATAATCCATGTGTTAAAAAAAAAGTTCTCTTTGTGAAAAGAACCATTAAACAATTTTATAAATATGGAGTAGCATTTCCTAAATGTGTATGTATGCATTTTTTCTGACTTACAGCATTTGGAGGAAGAGGACAATATATTTTTGTTGTACCTGATCACATGTTGAAACTTTAGCTTCAAAAATGAGATTGAGAGTTGATTAACTACAGTGTGATATACAGCACAAGCAATCAATTTGTTTTGAGAACAGAATGTTCTTTGCATTATGAAAATAGAGATTTTCCATGTGGTTGTTTCTGAAATACAAAAACTAAAATCACTGATTTTAGAATACCAAGAAACAGCAATAATGATGCATATTCATTCCATTTTGCAAGTTTATCTGAATCTCCTCCAGTATGACTGGTGATTGTATTGTCATGCTAAAGTACCAGAGTATACTCAATGCTTCATGGCAATAAATTTAACATGTTACATCTTATTCTTCCATTTTATATGTAAACAAATGTAGCACTTTGATTTTGCACAAAAATTCCTTATCAAAAAAAGTGCATTTTTTCTTTTTATTGATTTGTGGGGATTGAATTTTCCATAAACTTCTATTGAGTTTGAAGATGAGAATTACAGTGTTTGACTTATACACTATATTTGTTAGAGTACACTGTGAGGTCAATGTGTTGCGAGAAATAATGTTGCTAGAAAATTGTCAACGTATAATTTTATTACTGAATATTAGCTTCTTTGCTCACATATAATGCATGTGGTTAGAAAAATGTAAACTTTGTGCCAAGAACAGATACGTGAACTGTATTAAAAACTAAGCCAAGACCTTAATAACTAGCATGAAAGTTCAAACTGATTTTAAAGTAGTTTTTACCCATATAATAAAAAATGAATTCTACAGCTGTTTCAATGAGAATGCCAACAAGTATCCACAAATATCAATCTTTTATATAAAAAATATAAAATCTCTCTAAAGTATTTAAACAAATGTATAGCATGCAACAGTTAAAGTAAGCAACTCAAAATGAAGGAGCAGTGAAAAGCAGAAGCCCTGTGTAACACAGTACATAGATTATTGAACACGAGTGGTATGCCAGGGCAAAACATTTTTCTTTTGACCACAAAGAAGGCAAAATAATACAATACATACTTAACAAGAGCAAGTGAACGAGATCAAAGTGCCTTTTGTTAACATTTCTGGCAGATTCAGTATTTGGCAGCCATTGTGTCAGTGTTAAAACTAATCTGTGAGAACAAGGAGGGATCACATTCAGTTGGAAAGACCTCCCAACCTGAAAGCTGTTCAGGCTCCACCTTGCACTAACAGGACGCTGCTCTGGTGGGCCTGGCGCAGTTCCAGTTTGCTACATGAACCTCAGACAGTTCAAACCAGGGCTGCCTATAAAGTTAATACAGTTACTTACACTGAATGAGCAAGTATAAGCACCACCACAAAGTAAAGTGCTATCTTCTAAACATACCCTTGGAGTGTGGCAGAGAGATGTGGTGGGAAGGAAAGCGGTGGGACAGCTCAGGAGACCTCCACCCACTGTCCACTCCAGAGGGGGGGCCAAAGCATATTTCCCTGCACATGGCATCTCTCTCTCAGCTTGTGCAGAATGCATGGCTGGGATCAGTTCATCTTTCCTAACTGTAACAGGCACGTCAGCAGAAGTGTGTTTGCTCCCAGGTCTGTAAAACCAGGACAAAGATGCCTGAGAACTTTGCTGTGTCCTTGCCTGCTTTCTGCTGCTGTGACTGTGCCCCCTCCCCACCAGCAGCGTGATGGGAGGTTTGGTTTTATAGAACTGAGTGATGGATTTAAAGATGTATAAACACATTTCCTGTCCAGCTATCTGCACAATTCTTGTACTGTGCCTGTCTTGGTCTGTTAGGTCTTTCCACCAGACCCCTCGGGCTCCCAGTGCCTTGGTTTCAGGGTTTGCAGGTGTTCCCTCTTATTGTGTGAATCACCTCTAGACATGCACTTTCTCTTTCACCTGATAGGTCATAGGGCTCAGACCTTCTCTTGATGGGCCAAATCACTCTGTCTTGAAATCTTACATTTGAGATACAATAACCTATGGTGGGCCAAGAGCTCTGAGGTGGCCCCACCAAATGGCCAATAACACCTGGTGGGGTCTCACACCTTGGCCTCAGCTGGCTCTTAATGCTGTCCTGCAGTGCCTCACTGCCTCTGGCTTTTCCATCATCCAGGCCTACTTGGCTGAACTTCCTGTTGCTTAGGTGAAGAAACGCCTTTGCTGAGCTGGAATAAAATCATCTCATCCAGCATGAGAAAGTCAGAGCCTTCTCTTAACAGGCCAAGCAGGCACTGCTCTTGCACAGCACTGGTTCCAGGCTCAGTTTGGGTTTTCCGCTGAACAGAAATCCCTCATTTATATTTGCTCCTACGTTATCCTTAGCTTTCATAAACACCCCAGGTGGTACAGACACAGCTCTTACCACCACGAGCACACAACCTTCCTTCCCACATCATGTGTCCTTCTCTTTTGGATGTCAATAAAACCAAAGTTTTTTTCCCTCCTGAATCAGAGAGATCCCTACACTGTGAACAGGAAAGTGGAGTCATGCTAGAAGAGCAGGCTTAAAAGTCAGGAAGAGAAGCTCCTGTCCCTCCACAGATGAAGGGAACAGAGACTGCTTTCATTTCCCTGTGCTTGGAGTAACAACACCTGTGGGTGAATCCAGACTGTCCGTGACATGACTGCCTGCCAGAGCCAAGAGGATGGTGAATATGATCCAGTATAAACAGGGAAGAGGGAAAGGAGGCTGACGGCTTTCAAAGAGGTGCTGCAAACAGCCAGTGTGCAGAAGTAGGAGGAGGAGGGGATGAGGCAGCCAATGTGGCATGCAGCTGAGCACTGCCAGATTCCTGAAGCCAGCCTGCTCTGTGGCCATGCCAGGAGGGACGAGAGATGAACACGGTGAGAATTGGTACAGGCTGCTGTGAGCAGCCAGTGGCTATTTGCAGCCTCTTTGGACTATGCACTACATAGGCATATCCATTTTCCATAAGCCAGCCAGGTGCCCTCCAGCCAGCCTCCCAGTGATCCGAAGGCAGGAAACAAGGAGGACTTTAAAGCCAAGCACAGACCTGCTGAGCCTAGGGACCTCACACCAATCCTGGCTACCTCATCACTGTAATTGAAACCTCTGTAAATAGCTGTGCACGCTTGTTCCCAGAATGAATCTGCAGCTTTTCTCTCTGTCTTTTTTTTTTTATTTTATTTTTTTTTAAATTTTCCCCCTTTGTAGGTTTTCTTCACTCGCCAAGTTAGGCTTCCACCAGTGTTTCTTAGAGAAACACTGCAATAGCTCCTTTAAGCCTAGGATGCCCTGAGCTGCTGAGGAAAGGAGTCCTCAAGGCACAGTGGGAAAATAAAGGAAACACTGATCTTTGGGAAGAGCTGTTGAGGACTGCGGACCTTGGCTGACAGCAGAGACAGTTGCAGAAAGTGAGACTGGAACCAAGAAATTATATAGTGGCCATCTGATATTTTGTACCGAATTATTTGAAAGTATCAATTTCACTACACAGGAAGCCTCAGACAGAGATTTTGAATCATAGAATCATAGAATTTCCTGACTTGGAAGGGATCCACAAGGATTAATGAAGTCCATCTCCTGGTCCTGCACAGGACATCCCCAAGAGCCCAAGTGCCCAAGAGCAATTTTGAAATGCTTCTTGAACTCTTGTCAGGCTTGGTGTTGTGGCCATTTCCCTGGGGTCCTGTTCCAGTGCCCACTCACCTGAAGGCTAAAGAACCTTTTCCTAATACCCAGCCTAAACCTCTCTTGACACAGGTTCAGACCATTCCCTTGGTTTCTGTCACTGGTTACCACAGAGCAGAGATCAGTGTTTGCCCCTCTACTTCCCCTTGAGAAGCAGCTGCAGACTGCAATGAGGTCTCCCCTCAGTCTCCTCTTCTTCAGGCTGAACACACCAAGTGACTTCAACTGCTTCTTGTATGACTTCCCTTCAAGGCTCTTCACCATCTTTGTAGCCCTTTTTTGGGCTCTAATAGCTCAATACCCTTCTTATATTGTGGCACCCAAAACTTCCCCCAGCACTGGAGGTGAGGCTGTCCCAGAGCAGAGCAGGACAATCCCCTCCCTTGCCTGGCTGGTGATGATGTGCCTGATGCACCCCAGGACAGGGTTCGCCCTCCTGGCTGCCAGGGCACTGCTGACTCAAATTCATCTTTCCCTCAACCAGAACCCCCAGGTCCCTCTTGGCAGCACTGCTTTCCAGCATCTCATTCCCCAGTCAGGGGAATTCAGGGTTATCTTGTTCCTGGTGCAGAATCCAGCACTTTCCCTTGTTGAACTTCATATGCTTGGTGTGAAGGCTGCCCTTTAAGGAGTTCACAATTCCTTGCAATTTAGTATAATTGGCAAACTTACTTGGTCCTGTGTCTAAGTTGTTTATGAGGATGCTGAAGAAAACTGGTCCTAAAAGGTAGCCTTGCAGAACCCCACTAGTAACTACCAGACATATACCAGACAGTTTATCTAGAAGAATGCTGTGAGAGACAGTATCAAAAACTTGACTGAAACCCAGAAAGATTACATCTCTTGGTGTATTAGGTGGGTAACCTTGCTGTAAAACAAAACTGTTTGTCATGCAGGACTTTCCCCTCATGAACCTGTGCTGGCTGTGACCAGTGGAGAAAACGTTGCCAGCTGTCTCTCAAAATGTGTTCCTTCCAAGTCTGACAGGGAAGTGAGAGAGCCACACAGAGAATGGTGGCTGTAGGAGCTTTAGCAAGGCTCCATTTCCTGTTCTTCCTCCATCTGCTTCCCTTTGCTGTTGGAAATGCTATGCAGGACATTACCAAATGAAAAGGTCCTGGTGCGGCTGTCAGACCAGGATCAGACTGTAGCATGTCCATGTCAGTCCAGGATCTCCTTGAGAATGGGTGGGTGCCTGGTCATCTGGTTGCCAGTAAAAACTCAGGTGATGATGGAGAAGATCCTGTCCATGGCTGATATATCTAATGAGGGTTCCTTACCTGCAGAAGGTCAGGGGTATAAATAGCCCTAAAGAGCAAAAGAAGAACAATGAAATTGCGATGCCTACACAATTTGCCTTCTGGACTATCGCCATGGCTTTTATCAGTCGAACTCTGGCAAGTTGAGGCAGATCAGCCAGAAATGTCAGCAGTAAAGCATTAATGATGAACCACAGAGGCCTTCAGCACAATAGAAATAGGAAAAAAAATCCCCTTGTTGACAAAGAGTAGGCTAAACTGAGACACTGGTCCATAGAGGACTGTAAAAGAAATTGGAAGGAAAAGTACTCTGACCCCTTCTCTGTGTCACAGATGAAAGTAAAATAGGGCAAGGACCTTACAAGTGTCAAATCTCAACTCTTTCTCCATGTAATGACACTTTCATGTCAGCCTTGGCAACCAAAAAATATACAGTGGGAATACTGCCTTTCATTTCCTGCTGTTAGACTTCATGGCTGTCACTGCCAAATCTGGAGCATGGTCCTCTGCACCTGTTTCATTCCTTTTATAGTTGCAGCACTGAAAAGGAGCCAGTCCCTTTGGGGGGATAACTCACAGTTATCACCATAAAAAAAAAGGAAAAAAGAAAAGTGAAAATGAGTCCTTGTTGCTAAGCATCATCATACAAACCTTCTGAGAATAACCATGTGTACATAGTCTCAAATGGTCAGCTGAGGTATTCCCAGCAGGCTTAGTTAAGTTACACATGGAGAGAACGAATAATTTACTTTTAAAATGTCAGAGTCCCTAGTGATTAACAGATGTGATCTGCTGCAGTGCTTTGGTACCACAGGAGTTCAGGACAGTTGGAGCTTAAATTCAGTGACTATTCAGAGGCGTGAATATGTGAAATGTCATGGCAATGATTCAGTGTTTTGAACAATGTGCTGAACTTGGTGATGGCATTTCCTTTTTCTGTTCCACAGAGAAGACAGCACATGATATACATAGGTGACTAAAGGGAAAATCATTAAACTGGCACTCTTAAGACATGGAAGAACTAAGGACTTGCCTCTCGGTTAGTGTGGGACCACTACTGAGGTTTACAGTATGGAGCACCTGCTTAGATACTGGGTCTTCAAATATAAGAACTGTGTCCTTTGGGATTGCTTTCCTGGTGTGTGAACACCCAATTCAGAAGAGACCAAGTCCTCATAAACTAGTCTCCTGTTGGGGTTACATAGACTCTGAATTAGGCTGCCAGTTTGGCTAACTGCCCATCTGGTGAATTGTGGGCTAGAGGGACCTCTCAGGGACCTTGCTGAGACCTGTAAGCCCAGTTTATGATCAGGATTTGTCAAAGAAGTTGGCACTGGGGTTTCACTCAGACAAATACATTTTGTATTTGTCTCCCCCAAGGAGAGAGGTTGCCCATAATAAAACATTAGAATATCATTTCACTGTAAGGTGATGCCGGATTAAATCAGACATAAACCAAGCTCTAACTAGACCCCAAATCACAGTCTATACATCTGAGCCAAAGCATTTTTGAGCTGAAAAACAAAAGCCTTGGAAGACTTTAAGTAGCATGCAAGATATTTTTTGTGTGTGCTTCTACCTTTTGATGTATATAGGAGAGCTAAAATATTACATGGAAATTTGATAAACCCTGACAGTGCTTTTCTGGCCTGACTGGAAGGGGTGAAGTGCTTGAATTTGAAGGACCAGTTTCTCTAGGATTTTGCAGCTGATTTCAACTAGCCCCATACCCTGTCACAGATATGATGAAGTTCAGGAAACCTTTCACGCTTCTTCTCCTTTGTCAAATTTACTGCTGGAACCTCTGCTCGTGTTCCCATGGTTTCCTACCAAAAACTGATCTTTTGGTATATTTAGTCTTCATCTGGCTCTGCTCTAGAACCCCAGTGTACACTCCACTTAAGCATGCTGAGTTTCTCTCATTTTCTTCAGCCAGAGAAATAGTTTCTGGTTGTTTCAGCAAAATGTCCTGTTGCTGAAAATTGCCATTGAAAGTTTCTTCTCAGTACCTCTACAGAACAAATAGCCTACATGGTAGATGTTCTGTCCTATTCAAACCCTAGATGTGTTTGACTGCTCTTACAAAAAATTTACAGTCTTGAATAAGACTGTAAATGGTTTTCATTTGCTTAACATCAGTTTTCTCATTTTCATTGCTTATTGAAGACTGGAATGGTGAATCACAGGCATCTGCTGCTGATGGGCAACAGGTGATTTCCCAGAGTAATCTGAGGCAACAGAAGCTGATGGTTTGCTGGGTGATACAGATGGTCCTGCTATGAAGTACGAGGTGAGAACTATTGGCTGAATGATAAGCATCTAGAGGGAAGTATAAAGAAAATAGTTTCGGTTGAGGAAGTTTGAAATATCATACGGGTAAAAGGCTTTAAAATCCTCTTTGTAACTCACATTTAGAAGCATCTCATGGAGTCAACAGTGGTCTGACAGAAGAGTTGAGCTAAGTAGACAGAAACAGTGTTCAGGAAAGAATTATAAATAACAAAATAATCTGACTTGTGAATTCAAGCAAACACTACTTTATTTATCCTCATCAGAACCTGGGATTTTCCTGGAGAGGAAAGAATAAATCTGACAAATCCCACTAGGAACAGGAAGCATAATTTGAAATGAAAATAAATTTTGGAAGTGATTTAGTTGCTAATAATCAATACCAATTACAGTGCAAATGGAAAAGATAGAAGAGAAAGAATTCACATAAGTTGCATTCACCTCATTTGCACTCCCACCTTAAAAGAGAATTTATTTGCAGCACTTCAATTGTCCTAGCAGGCCTTCATACAAGGGTTCTGGTGCCCAGTTTATTTATACAGAATAGCTTTAAAGGCATTGTTAACTGTTGTTAACACTTAAAGGAGAGCTCGTGATGCTCAGTATCTCTGCATATCAATAAAACTTAAGTCGGTAGGTGCTTATGATTTTCAAGCCTCCATTAAGGCTCCCAGCTCAGGCAAATCAATGCAGCCAATCTCTGTGTTTTTAAATCTGACCCACATGATTATTTCTGTTGCTGTTCAAGAAACAGTTTGTGGTAATTTTTTTTCAAACAGCAGCGTGCCTCAGATTTGTTTTTCTTTTGTTGGAGAAAATTCTTGGTGTGGTTGGAAAGAAAAATCTCAAAAATGTGACCCCTCATGTTTCAGAAACCAGACTAGACATAAGAAGACTTCAAATAATTGTTCTCCTAATCTTATTATTTCAAGGTCAGTATCATGATATGGTAATCATGAAACAATTTAGGAAGTCTAGAGGTGACGCTAAGAAAAAAATTTGCCACATCTACATAAAAAATTGTTATCCAAACCAGGATAATAAATTATGCTACTAAAATATAAGTACTTCCATCTTTCAAGAATATGCAACTTAAATTCTACTCTACTTGCAATGAAGAAATAAGCAGTGAAACGACAGAAAATCCCGTTGCTGACTTTTTTTTTGGTTGGTTGGTTTTTGTTTTTTATTTACTTTTTGTTTGGTTTTGGTTTTTGTTTTTGTTTTGTTTGCTTGTTTGTTTGGGGTTTTTTGTTTGTTTTGGGGTGGGTTTTTGTTGATAAATAGAGGAAATAGAGTAACCAAGAAGGTCATACATTTAGTGAACATTTGTTAATAGTCTCTTATTTTCAGACTTCCTTACTTGTTAACAGTTTCAAATTCACTGTGGTAAAGTGTCCAGATCAATCGACAGGGTAGATATGATTTTAAATGAAATGAAAAAATTAGATTTAAAAATAATGGAAATTGATTTTAGTAACTGTGGCTGTAAGGGCAACATGTAAAGGAAGGAGAATTTTCTTACTTTGCATGTGAATTAATTGAATCCGAGAGAAGGAAATGGAAGGACAGAAATCTGCAGCAGGAAGAGGTAAGAAAACAATTTTGGCTTTGAAATATATATGAACTAATAATAGAAATGTATCCTTACAAATGAGGATAGCATAAGTGATGGGAAGCATAAAAATGAGGATTGCTGTCATTTTAAACCCATTACTCCAAACTGGGTTCAAATATCTGGGAATTAATGAAGGCAACTCTTTCTGAAAAGAACATTTTGGATAAATAAAGTGAAAATTTATTTTAAAATCTCTTTAAAAAGAAACATGTTCTTCCATTTGATGTTGAAGGAGTTGGAATTCTGGAAAGACTCTTGGGTCTTTACTTAGAATGGAATTGCACATTAGATGTCACAAATTACATCAGAACTGCTGGTAAATGGAACGTGCCCATCAGTGCTCTCACACACAAGAGATGGCTGGCCAGGAGCAGCTGTGTCTGTTCTGTGAGTCTCTCCAGCCACCAAAAGGGGAGAACTATGCACAAGCTTCCTCCCAGGAACCAGCTTTAGAAAATTTTGTTGCCAGGACTGTGTCATGGAAATGTGTGACAGCCAAAAGTGTGACGGGGAGGGATATCAGCAGTGTGATAGTTGGGCTCCAGGTCCCAGGCACAGTTAAATTTCCTGGTACAGACATATGGAGGTTTTCCCAAGCCTCATTCAGTCTAAGCATTCATTGGCTTTAGGTGACTAAAGGAATGGTGACTGCTGGGGCAGTATGTCTTCAGGCTCCATGTTCAGTTAAATTAGGCAAATGTGCACTGCATGTGCTGCCCCATTTCAGTGCTTCCTACACCTCAGGAGCCAGAGAGCCCCTGAGAACAGGCTGCCTGAATCTCTCATCACTCTCTTAACGGGAGATATCCCACCGGGTACCTAACCCCAAGCACAGCAGGCTGCCTGGCGGCGACCCGCAGTCACCGCCGTGCCCCCCAGCCCCGTGAGGCATGGGAGTCTCATTAGGCAGGAGCAATATGCTTTGGGTAAAAGTCCCCCTTTGGTATTCCTGTAACTTTCTGTATTTCCTTCTGGAAAAGAGAGATTGCCCACTTTCTCTCTCTGACTTTTCACGTGTTGAATGTTGAAGCAAAAAAAGAGGGCTGCATGAGGCTATTCTATAGTTAAGAAATTGCCTAGAGATGTATTCAATTTATTTCCAACATACAAAAATGCAGACTGAAGGATGCTATGCTCAGCAGAAGGTTATTTTCCGTGAATGACTACTGGCTACTCTGGAGGCAAGGGGTCAGGCACTTGATTAGATGAATTACAACTTAAACTCCTGTAGTATAAACTATGTCATGCCCCAGGCTTCTCAAAACAAGGCACTCTATTTTAACTCATAATGGGTAGCTGGATTCAGTAAATGGCCTAATCACAGTAACATAAATATTTATGGGAAAATTTTTCTAATTAAGGTATGAGCTTGTTTAGATGTTATCAGTTGGAAAGGGCTTTCCCAACAAGAACATGGCTGTTAGGAGACATTAGGAAATGGTTAAACTCGAAAGGATTAAAAGGTCATTGAAGTGGCAACATGCAGAGTCTATTATGGTTGAAATTTAGCTTGCATTCATGTCTTACATGTCTCCTACATATGGAATTAAAAGATCATCCTCAATGCAGAAAAACAAAACTGAAATTTTGTTTATTCTTTGAAAAATGAAGGTACATTACCGATGTATGATTTATGATAATTTTAGAAATTAAATGCTCTCAAAAGAAATTAGTTTTTTAAATGCTTACTTCATGCTTAGCTGTATTAAAACCTGAATTTACGTCAGTAGTGATGTTTGCAAAATAAAGATCCAACAGTGTCACAATTTTCTCCCAGTACCTCAGTCATACAGTGACTTTGAAAAGTAATGTTTAACATAGTTGTCCTTTAATGCTGTTGTTTTTTGCTGATGTTGTGAGTGCTGATGGTAGCATGGATAACAAATTCAGGATAAATTATATTTTGGTAACTATGTTTTTCAGGTTCTCATATTATGAGCATCAAATAAAAATACATTGATCATATTCAGAGCCTTGTCATGCCAGTATAATTACTTAAGAATTGTGCCTTTAGGAACATTGCTCTAGGTTTACTCTAGTATAATTGTCAGAGGAATTAATCCCTTAAAGTAAAATTTGTAAGCTGTCTTAGAGGGAAATAGCTGTATAAAACTGGATATGTGAAGTACAGGCAGAACTATTCCCAGT
The DNA here is from genome assembly GCA_037013685.1 of Acridotheres tristis. Taxonomy (NCBI): domain Eukaryota; kingdom Metazoa; phylum Chordata; class Aves; order Passeriformes; family Sturnidae; genus Acridotheres; species Acridotheres tristis. Next base: position 30,903,368 of record CM072885.1, on the reverse strand, counting down.
GGGAAAGAGTATGTAATTTCTGTGGGACTTCATTATTCTGCTACGAAGTGTGTGTGTGTCTGCCATATGGTATTTTACTCTTAAGGTATAACTCAAAAGGAAAGCTCAGAAAAAGGAAAGAGAATGTTCTACAAACCTTCTGCCTTTGAGAAAAATTTACATATTTAAAACCATTTCCATGAGAAAGTATGAGGTATAGAAATCTAAATGGCATCAATGGAGCTATTGATTGTATCTGGCAACATTTTTGAAGTCAATATCTGTAAGAAGTTTCAAGAACAGGCACAAGGAGATAAAGATCTCTGCTTTCCTGACATAATGAAATCTGTTCTGTTAGTTGATATCAACTGCAACCAAACTGGACGTAAAACTACAATTTCATGTGAAGACAGCTTGGTTCATTTAGAATGCCTTCCTAGCCCAAACCAGGATATGACAGCCGTGACCTTGCTAAACACATCAACAAAGCAAAAACCACAGGAGCTACTGCTGAAAACCATAAAAATGGCATGTTCAGAGAGTGATAGTATGCAAATGTTGAATAAATCAGGTCTGTTTTTTTTCTTCTCTTTTAAATAACCTGTTATAGATGAACATTCCCTGCTTTTATACACAAGTGCCATGAACTTAAGAGAACTGGGGTTGTCAGTTCAAATGGCACAGGCCACTGCAAATTCTCCACAACAAAGAGGAATATTTGGAGGAAAGCAACATGGTACACAAAAGTGTTGCGTTCCTGTTTGATTTAGATGAGTCTGTATGTGGCAGAAAACTGAAATATAAGGAAATGAAAAGTAGCTGGTTTGAGGGCCTGGGAGTTTGGGGAACTTTGTTGGATGCTGTTCAAGCCCCAGTGGCCTCAGTCACAGGAACTTGTGTGCTGCTCATGCTCACGTTGTGGCTCCATAGCCATTAGTTGGAGGGCTATGTGCTGACTGATCTCCCAGAAGTACAAATTTGATCTGGCTCAAGAACAGGCACATGATCACATTTCTGTCAAATTAGCCAGAGCACACCATACAGAACTGTCATGGAGTTTATGTTGGCATTTCACCAGCTGAGGGAGGATAAATGGCTTTCAGTACAGCCTAAGTTAGTGGTGTGGAGCAACAGTACCTGGTGTAAGCTGAGGTCTGCTTGATACAGATAATCCATTAGCATTTCTGGATGGATTTGAGTGGGTGGTATTACATCTGAATAATGAGTTTTGTCTGACAGTTGCAGCGTTTCTGTGCAGTAGCAGGAGTTTCAAAGGGTAGAAGTACTTCTCTGCTGAACTGCAGTTTCAAATTTTAGCTGCTCTTCTACAGAGAAGAAATTATTTAGTGATGATTTTCTTTCCTATTTCTGAAGGATAGTGTTTCTATGGGTGGAGTGGTACCCAACCATGTGCACTGAAAAACAGTATTGACATACCAAAAGTGAATTGAGCCTAAGACTCCTGTTTTCCCTACACTTTCAGTGACCCTTGATCATAAATGACTGTATTGCTGGGCAGCTATTGCCAACGCTGCTAGAAGTCTATAGATAGACTTACTGAATGTGCATATGTGTATTTCTCCTTTCACAGAAAACAAAGATATTTGAATTTTCAAAAAATTTTGCTGGGAAGGAATCAGTGTGTTAAATCAATGATACCATATTGTCCAAGTGTAGCATGAGAAAAGACAAGAAGAGAAATTGTACTTGAGGGACAAACATCACAACACAGGAATAAAATGTGACATGATGCTTTTACTTCATCACATGGCTGCAAGGCCCATGTGGACAGAGTCATGTAACTTCAGCTCTCACCCCCTGAGTGGATGTACTGTCAAGGAGTGTTCATATCATCCTTCCTCATGTCCAATTTCCACCCTGGCCAAGAGTTTCTCAGTTGAACTCATACAAGAATCACTGTGCTTCAGGCATTTCTAAATAAAACCAAACTCCGACTAGAAGCCATCTCATTTTACAAGCCCACTTCATTTTCTAGACATATGATTCCCCAAAAAGTTTTAGCATTATGCAGCGTTCCTGTAAGGGTGACTGGACACATGGATGGTGGGAGGAGGAGGAGGAAGCTGGGCAGGGAGCCAGTCCAAGAGGAGTGAGGTATCTTTTACTGCACTGTGCCTACCATATAAAGAGAGATGGTCCAACATAAACAGTTTTCCATGGGAAGATTATCATTGGTAGCAGGTACCCTCAAAGCCTCTGACAGCTCCCATTCTCTGGGTACTAGGAAGCCACTAGTCATTTTTAGATTGCACTTAAAATTTACTGTAGTAATTTAAACGGGAATTAGCAACCACATTCCATTGCAGTAAATTATTGCATGTCTAAAAGCACTCAGAGAAGTGGCCTTCCTTCATCACTATGTTGTACTGTCACTTCAGGAAGAGTAGGTTCTTTTGTCTACAGCCTTGGCTTCCTGGAAGTCTTGCTTGTATAAGTGGGTGAAAGGTGGATGAAGCCTGATGTCATGTTTATACTGACATCTTGAGACAAACTGATTCCAGCCTAAGTCTCTTCAGAACAACATAAAATGCTGGATCTGGCTTTTCAGAAGAAATGCATGATTTTGAGTGTTTCAAGGTTTGTCCAGCTTCTACTCATTTTGAGACAATTGCAAAGAGCCTGGCTTTCCAATCTGTATTGCTTCCAAGCAACTGGAGGAACCCTACAGACAGAGTTGCCCAGACTTCTTAGCCACATTCAAATATACTGCACCCAATAAACAGCTGTTTTGTCTGTGATTTAACTTCAAAAGCACAAAAGATAATTAAAAAGGGACAGCAGTGGAAACAGCTAGATGGATGCTGGTCTCAAATCCGTCCAGGAATAAAGTGTCCTTACAGTGTTGCTTTCCACATCTATTTAAATTTTCAGAAATAGATAACTTGTTTGTCAGTGATGATGCAAGCAGAGGATTAGATTGGGCCCTAAGTTATAAAGCTGGAAAGCAGATTTCTTGGCAAAAATGCATGTAAGATGAAACCTGGAGGAACTAAACAGTAATTGTGTACAGGACACATTTTTCCATGTTACATAGCAAAACATGAGTGAAAACATGAAAAGCAAAGTGAAAACATGAAAAGGAAACTGATTAAAGAACAAAAGAGATGTCAAAGTATTTGATTAAATGCGGCACTTCTATTGGGAGGGCAGTGACCTTTTCAAAAGTTGACTTCTGTACACAAGTGGAGCCCCTAGAAAACAGAGTATTTGGGTGTGACAAAATGGTTCACCTTGAGAGACACTCTACCAGGAACCAAGCCTTCTCCTGCATGGTAAAATGTGTATACAGAAGAAAAGGTGCCAGCTCCACAGAATGGTCACAGTGTAACTGGAGGATGGACTCCTCCAATGCTGGGGTATTAGGGTGCCTAATGCAGAAATCCCATAAACCTGCAGTTTTGGTAGAAGAGGTTCATGTGAATGATGCAGCTGACCTACAGTTATCAAATGAGCCAGTTAGGGCAGCAGCTGTTGAAAGGAAGAGCTACAGCTCTGTTGTAGAGCTCACCTGTGCTCCTGCATGTTCTACGCATTACCAGAGAGGTGAAATGTCCATATTTAAGAGCACTTAATTTTGTCAAATTACTTCTCAAAATGTGTCATTTTTCCTCTCCTGTTTAAACTGCAGCCAGTTAATTTTAAATTTTATCAATAATGCTTTTTCCTAGGAGCCTTCTCAGAAACTTTATGGGTGCTTAATCCAAGCTTAAAATGAGAGGCTATCAGAACCTACTTCTCTTAATTGCAACAGCATGAACTACTTGCTGTAATTCATTACATTATATTTGGGGGTAAAAGAATTCACACTCTAACCTTTCCCCTCAGAATGCAATGTGTATTATACTGATAAAAGCAGTGGAGAGATTTGCAACCCACTGCAATTTCCCAGTGCCTTGCTAAAGTCCTGAAGATAAGTAGGCACCTGGGGGGGCGTCCCCCTCCTATACTGTGAAGATAAAAGCCCTTCACCAGTTTGTACCCACAGAGACAGCATCTTCACTCTCAGCAGTTTTTCCATTACTTTGTAAAAGTGCTGGGAGTTATCAGTTGAGTATGAAGAAACTGGCTGCTCTAGAAATTATTTACTTTCATATAGCAGCTGCACCAGGTTGTCATTTACACCTTTCTAACCTGTGGAGAATAAAGCAAAGGCAGAGATGGTTTAATTCAATATTTTCAAAGTGTTTTGAGATACTAGTTTTGAAGGAGGTGCTATGCAAATGGAAAGAAATAAGATCATTTGTGTGATATTACAGACACATGCAAAATAGGATCTTGTTTTGATGGTAACAGCAATGATGACACAATCCTCTGCCTTGTGTGCTAATTGATCCATCAACAGACTGTACCACACCTCTGCTTTTCCTCCATATGGTGTATTAGTAATTAGGTCATTTGAGTTTATTTTCTGGAGGCGGCTGAGTACTTCTAAGTCAATGAAACTATTTTCAATATTCAAAGACTTCTCATGGATTCAATTTTTACTTTCACTCTTTAAAGAAGAATATTGACTATGTGCAAAGTAATTTTCAGGATGATAATGCAATTGTTTAATTGCATTATTCTTGGATTAACCTGTCAGTTGGTAAGAAGCAAAACAGCACAAGAGGCTCAGAGAAAGGCTCTAAGTCTTATGCAGATGCTTTTGTTAGAACAACTCTCAAACTTCTTTAACATGTCAGTCAAGTCCAAAACTGAAATGAAAAACCTTAGCTTCTTTTTTCCTTTCTATTTCTTTTTATGTATCTTGAAACTGACTATTCAAGGATTGAAGTATTTCTGAGGTCTAGGAAGGGAAAAAAAAAAGAGAAGGATGAGAGAAAAGTACTAAACATGGTTCTACAATGACTGTAAATCAGGCTGATAATGCCTGGCTAAGACAACAGCTGCTGTGCATGGACCAAGCGCTGCCATAAGCAGTGTGCTGCTGCCAGGCCACTGCCATGCTGGCCTTCAGCATCAAAGCTGGAAAACTAAAGCCTCAGCAGGGCTGAGGACACATGGCTGTGCTTGTATCATTTCTGTCTGTGATGGCTTTCCCTTTGGATAAATGCCTCTTTGAGGTTCTGGCTCTGGTCCTGGAGTGAGCCCTACAGAAGAAGCTGCTGCTTGACACTGATAAGCCTCCAGGAGCCCAGCTGCTGGTGACTTGCAGCCACATCCAGCCTCACTGCAGGTGCAGACTAATTAGACCTATTAAAGCAACTTCATTTGCCCCTCCAGCAATTAATATCTCAATTCAAACCTTCATTAGTAGGGGTTAATAACTCAGGCAAAGAAACACACTTGGGACTTCAATTTGATATAACATGGGGACTGTTTTTTCCTTCCCAGTTGAAATAAATATTGTGAATGCAAAATCCTAGGGAAAAAAAAAAGCTTCAGGTCATCCAAATCCATTCACGGGTAGTCACATCTCTCATGAGCACTGTGGCAAGGAGATGCCTGAATATCATTTGAGTAGTCAGACTCTTGTGAGGGGTACTTATTTTTCTGTCACTTGAAAGACCATGTTGTTAGCCCCAGAGAAAGCACATTTAAATGAGAAAGCTCATTTCCCTTATGCGTTACAGACAATTAGCACCACAACATTTGGATCACATTTCTGACATTTAGAATAATGTACAGAAGTTGGAAAAACTTGATTTGTTTGTACTACTCATTTGGGTTAGGAAAGTGTTTAAAAATGGAAAACTGTTCAGTCTGCTGTGCTAACCATGGCAGGCAGGGCCCGGCAGGTCCCTGCTCCCTGCCATCTCTGCCAGTCGTTTGCAGCAAGGACTAGTTTTCTCAGGAAGATGCTCTAACATCTGGTCCACATCTCTCAGGACTGGGGACCCATGGGGCTTTCATAACAACAAGTTTCAAGCCCTTCACAACAAAGAGTAAATCACTATTGAAACTGTGCATTTATTAGCTATTTTCCTTCCATTGGCTGCATTGCGAGAATAAACTCCAAAACAACAGAAATCAAAGACACGTTTTTATTATTTTTGTTTTCTGGCTCAATGATCACCACCAGTTTAGGCAGAGAACATGTTGTGGAAATTGTCTGCTCCCTGGATCCCACTTCCCTTTTGTTCACTTCCACCAAGCTGGCACGACTCTCTAGCCATGGACTCCAGGGGCTGCAGGGGAATGCTGTGGTGCTGACACTCCCCACACACCCTCTCAGAGCCTCTGGAGACATTTCTGACATTTCTGGCCTTTTCAACCCTGCCTTGTTTCTGTTCGTCCTGTTAAGCTGAGGGCAGTGCTCTGCTGAGTTCGCTTTCCACATTGGTCTTCAGGAATGTTTAGAGCCTGCAATGTACATCACCTTTTCAAAAAAATGGGGCGTGTGGCAGGCTATCCACATAATTACCCTCTAAAATAGGTTGGAAAATAGCAGCTAATAAATATCATGAATGTCTGCAGAAGGATTTCATTAAGACTGCACTTTTGGAAACCAACTCCAAACTTTGTTTGATGTCTCTTCTTGTAAGTGATACTTTGAAGAAATCCCTTAGCAGTTTTGTGGCTTATTGGCCCTATGCACATGAAGAATATTTGTGACATGGAGCAGCAAAGTATGTCTCCAGCTGGGGTGTCAAGAACATCCAGAACTGGAGAGACAGATCACAGGATTCTGCTGATTTATTCATCTCATTTTATCTCGGCAGCCACAGATAAAAATGGATCACAAAGGACACTGAAATCACTACAGATGCAGAAAGAACCCTTTTTCTTCCCTTACCTCTCCATAGCTGTCAACACCTAGCAGGTGATATTTCTAAGCTGGGAAACAGTCCTTCCTTCCATTTCTTTGCAACTCCAAAGAGCAAACAAGCAACACCTCACCTTACTACCAGGTTTATTTTCACGGCTCCATGGTTAATATCTAACACGGTATGTTGCTTTTCTGGTGATCAAACCTTACAATTTCATGTTGCTTATCTGTGGTGCAGAGCCTCTGTGACTACAGTGAAGGTTTGAGCCTTGCCAGCAGCCAGCACTGACAGACCTGCACCCTCACAATGCAAATGGTCTGACAAAACCAGCCTATTGTTATCAGGCATGTTAGCAGGGACTTGCTGATATTACATTGCTGGACAAGATGTAGAATCCTGAGGTATCTAGCCTAGCTAAGCCAATGGACACCTTCTGCCATGGGTAGGGTGGTTTTCCACCAGTTGCCAGTAGATACCCCAGAGATGTGGTTTGTTTCCCAGTCATCCACAAAAAGAGAGAATGTAAACAATTTTGCAAGGTCCATATAAAGCACTGATGCACATTTAAAAGGAAGTTAATATGTCCCTTGGAGATCCACTGAGAGAGGTTGGAAATTGTGTGTCTGGCCAAATCCAATATTCATTGGATGGAGGGCCCATTCCTCTAGAAACTGGTGTGAACTCAGTGATTTCAATGTAAGAAGGTCCTTCACCATGTAGGTCTCTAGGTGGTATTTTTCATTCTTCAAGGTTAGTAAAGTGCTACAAATCCTTGAGCATCAAGGCATTCTGCCTGGCAACTATGCATTGGAACTTAGCTCTAGGTCTCCCACATACCATGACAAGACTGGATTCCTTTCTTCCTTTTTTGTCTTTGTTTTTACCTAGTCTGCTTTCTTAGTGCAGATTATAAACAGTTTCAGAGCAAGCTCTTACTGTGACTGCTAACTTGTCTGGTATAGAGAGAGGGGTGGCTTTTAAATACAACTGCATTCAACTATAATGCAGCTAAATACACAATCTGGATGCCAAATGAGCCACCAGCATAATTACTTTGTCAAGTATTAGAAAGAAATAGTATAGATAGTAAAATAGTACAAAGATTCTTAGCCTTTAAAAAAAGGTGAAGGAAATAAATCCTTTATTCATACTTGTGCTCATACCAACTAAAAAAACCCAACACAACAATGTAAAACCACATAGATAAGTACTTTCCAAATAAAATCTGTGGTTAATGGAGGTAAGAACATACTGCACTGCCTGGTACATATACGATAAACCATTCCATTTTGCTGGAAGAGGCAGGTGACGTTTTTTCCTCTTATGGATTCATTTAAAATTAGACCCATTAAAGTACAAACTCTTTTCTAAAAAATCTAACCTTCTAGGCATAGCAAAATGATATTATGGTTCATTCTCACTTTGTATTACTTTCTCCTCCGTTTATCTTCTAAGATGTAAAGGTATTTCTCAAACTCATAAGCTTTCACATGCAGGGAGTACACTGCTCTCTCCAATATCAAAAACAAAATCTTCAGCATTCCTTTGAATTTCCAGTCATACAAAGGAGTTTTCAGACACTCTGGAAGAGTGAGGGGGCTGGTAGTGCAAAGTTAAAACCAGATTTTGATTCAGAATCTTCATAAATTTTGCTTGATTTTAGGGAAAATAACACAGAGGTGTCTTATCTCAATTTTTCAGCTGAATATTTTAATAACTAGTGCAGTTTACAACCCTTCCATTGTGGAATTCGGCCACTGAAATTGTTTGTGGGAACATTCTTACTGGGCAGCAAAAAGAGTATGATGGTTCCATCAATTTTTATATAATGTAATTGCTTCCAGGTGTTGGCTCATTTTTATTAATTACTCATTACCTTACCTACCTCCTCAGAACTTCTTTCTTCTCAAAATGACAAGTCCAGAAAAAGGAGCTGCCATTCAAGGCCCAGCTAGATTGGCTAAGGTGCTCGAGATATATTGCTTGATTCTGCATTCTAGGAATAGAATAGATCTGACTTACAGAAAATTATTAAGTAGAAACAAAAAAAATTAGTTTTGTAATTTTATATCTCTTCACAAAACTAATAATCATATGCCTTACCTTTCACAATTTTCTTTTAATGAGTAAATTAAAATATATTTTGGCATTGTTTTGTGATGTTTTTCATGGTGTGCCACTTTTTGGAAACAAAACAACACTGAGGGCCATTGATTCACAAAATCGTTTTCCTGTCTGGAAAAAACTCCAGCAATTTCAGTTAAAATTAGAATCTAAAATTAACGAAAGTGAAAATGAAAATAATTTTTTTCCCAAATTGCTCACCATCTATGGATTGACAACAATTTGTGAACAGTTAGTGTACTGAGTTTACCCTACTCAGTGATGGATAAATATCAAAGAAATATAACCCCCTTAAGAGCAATTAAAATATTTTTCTTTAAAAATATGTATTTATAAAGAACTCCATGTTACAAAGAGGAGCTCAAAACAAACTTATGCTGAATAATTCCAAATAATGAGAGGGAAACTAAGAGCAGAGTTTCTGTTTAAGTGTTTCAAACATTTTGGTATTGTTGAATCTATTCTGAAAACAAGTCTAAAACATTCCTTAAGTTGAATGGAAGCTGATGGGATTCATGTGCTGTGTATTCTTGACGAAGTTACTGTTTCCAGAGACACTGAAAATAGTTTCTAGGTGGTGATTTTTAAGTCAAAAGACGAGTATTTGGTTCTGTGTTAGAAATCTATAGAAAAATGCCTTTAATTAAAAATATGCATATTAAAGGTTGTAGATAAGTGTTTCAACACCAAAGAGGGTTTTATAAAGTCCCTGATTTCATATACTTGTATTTTGGTTGAAGGATTGCATTTCAATAATAACTCCATGCAGAAATATGCTTTGGGCCATGTCGGTTTATAATGTCTGTGAATGGAGACACAGGAAGCTTTTGCTGTCATATTCAATAGTTGCTTCTATCCTGGCAGGATTTTATTAAGATTCTTGAGGTGGGTGAAAGCCCACAGCACCTCAGCTGAATAAGTCTCCATTTGCTCTCAGTCATCAATGTCACATGACTTTTCTTTACCTCTCTCCTGTCTGTTGAGGCTGTTGGATATGCTGCTCCTCTTTGTTATCTCCCGCTGACTCAGACTCAATGGCCAGCTGCCCAGCCAACAACTCCATTCTCTGGATATAGTGATCCTGAACACTGGGTTCTGGGACACTGGTGAGCACTTAAAGACATGGGCATGTTTCTCAGGGCAGGTTTGGTGACTGGGATAGCTGTGCAGCAGCCCATGGAGGACAACAGTCCTGGGAGGGTGCTATCTTCCAGGGACTGTCCAGCAAACTAGGAATCCTCGGCCAGCAGCCAACTGAGACAGAGGATGTCCCAATCTAAAGGGAGCTACGCAGCTCCCATGGCTTTATCTTTCAAGCCAGGGGTGACTGAAACTGAGGACAGAAATTTAATGAAGCTGGGAGGAGTTAGATGTTCTTTACTACCAGATAATAAAAGCAATTATTTCTTTTTCCTGGTCTCCCAGAGCCACAGTCTATACATGTGTGTCATAACTTCCTATCAATCATGCAGGAGTATTCCTGAACAAACGGGACTAGCATGGGGGCATCCTCCTCTCTGCTGTACACCAGGGTTAGTTCCTGCAGCAGCCCTGAGTCTGTAGCCCACTCTTGGTTCTTCCTTTCCTCACTGCACCAACCCCTCGCCCTCCCAAACTAGCATGATGGGGTCAGAATTTACAGAGACAACAGGACAAAGAGTTGCTGGGAACTGGATTGTTTTCATCCCATGATCAAGGGTAGGTGGGCCAGAGCTGGCCTGGATTTTTTCCAAGGGAGTGGAATAATTTTGAGATGCTAAAAATCATTGACAGCCCATTAGGCAAAGGTAACTCTTGCCAGGTCCAGTGATTTTCTTTAAAAGTCTACCAGAGCTCAAAGCAAATTCCCAGACATGTTCTGGCACTAAGACACAAATTTTCTTCACTCTTGTTTTGAATCTACCAAAGCTGAGTCTCAGTAAATATATTCCCTTTTTAGAATGACCCAAATGGTATAAACTGCATTCAGAAATTCACTCCTCATGCCTGGATACAAGGCAAGACTAGATCAGTTAATTAAAGATTAAAGCTTTTGGTCAATGTATTTCTTGCAGAGATTCCCTGCTATATAAAGAAAAAGACATAAAATACACTTTAATACAAATATTCACCAGCTAAATGTACAAGCCCCAAAAAAGGCTTAACTGCTAGAATTCAAGAACGTTTCAATCCCTATGAACTCATCAAATGAATCATAGCCCTAGGATAGATTTTGTTGCATGCATATGTTTAGAATGTAAAAAAATTAACCCTTGGGCTACTGTTGCTTTGGCAGGCAAAGGCATGCTATATGTGAGGTGGGAGTGTGAACATTTTCTGCTTGTTTATTATGGTAGTCAGAGTGTTAAAATGAAAACCACCAATTAAGAGGAGAACAATTACTGTGTTATTTCATTTCATAAAGAATGTGTTACTTGACACAGAAAGTTCAGATTACAGTGCATAGGATATAGAAAGCGAGAGAGGAGATCTGTACAATAGGGATTAGACGAAAGCTTGATGGGTTTCCCAACCCACGATTAACTAGCCTTATTAAAGACTCTTTTCCAAACACTCAGGTGAACCACTGCTGTTTCCTTTCCACTTGGTTATGTATCTTTCTACCAATGCAGCCTGCTCTGCTGTGCCCTTCTGCTGGGGCTGGTGGCCATCAGTTCAGGGAAGTACAGTTACCCCTTCTGCCTTCTCTACCTGAACTCCCTGTCACTGCTAGGCCAGAGTTCACAGGTCTACAGACCCTAATCTGACCCCAGATGATGCACAAGGCATCATTCCTAATGGAAAATAATTTTTAAAACCCCATCAAATCCTATGGAGCTATAATTTTCTTTGTCAAAATTGTCCTTGGTAGAAAGAGAGCACACTGGGCAGCTGTCAGCATATCAGAGAGGAAGAGACAAGACACACAAAACACACATAACCCCAGACAGGCTTCTTACATTGTCTTAAGCATCTTACTTCGTGGTCTGGAATTCTGTCCTTATTTTCTATGAACTGCTTCTTTATATTTCCAGGATCTCTAACCATATGTGAATACCTTCCAGCTCCTCGATACTCTATCTACACTGTCATGGGAGCACAGTCAGGGTTTTGTGCTCCTATCCTAGTCCCTCTGGTTGAGGACTCAAAGATGGTAGAAGTCAGATCATGAGCACTACAAGCTTGGCATACCAAAACAATGTCAGATTCGGATGCGAGGAGATCCAGGAGCTCACACCACAGGTCCAACACAGCTGTGCACTATGAGAGCAGGTTTCTGGAATACATGGTAGCTCATGGGATCATGGGAGCCCTCTCGCTCACATGAGCTGCCAAATAACCATCATGGGGAGAGAGGAGGCAGTGCCAGGACATCTCCACTATAAGGGGGCCTTGGTCAACCTTTGCAAGGACCATGGCATTGCCACTAATGGATTCTCCAGCAGCAGTATCAGAAAGGAGCCATAGACTTCACATGAGGTCATTTTCCTCAGAACCAACAAGTGCTGCTGATTTAGGCTAAAGAAATTGAGACTAGTCTGTCTGCAGACGAGAGGCAAGAGCTTGCTTTGACCTGCAGCTCCCATGGAATGGGTGTTAAAGGGAAGTCTGAGGACCTCCATTGTACGCACAGCTCAGCAAGACGACTCTTACCCTGAGATTTGTTTCGGCATCTGAGGTCACCAGTGAAAATCTGTTCTGTTACTAATCCTGAAAAAAACATCTACCTGCATGTTTTGCAGCAGCCCTGGCTGTGTATCCCATTAAGAACACCTCAATAAATGCCTTAGGTTTCCTAGGTGGCGATGAGGGAGGCAACATGCAGGGACCTTGTGGCTTTTAGCTTAGCTATGGGTTCCCACCAGATTCTCACCTGCTGCTCACTCCACCTGACAAAAGGGAGAAGAAAAGCTTTCCTCCCTCAGTCTGGAAGTCCAGTCCTCCTGCCCTGTTGTGAGCACTCTGTGCTGCTGTGCACAGACAAAGCACCCACACTTTTCCAAGGCAGGTAGGTTGGATTCTGCCAGATCCAAAAGCCCAGAATTTCCAAGAAGTGCCCTGGAGACCAGCTCTGGAGGATGTACCTGCAGACAGGTTTCTCACCAGCAGGGAAGCCTGGTCTCACTCTGGTTTGAAAGCAGCTGGCTGGGGATGGTGGGATCTGAACCCAAGCCTGCAGCTGCACCCACAGCACTGCAGCCTCCTGGAGCTCTGGCAGTGGAGTGGAATCAGGCAATGTTGCTGCACCCTCCAACCAGAGCACCACTGTCCTCAGTCACTGCTGTGGTGTGATCCCCAAGGATCATCATCTGCTACCAAAAACGACTTTGGAAATCTTTTCCCACTGCTTCACATAAACTGTCTTCTTCTTTCTCTGTTTTGGATTACTATACATCTGCTTGGTTCAGTGCCTCCATTGTAAAAACAATGGTAATGTGGTGTATGGGCAGCTCTAGCCCACTTCTCTTCCTGAGGAGAAATATATACTTATTGTGAGATGTTACCTGGAGATATTTGTGCATTCACAGATAGATTGTATGCAAATATATATATATATGTGGATACACACACACACACACATACACACACATACACATACATACACACACAAACACAGTGGTGTCTATATATGTGTGGGGGCTTTATTCTCACGCATAAATAGAAAGTATGTATTATGGCATGGATTTATTAGGCATGAAATACAGATTTATATATCATCTACATAATATGAGTAAAAACAAATTTATCTGGTATCTCCTGAGTGCTGGTACTTGTAGGGAGCTAGCTCTATCCACTGAGTGCATCATTTAGCATACCTCAGAAAGAGAGCTGCAGCACATCAGCAAAACAGTCTGATTTGTGAAGCTGTCAGGTTTGTTCAGTTTTTAAACTTGCTCATAGACATCTGCAGCCATGTCTCATAGAGCAGGAAGCACTGCTGCCTGACAATAGCTCTGTTTTCAATTTGGTACCTCCTTCTGCGTTTACAACTCTGAGAAAAAAATGTCCATTTTACTGGGAAAAACAAGATTTTCACAATGGCTTTTGCCTTGTTCCATCTTGAATTCATAGGTGCCAGATCATAGATGTAGAAAGGGTGTTCTGTTTGAGACTATTGCTTTGAAGAACTGAATTATGTTGAATTCCTCTCTTCAGAGTTTCAGCTTTTTTCCCCCTGATTTAATGGTCTCTGAATGTTGCAATGATGTTGAGATTTTTCTTTTCTGTAAAGTAAGAAGTAGGCAAAATGAAACTTAAGTTCCCCTATTTTCCTCCAACTTCCAATTTTCATTATTTTCAGACGTTTCACTTAAATCCTTCTCATTTTCACTATCTGGTCTTTCCTTCACAGACATAGCTGCAGGGGGGGAAAAAAGAAAAAAAAAAGATAAATAGAAAGGGGAAAAAAGCAGCTTGGTAAAATTCTGCTTGAACACATGTAGTTGGCTTAGCTGGTGATCTAAATCTGAGATACATCAAATGCTGAAAGCATAAAAGTTCTGTTATATATTGCTATGTATTTTTCTAAATTATATGAGGCAAAATCTAGCTCACATCAATGTATGTTCCACTTAGAAGAGTTAAATATTTTCTATGTCACCTTTCTTGGTGACCTCTGCCAGATGGGGTCTAACAGAGCCAAAGCACTTTTCAACGACTGCTGTCTGTGCCACAGTCTATAGGCAGCAGCTAACTCAGATTCGTATGTCTAAAAATTAGATTTCTAAATCAAAATTAATGACACTTTAATCCTCTTTCAATCAGTGGAGAGAATATAAAACCTTTGAAGAGAAATGCACGTGACTTAAATGCACATTTTGGAGTGAGATTAGAGACAGATTTTATACTTGTGGTCATTTCTGGCTAGCAAGGGCTGACAAACCACAGTGTTCCTCCACTGGTGTGCAGCAGGGGCTGGTACAGGTCCTCTTCACTTTCCTTTCCTTCCTCTGCCTTAAGACTAGATTAGTACTTAAATAAAGGTCCACAAAGCTTTCTGTGTATGATGGAAATTTGGTTTCATGAATTTGACCCATCATTATTATAACACTGTCTAACCGTAAATGGCCTTTTAAGAAACTTTGCAAATAATTTTTCCTTTGTTTTCTACTGGTTTTATTAAACACCACCACTATAAGGGAAAACATGGTATAATATGCAAATTATTGATGTGCAGCTATCCAGGGAACATGTTTAAGATACAGCATTGCTATAACAATATTTTTGGTTTTTTGTTGATGTGTGTTGTTATCTTAATGGTATTTAAATATGTTTGCGAAATATCCTAAGTAGATATGAATAGGCAGAGATCCATTGGCTTCAGTGCTGCTTTGGCAGGCCAGCATTTGTCCATTTATATTTACCTGACTTAGCAACTAACTGGAAATTTTTAGAAAGAAAACAGAACTGTGGTATGAGGATAGGTCAAAATGAAATGTTAGCAGTCTGCTGCAAAGGAAAATGGGACTATTTTGCTGTTTAACTTTAACCACATTCCTCATTACAAAACATATCTGTAGACTTTGTGCTAGTAATTAAAAACGTCTGTTTTAGCATTTGATGTGTATTAAGCAAAGTTTCGAGTCATCCAGTCTTCAGCAGAAATGAATGTCCCTCACAACAAAAAAAACCCTCTTTGGATTCTGAGGGAAGAAAAGTGGAGAAGATTTAATTAGACATGCTTTTGTGCTGTCTTGTGAATAAAATAAAAAAACTCCAATCCTTACACAGGAAGATATTGCTTTATAATTTGATATGATTGATGTTGCTCATATACATTCGTGTTAGACAGCTATGTAGAAACAAGTAAGCACTGAATGCCAGGAACAGATCATGACACAGATTTGTCATAACAGCGCATGGATATGCTTCTGAGGCAAATGTGTTAGTAATTTACAGCTGCAAGCCAGTTGGAGTTTGACTCCTGAGGTCTTTCCTGAGGATGGAATCCCATCTCTGGGAGATGTTTGCTTTATCTCAAGTTGCCTCTTGTCTTCTTATTTATATGGTTTAATTATTTTTTTCTTTGATTTTTAACCACCTCTGTTTCACACCAACAGCCACTGACATTTCCATTTTTCAAGGTCTGTTGTAAAAGCGTGGTTGAGCCTGTCACTTCTTGGGGTAAGGAGAGTGATGTGTTTTTAGCAATCAACAGTTATACTTAAGTTGGAAACAAGACAGCTCTTCCCAATTCATAGTCCATAGAAGGGAAAGGAGGCAATACAGAAAACGATGGGTTGTGATCCTATAAGACTGTATGCTTTAACATTTTCTATATAGCTTGAAACAAAGCATGTTGAGGATAGACGTGTGTAATGATTGGGAACAAATCTCAGGACTGACAAAGTTCAGAGAAAATGACAAGAGAATTTGCAATGAGCTAGACTACTCATTTGTTGTGCATCATCAGTACCACCTTCAAGATCATCTCTGTTTACTCTATGGTACTTAGGTAAACCAACATTATTTTAAACAGTATATGTGCAGCAAACCACTGTTTGCAGGATCTTATGTCTAAGTTGACTTGTACCAAATGAACACAACTGCAAACTAATTTGGAAGAAGCACTGTCTACATGCACATTCAACTATGCAATTAAGGGTTTGACAACTTACATATGCATCTTTGATCTTTTATCTTGATTTTTGGGCCTGTTACCACCAGACTCTTTCTTGAGAGTACTTCAAAGTTAGATGAAACTATGTTCCTCATGTTACCTTGCTTCCAATATAATGACTACTTGCTGTTGAACCAGGGACAATTATTCAACTCTTTGCTCAAACAGGAAGTGCATTTCTGCCTAACTGTGCACTTGAAACATTAATAATCCTTACACGTTTGATCCTGTTTGGGGATAAATAAAAGGTTCAAACAACATTGCACATGTCCTCTGGGAAAAGTCACAGCAAGTTCAGCTTATACATAAAATTTGTCATTTTAAGATTGTGTATTAACATACTTTGACTTAGCTGAAATGGAAATTATAACTGTCCCATTATTTTAGGTCTGGGTCATGACAGGATCTTTTTGAATATTTAATAATAATTCATACCTGAGCTTTATATGTTTCTATACATAATATATTTCTTCAGATTATCCATTACTGAATATATTTAATCAGATTATCCAGTACTGCACTGAAGTAATGTTTCTCCAGAGTATATTCGTATTAGTCTTCTTGCAGCCTAATTTGCACTTCCTAGATCAGATTAGCACCAGAGAAGGGGAACAATTTAGTTTGAAAATATCCATAAGCAGAAACATTGTGCCTCAGACATTCTCCTAAAAGTCATATTCTCTCTGAGAATTCCTCTCCCCTTCAAAAGCTATTTGAGTCAAATAATATTTCAAAACCCATTTTTAAACCTTTTGGATCATTTTCAGCTGTGGATGGAACACGCTGCTCAATACTTACTTTAGCTCTAGCAGCTGGCTTATGGCCAGCAGCAGACAATGACATTGCATCTTTCCTTCTGCTTCATCAGGTGTGAAACTGCAAGTGATCACTCAGAAAAGCAGGACAGATTTAAACTCTGGACTTTTTGAGTTTGCAAAATGTCTTCTCTGACAGTAAAGCACAGTCCTGAGACAGAAGCTCTGGAGGACACGTTTTAGGAGAAATTTTTACCAAGACAACAAACTATCAATAGCTGAAGAATCTTCTCTTGCCTCCCTACTTCTTCATTTCTTGTTCCCTGGTTAAGATGCCAAGGACTATTAATCCTTCTAACATATTTTTAATTAGACTCAAGTTTAGCATCTGCCTGTGCAACTTAGTGAGGTGCAGGTAGTCCCATGGATGTTGTCTGTGGCAAGCCAGCCTCAAATCCTTTAGCAGTTGTGCTGATCCATAGTGAAGCAGTGAAGTTGCTACATTGATGCTTGAGTCCCATTGTCATGGTGAAGAAATCCTGGAATTTCCCTTGTTAGAACTAAATCCACTAAAATATCTCTATTTGCCTCCTGAAGTAACAAGAGGGTTATAAAAAACAGCATAATACAAGAGTTTTGTAGTAGATAATGAGCATTTTGATAGCAACAACAGGAAGAATGAAAGAGCCTAATTATAGTATGTGCAGGAAACACATATTCTGAAGTGCTGCAGAAAGATGTGTGGGCAGGGAGCTATTTCAGCAGAGCCTTTGCAGTGTGATGTTTTCTCAGTCAGAGGTCTCATGTTAGCTACTGAACACATGTAATAAAACACAGGAAATAATCAATCCAGAAATTCTGGAAATTTAAAACCAGAAAATCATACCTTGGATACATGTGATTCCCGACTACAGCCCAGTTTCTGAAGTGATTTAATGTATCTGGGACAAATGTGGTTTGAATACAGCCAAGTCTAGCTGTTATATTTACTTGGGATTCACAGGTAAGGCCAAAAAAAGTGTCAGAGTGGGGCTTTTTGAATGAATTTGCCTTTATGTAGCTCATCTAAGTAGTGCTCAACTATTTCAAAGAAATCTGGCACCCCTTCTTCAAACAAAAGACAACAAGTGCTTCAGGAGCGACCGAGAGACATTTTGTGGATGCAGAAAAGCTATGGGGAAGGATAGGGGCAAGCACTGATGAAATACAAGAATTATGTCCATGAATAATATGTTCTGGACTTTTGGAAAAATTGGATGTGCAAATAAAATTGTGTCCAGGCAGATCTCCCTCATGTAAACAGCACTTGCTCAGGAGAGTTGTACAGGTGTCCCTAACCAGGGCAACTCTTCAGGATCTGGAGTATGGGATCTGACTTCCATAGTCAAAGCCCTTTTGGTTAGAACCTTGTAAAGCCAATGCCACCCACCTGGTTCACAAAGATCAGCAATGCAGGGAAAATATACGCATGGACATTAAAAATGTCTGTGAATGGCTTCCCACCCGCACCTTCTGTGTGATCACATCAGGAAAAGGGATGTGAGAGAGATTTGTCACACCAACACATGACACATTAAACCTCTCTGAGGCCAGAGCATCAGGTCAGATAGAGATCTGACTTCTCATTTTAATATGCACATGGGGAAAAGACAAAAATATTGGTGCTGTGAAACTGTTTTACAGCTCTCAGCTTTCTGACTTTACTGTTATAAAATTTCACAGTGTAACTAAATTCCCAAGGAGGTCATGATGCAGAACTAAAAGCCCCTTAAACTGAAGTAGACAAGAACTAAGGCAGACAGCTATTGAAACAGAATCTTGAGTCTTAAAGTATTTGGAATTAAAAAAAAACAAAACAAAACAAACAAACAAAAAAAACCAACAGAAAACAACCCAACCAAGAAACCCAAAACATGGCCTGACTTTGATTTATGTTTTACTACTTTATGTATGTATAACTTCTTTGTTTACATATTCATTTTTTTTTTTCCCTAGAAGAATCAGCATCAAAGTCATGCCTAGAGGACATGTATAAAATTTAAAACCAGGGCAGACAAGAATAAACAAAATCCATGTGTATCTGTGTCAGTTACTTGCAGGATGCTCAGGAGATGCTGTCTGTAACTCTTCTCTCAGAAGTGGAGTGGGATTTATCCAAAAAGTGCCTAAAGAATATTACTCTTTATAGAGCTTTTAGCAAATGGATATGCTCCAGTCCTTCCCAGCATGAGGCTGGCTGTTCTTGGGAACCTCAGCCCTTGCCTCTGAGGCATTCCTCTGAAAGTGCTCCTGGGAGAGAAGTAACAACAGCTACTTTGACTCCATTTCTGGCTGAAGCCAGTGTGCTGATCCATTTAGGCACTTCTGGAGGCAGAGCAGCCTTTGGAAGCCCTCACTCCACTGAGGCAAGCTCAAGACCTGGCACCCCTCCAAGCTGGGTTATTTGGAAATCAGTGCTGTTCCTTTTCTCCAGGTAGTGCTTTCACATGAGACAGGAAGAGGGGAGACAATTTCATGCCTGTGTCTTTGGATCAAAATATCTCCTTAAGATAGAGCTGCCCAAAACTGTTCCTTACCAAAATGCCAGGAGTGCAACAGCCCAAAAGAGAATAAGGGGTTTTGTGCAGACTGAAGTCTCTGGATCAGACCCTTTCAATGTATTTTGGATGACTGTATGAAAAGTTTACTCACAAAAAGTCTTTTGTATCTGTACATAATGGCTTTCAACCTACATGTATTTTGCTTTTTCGTCTAGAAACATTTAACTGTGTTCAGGGGTAATTATTCTTAAGTAAGTAATAAATAATCTGCAATTCATTGACCAAGAAATGAGTTCTGCTTTGTAGGTAAATTCTTAAAGAGCTCCTGCAATTACAAATAAGAGGTTGTATTGTGCTAAAAGAGGGGTAGCATATAGGTATGGCCTGTAAATTTGTCATGTGAAAACATGTACAGTCACTCTACAAACTCAGCTCAGAAAGTTACTGTTCTGCCATTGTCAGGCTTAATTCTGCATTTGACTAGGTCAGCTTTATGACATTGTAAATGCACTGAACTAATAGTGGTACAATGATGGTACCTCAGCATGACATCAGAGTAAAGGAGTCACAGGGATTTAAGACCAGTTTTACCAGACAGAGCAAAGGTTCATCCATAACAGTGTCCTATTTTTGATCATTTCCTGCAGATGCTTAGAGAAAAGGTAATCAAACTCAGAAGTCTATAGTAATTTTTGCCCTAGTATAGTGCCATCTTTCAGCAGTCAAGTAGTTGGTACTTTCCCAGGAGGACATGGTAATTTTTATTAACAGTTCTTGATATTTTTTACTTCCATGGAAGTATTTCCTCTCTTTTCCCACCTGTATACCTTAAAGTACTCAAAATACAGAATATGAAATCTTATACCATCCACTTTGAAGCTTGACTGTCAATGGGAGATGATAATTTCTGTCTTGTGAAAATAACACTCGGTTACAAAAAATAAGAAAGTGATAAAGTATCTGAAATCTCAACATTCTATTTGAGACATAATCCCAAATTATTTCCTAAAACAACTTTATTGAACTGGAGGTTCCTTGTCCTTTTTTTCCTCAGTGAAAGAAAGAGTAACTTCTAATGCTTCTGAATTTAAATGTGATGTGACAAAGTAGATCTGGGCATTCTGATAACACATATGACATTGGGAAGTGGAGCAGTAGGTCCTTGTAGATCCCTTCTTGCAGGCCCTAAAAATTTAGCAATTCCTTCATCTGATTGCCAACAATAAATGCAGGATGCATTCAATTCCAGGACTTCACATACTTTCTTAATGTCTCCAGTGGGATAGACACTTGTTCCTAGAAGTCCTAGTCTATTCTCATGGAAAAAAGGGGGGTGGGGTGGAGCATGGAGATATCTCCCCCCTCTAAGGTGCTAAATCAGGTGCACAAGGCCTAAGAATCTCCACGGTGCCCCAGAATCCTCCAATCCCACTGCCACTATCCACATGGATGTGTCTCAGAGGCTGACAGCTGCATCATAGGACAGCAGAAGTCATACAACTGTTGGGCTTCATATGTATATTGTCCCACAAAGCTGGTTGCTCACTTCTCAAGCAAAAGCAGCAGCTGGATTGCCAGCTGAGGGTTACCTCCTGCAGAATCATAAACTGAATTTCAGATGCCTCTCTGTGGAACACCACGAGATTTATAGACACTGAAGACCTCTCAGCTTCAGGACTTTCAGCTGAAAATCTCATCTGGAGGATGTAATTTCTCCCCAGATGGCTATCTGTTGATTACTTGATATCAGCTAATGATACCCAAATAAGGATGGACAGCACACTCAAAAAAGACTGCACATCAGTGTATTGTAAGTACACTATTGTGATGGGAAGAACAGAAAAAGGCATCATAAAAAGAGTGTGAGGAAAGCAGACAATGAGAATATAGTGCAGATTTAGATAGACATAAATCATTCAGTTCAATCAGATGTCTACAAGGAGAAACACTTGGGTAGCTTGAATATGAATGCCTACAAAGCTGCTCTGTGCTGTACTAATAGCAGTGCATATCAAGTACTATTTCTGCTATACCAGATCATGCTTTCTTGCTCTGGAAAGGTGAATAAAACTGCCAAATATTTTTTCCTTCTCACCCAAGCTGGACAAGGGAACACATTTTAGGATTTGGAAGACTCATGCATTTTTATACACTTTTTCCCTCCTCCCAATGTAAAGGGAAGACAAACGTCCTCAGATCAAGAAAGCAAACTGCATATGGATGAAGTATAAAGAGAAAAAATCTTGTATCCCACACAAAGAACAGCTCTGTACTTGTGTTAATTCCAGTGCTAGGATAACTTAAGTTCATCAGAGAAATTAAAAGCAGAGTCCAGTGATTGAAGGGGAATGTATCCCACCTTCACCTACAAAGCCCAAGAGACAAGTAAAACTTGGCTGCACATCAAACAAGCTGTTGTGAGATGCAGAAAGGAGCAGGAAGCAGATTGTCGTGTTCTTTAAGCTTGCCTTAGATATGCAGCTAAACAGACTTCAGGTTTAATATATCAGTTTGTATCTCTGCTGACATAATATTAAAACAAGAAAATTAGAAAAAAAATGAAAGCACATGTAGAAAAATACTGTGACAAAATGTTGGTCATGGGGGAATAAGAAGTGAAGAATCTGTGCAGAACTCTTCCAGCAGAACACCATTACAAAAGCAAATTCATTCTTCCATGACCAACAGAGGTCAGTGGAATAGGTAGAAATAAGTTTCCTGAAAGTTATCCCATGTGGTCAGGAATAGATGACCACAAGACCTCTGTCTAATCATGGCTGATAGTAAAGAGTGACAGCAGCCAAAAATGGCGCAGGGTTATTATACATGTTGTTACCAATACTATAGTGAATCCCTATAGAAAAGAAAAACTTACTTTTTCCTTCAACTGTGAGAAGCCAGAAGACAAAAATATGCTAAATATGTCGAAAGATGAGCCAGTGGGGAAGAAGACTGGTCTGGCTGAACAGAGAGCTTTGGCTGGAACTCAGGGAGAAAAAAAGAATTAATCACCTCTGGAAAAAGGGGCAGGAAGATCAGGGGAAAACTAGAAGGGCCAATGCTGGCCAGCTTAATCTGGTTACTGAGCTCCCATAATCCAAGAGGGAATGGCCAGGTAAGTACTATGCAACTTCAACCCTCACAAGTCCATGGGGCTGGATTGGATTGACCCAAGGCTACTGAGGGAGCTGACAGAAGAGCTCACCAGGCCACTTTCAATCATTCACCAGCAGTTCTGGCCAACAAGAGAGGTCCCACGTTACTGGAAGCTGGCAAATGCGATGCCCATTTATAAGGATCAGAGGGAGGATCCAGGGAACTATAGGCCTGTCAACCTGACCTCAGTGCCAGGGAAGTTCATGGAACAGATCATCTTGAGTGCCATCATGTGTCACATACAGGATAACCAGGTGTTCAGGCCAAGCCAGCAGGGTTTTGGGAAAAGCAGGTTCTGCTTGACCAGCTCTGAGATCCTTCTTTGTCAACGTGACCATTGAAAAATATAACTTAACCTATTAATATTTTTATTTTGTATTTCTGTCATCTTCACAGAAACCCAGATTCACAGAGTGTAAATCCCACATTATTTTACTGTCTGGTTTTCATCCTTCAAAGATGCTTGGATAAGTAGGAAGGAGAACTTATGTGGGATGATAGGCCATGTGAATTTGGAGCACATACTTTTTTTAGTCAAAAGACTCAGTGAAAAAATTGGAATTTTTTGCCTAGTGTTAAAGTATGAAAGTGATGCTTCAGACTTTGCCTACCTTTACTTGATTTACTGGTTAGAAATTGAACTAATAAAACATGCACAATAATTATTATTGACACAGTACTGCACAATATTATCAGCAGAGTACAGTTGTCCTGGTTGTGCCACTTGAAAACCTGTCACATAAATACCAAAACCAGCCACCACACACATCTTGTCCACTCAAACTTCAGCCCTTGACACAATATGTGTTTGGGTGAGGTATCAGTAGAGTTTTTGATGTATTTAATAACCTGTGAGCTCAGGTTGCACTTGTGTGTGATGAGTGAACCTGACAGCAAGGACTGGGTCATTCTGAGACTGGTCAGGGGCACTGGCAGAGCTGGACAGGGAAAAGTCTTCAGGCATGATACCGTGGTCTGAACCCACAGCTGTGGTTTCTGCAGCAGAGCACAAGTGGCAGCATCCCTGGAGAGTCAGGTACTCCAGAGAAATGCTCTATTCATGCCAGAAGGAGGTCCTACAGTCCATGCAGTGTGAATAGTACAAAATAGATTATTTGGGCCTTGACTTACTCTAACCCTGCTTTGGGGAGTCAGACAAGTCAGGATGCTGTCTTTCCTATCTGGCCCACTGGAAGAGCTGGGACTTTATTGAGACAAGTCAAACCCTCTCAGATGTCTATTTCCTATGCTCACCCAAATTTTTGGTTTCTATGATGAGAACTAACAGCCTTTGGGATAGGTTGTATAGCACATTTACAGAATGGGCTCCTCATAACCATACAGTGCATTGAGACCTTGTTTATTTCTCCGAAGTGTTTCCTTTTTTGACACTTGAAGATAATTCTGTAACTCATAAGATAGGTATCTGGAGGTGTGTAAGATGTAAGGCTGTTGTGGTTGCAGATAGGGGTGGAGCAGACATGACCAGGCTGTTATTCTACACCACTCACATTATCACAGGGGCACATGGCTTTGGAATGACCCAGGCGACCCCACCATTTTGCCTTCCTTTGGGAAGGTATCAACATCGACCCCTGAGGATTCAATCCCTCTGCCACCCTGCCTGTCCCACCTCCCATTTTTCTCTGGAGCGTGACTACAGGCCATGGTGCTGAACGGGACAGTGGCGAAAATGCAAATAAACCACAGTGCTGAACTGGTAGTGCCAGTGGGAGGCTGCTGGCAGAGAATGGAATGGTGATAGGGGCCATTCCAAGCCAGGAAAGGAGTCAAGCTGAAGCCAGGCCAGCTGAGCAGAGCCAAAAGGAGCAGAGTAGAGCAGTAGGAAAACCCCATGAGGAGACCCCACCGGACTAGTTTATTAGAAGTGCATCAGAGTGGCTGAGCAACCCCTTCTTGGACAACCCAGCTTCTGGGGAGCTGGCTTGTCATGGCTTTTCGTTGTTTTCAGGCTGGGGGACAGCAAATGTTATCTGCCTTCCTGCTTTTGTTTCCCAATGACCATGTGAGCAACACATGGGAATGGTTGCTATATTGCCTTTGTCTGGGAATACATGGACATAACCTACAGGGAGGGACTGCTCTCCTGGCTTTGTTCCCAGTGGTGAATATCTTTTTGTGGTTAAAACACCTTTTTTTTGTATACTTTTGCTATTAATACTGCTGGTATTGCGTGTGCCTTACTCCATTGCTTTGTGTTTTTAGTAAATTGTTATCTCAACCCATAATCTCTGCTCTTTGTCCCTCCCTTACCAGAAGGAGTGAAGGAAGGTAAGTGGCTTATTTGGAGTTTAATTTCCTGTTGGTGATAAAACCAGCAGAAAGGCATAAGATAGGTGTAAAAATGTCAGTAGATACACATGAGAACAAAATGTAATGGAGAGCAAGAAAACTTTTTTTTAATCTCTGTGCCTTTGTTTAAAAATGTTACTTTTTTATTTAATTTTTTTTAGTATTTTTGTTTTAAGTATGCATTGCATGAGGTCTTACCTCACCTAAGTAAACATATTTCCACAGCATATTTGACTTATTATGTTTTACTGTCTTCTAGATTGCTTTTATTCTGGATTGTGCCTATAGAAATACTTTGAGACCAAAGCTATACATCAGTTGCTTGTTTTGTCAACATTTGGTTCTACATGAGTGCTGGGGAAAGATTTTTTTCCTGGTCACTCTCTAAAGGAGGGGCATGTCTGTTAAACTTCTCATTTTCTTTCATCACGAAGATACTGTGTTGTTTTCCATTGCACTAACAAGCCTGCCTCCCACTGTTAACACTGATTTGCCTGGAAGAAAAGAGAGGGCACTCCCTGTGATAACCTGGTGTTAGACCCTCTGTTCAACAGCTGTGCTAAATGAACCTGTACTTGATTACATATTATAACCTATCAGTCTTGTACAGGGTTTCCAAACCCTCCACAACCTCCTCAGCAGGCATAATGGCAATCACTGTGTTTAAAGGTCACAGATAGGAGCTTAATTTAAAGCTCTTATAATAATGCAATTTAATTCTGGAAAATGCCACAGTATTGCTCTCTAAGGACTCCTATCAGACAGAAGACACTGCTTGTGCACAGCTTTATTTATTTCTTTTAATATCTTCTGTGTTATCTTTTTAATTTACTAATGTTTCCAGTTACTAGGTGGTAGGCAGACTTTCCTTGTGGTAATAAATTCCAAATTATAAACATCAGTTTCATTTAAATTTCTACTATGAAAGAAAAACACAGATGTCTTTTAAGCTGTGTAGCTAAAAATTAAATCAGTTTGACTACCACAAGGTTTTGTCTTGTTTTTAAAAATACTTTCCCATCAAATGAAGCATGAACCCTATATCAGGTTTGCAGGGATAGGTCTTGGTATAGAGGTGGCTTCTGTGAGAAGTTTCTAGTTGAAGAACTGAAGCCCATGGGAAGGACTCACGTTGAAGAAGTTCATGCAGCAGAAGAGTGTGGGTTCTCCCCTGGCGAGGAAGAGGCAACAGAGACAGCATGTGATGAACTGACCACAGACCCCATTCCCCATCTCCCTGAGCCACTGGGGAGGAGAAGGGAGAGAATTTGGGAGTGAAGTTGAGCCTGGGAAGAAGGGAGGGGTTAGAGAAAGGTATTTTATTAAGATTTATTAACTTACATATATAAAGATAATTATTAAGTATTTATTTCTCATTACCCTACTCTGATTTGATTGCTAATAAATTAAACTAATTTTCCCAAGTCAAGGCTGTTTTGCCTGTGACGGTAACTGACCAGCAATATCTCCCTATCATTATTTTGACCTATGAGCCTTTTGTTCTATTTTGTCTTCCCTGTCCATCTGAGGAGGGAAATTATAGAGTGACTTTTAGTGAGCACTTGCCTTCCAGCCATGGTCAACCCATCACAAATGCATAATGAACAGATTTGCAACATATGGTTTGTTTTGATGGCAGTAGCCACAGCTAAATAAAGCTGAAGAAGTAGTTTAGTCATGTAACCACCACATTTGATACACCTAGACTCTCTGGAACCACTGGGTTAAATCTCAGCAGAGTTGACTCAGCCTTTCAGTTCCTGTAGGCAGACATCAAGTTTCATGCATCTACCATGCGGAGAGGTGAGACTTTGTGAAACAAAGCCCTGGGTTCTATGCACAAATTTACATTACTTGTTTTGCTCTTAGTGCCACTGATAATTATTTTTCTCCTTTTGGGTTTCTCTGTGCTGGTGGCTGTTGGGCTCTGCTCAGGAGGTACCAGTCAGCTTCAATTGTCCTGAGATACCTGCAAGACTGGAAACTCTGAACAACATAAACCAAATCTTGTCCTTGACCCAAACTTGCCCTGCATAAAACCAGATTATTAACTGGGACACAGTGCTGTGAGCTGGTGAGGCACTCCCAGAGCCAGGGGAGTATGGGGCCAATGCCACAGAGCTGTCTCAGTTCCTTCACATAACCTCTCATGCCTCTTGTCCATTCAGGAAGGTCTCCTTCTCCCACAGCAGTCACACAGCTGGCTATGTGCATATGAACAGAGCTGAAAGTACTACTGGAAAACACTGAGTGCAGCAGAGACCTGATGGTTAATCAGAGTCACTAGGCTTGCCTGTGAGATTCTAGTAGATATCTCTGGCCCATGTTGCTATTTATCTTAAAACAGAACAGCTGTCTACAAGTGATGGAAAGCTCAGAGTACAACACTCGGGCACAAATTTCTTTGAGTGTTTAGGGAAAACTAGAGGTGTTTGGTACATACCAGTGGCATATGGCATTTTATCATGTAGAGGGCTTGAATTTTTCCACAAAGAGCTTACCTTCCCTACCTCTCTAATGCATGACATGGAAAAGGGAAGAAAAATACCAGTGAATACTTTCACAGCTAATTAATCATAGTGAGGAGCATAGAGTATAAATTTACCAGATTTCTGAAAAGATTATTTTAAGTCTGATGCTATTATATCTATTTTCATTGCATTAATATACTCTGGAGCAAGAGCTAGGTGGCTTTACCTGGGCCTTCAGAAACCTGCCCACTGCATCAGAGCAAAGTGGCAAGCTCCAGCATAGCATGGAGGAGGAACAAAATAAGCAGCTCTGGCACAGAACTGCTGGCCCACCCCCGCAGCTTCAGCAGACAGTGTTATTTGAAAGTAAATCATTGCATAAAATTCAGAGTAATTGAATTGCTCTGGAGGACCTTGGAGGGCTCTGGTGCACATGATTCAGTGCCCTACCCTGGCTCTTTGTTGTCCTATTAGCTTAAAACCAGTGAGGCTGAGCAAAGGGTCAGATCTCATCTCATGCTCATCAAAGAACAAGTACTTTTAAAGATATCCCTATTTTACTGTGATAGAATCTACATGGACATTTCAACCATTCCTTTTCTTCATACAGTATTTAGAACTTGACCAAAATCCAGAGAAACCTGTGTGTCTTCCCATTGGCTCCATGGGCTTTGGATCACACCCTTAAAGTGTAGAGAAGAGAATAATGACAGAGAACCAAGTACATTAAAAATATATATTTCAAGTAGATATGTATTCTCATTTAAATCCCTGAACTCAAATTACAGGGTTTTTAAAGACTAATTTTCTTAAAAGCAGGAACAAAGTATTTTTATTAGCTACACAGAAATGAAAAGGTGAGCTACCAGAAGAAAGCAACATTATTCATCTGCTATTTAAAATAAAAATCACTGTTATTTTAAAAACTAATACCTGCATTAAATGCTTCATCTGATTTAAATAAAAGTAAAAATACTACATCTTTCAACAATAAAAAGTAATCTTTAAATAAAAGATGTAATAATCATAACACAAAAAATAAGAAGGAAATGGAGATCTCTAGCTGTACTCTGCTGAGAAGGAGTGGTACAGAGAATAGGAAATCACTTGGTTCTCTCTGATTATAGCTCTTTGTGTGAAAATACTCGAGGCTGAAATTAGTGTGATCCACAAGAGCAGGTGTTTTGAATTTTAATCTAAGATATAATTAGAGCCTGTAAAAAACACTATGTGATGCAGTAATTGAAAGAACTAATGATGGGATGCTTTATTTTTAAAAATATTTAAAAATAGATCTAGAAGACATAAAAAACCCATATTCCACAAATCTCTATTTTGACTACATATAAAGCTGTAATCCATTATCACTTTGATTTGAAAGACTTAAACAGTTCACTTGTATCTTTAAAAGTGATATGTAATTATCAAGTTCTTTATCTTGCGTTTCATGTTGTTTATATAAACATTATTAAAATCTGTAATACTTGCACAATCACTCTGTGGGAATATATGTCAAGGCCAAATATTGGTTTAAACTTCACCTGGATTCAAGAACTATATATAGACTGAGCGCAAAGTTTTGCTTTTACTGTTGCTTATTGTTTGCAAACAATATTTCTTTGGATTTCAGGTATCTAGTCTCTTGTCCAAGTGTTTATAGTGAGATGATGCCAAATTCAGCAGCTCTTCCTGTTCATAAAGAAAAGCAATACAGAGTCTTACAGCTTTGACTGTCACTGTTTTTTAGTCAAAGTTGATAACCAAAGGAAATGGTGCTGGTTAAAAAGTCATTTGATGGCTCCCATCTTCTTAGCTGTTATGTCTGATTTTGAGTTAAAATGGCAATGCAATCAAGAAAGACAGGAACGAATCAATTAGATAATGATCATGATGAAATGAGTATTTCACTTTTTAGTGCGCAAACTGAGACAGGCTTAAAGAATTTGCACAGAATTGATCATGCTAGGCCTCCAAATTTCTGCAAGCTGCTGCAGTGCAATTAAGTTAGCTGAAATAAAGCATCTGGAAGGACCAGTTGCTAAAAAGTGCCACGTGATGTAACTGTGATGCACTGTTCTCTCTTTCCCCTGGAAGCCAAATAAAGTTAATGTGGAGCATAGCTCCCTGTGCGTCCAGCATCAATTGGGTCTCCATGCCACAACACTCTTGAATTGATGCTATTTTCACCCATGGAAGATGCATAAATAAGATTAAGGCCTCTGTTCAAGTAATTAATATGTGATAATACATCTCTATTATTAAAATATTATTAGTATTATGAATATTAACAAAACAAAATACCTCAGAAAGTCTGTCTTTTCTGTAGTCATGTTTGTTAATTTCAGATATTAGCAACAGAGTTTGCAGTACATTAAATAGTTATCTCCCAGACAGTCTGAAAGCCAGAGAAATGTGTATTTTATTAATGCAGTGAGATGTTTTTCACTTCACCTGCAGTTCAGGCAAGACCTTGCCTTCAGGTCTTCAGGGCTGAGATAATGCCAGTATTCCTCAGATCCATTGCCAGTGTGCCTCATGGTGGAGTGAGGTTGGAGGGCCCATGGGCCTGGTGATTAATGCATTGTCAATCCTGCCACCGGGTCTCTGCCAGCAACCTTACAATGAAACCAGACAGCTCAATCTCTGAGACACTTTTCCTCCACTGAAGCATACTGGAAGGGAAAAACCTTTCATTCCAACAGCGTTTTGAACTCATTCAAAGTGCAGATGTTGTTTATATGTTGTGTTACAGGGAAAATATTTCCTTTCTTAAGTTTTTCTAATCTTACTATTGAGGAAGAAAATAAAAGCCTGGGCAAGGTTCAAATTTGGTAAATGCCAAATTCTCCAAACTTTGTAATTTAAATCATCAGCCCATGTAAGTAATGGAAAGCTGGATGCTTTGTATCCTTTTTATCTCCTGTTCTATCTGTCAGGCACAAAGATTTCTTCATGCATTTCTGTGTGCCAGAGAAAGAAAGTGCTGATTCTCAGCATGGCATTTCGGAGAGACAGAGGCAAAGAAGGATGTTTTTATTAGGCTCCCATTCTCTTGTTCTCACAGCATTTTCATTTTTGAGCTTCAAGCGAAACTCATAATAGGAATGCTTTCTATTTTTAGTCTTGAAGCCTTGTTTCTGCTATCACTGCTAGTAGTTACCCATGAGAAATGTGTTAAATGAAATCTCGATTTCTTCAGTAGACTTCTTAATCTGATTAATTCCTGAGTGAAAAGATTTCACTTAGATACATATGTGTTTACACTCCAGAGAATTTTCTTCTGCTTCCACAGTACCCTGTTAATACTAGTCACTGACTCTGACTCAAACTCAAGGCATCTGCTGTAATTGTAGGCATCCAGACTTCCATTTTCATACTTTGAAGTTTAACAGGGCAATAAAAAAAAAACCAAACCTGTTTCAATATTGATGTAAAATTGTATCTAGTCGATTGGAATGGCCTGTTGAAACTTCATTTTCAAAAGATAAATGCTATTGGGCACAAAATAAAAAATGAAAGCCTGCTACAGTTTTCAATTCCATGGAGATATACTATCTTCTGCACAGAAGCCATGCTTCAGAGAAATAATTCTGAACAGACAGGGCTTAATGAATGAGTTTTCAGTCTTGTGTTTAAGAATCATGGTTCCATGAAGAGCTCTGTCCCTTTATATTACCTCAGCCCTGGTCTCAGCAGTAAATTTCTGATTTCCTCAGAGTGTTTTCTAATGCTTGTAAAATAACAGCTGAGAGATTCATAAGCAATCCTTAATCCTTGCTTGCAAATTGTCTTGGTATTATTTGCTCCATTTTATAGATGCAGTGTTTATGTGTAATATTTTCAAAAGTCCCAAATAATTTTGGGTGCTAAGCAGAAAATCTCTGATTTTTTGGAGCCCGTCTGTTCAAGACAGAGCTCCTAGTGACTGCAGTGGCAGCTGAAGTCTGAGAATAGTTCTGGTTAAAAGGCACCATCTGATCCACCCCCCTGCTTAAAACAGGGCCAATTTTGAAGTTGTACCCAACTTTGAAATCAGATCAGGTCTTTCAGGGTCATATCTAGTCAAATTTGGGGTATTCCAGATGGAGATTTCCATATGAATACTTAATACTTCTGCAAATCAGGACCTGGAAACACAAACCTAAAGCACACAGAAAAAGTAATCCTACAAGTTGCTGTCATAGAGGAAGCATGGATAACACTGAAAGAACAGTCTTTGTCCTCCTGAGAGTTGAAAATCATATCTTGTTCTTCTGGTAGGTGTTGTGTGGGGATGTACACTTTTGGCTCATTTCTTGAGGCATCATTCCTAACACTGCGTCAGCTCAGTTTCTCATAACCAGAAGACTGCACATATCTGCATTTAGTCCTGTGCCCTGAAGGAAATGAGTCTCTGTTGACACTTAAGGGCTTCTAGCAAGTCCTTTGAGTCTTTGAACACTTGTAGACTGTACAGCCTTG
The DNA here is from genome assembly GCA_037013685.1 of Acridotheres tristis. NCBI lineage: Eukaryota > Metazoa > Chordata > Aves > Passeriformes > Sturnidae > Acridotheres > Acridotheres tristis. The sequence continues at coordinate 30,871,238 of CM072885.1, read as the reverse complement.
TACTTACCCATTGTAATGGGGAATATGAGCTGTCTATGGTTGACCAAGGACAACTGAATGGCTGCCATCATCCAGAACACTGCCTTCCTTCTTGCAGGAGCAATTCCCACATTTTGAGAGATGCCGTTGTAGAATATTTTAAGAGTTACCATGGCCTTTAAAAATGTCCTGACCTTGCACACATGGGTTCCCTACCTTTCTTCATGTGTTTTTAGGTTCTGGTTGGCCTGGAGAAAGAGATGAGAGAGCTGGGGAAGAAGGTAAAGGGAACACAGACTGTGATGAGCTAACTCAGAAGTGTCTGTGTTTTTTCAAAGACTGCTTAACTGAAATGTATGACTGAACATGCAGTATTTTCGGTCATTTGCCCCTCTTTTTTTCCTGTGGAAAATACATAGAAAAGAAATTGTACCAGCCATGGCTGGGGAGCTGCATGATAACAGTGAGGCATGCTCTTAGACTGGTTTCTCAGGGGGTGTCTGCTGTGAGAGCAGACCTGGCTGCATTTCACCACAGACTGCTTGGGCTTGGGCATGAGGCTGCAAAATGTCTCAGTGAGAGGGCTTTGAGTGCACAGCCTCTCATGGTGACACTTCCCCAGCCACAAGATAGTCCTGTGGCTTCCCTCTTGTGGTGCCCCAAGTTGGGTGATGCAGGCTTTTCCAAGGCAGACAGGAGGTTCCAGTGGGGTTCTGTGGTACTCAAGGAATGGAAAATAGCAACATTAATCTAATCAAAGAGTGGAAAAGAATGAAAAGTCAGATGTCATTGATTCATAGAAGATCCAAAAGTGATAATTATAAAGTAACTGCTTGGCAAAAATTTGTGTTTCATCTTATTTTTAAGATACCATTCTAAAAAAATCCCAAACCTTGAGCTTTCTGTTTGGAGAAAAGCAGACCTAATACAGAAGGGTGTGCTAGAGGCAGTGGTCCAAGAGCACACAAGAGATTTGTAAAAGCAATGCTTCAGGAAGCTTGGTCCAAAAGCATGTTCCAGCAAATGATTGCATTGAAATTAATCACAAAGGAAAGCTACAGGAGCCAGCTAGCACTTTAACATAAACTGGCATTACTTTTTTGGAATGATTGGATCTGTGCTGATTTATACCAGCTGATGTTCTGGTCCACAAACATGCTCTTATTCCAACTTTAATTATTTCCCAGAGTGTAAGGGTGTCTATGTCTATCTCTGTTTATTTAAGATTTCCAGATGCTCGTCTGGAAGTATGCTTGCAGCAGGCATTAAATTGGTCAGTTTGGCTGGAGTACAGGTTTCCTGACATCCTCATTGGATACTTTTATTTCAACATACAAAATGAGCTGGTTGATTATGAAATTATGAGAATCTTTTTTTTTTTTTTAATTGAAATTCTCAGTAGGCATAAATAGAGCCTATTCCCACAATCCACAAGGGCAGACTATGTTAATGGTAGTTACATGTGTATGTGAAATGTATTTGTACATGAAGGTAGCTCCTTATATTTAGATTTGCAGTCCTAGGGAGAAAAAACAGCTCCTTGTTTATGAGCTACCAAAACCTTTGATTTCAAACAATTTAAAGTGGCATTTCTCAAGTCCTGTCTTTATGAATATGCCCTCTGAGTCTTTTTCACTGCACCTGTACAAACAGCAACAAAGAGAAAACATGTGAGTGTGAAAAGGGCCTTGAGCTTCTCCCACCTACTTAATGAAACTTCTTTGCTTCTTTTGCAAGCAAATGAAGGACAATAAATTACGTGAGCTGCTTTTTCAATGGCAGCAGGAGTGATAGGAGTGTCCTTATTTGATGCTGTAGGGGATAAAGCTTATAAATGGTGCCATAAAAAGTCCTTCTGGGTTGTGAAAGCTTGCAGAGAATGAGGCAGCTCAGCCAGCTCTTTAAACCAGTGTGCTGTGCTTGTCATGTGTCTGATCCAGTTTGTCATGAAAAAGAGTGTGCTTAAAGTTTTGCAGCTCAACCAGTTTCATCAGAGCAACACAGATTTATACCAACTCAGATTCTGGATAGAAATCTCTGCATTTCCACTCCAGTTAGAAGAATTACCAGAAATTTGGCTTCTGACTTTAATATTTGAGATAGCTGACAGTCTTTTAAGCAAATAAACTGTAAACCAGATACAGATCATTCAATTAGATGCAGTTTGGATTTATACCTTTGGTCACCAGAAAATAAGTGGTTGTACCAGATCTTGACTTGACTAATTTAAACCAGGTAAAACCAGGTAGTTCTAGTTGAAAATGAAACTACCATTTTCACTTTCAAACATGCAGTTCACTGAACTGGGAAACCTATGAACTTGAGTGTAACAGTGAGCTGGAATTTCTGAACGACAAAGGTGCAGCTTTTCTCTGGGGCCTCAACTGAAATCAAGGGAAGGGATCTAGACTTAGTTGGATGATTACCCAGCCCAGAAATAACCTATTCAGAACAAGCAGACATTCTATGTAGAATGGAAAAAGAGAGTAATGTTCAGCTAACAGGATTAAGTCTTAGAGGTCAGGAGGTGTACGGATAAAATAAGAATTGCCAAAAGACAAACTTGGTTGAATTTTTCAAACACAGCTAAACCAAATAGAGATTTTTTTATCCACACAAACAAAAAGATGATTTATAAGCACAGCTCAGTGAAGATGAAGTTGAGGATAATATAGATATGGCCCCAAGAAGAATATTTTGGCTCAGATTTCAACACGGATGATGATGTTAAACAAGGCTGTGTGGCTAATGGTAATATGTGAATGGAAATGGAATTAACCACATCTAAGGTGGAAGCCAGAATCTGAAGAGATTAATGTGACTGAGTCAGCTTGCAGTGGAAGCACATCCTGGAAAAAAGAACTGGTTAAAGTAACTGCAAGTCTGCTAACAAAGATTTTGAATGTGTTTATTTGAGATGAAAGCTCTTCCTTGAAAAAGCAAGCATTGGATCTAATTTAAGCAAAAAAGAAGAAAAGCCTCATCAACCACAGGTCTGGCTTCAAAAACATGTGAACTTTCAAAATACATGTTGGATATAACAAATAAGGACACGAAGATGGAAATGAAATTACAAAAGTAGATCATGTCTGAATAACCTGAAAAATTTTGATTTTTAAGAGAATGAGATACAACTCAGTTACCAGGAAAGTGCTTGACTCAGTGCTGCATAGGAAATTGCTCATTAAGCTGGAGAAAATTTGGATTAGCAGAAGAATTGTGAGGTGAAAAAAAATGAAAGATCATGTTGAAAGGAAAAATACCAAACTGAAAGGAAGTTACCAGTGGAGTTCTTCCAAGATGTGTCTAGGGACTGATCTTATTTAACATTTTTAACAACTTTGGCAGAAAAAGTAGTACTGTGCTCATGAAATTTTCTGATAATGCAATATGTAGTGTGAATGTGGAGGAGGACAGTGTACAGGAAGAATTGGATAAGTTTCAGGACTGGAATAATAGAAATGGATGAATTTAAATAACCCAAAAGGTGAGGTCAGGCACTTTAGGACTCATAGTTTTTCCCCAAGCAGGAAACTATGAAAAAAGACTTGGGAATAACTATTTGATTACCAGATGACACAATATGTGATGGGCCTATGGAGAACATAAATGTGATCAGATGTATGATGTGGGGCACCTGCAGCAAAGAGAAGTATGGGTGCCATTTTTTGACACAGATTACTTCAAATGGAAGCAGGAAAGTTTCTAACCAGAAGAGTCCTACATTTCTGGAACATCCATCTGCAAACCTGAATATGCTCATGAGACAGAGCCTTACTAGTTTGTGGAAGCTAGTACAGCAAGGTGGTTGGAGGAGATGGAGGCAGCAGTCCAGGAGAGCTCTTCTGGGTCTGATTTCCTTTACAGCTCATGCACAGCTCAGACACTCAGCTTGGTAGAGTCTCCCACTTACTAGCATGAGCTTGAATCCTACTTTTGATGAAAAGTGAGCCCAGATCTGTAATAAATATCAGTAGCTGTTAATTGCTTGACTAACGCAACCTCCAAATACATTCTTGTCTCTGCAGACACAAATGATCCCCATGAATCTCCTGTAACAAATCCTGTTAGGTAGTGACTCTTGACTTTCAGACAGCTGCAGCACTGCATCTGGCAGCAGTTTGCAATTATTATCTCTTTTTATAGGTAATTTTCCCAACATATACCCCAAAACATGCTGAATTTGTCCTATAGAATCTCAATCTCTATGATTTTCATGTAGTATTATCAAAATATGAGACATATTTTCAGTAGTTGGGCTTTCTAACTGCTTGCCATCATTTCTCTCTATCTGCCCACAGATGGGAAAAGGCCAGTGGGAAAGGTCTGTGTCCTGTCGTGTTCTTCAGAAGCTTGGGACAGTCTTGCTTGCTAGAACTGTGATTTCTGCTGAATTGATTACTCTGCAGTTCATAATCAAGACAAAAAAAGTCCTCTATTTGAGAAGTACTCTATTTAGCTGTAAAAAAGTACTCAGATGAAGGTTTCAGCTGTGCTACACTTACTGTTGGGAGGACTGCTCCATGAAACTATTATTATTTAGACACTGGATGGGCACCATTCCAGTAGATGACTGGATGTTCACATTTTTTATTTGCTAAAGATTTCTTTGACCTTGGTGAAAACTGAAAGAGAGGAAATAGCATTCGAGGAGGCAGAACTTAAAATGAAAAACACATGAAACAAGAACTCCCTGAGGAGAGGAGGAACTTGGGGGTGTTTGCTGTTCATCAGCCTTGCCAGGACATATGCGGAGCAATAGTTGAACTTTAAATTCTTCATGTGCAAAGGAAAAGAAAAAATTCCAAACAAACAAACAAGTTTAACAATGGAGGTTGCATCCCTAAGGTGCAAACCTTTTCTTCTTTTAATAACAATTAAAATAATGTGGGTTTGGTGAATTCAGCAATGGATGTTGCTGGCTTCACATATGTTTTTCATTTTAAGATACCAAATTAACTCAGAATTGATTTCTATGATCACCTTTTTTATATGAATGAGAGCCTGCTTAGTGAAAGGCATGTATTTAGGATATTTTGATATTTATGACTAATTTAAGGTATAGAAGATTTGTTACAGTAGCCCACATCTGTCACAGCCAGTGATTTATACATATACTGACTTGCCATGTTTGCCTATGGCTAGCTTAAAATTACAGATCTGCTACCTATAGACTACACAGTTACAATACCAAAAATATCCACAGAAAAACATTGAATTTTCTACATACCACAGTCTAAAGAACTTTACAGAGCAGGAGCTTCAGCTCACATCATATTTTTGTACAGGCATGTACTTGAAATCCATCTTCTCTGAGATATGACTTATTAAATAAGAGGGAAAAATGGAAATATTTTGGAATCGTGAATATGGAACTGAATTTGCTGCTAACAGAGACTCATCTTTCTGAGGCTTAAATCCATTTCAAATCAGGAAAGAAAAGTCACAGAAAAACATTTTGAAAATCTCTGGCAGAGCACCCAGGACATGGCTCATGAGATTGCCGCATTGTAACGTGACAGGGTACAGCCAATCTGCTGCCTGCTGCTGATTCATGCCCCACAAAAGACTGTCTGCAGAAGACAGTCTGGGAACTGCTGATCCTAATCATAAATAGTGTCTGTGTATGGTCTTGAAACAATACCTTTACCCCTTCTGTTAATAATTTTAACCTTAGTTAGTAATTACCCTAAATAATTCTGTGAATTAATTCAGTAATTTTCTGTAAATAACTGTAAATTTTACTTTCTCCAGCCTGAGTAGTTAAGTTTTGCCTCCAGTGCTCCTAGCAGGCTCTGGAGGTGTTCACCCTTGGCTGTTTTCTGTTCTATGGAGAGGCTGACCTGTGGATCTCGTATTGGTGATAGCATGTCAGGCAGGGCCAGGACTGGAGTGGACACAGGATGTGCAGCCCAACACGACTGACAACATCCAGGATAATATCAGGCCCTACTAGCTGAAGGGCTGTAGCACCATTAATGCCCATGATAAATCCTTACGTGATGCAAAAAAAACCAATTCCAGCACATTTCTTTGGGCTAGAGGAGAAGAATGCAGAAGATCCATCCATTCTCTTTTCCTGCCCCAACCTCCCTGCTCCCTTCAGACTGTGAATTCTGCAGACACCCTGGAGCAGATTGCCCCATTCAGTGGGCACTTTTGCCTGTCTGGAGACCCACCATCAGCAAGCAGAGACAGAAAGATATTGCTAGCACCATGTCCCTGAACTGATATTTCTGGAGGTGTTTAATACTATACACTGGTCAGCTTGAAGAAGAAGGGTATAAAATAAAACATTGCATACAAGTAAATAAAACAGAATGGAATAAATCAGTCTTTTCCTCTAAAAAAAAAAAAAAAGCTAACTTCCTGTTGCAATTTTTTTCTTATGGAGATCAAATAAACAGTTTTTAACCAACCTTTATGGGACTAAACAGACATACAGAACATCCCTAGTTGATCCAGTGTGCTGTTCTGGCTTGTATAATTCCCATGATCTCTCCTGCTTTTTCCATTCCCCTCTCCATTGTCTTCACCCTTGCTTCATGAACCTACAGGCTCTGGAGATTTGTGTTTCCTTGCTTTTTCTGCCATAGCAAACTCTTGTTCTCTTCCATCTTTACTCTTTCTACATACAGGATCACAAGGGAGGAATGCTCAAGGTCTGTGGCAGTTTATTTAGTTCACTCTTAATGAGAAAAATATATGTGGGAATCATTTTTCTGAGTTCAGACAATTAAATCATTTGCAGTTTTCTTGTTGATATGACGTGTATAGCCTTTGGCTTTTCAGGCAGTTACATCATATTATTTACATATATATAGCATATATATATGCAATGTAATTCATAAGCCAAGCTGTGGCATCTCATATAGCCCTATATTCACTAAATTTCAAAATACAAAGTCTTGTCTTTTAAAACATTGTTTACTTTTGTCTGTATAAGACTTAAGAAAAACATCTTATGATTCTAGATATTAGTTGTTATTACAAAACTTAAATATGAGTAAACATAAAACAACAGTCTCTAAGTCTGTATCCACAGTAAAGTCTCAGCTAAATAAAAGAAAAGCAAAGCATATTTTACCATAATTAAAAGTTTCAAATTAAGGAATATTGGATATCTTGTTTGATTGAATGAGGCTGGAAGCCAGAGACAACTTTCATTTGGATTTTTTCTTTTGTGTGTCTTCAAAATGTTCTTATTATTGAATATAATATGTCTTGCTGTGTTTCTAAATTCATGCACATTTCCTGCTAAGAACATATGGAAAAGAGTAAATGGTTCAGAGTGAAATCTGGATGACATAATAAACCGTGAGAGAGAAACTCAAAGGATTAATACAGATCCAAAGACTGAAACTATGTCTACTGTTAAGCACATATCACCATTTTTTTTATAGCACAGACATTTATGAGGCAAAAATAGGAAAACACAAAAAACAGACCACTACAGGATGCTAGGATTTTGTCTATGGGTATTCTGGATGTAGTGGCAATTTAGAAACGGCAATTTTTTAACATGCCCTCATTTTAGTCAACGGTAAGAGTGGACAGAGCCTGTGTAAATTTCAAGTCTGATTGTGTTCCATTATCTTCTTGTTTTCTATGGTCTGGTTTCCTCTGTGCAAGTTGAAAACGACCAGTGCTCTCCCCAACCAAGGCAAGTGAAAAATGCAATGTGCTGCTGATGGCAATTTCAGGCAGGCTAGTGAACAGTGCAGCCTGGGACAGCAACGTGGGATACCAATAGATTGGTAAGAGGTGGTGTTGCTTCTCTTTACATTCATGCCTAGAAATTTCTGGACAGATCCTCAATTAGGACACAATTTTGTATTTAAATATCTGATTTCCATACAGGTGTAGAGCTTAAAGGAAAGGACCATGCTTATCTCTCCAAGATAAGCTATGCAGAGCTGGGCTCTGCCAAGGGCTGACACAGGCTCACTACTGAGCCTTCCTTGGCTAGCCACACACTATGGTCACCGTCCTGTCCCCTGAGGCTACAGCTACAGCTTCCAGAAACATTCAGCATTCAACTTACCCTGGTACAGCTGCACTTACATCTACTCTTACCTTGACACTGTGACCACTCCCATGTTAGTCTTCTGTGATGATACAAGAAAACCACAGAGGATTTCTCTCAATGAACTAAGGATATTTCCAAGCCATTCTGCAAGATCCTTACCAGTCATTTTTGCTGCCTTGGATTTTGTATGGAGAGAAGGCAGTTTTTGAGACCAGTTTTAGGCTCCTCTCTTCACATGCAGTGGCTCACCATCAGGAGTTGCCTGCTTCTCTCAGCGACTGTCAAAGAAGCACAGGGTTAGGAGATTTGTCCTGATCCAAACCATTCATCTAACTTTGAAATTCCTTAACTAGAAGACATGAACCTCACTGCAAGGTTTCTGCAAGGTTTCCTAAAATTGCAATGTATATTGAACTGACCTAAAATCTGCTCTAAACGCAGCTTTTGAATAATATACTTTCAAATTTCCTTACTGAGATGATTCGCAGAGTAGTGAGGGCAGCTTGTGGCTATGTTTCCTGGAAGAGGACAATAGCACCCACTGAGCAACCAGTGGCTGTTTTTTCCTGAAAGGCAGCTCAAAGAGTGCAAGCCCTGATAGGAAATGCAATAAGGATTTTCTAAGACAAGCTCCTTCCTCAGCTGAAGACAGAACAGGGCTTGGAGAAGACATGATGCGAGTTCTTTCCAAGCTGAGCTGAGGAAGCTGCCTGGGAGGTTGCTGTGGGAAAGGCCCAAAGGAGATCAGGAAGGCATGGAAGAGGTAATCTATCCATTTATCTAGATCTGGGAGGTCAGGAGCTTGAGGATTAAGGGATTAAAATTTGGATGTACAGGATAAATCAGAGAAGAAAAGGGCTTGAGATACACAAAACAGTTTGGCAATCTGAGTCTTTATATGCAAGTACTAGGATAGCATGGCAGCATCTGATTGCTTCCTAAGCCCAGCTAAGGAAGAGCTCAGGGGTATATGAGCAAAGGTCTACCTAGTTTGGAGAGGGAAGACAGGTACTGATGTACCTGCTCCTGGTGTCCCTGCCCCTGGCAGGAGGTTGAAACGAGCTGATTTTTAGGGTCCTTTCTGACCCAAACCATTCTGTGATTCTGTTTGAAAGGCTTTATCTCATTGTCAGGAAGGCTTTAACACCTCATGTAAGCATTGCAGATGAAACGGGCATGTACTCTACTGCACGAGGAGAGCACAGCATGGGTGAGTGGGAAAGGTGAGGCCACGTGTTGAAAATGAGTTTATGCTCTGTACAACCAAACTCAGATCTGCTTCCTAACAATAATGAGTGGATATTCACGCAGTTTCCTCCATGTTATATGCTTTAATAGATCTCATCATGCCACTATGGGAAAATGACCAATATGCCTATTTCATACTGCTGGTAATAAAGTAAGTGGGGTTCAATAGCTTCTCACTGTAAGAAAGCAGTTCAACCTTTGCTGCAAACCTGAGAGACTGATACTTTTACAAGACTTAAGTATTCACTTTTTAAAATGAGAACTAACCAGATATCTTCTGTAATAAGTGCCTTTCTTTCTGTGCACATTCCAGGCTAAAGATATTGAGGCTCCTTACAAGGGAAGGCACTAACAGGAAGAACTTGAATCTGTTACAAATAACATAGTGGAAAATTTCCCCAGGCAGCTGATCTAATTTTGATTTTCAAAAAAGTCTGTGTTCAGTATGAAACTGCTTGTAATTGTAATCTTTTTCACAAGTTATTTAAATAAGCTTTTAGTCACATCTTGGTAAAGTTAGAAATAAAGACATTGGAAAGAAGGGAAAAAAGACTATTCTTATCTGGCTCCCTTCTTGGAGTGTCTCAGATTTTAACACAGCAGCAATAAAAATATTCTATTATTTCCTGCCAGTCGGCAAAAGGAAGCTGTCCTGAAGAATCTGTTTCCTGGCCATCAGAAAACACTGGTGTAGTAACACCTTCAAGTTTGCACAAGGGAGGATTAATTGGTATTAATCTTCTGCATCTCACTAGTGTTGTCCAAATCCCTGTATTTATGAAGTATAGAAGAAAAATATTTAAAGTTTGTATGTCCTAATTTCCAGCCTATTTTCCTGAATACAATTAGCCATTGTTTTAACTTTTATTCTTTGCAGCAGTGTTATATCAGCATGGATTTAGGTCCCCACTGCACCAAAATGTCAGTTTTCTTCAGTGGTCCTTTTGCCTGAGGAGGGTCTAAAGGACTGTGCTCTTGAAATCTGTGCTGATTACAGAAGAGAAACAAAAAATACCCGTAAAATCAGAAGTTAATCTTACCAGGAAATAAGTAATATTGAGTCACTAAACCTGGCAAAGGTGGCTGTTTAACAGAAGCTGTGCAATAGAAGCTGTTCTGAGCCAATTCCTGTGTATACTCCACTGAAGCATAGCCGTGGCATTTATTTTAGGTACAAGTGCCAAATTAAACATATAATTGACTTTGCTTTTACACTAAGTTGTCTTAAGTTTAGCCATACGTTGCTATAGGTACTGCTATAGATAATACTAGACCAAGTATGACACTCAGACAATGCTATTTTCTGTGGGAAAAGAGTGCCATTTCAAAACTATTCTCCCGCTGCAATAAAAAAGAATTACACCAAAAAATGTCCATGTGGAGAACTTAGAGAATTTTTGTTTCTTTTCTACATCCAAGGGTGGGAATATATATTCCAAAATACAATATTTGGTCAACTGTCATTGTGGTAAAAATATGCTTGGGAACATAATTTTCTATGGGTCAATAGATTTTTAAATTTCTGTTTTGATGTTTTACTCTTGCATGTGTGAAGTAATTTTGAGAATCACCCCTACTAAACCTTTCAGTCCTCTGTCATCCTACTAATGCATCACAGAGAAATTATTCTCAGCTTTCACTGAAGCCATTGTACTTCTAATCCACTTCAGTCTGGGAAAACAACACCCTGCTTTAATAAAAGAGAGCAAAAACTGCAAATTAACTTCAGAGAAGAGCTAAACTCTTTCTCCCCCTGAAAATTCATATGCTGAGTGATGTGCAGCAGAAATCCCTTATACCTGTCCTGGATGATATGTTAGCACTGACTTGCTGTAAGAGCATGAGAGTCTGATGTTATGGGGGCAAGTCCATTGAGGTTTGCTGTGATTTACATCCACAGCTCCAAGAGGAGAGTCTTGTTCCTGGTCACCTCAATGCTTCTCTGCTGCTATCAAAGAAAATAAATTTTTCTAATCTGACATCTCAGTAGCACAAAAAAGGAGATTTTTAGAAAATTTTGTCCACAGGACTCTGTTTCTGCAATTTATATTTGTTTTCCCCAAAGATCTCACAGTTTTACATACAAAACACGGTTCCTGGAATATCTTTGGGGGATAGGAAAAGGTATACACATTTATTAATTCTCTGAATTCCTATTTGAGATGGGGTAGCTGCATATTTTGTGTTAAGAAACCGAAAAATTAGGACACCTAGTAAGGAAATCTTAAGCACACTTCAGAGAGGCAGAACACAAAGCATAATAGCTGGGCCTCTGAAAATGCCCTTCCTAACCTTAAAAAACAAACACACAGAAGTGGTCATGATAGCTGTTTCATGTTGCTCCTGCAAGATGTTTCCAGATATTGACGTTTCCTTTAGCCCTGTGAGTTTGGTCCAGAAGCTTTACAGGCAGTGAGGGCTGCAAACTGTAACTGGCAGAGACCATGACAGGTCAATGGTTAAGGATCAAAGTGCAACAAGGGGCACTCTGGGGATGTGGAAGTGGGTGTTTCTTGGCATATTTACAGATACCACTCTCAGGTGTGGCCCCTCTCATCAGAGATGGATGCTGTCTGAGGAGGCAATTCAGGAAGGAAGCCTGAAAGCATGTGGGTGTGAGTCCTGCCCCAGGGAAAAAGGGGAATTGTTTATTTCAGCAGCAGGAAAAGAGTTGGCTCTAGGCATTTATTTCCAACAAATAGATTATTCACGAAATGATTTTTGTTGGCCCGAAAATACACTTGAATCAAAACCACATCTGTAGAGCTGTTTAACGTGGGGTTTTTTTGTGAGGTTTTTTTTGCTGTTCTCGTAGGTAGATATGTATAAATTTATTTCCTCAGGTCTAGGTGTGAGTTTGTGGATGGTGATGGCCTCCACAGTCATCCAGAGATCTGAACATTCATCAAATCTGTGCAAACCTCAGCTTCAGCTCTCTCTTCTGCCTTAGGAGATTTGAACATATCAGTCACTGTAATGGATTCCCCAGCCCTGTAAAATGGACTCCACCACCATGCTGTAGGGCAGAGATTTCTAGAGCACATACCACCCCTAGTGCACAGGTGGCTTCAGAGGGACAGGAGCAGAATCTAGTCCAAAAGTGCATCCCCAGAGAAAGCTTTTTCAAGATAAAAAAATACACTAAAAATCCCTGGGCGCATCAAGGAAGGGCCAAATCTCTGTTCCTGCTATGGGCTGATCAAGAAAGGATGGCTCCAGAGCCTGTGGCTGTTGGGTGTACACCAAAAGAGGCAAGCCAATGTAGTGCAGGCCTCGTGCTGGTGGCTTTTAAAGCTGTTTAAGCTGTACAAAATGGAACAGTGGCATTGGGACCAGCACAAGTGTTCCACTCTGGTTTGGGAGCCAGGTGCCCAGCTGAAACAGCAGGTCCTGAACCCCATATAGGGGGGAATGCAGAGAGATGGGAGATGAGGAGGAAGAAGGTTTCTGGGGGGCTGAAATTCATTTGCTCTAGTGGCCAAATTTAAAAAAAAATTACATCCCTAATCACTGTATGAATTTATTTCCACTGAATGAGCCTTACCCAGACTCCATAATTTTTTGTGCCCAGTTGTGCTGAGCCAGCAATCAACTGACTGAGTTGTGTAACAGTATTTTTCCATAAGCTTGTAAGATCTCTGTCCCTTGGTTTTTGGCGGCTGGATTTTCTTGGCTGGATGCTAAGGTATTGTTAAGTGCTGCCTTACTGTTTCTTTCAGATTTTGCTGACATAACTGGTCCTGGTGTCACCAGAGAGATGCGAGCATAAGTCTCCTCATTTTAAAAGAGGCAAAAAGTTTCAAACATAGTCTTTCGACCTTTAAAGTAAACTACAAAGACAGTCTATTTCCTAAGGCTTTTTGGGAAGAATTGAGGGAATGAATAGGACAGGATACATTTTACTGCTTTGAATTACTAGCTGGCTAAGTTAATTTAATTTTGTTTTGCGTGAGCTCTGCTGTGTTGGACTTGTGTTTTAAATAACTGGTAATGTGCCAAAAGCTATGGATAGCCATTGTCCTTTGTATTTTAATTGTACTAAATAAAATGAGAACAATGGGAGTGAAAAAAAACCCTAGAGGTGGGTCATAAATAAGCATTATTTAGTTTCTAACAGACATGTTTTATTTTCTCAGTTATAATGGAAGACATAAAAAAGGCATTTAAAATGTCCTGAACAACCGGGAAACAAATAACCCTGGGTCCATTACTGTCTGAAACAAAGACTTTTTAATATTTTTCCTGAACAGCTTATAAAAATTTATCTTTACTATTTAAATAATGTTTATTTTGTTAATAGAATAGACAAAAGAGCTAATGAGAAATTAACAGGACCTCCAATGGAAACTATTAATACATGACATCTAGTCAGCTGAACACAGAGTTATGCTTTAAGCCAGAGAGAAGCAAGAAAGATCATACTATATTTGACACTATCCAGAAACCAGAGAAAAAGCTCAGTAAGTTGTCAAAGGAGAACTCGGTTTTGAAATTTTACATTGATCCAGAGAGCTTCTCATTATTGGTAAGATGCAATGACTTTGGTAAAACAGCACCATTAATTTCCTTTATGCTTTGCATCTAAAGCCAAATAGGTTGTTGGGGTGGGTTTTAAATGTTTTCTGGAGGAGAAAATACTGCCACTTCCACCTGTCAATACTGCCATGTTGCTGACAAATTTCATCTGCTCCCCTCTGCCTGACTGCTCTCTCCCAGCAGCCTAGATGCAGAAAAGGATGCTCCATCTCCCTTGTGTGTACAGCTACTCACAGCCAACTTGTCCTGACCTCTGTAAAAACCCTGTCAAGTCTGACAACAGCCTGCGGTACTGGCATCTTATCCTGTGTTTGTTGTACTTCTTTTTGTCAGTAATTTTTTATTCCCAAATCATCTACTTCACTGAATCCCATCTAAGCTGGTATGATTTCATGGAGGTTGGTTTTTTTGCATTGGCATGTTTGTTGGTTGCTTGATCATCTGTAGAGGAGGGTGTCCAGAAATCTAGGTCTAGTACCTCTGAGGGAACACTTTTTGCATTTCCCTAGTTATTCCTGTAGCAAACTCACACATTATTTGTAGGCTCAAAATATTTGTGCATAAAATATAAGGACAAGCAACCTATTGTGTGGCAGGAAGCATGCAGTCTGCAGAAATGCCCTCAAGTTTTCTGTTGGTTCTTTTCATCAGAAGCACCTGTATATGGCTAAACAGCATATAAATCTTGTACTATTTGCATTTTCCCCCCAAAGTCTTCTAATGAGTCTGTGCTTTATTTTTATAAACATTTTATAAGCTGCCTGGAGGCTTATATCTGCTGGCAGACATAATTTTTGGTTGAAATCATCTCACATTTCATTGAAAAGAAAAAAATAATTTCCCCATTGATATCCCAAGAATGAATTTTCATCTTTGTTACATGGCTCATCAAACAAATGGTTCCAATTCTTCAGAATTAATGCTAGACAGATGTTGTGTTAGACAGATATTACCACACTTTTTGGAATTCTACATGATAGCGGATATATTTTTGCAGGCTGTGCTGCACATCAGACAGAAAACCTATCCAAAAAGATATAACATTTGTGAAATCTCAGTATTTCAAAACCAGAGATGCTATTGCATGCTTTTGGCCAAAGTCAAATGAGAAGGCAAGCAGCACACTGGAGCAGTTGGGATATAAGTCCCTCATTACAAACTCAGGATTACAAGTTGATTAGCACTGTGGCCCCAATCCAGAAAAGCAGTTAGACTGAGAAAGTCTGTAGGAGTTGGGTGTTTAATTCCTTCAAGCTTATTTTGAAAATCTTAGCCTTAAGCATTTACTTCCATAGGTATTTTCACATGTCTAAATTAAGCAGGTTGCTGGCAGGAAATATGAAGACTTACCACCACGGAGCTGCAAGTCCCATTCACCAGACTCCTCTTGGTGTGGGGAGAACCAGTGATACTGGACACTGCTGATATTTTCCTTGGAAGGAGACGATGTCTTCAGGTTCAGTGAAGTGGCAGAGCCTGATGACAAATACTGAGCATTCCGTGGCGTTGTGAGAGAAGCAGAGGAGCTGGAAAACCAGGCTGCTGAAAAGAGGGAAGAAGCACTGCCCAGAACCAGGACTCCCCCTTGGAACTGCACATAGACCCCTGCCTGTCCTAATGTGATTTTGAGGAAAGTACTTTGGCTTCTAAAGCTCACACACATGGTCTCCAAGACAACAATCTAATTTCTTGATCTCTAACTGTTTCTTTTTTTTTTTTGGTCTTCAATCATCCTTATTTATGCTGTTTTTAATTTCTGTTTTCTCAATGGACAAACTCATGAAACCTGATGTCTTTCAAACTAGTCTTTTGTCCCCCACATACCACATGGTGATCATTCCTCAAGGAAATGGGGCATTTGCAGCAAACATAGGTTGGTTTGAAGGGTACAGATAAAGTCAAGCATCAGTTAAGGTTCAGTCTGGTCACAGCCTATAGCTCTGCACATGGAAGTAAGTCTTCTCCTATCTGTGACTGGAGATGTACCCTGAGGGCACAGGGCAAGTGCTTCTTTTTGGTGTACTGAAATCCATGCAGTGCTGTGGGCTCTTTTAATAGTTTCCTACTTTTCAGCTGGAAATATATTCCTAGAGGGTATGTCTAGAGTAGGTAGCTTGGGTCTCACAGTGTTATGCTGTGCCCCACTGAAACTAGTATATTTCTCTTCTCCCAAGGACTAATTAATTCGGATATTTTTCTCAGCTAGCAGAGCTGTGTAGCTTCCAACACTTAATTCAGATCTTTCACAGGTAGCTCAGTGTATTGGTTTGAAAGTAAAACCAGTGCGAGACTCCAAGTCAGTAATACAATTTAATAGAAGAAAAGAGAAAAAATAAAATACATGCAATAATATAAAAGAAACAACCACCAACACAGTCAGAAATACAACCTGACACCCTGTCAGTCAGGGTGTTGGTAGCAGTCCCGTATAAATGGTGGCTGCAGTCCTCCTGGATGACAGATGTGGTTCAGGTGAAGCAGTGCTCCTGTAGAAGGTGCAGTTTTCCTCCGAAGATCCAGCGATGATGTGGAAATGATCCGACTTTCCTCTGGGATCCAGTAGAAAGGTCTGCCCTCGTGTCCCAAACCCCAGTTTTTTATCTAGGTAGGAAAGGCTTGGCTCCTGCCCCTGGCTGGGGCATCTCCCAATGGGATGATGTAATCTTATCAGTCACACAATAGGACTGAATGGCCCATTAACGGAATATATCTCCATGAGGAAGGATGGGTTGTGAATAGATAACGATGATCATCCCCGGATCTTATCAGATGGCACATCAGCAGAGGACATCTCCCACAGAGATAAGGATCACCACCCCTCCCACATTTGAACAGATGGTGACAGAATACACAAATGTTGCATTGTACCCCAGGACACTCAGGTATCTCTACATGGTGCTTGAGTTATGCCAGCAAGACATATTCTGCAATCCTAAGCAATCCTTTTTAAAGAAATTCAAAGCAAGGAAACTAAAGAATGTAAAGAGTATAAAGTGCTGCATGTAGCCATTGAACTTTGTCTAGATAATTTGACCTGTAGCCAGTTCAGCTTTAAGAAACTAACATCTACTTTTGAATTAGTCTCTTTGTGGCTTACAAAATCTGTTCTAAGCTTCAAGATCTGTCTTTGAGAAACTGAACATTAAATAAGAAATACCCACAGGAAACGTGCACATTTTTTCGAACATCTTAATTAAATCCCTCAGGGTGAGGAAAATTAATTGAAGATTTTTACCACTTTCCCCACTAACTTTTCCTACTCCAGGGACCCAAATAAATGAAGTTTACAAATTCATCCACTGTTCTGCTTTAAAACTTCATGAAACTTTGCTTTTTTAGTAGGAAGTTAATTAGGAATAATTATTATTATACCTTTAATGTGGTTAGGACTCCTGAGGCACTGTAAACATTAATTAAGCCCCACAGTACCCTCTGAAGTAGATAGTACTTACCCACAGTTGACAGAAAATAAAGTCTCTCCTCTCCACTTAAACTCTACCCCAATATCAGCAAGCCAACTATAAATATGCTAAAAAAGAAGGGAAAGAGCATTACAAAATATTTCCTATGCCCACATTTTGCCCGAAGAAAATTTCTGAAAGCTGCACAGTTAGGATATTAGGAACAATGCTATTTGCAATCTTTTGTTATTTACGTCCTTACCATTCAAAAATTTGTTACCTGTTACATGAAATTTTGAGTATTTCTATAAAATTCAGCCATATTTAAAAATACAAAACAAAACCAAAAGTTTGGATTTTTTTACAGTTCACCTGATTAAAAAATATTTTGGATAGTCCGAACATTTTTGGTTAAGTTGAATGTTTCTGGGAATTTAATGGTTTTGGAAGATTTAGGGATTCTTTGAAGACCTGAGTACAACACTACGATATGTCTGTTCTACTAATACACTTTAACAGACACAAGGACGTAAAAACTTAATACATTTGCATTACATGAATTTCGTACTGGAATACTGGTACAGCTCTCGTAACATGAAACAACAGACAAATCACAATTGGCTCTAAGACTTTCACATGGTTCTGGCATATGAAAGCCACGAATGTCAGCTGCAGCTTGCAGGGCTGTTGCTTGGGAGCTTTAGGGAGCAACAAATAGTGCAGTTGGTCTCTTTGGGTCTTGCAAACTATTGCATTATCAGTTGCAGTGCTGTGTTACCCTGGTGAGGAAAACAGATCCAGAAATGAGTAATCATTTTAAACTCCCACTTTTCTCATCCTAAAAGTTACTTTCCTTAAATTTAATTGATTTTTTTGGTATCTTTTTGCCACAGTAGCTCACAAAACATCTGTTAAAATGCGTGGTACACCTATGTGCTTCAGGCAAGAGCCTTTGCTCTTCACAGAACTGACAGATGGTTTTTGTGTTCTTTTAGGAGTTCTGGAGCTTCAAACACCAAACTGGCCAGGCACGGCAGGCCTGATCCAAACTCTGTCAACATAAAAGGAAAGACTTCTTTGCCTTGAGTGGGTTCTCAGCCCATCTTCTGTTTTGCAAATAGTTTTGCATCTGAACTTGCAGCTGAACTGACAAATCAAACAAGACTTGAGTCCCCATAGGAAAACTTCCTGACCCCAAAAACTCCCCTCCCAAAGGGAGTGTCCACACACGTGCTGCCAGCTGTGCAGACCCTTGACAACTTTACTCATGTTCCAGGAACAGTCTGGGCCAAAGCCAGCTGGGACCTCTTCTTCTGGGAATCACTGCACAGCTGTGCCTCAGCCTCTGCTTGAGTCTGTTCAGTTTAATGAGATGTGCTTTGCACAGGGAGCAAATATAGACACAATGAGCACAGCATCTGTCAGATACTGAAATCTAGGTGTGAGCAAGGCAGAGGAGACCACAGCAAGGTCACTTCCTGGACCATTGGTTGAGTTGGGTACCTGGTCCAGGAACAGTCTTTGCTGTGAAGTGTAAAGGGTTATTTCCTATTTTATCTGACAGACTGGGGTTTTAAGAAACTTACACATACACTGCAAATAGTTTTACCAGAACCACATTAGCCAATAGAGGCATTAGAATTCAGACTAGATTTTTTATCTTTTTTTAAAAGGGAGCAGAACCAAGCTGCAAACTTTGGACCCAAACCTCCCACCCCTAGCTATATTCCACCAGTTATTTCACAGATCTGCTTCATACTACACTGCAACAATAAGGAAGATAAGTATGTGGGCAGGTTAGTAAAAGCAATTAAGTGTAGCCAAGTGATAAGTAGGAAATGGCATGTATGGAATGATTTAAGTGAATTTTAACATATCAATAACTTTAAAAATTTTGTGCCTGCCTTCAATTATTTATTTCATTATATTACAATTTTACAAATTATATATGTTACTCAGATATCGTAGGTTTGGCCAAGACTCTCTGTAGATTGTGGGAGTACGATAATAATTATAAACTGATCAGATCAAAGGTCCAGAAGCCTGTATCCAAGCCTGTGAACTAGAAGAAGCTTAAGAGAAAGCATAGAAACAGGACAAGCATATAATGACAATACCCTGGCCAGTCCTGTAACTTCAGTGATTTGTGGTGCAGGTGCTTCCTGAGCCAGCAGTAGTGGCTTCTGTTTCATAGCCCAAGATGGATTTTTCATCCATGAACTCATCCAATTTCTTTATGAACTTTTTTAAGCTGCTATGATCTGCAATGGCCCATAGCTGTAAGTGAATGAGGACCATCTCTTTTTGTTCAATTTGAATTTACCACCTAGCTTCAGCTGGTCTTTTTTTTGACACCCTGTAGATCTTGCAATGAAAAATACAGTGAATTTTTCCCCCTTCTAGCCTCCAGCATTTTACTACAGTTTTTCCAAAAGTGGGACAGAGAATATACCTGATGTCCTGCTCTGATTGCCAGACTCTGCAGCAGGGCTTCGAGCAAATTGCTGCCTCTTTGGAGAAGCCAGATGAGAACTGGCATTGTCTGTCCCACTGGTCTCTCCCTGACCCACCACCAGGTGTGTGAGGGCAAGAATGCCCATCCTTGAGTGCTGTGTTGCAGATGCAGCTAGTGGGAGCTGCCACCTAGATTAGGCATTACCACTGGCACCAGTGCCTCAGGTAAGAATTTGCTGCAAAATTTCTGAAGGAGGAAGCTCTTAATCATCATCATTGAACAAAATCTGGCATAACTGCTAAAGCTTGGCAGAGGCTTCCATGAAATGCACTTTTAACAAAATCTCTGAGGGTGGTGGGCTTCCATCAGTGAGGGACAAGCACTGCTTGGCATAGTGTGCTTGCCATGATCTCTGACATAGCTGCAATAGGTTTTGTGCTCTAACTAGCAAAAGGTAACCACTGAACTTTTTTCACCCACATCAGCATTCTTCCCTTTCTGTGTCTGTACTGCTTAGCCACAAAAAAAAATTAAAAATCCAAACCAAAACAGTGTGAAAGCAACACCATTAGCAGTCTTTTATCTATGCTGACTGAGGGTTAATCCATATATGTAAGAATCTGATGCTTCAGCTTACTGGGAGAGACAGACACATAATAGAATCTCATGAGCAATATTGCTTCACAATAACAGGGTTTTATCATCTTTTGTCTAGCTCTGACCTACATCAGCCTTTCAGTGAGGTTAAAATTCCTAGCACAAACTACAGGAATTTACCTCAAAGCTGTTGTAGAAAAATGGATTTGACACAGATAAAAAAAAATCTAAGCAGATCTTGAGGTCTCAGGGAGCTGTGCTCATTATTTATTTGAAAGCTATCCACAGGCTGAAAACTCATAAATCTGTGTAAGAGTGCAGTTTTTCTCTAAATAATGTATATTTATGTAGAATTGTTGGCTCTTTCTTTTTTCTTTCATTATAAATCTCGTATCTTTTTTTAAATTTTTCTGTGAAACTGGGCAGTTGTAGCTCATCTCAAATTTCAGATCCCTGCTTTTCATTTTCAACCTTGTAACCTACCAAATCTATATACACAAAGTGAAACCTGGTGAAATTTCAAATAGTCTGCAGTTTTACAAATACACTATGCAAAAGGCAATGAGTCACTGAAGATGCTCTGTAGGCAAAAGGAAAATACCTTACTGAGTGTGGGGACGGGCAGGGACCCAGTGAAAGTCCCTATTCTAACTATTCCTGCACCTTCAAAGTTGCACTGTGAAAAGACATGGACTTTGCTATCTGAAAACAAAGAGCAAATAAATCCCTGTCATTTTTTGAATTTTTTCTAAAGAGAGGGGACCAGTTAGCTCATCTTGGAAGACAAGAGCTGTGAGGGAGAGCAGTGGCGAGAAGCTTTCCCTTTTCATGTCCCCAGTTCAGCACTATTTGTAAAGTGTGACCAGAGCATTCATTGGAACAGATCTTCTGAAATATATATAGATAGATACATGCCAGAGATACATTATCTTCCTGAGAAGACAGAAACTGGACAGATTGCAGTAGAAAATATCTGTGGGTCCTAACTCATCAATACTGGTGATTTCGGTCATAAAGTAGATTCTACTAGTTTCATTTTTACTATTTCTGCCCCAAAAGAAATACAGGAAGCCTTATGTAGAGGAATTTGTGTCAAAGAACAAGTACCCACAGATTTTTAAAATCTAAATGAACAACTCTGGTTAGTTTGAAAGTAGCCCCATGCTGGTTCAAAAACTTGTGACATTTTCAATTTACTGGCCCTAAGTTTCAAGTTAGCAGTGAGAGCATGTCCCAAAGACCAGGGGTGGGGCTGGGTGTTGCCTGTGGCCTTGCAGCAGCCATGCAGGCCTCCTGATATGACGATGAAGCAAAGGAAGAGAATCTGAAGAACAGAAGATGTGGTGTTGATGAGCTGGAATGACCTTTTCCATGACACATGAGACTTGCCAGAAAAATGTACTTGGTTATTTCTGCACTGTGTTCCTCACTCCTCTTTGAAGCTCTGTCATTTAGAAAAATGGATGGTCTGTGTCTGCAAGAATTTATTCATCCTTGCACATGTTATTCTAGTAGTTAATCACTCTGGCAGCTAAAGTTCAGATCTTATTTCTAGACTGAATTTTGTCTACATTCAACTTCTAGGCATTGGATCTTATTAGCTTTCCTTCCTGCAAGGTGATGCCATCAAACCGTCAAATTCTCCTGGATATGTTGCTAAAATCAAGCCTAGTCCAATATTTCGCTCATATCTAATTTCAGTCTTCAAGCTCTACTGTGAAGACTGCAGGATTCTGGCAACATCAGCATGCTGCTCTGTGCAAGGCCTGACTCCTATACTCAGAAGTACAATCCTAAAGGATGGCTTTTGCTTAAGTACTTTTATAAGAACTTGATTTTTCTGGAACTTTTCTGTAATCCAGTGCTGATGCTGCTGTTACTTCCTTATTGTTTCACACAAACCTTTATCGCTAATGGTTCAAGACACCCTGACATCAGGTTAGTGAATATATCACAAAATAGGAGCTGCATAAATTGTCTGAATCCAAAAGTCTCCAGTATCTATTTTATATTAGCTGAGACAAAACTAATTGTCTTTTCTGCATATTTGCAGTCTTACATTCTCATCAGCAGTGCACTTTGTGGAAAGCAGTTTGTAAAGCTGCAAGTATCAAGCTATCTTTAACAACACACTGGATTGTTTAACGACTCTTATGCCATTTATTTCAGTGCCCAAAGAATGGCAATAAAAAATCAGGTACCAAAACTGGATGCCAGGAAATAGCTGGGGAAAACATGATTTTAAAAGTGATAAGAGAGACCTCAGAGCAGAAATACCGAGGAGAGAGGGAACAACAATAGTGGACAGTTATAAAACTTCTTCAGATGCCACTCCTTAAGGCAAATACTCTCTGGGAACCAGACATCTGTCTGGAATATCTGGCCAATATCCAGCTCTATATGTACAGTAGATATGACCATTGATTCCCAGTCATATATTATACACCATACTTTGAGAAGTGGAACAGAACTTATTTAACTCAGTGGGTGGGAGAAATTCTAATAACGTACTATGAAACACTATAAAGCTTTTTTTAATAACACTTTTAATAGAGACATAGAATAAAAGAAATACAAATGGTAGGCTTAGAAATACAGAATGGGATCAGCATTGCAAAACTGGATCACCCAGTTTTTCTTTGTTTTCTTTTGAATGTTAACACAGCACATCCTACCTGGGACAGGTACAGTAACTGTCCTTACCTGCTTCAGATCTCACCTGCATCAGCTTCTTAGCCCCTCCCTCACCTTTTGGCCCTTATCACTTATCTAGTTTCCTCAGATGAGACCTACAATATCCATGCAATACAATGCTCCAGCCATGCAGGATATGCCAAAAAATTAATGGAAAATAAAGGGAGGATTTTTTGTACACCTAGTATTTGTTGGATGCCTGTCATCTTTCCAGGAAATTATTTTCCCCTATAAAAAAAGACACGTATTATGTTTTTTATGTTTTCTTTCTTTTTAAATATTAATGATGGAAAACCAGCCTATTCTTATGGAAATAAATAAAGGCCCAAGGCCAAAAGGCCCTTGATTTTAAAGATCAGCTTCTGTGACTGTGTCATGAATTTGATCTTGGATGGAGTTTGTAATGTTTCAAAATAAAGTAACTGATGATACATATTTTGATCTTGCATTTTTAAAAGGAATTAAAGCATCTGTCTTGAAAGGGTCTTTGGCAAGTGCAATTAATTTTTCAAATATTAAAAACTAGTGCAACTGGCAGTGGTCCAACATGAATAAAATTTCTGAACAGCCTTTGTTGCCATTCATCTTGAGCATTCTTTGGAAAGACTTGCCCTTCCTTTCTAACGCCCCGCCCCTTCAGATATGTATCTGTAAGTGTTAAATGAAGACATAGGACATATTTCTGGGGAAGTAGGAGGGGAGATTAATATTCTGATGGCTTAATGAAGGACATCAATGGGTTTTTTAGCTCTTATTTCAGTAGTTTATTCACTGTGTACAGAACTTATTCACAGAACTAAACATAACCCACGATATTAGGGGCCACCCAGAATTTTAATCTTACAGATTTGCTATTTTCTCATTATGTGCCTTAGTTCTCATACAAAGTCTCTTACCTTGTTGAATTTGTTTTTGTCCCTGCAAACCTGAATGATTCAGTTAATAATACAATGCTTAACATTAGTGTGTATATTATTGCCATTTCCAATTGTTCAAAATTACCATGGCATCTTAGTGTAGATGATACCATGGTAATTCTAATAAGGCAAAAGGCAAAATCATATACCTTAATGGTGACCAGTATAAATGGCATTTTTATAAAACATCTTATTTGTATGAACAGGCATGAACAGATTAATGTCTACAGTGCTTTTCTGAGACCAGTAACAGAGTGTCACATGGCTCAGTCCAACGTTATATACTTGGGGGCTTCAAAGAGTTGGAAGAGAAATATCATAAAATTAAAGATGTTTATAAATGATGATTGATCAGGACATTATTAAGGAGCCTTGTAGGCTGCCAAGCTAAAGATCATCAGCCTGGTTCAAAATTCCTGCAACTGGCATATGAATAATGATATTCATTAAAATAATTGTGCATGTTTTATTTGCCTCTGAGCACTTTAGCTGTTAGGTTACACTTGGGTATTGTCCCCTTTCCTACCACGAAAGCTTTAACCTTACTCTACAAGTAGAAGCTGTAAGTCTCACCCACACATGGCCCAAGGAGCTGAAGCTACAAGGAAAACATCTATTACAAGTCTCCCACTGAACCACAAGAGCTGGCAGTGGTGAGCAGAGCAAGGAGGCTCCTGTTTGCAGATCAACTCCATTTCACAGTGACAAAGCTGCAGATGTGCCCTCACATCAGCCAAAAACATTCCACTCCTTTCCCATGCCTGCCACTTCCTGGGGGTGGAGTATTGAAGATAGTTCTTGTTCAACAAAAATACTGCTCTTTCCTTGCTTTCCACATCTTCCTCAGCTCTCAAGCTGTCATACCCATTTGGGTAGGAATATCACCATTGCAGCATACATATTTCTATAGAAGAGAAAGACAGAGAACAGGCAATGTGCCTCCAGTTGTTTTCCCCATAGACCATGCCTAAACAGACATTATCCTTGCTGATTCAGCCATAAATTTCTTTCTGAAGCAACTGAAAATGCAAAGGCTAAATGAAGGGAAAAAAACTGACGTAGGAAACAGCTGTGATACAAATATAAATGCAGTGAAAGCCATATATTAAGGGTGGAAACTCCTTCAGATGAGACTAATTTACAGAGTGGCTCAACTGAAATATTCAGTAATATTTTAAAAATGCTCCTGTAGTAAAAGAGATGAGAAAATAATTAAAGTGGATACTGTTGAAGTTCTGTTTCTTTACGGTGGGAATAATAAATAGCATCACTAATTTTTCTTAGCTGCATACCAAGAGAAGTCAGAATGTCCTTTCAATGATTTTAACATTTCTGGGAAAACAAACAGTATAGGGGGAAAAATAATCAAGTTTTCTTTCTGAATATGCACTTTAAAGATGCCTTCTTCAAAGAGGAATTTATTGATGCTGTGAGTGCTATAGAGTAACACCACTACCAAGAGAAAGTTCTCTGCTCAGATGCTCAGAACAGTCATAAAATACAGCTTTTGCCCCTTTGTAGGGGCTCCTTGGTGTCACCAAGGCTGGCCTCCTATGAAGAAGGATAAGCAGAATACAGGGGCAAGAGAGGTTACATTTTAGTTACAAAAGTCACAACACATGTAGGGATGTTTAGTGCTCCAAGAAAAGTTCTGGGACATCTTCTTTTTTACATAGGAGTACCACTCCATAACACCAGCTAGTTTTGACATCATGTTCTTCAGATCTTCCCAGCTCTTACTGCTGGCCAAAGTGTGTGTGAAAAGAACCATGGTCCAAAAAGGCACCTCCTGGGTGGTGATGAGCTCCTGTGGGCTTTTCCACAGGCACAATGTCTGTCTGGGCAGCATGGGGGCTGGGTGGTCCCCTGGGGGTCCCCTGGTGCTCTGGTTTTGGGAACATTTGCCAAGAGAATGGGCATGTGTGCTTCCCCTCCCCAGGGTGCATCGCCCAGCTCCACTTCCCAGCCTCCAGCAGGGACTGTGCTCAGCATCTGACTAAGCACGTTCTTCAAGGTCCTTTGAAGCTCATGAAGACTGGCTTTTGGAAGCCAGAGACATCTGCAAATTGCTGCTAGTTCCTCATATTAGGTGAAGATAAAAACTTGGAAGGACTGGCTTTCCCTTGAAGAGTTCACAGAATCACAAAATCAATGAGGCTGCAAAAGACTGCTGAGACCACTGAGTCCAAGACCAAACACTGCCTTGTCAATTAGACCATGGCACTAAGTGCCCCATCCAGTCTTTCCTTAAACACCTCCGAGGGTGGTGGCTCCACGACCTCCCTGGGCAGTCCATTCCAATGGCTAATCATCCTTTCTGTGAAAAAATCCCTCCTAATGTCCAAACTAAACTTTCTCTGGTGCAGCTTGATGCTACTGACCTCATGAGCTCCTCTGAAGACAGGAGACATGGAAGAAGCTGAGCATGGTGAGATATGTTTTATTAAAGTGCTTTCCTTGCAAAAAGCAAATTTAGATGCAATGATTCAGCCCTTTCCTTGACTCTAGTAGCCCTGAAAAAGCATGCCTAAAACATTGGGGAGGTAGACTGGATTCCACCCTCTGCTTTACCCTGTAAACACTTGCTGGCTGAGACCTGTTACTCATTGCCACTGATCACATAAGAAAGAAACCAAAGGCTGTAAGGGTTCACTTTATGGAGTCATTAGAGTGGGAGTGAACAAGAGTTACACAAACCTATGTTCTTCCTGAGAAAATGACATGCATAGATTAAGTATTGTACTTTACTGTAGATCTGCCACATTAGCTTAGTGTGTATCTCTATAGCATCTGTCAAGATGTTACTATTTTATTGATCCACATTATTTTTTTCTCCATTAGTTTGAGGATTAAATCATCACATTTGGATTATGTGGTGATTAATCACAGGTTAGATATTTACAGTTTGAATGCATAGAAAAGATTAAAGAAATTCTGTCTTACATCCCAGTGCAGCATATCAGTTTGAATAGGGTTTTTTAGTACGTCACTATTTCTACCTGATCCCGGTTAAAAGTGGAGACCTTAATTTTTACTTTTTTTTTTCCAAGATGATAATTCTGAGCATTTGGCAATGACATACCTTAGTATATCCTTCCTTAGCTAGAAGATGGCAAGTACCTAGAGTGTTTTCTGGACTTGGGGAGAACATATCCTAAATTGTATAACTAACTGAAAGAAACTGGAGAAGACAGTCAAGTTGTTTACATTCCCCTTTATTGAAATGCTCTCAGTACTGCAATGTTTTTAATTTCAAGGAGGAGACTAGATGTTGCATGACTTTTGATGATCCCTGCTTTGATTTGGGTGTGTTTGTCCTTGGGAAGTGTAATTACATATCTGATAAGGATCTGTTCAAACAAGGTAATTCATGGTCTACTTAAGATCCTGCAAAGCTGCCAAATAAAGAGGTGTATAAAATTACCCTTTCCTTTTTCTGATCAAGACATAATAATGCACAGGTTATTTTGTACACAGACCATTGTCTTCTTCCTTCTGAAGAACTGGATGATGATGTATTATAAGAAAATCTTACTTGACAGTTACAGTGGTTTATGCATCAGGTTTTAGAAAGCTGTAAAGCTTTCTTCCCCAGCAGTGAAAACACTGGAAAAATGAAGGCTCACGATAGTTTTGTTTTGGATACAAATGAATGTAAAAAGTACTTTAGAAATGCTTTTAAAAATAATCTTTAATGTCTTTTGCTGATAAGAGTAAGAGCTTTTCATTCTCATTTGAATATTGGCCAAATCGGGATTTCTTACTCACACAGCAACAGGGTTTTTTTCTCATCATTTGGCCACCTAATATCTACAGGATTACTCATGGTATAAAGCTTTATTCAGCGTGCAGGCATCTCAGTCCTGCCCATGGTGTTCATTTGGTTTCATATCTTGAGATCATTTCTTTATCTACTAATCATTTTCTTCTCTCTGTTTTCTCTCTCTCCCTTTACTATGGGAACATACCCATATAACTGGGGACATTTCAGCAGGTGGATAGCCTGAAACTTGGGTGATTAGTGTGGCATTTATCAGATTTTGTCTTTGATCCCTTTGCTATTCAAAACTATCAAATGCTTTCATATTCCTTGGGCGGGGGGAGGGGAGAGGGAATAATTTCAATTTGCTCTTAAATGGATAAACTCTAACGCAAATTAAAGTATTAAAAAAAAAAAAAAAAGGTCTATTTTTATCTATTTGCTAAGAGGGGGGGTCTCTAACTGTAAAACAAAGGAGTGCTCCATGTGCTGGATTTATACAGCTGAGTGACCCTGCCCCGTGTCTGCTCTGAGTGTCTGCTCTGAAGTCAGAGCTCGAACTGATATTTCCATCCACAGGGACCCCAAGGCATCTGCCAGGGACAAGTCCCTGCTGTTGCACTGCTCTCATCAGCTTCTGCTTACCCTTGATCTACAGCGTGGTGTAACATCATGTCACTCAGAGAAGCACCCTGATAGATAACATTTTCTTCTGGCACAAAATCCTGTAAGAATAGTTTCAGGCAGCTATTTGAGATTTCATGGGCCAAAGGACCAGAGTCCCTCCCTCCTCCACTTCCTTCCTACAATGTGAGCTCCCTGATTCACTCTCCAGCTCTTCCAATAACATCTCTGGGTCATGACAACATCCCAGGCAAAACTATCAATATCAGATCTTAGGGGCTGCGAGAGACTGGAAGGACTGCTGGCTTGAAACATTTGGGGTGTGGAGACAGGGGCAGGTCAGGCCTTGCCCTGGTGAGGTGATGCCCTGCCCTGCACACCCCACTCCCCTGGGCCTCTGCCCCAGCCCTGCAGTGGCCACCAGTCCCTGGCACACCAGAGGCAATGCTCCACACCCACCCCTGGAGCCCCAGCCCAGCTCCTGAGTGGCCAAATGACCAGAAGTCCCACCTGGGGGAAAGGCCCAGGGAGGACAAAGGAGTATTTAAAGTGAGACACAAGGCAAGCTTATGTCTTGGTCCTGTTTGCTCTTGGAATTTCTATCAGCTGAACACCACTGGAAACAAGAGTAAATTTATGTTTCTTCTTTACTTCCTTTTTCTCTTGCTCTTTCTTCTTCTAATTCCTCCCTGGAATTTTTGAGTAAATTAAAATTGAATGGGCTTGGAGTTTGCTAAGTTGAATGGGCTTTGGGAAGTGTTTTACGTTGATTGAGTGCTGCTCTAAACTTTTTGTTCTCTGATTTTTGATTCATGTATATGTTTTTAATTTTTCTGTTTATAAAGTCAGCAGAGGGAGAAGGAGGGAATGCTAGAAGAGGACAGATGAGACTGACAAAATCAAGTCTTGATGTGAAATAATCTCCATAAAAGAAGACTAGGGACACTTAGTTGAATATGGCTAAGATGGGCAACTATCTTGTTTTATCTTGAGAAGCAGGAATACTGTCTCTTTTTCCCCACTTCATTATGTACAGGAACCTTTCCAGTCTTTTTAGGAACAAAATGGTACTTAGGGTACCATATGCACCGGCAGCAGTGCCACCTTGGGACCTTTGATTCTTCTGGGGTGGTATATAGTGAACTTCCCGGGTGCTGTATGGGGAATGTACCCACCAGAGGGCCATAAGCACACTGTGCATGCACTGAGGACCTCAAAACCATTTGAGGAGGCACTTCTCACTGCCCCTCCATCACCATGGCAGCCACATCATCCAAATGTAGGCAAATATTGACTTGGTCTCAGAAGAGTGATAGTTCCACATGGTTTCCCAACACTGCATTAATAAGCAACTTGCAATGCAGTTAGACAAATTGTTAGTAGTGCCAGCCAAATCATTTACATGGCAACAGCATATAACATTTTCTAAGATAACAAAATTCTTTACCCAGTATCAATAGTGTAATTTATATACAGATCTTTCTAGAAGCATGTGAGGTGTATCTGACCATTCAGGTTGCTTTATGATTTTCTGATGCTATTGGATTATTTAAAAAAAAAAAATTAAGGAAATATAATTCTTTCCATTCAGTTGGTATTTTTCCTGTTCTCTCATTAAAAAGTACTTCCTAGTCTAACATGGAGATGCAACACAACATCAGTTCCTGAAAGAAATACATAATTATGCAATTATCTGAAAAGAGAAGGCATAGTGCTTGTAACTATTTTTTATTTTTACTTGTAAATATGATATTAATTTATTATCTTGTCTGCAATACTTGGAGAAATTATCTGTTTTAAATTTATCTCCTAGGATGTAAATTGTCCAGCTGTTTGAGGACAGTGTCTTGAAGGCTTCCTCAAGCTAAATTTTGACTGAGTTCAAACGTATCTGGTTTAAACATGTCTTGTGACATTTGGTTGCGTATTTGTCAGAGGATATATGCAAACCATCTAACAGATCAGAGAGGCACCTTATTTTTAGTCTTAGCTAGTGGGGAGAGACTCAGCTTCTACAGAGAGTGAAAGCCTAACTTAGGAGTTCTGAGTAGCCCCCAACGTGATCCTCCCTCCCAGCTGGTAAAAGGAGAAGCCTAGGAGACAACTAAATTAAGAGCTTAAAATTCAGTACAGCTAATAGTCTGGCAATGTGCTCACCCCTTGTAAAACACCTTGCACAGCCAAACGCCAAATTCTGCAGCTTTCAGCAACATGGAAGCTGTAGAATTCCAGGTTGTGCTTCAGTGGCTGTGACTAGCAGCTCAGGGTGGACTTCAGAGCCAGTAACAGCTCCTGGCTGTGCAGAGAATGAAAAGTCTGGCAAAGAGTTTTCCTATTGCATGACCCAAGATGTGCATGCTGCACGTTACATGGTAATAAGCCTACCAATCTCCTCTAATAAAACTGCATTTGTTTGAATTAGCACTTCTTTCAAATATATCCCTTTGCCCCCTGAAGTCAGTTTTGAGATCATTCAGAGTTCAAGATCATAATGTGCTGTTCTCTGGTCTTCAAGTGTGTGTCTCTGTGCTTGTCTGTGGTGAGAGACTCTGAGAGATGAATATGAAATATTACATCCCAGTAAGATTAACTGAAGAAGTGTTATCAAGGTCATAAAATCACTCCAGCAGGTCTGACTGGAGCATCATATTATAAAACGTATGGGGTTTTTTTCCCAGGAAATGCAACAGAAGAATCTAGGTCAGATTACTGAATTGGGTAACAAGTCCCAGTGATTCCTCAGACTTCGAGAGCCTTGTCAAGATGTGATATAAGCAAGAGAAAACGTATTCACCTTCCAGCTAGGATGCTCTGTGGATGAATGCAACACAGGTTTAGGAGGGGTTGCTGCATGGATGTGTGAATGTGCGATCTAGTGGTTAGTATTGATGGTAGGTAGCTGAAAATGCTCCTCAGGCCTGCAGTAAATCAGCACTCGACACTCCCACATCTTCAGGTCGAGTTAAAAGTGACTCATACCCTGTTGGATGCTATGTGGAGGGATATGGTTTTGGCTTGGACTCACCTGAACTCTGTGGGTTCCTAGCATACAAATGTAAGCAAACTTCATGAAGGTCTCCATTGTTGGTGTGGCTTTCTGAAGCCTAGAGACTCCAGCTTGGGATGGTTAGTTGGCATCTTAGTTGCCAAAAAATATCAAAGCAGAATGCTGACTGGTTCAGAAATCACCCACTAAAAGGACATTGGTGTTAAAAGAGGAATGGCTAACTTTCATAGAAAGTAACAAACTAATTGACAATACCCTTGTGGCAGAAAATATGAAAATTTCTTGAAAGGTATTAGAAGTCATGTTCACAGGAAAAGAGAGGACAGTGAGAAAGGCATCAGACAATTTGGAAGAAAATCCTTCAAGGCCCCAAGGAAAGAAGTTCACCTTTTTCCATTTTTGCTCAGAATTGAGAGCACCATCTGACAACATCAAATCTGCCTGGAAACTCTAGCCAAGAAAATGGGAGACAGCCAAAAAACTCTAAAATTCTCTCTTTTCATAAAATACAAGAAGTTTAAGTCAGGAGAACTTCGACTTTATTCATGGAAAATTTATAAACAGCTGAGGCTCAACCACTGTACGTTGTTGCTAAGCTTCAACCTGGAATTATGCAGTGAGCTGAGACTATGGCAGAAAGAAGTAAAATGTCTGATTTCCAGGTGTGTTCAGCTTAATTCAGTTTGTGCTACTTGAAGCTCACTCTGCACACCATGAAATCCAGCTAAGTGGTGCCAACAGGAATTTCTCAGGAGACCAGGAGACCATAGGCAGAAAAGGTCTGGGGTCTCTTTGGGAATATAAACCCAAAAAGGTCTGATAAAAAATAATCAATTGAACAAATTTCTACTGATAGACATAGGTGTGACTCCATCCATTGACATTGTTTCACCACCCTATGGCTGCCAATGCACATTATGCAGAGGTGTATCTGGAGTCTTCAGGGAGATAAAATTAAGATAAACCTACATGGCAGTAGAAGGAGCTTTTGCTAACCCTTGTTAGCAAAACTTAGCGTACTACTGCTAGCCAAGAAGGGTATGTGAGGTTGCATTTGGTAAATATGAATGCATTGCTTATCTAAGCTAGTGAAACATCATAGTGGCAAATCAAATAGTGGCAAGACAGTGTGGGGTTTTTGTGACACTGATAAAGCACAGACATAAATCATTTCTCCTGACAAGCTGCACCTGTACTAAGGGGGATTCTTAGCAAGCGTTTTCTAAGCTGCTCCTTGGCTGAAAGATTTCTTACAGGATGATGGGCTTGTTAAATGCTACCAGTAGCTACAGCTCTGGGGATTTTTGCCTTTTAGAAGCATGGATGGTGTCCCATCACACATTTGTTCCCTGCCTGGAAATTCTGCAACTGTAGGGTTTTTTGTAAGTTTTCCTGAGATTTATTATATATAAAATTTCGAGATATTTTCCCATGAGGGTGCTCCTTCCCCAACGGTTTCTGTTATGATCCATATCTGGGCATCTCCAGCTTCAGCAGCAGAAGCAATGCTGGGAGAAGTGGAGGCTTCAATGGCACCCTCTTTCAGCTTCCTCTTGCTTCTGCAACCTCCTGTGAGGGTTTCTTCCCCTTTGCCAACCTTTTCCTTTCAACAGCTGGCTTGTCTATTTGAGACAGCCTTTCTCTGTGGGGAGTTTCTTGCTGTTACTGAAAATCAGTAATGAAAATATGTTACTAGACACCACTAAGCAAGGTTCACTTTCACTCACGCTTGGTTTTAGCTGTTCCATTTTCCATGAAAATAATCTTTTCAGGGAATTGGATTATCCATGCAATTGAATTAAAGGGACCAGGATCTGACTTTCAGTTCATCATTTAGTCTTTCTGCTGGGAAAATTAAGTACTTACTTCAGACTCTCTTACTGAAAGAGCATCCATAATTAATCTTCTTATATTTCATGGCATAAGATTCTTTCTTCATATCTTTTGTACTGTACTACTACTAAAAACTCACTTTTTTACAAAGTTAGGTCTGTTACCTTAAGTCAAGTGGAGTTTTGGAATTTTTATGCAATTTTTAAAGGTAGTTTATAATACCTGAAATGATCTATATTACCTAAATGAAACCCCCTAAATGTGTCAGGATCTGAAGAGCTAAGAAGTAGTAAGGAAATAAAATATTTAAATTTACTTTAGATTATAGATAGGAACATATTTATAAGCTTGCATTAAAATGGCTTTGGTAACAGAAGAAATTCAGGAAAGTTGATTCTTTCAGGTTTTGATCCTGTAGCATGCAATTCCCTGTGATCAAGATCAGTCACTTAATGAGACAGAGCATTCCAGGACAAAGCTAGAGTAAATGAAAAATGCCTTGGGCAGACCACATCCATGTTTGGTTTTAATAGTAAAAGGTTTCGATGGCCAATATAAATTACTAGTTCTAGGACACCTACTTGTACTTTGCTCTAGAATTCATAATTCCATCCTTAAGAGTTTATCATTCTGACTTAACAGTTCTTTATTACAATTAATCCCTTGGTGCTAAAAATTTTTCTTCACTTTCTTACTTGGTATAACATAAAATTGTTCTTGGGCTTTGAGACAGAGTTAAACACTGACAATCTGAAGATGTTCAGAATTAGAATTCCAATTTGTTTTCATACAGACCTAAAATCCAGCCCTTGGATCATCACAAAACCATATGGGTCAGAATGCATGTGTATGTGCATGAGTGTGTCAATACCTCCTGGTAAAAAGGGGAGCTATTAAAACAGAATACAGACAGAGAAAATAGTCTCACATAAGAAGCACGGTAAATTCTGCTAGGAAATTACAGATAGTACATCATACAACTAGCCAAAACAATTTTAAGAAGCCCCAAACATCCCATATTTCACCAGCCTAAATCTAAAAAGGTAATCTGCAAATTCATACAGAAATAGATCCAGAAAATATATTGAAAAAAATCAGAAAGCAAATCTCAGCCCACCTTCAGTTCGTGAAATTTCTTATAGAGCAAAGGATCCATGAGTTATGGAAAGCCATTGTTATTTGGTAGCCAAATTCTTAAAATCATTAAAGCCATAATAAATAAAAAATAAAGTAAAATATTATAAACAATATAATTTCCAAGC
Source organism: Acridotheres tristis (assembly GCA_037013685.1). Classification (NCBI taxonomy): domain Eukaryota; kingdom Metazoa; phylum Chordata; class Aves; order Passeriformes; family Sturnidae; genus Acridotheres; species Acridotheres tristis. The sequence continues at coordinate 30,836,896 of CM072885.1, read as the reverse complement.
TGAGTTTATTTTGTAAGATTAAAAACAGACCCATATTATTAAGTGGATTTCAGAAATTCTTGTCTGAAATGACTAAATTCTCATTATATTAGTAACGTTCTAAATGTTTTAAGGAGGGGTTGAGTGGAAACATAATAATATGAAATTAGAAAAGAAAAATAATGATACTTTTAAAAAAGTGACCACTGAAGAGTTTCTTTTTTATTTGAAAAATATCATGCAGCACTATGATATATGCTGTGGGGAAGAAAATCAGAGTTAAAACTTGTCAGGAGTGAATAGTAAAGAGACTTAAAAGGAAAACTTCTGTCTTGTTAAACAGCAGGCCATGATTTCATGACTTCCTTTGTTATGTGATCACAATCACCTGGTGCTTTGGAACAGCCTTTACTCATTAGTCAACAAATAATTATTAGCTACACAGTATTTTACAGGTATCCTGTTAACTTCCATCATATTCAAAGGAGGGTCAGTTTCATACCATCAAAGCTTGCAAAATATCACCATGAGCTTTAAAAGATGGTATGTTTTGTCAATATACTCGCTAGGCCCAGATGATTCTCGTGCATACAGATAAACACTCAAATGCTATAGATTCATTCGAATATTTTTTAGTGTACCTACTATCATCATACGGTTGTTTTAATGTAGTTATTCATACTTCCTAAATTTTCAGGTTCAAAGTTGCCAATGGATGAAGTGAGGTTGAAAATATGGCACATAAGTGGTGGAACAAAATTTTGGGCAGAATCATACTTGATCTGGCAGGTCACTGGCTTCACACAGATCCAGCATCAGATTTCTGGAAACAGTTCATCTTCTTGAATGTCATGTTTTAGGCATGCACTGGTGCAGTCTGCAATGCATGCTTTTACCTTGTTTATAACTTACTAATTGCTGCAAACAACAACCCTTTCAACAGAAACCATTAGCAATTCCCTATGCAAATTTTTCAGCAAGAAACACCCTGATTTTGTATAGAAGCTTGCAAATGCAAACTGAATCACAGAATCATGGAATGTTTTGAGTTGGAAGGGAGCTTAAAGATCATCTAATTCAAAACCCCTGCCATGAGGTTGCTCACTAGACCAGGTTGCTCAGAGCCCCATCCAACCTGGCCTTGAACGCTTCCAGGGATGTGGCTGGTCTAGGGCTTTTTCCCAACTTGGTTTCAGATATATTTGCACCTTAATCTCAGCTCTGCACGACGCACCTAAAGGATAAGGAGGGGAGTGAATAAAACACCCACACCTCAATATATTCCAATTTAAGAGAAATAGAGGGTAGCTACTAGAAAGTTTAAACTGGACCTATGTGACAGTGACCACTGCCTTTGGTCATACACCCAGGATGCACTGTCTGGGGGCACTGACTGGCCAAAAAGATCATAATTCTCAGTTTCTTTCCAGACTTTTTTTGTGTTTCTCTATGACTTCATATTGTCCTCTGTCAAAGGACAGCATGATGTTACAAAGGCAGATATTTTGTCTCCTGCTTCTTGCCATTACCCACTGAGTTTTACAAACTCTCTTTATTTCAAATAACATTCTTCACATTCTTTTGTGAGCAATAAGGGCCTTGGGATGAGAAGGATACTTTTAGCTCTTGTTTGTGGTTATGTTAAAATTATAGGATCTCATGTCAGAAGTGTCTATTATTTCCTATATCTGAGGTTATTTGTCAAACAGAAATTTGAAACTGAATTTCTCTAAATCTTCCCAGGATCTACACAAACTTAATAATGAATCTCATACATGTTTTGAAAAATTCACTGTGTAATTAAGTGGAAGGTGAATAAGGCAATTGTTTCCTTCAAACCCATGCCCTGGACCAGGTGTTTTCTTGTTCAAGTAAATTTAATTGAAAAATAATCCCATTAAGAGATAATCAGGAGTCCATTTTGGGAACAAATTTACAACGTTAATGACTGTCTACTTTTTATTTTCAGTAGTAAATATTTACATGCATTTTTTCAAAATATCAACACAAGACTATTTTGAGAGGTTAGTTTTTTAATTATCCCAATATGGAGTCTATTCCAACCAACTCAAGATACTAAAACCCCAGGTATTGAAGATAAAGTTTAAGATCTGCTTAAGAATGACCCAGCTGAAACTAGGCACATGCTTGACTACCTTACTGAACTGGAGCTTAGCAAATAGAGTGATAAATGGTGACATCATAAAACTAGTTGAGATCATTAGCTCTATGGACTAAAAGTATAAAGAAACACCCTAAAACAAGATCTATGTTTCTTGCTTATGTGCTGGTGATTTAATTTTCTTAGCCAGTCATCGTGCTCTGTTGGGGTAAATATATTCAACATATAGTTAGGTTTTTAAATCCATCAGCACAGCAGCGCATTCAGGGAACAACGCCATCCCTTTTGTAGGAAGCAATTTGCATGTTGTAAGCATCTAAGATGAAAGCAGCACATAACTCATTTAGGTAATGCTGCAGACAGACTCAGGTTAACTACAAAAGGCAGCTTGGCGTGTCACCCACAGTCTCCTCAATTTCTTCAGCTGCCTGTCTGCAGCTTGAGGGGATTTGTAAAGTATGGGTGAAAAAGGAGATAGACAGTATAACAGAACATTCTGTAATGCTTGAAAAGCACTTTAATAATGCTGAATTAAAAAAAAAAAAGGAAAAACAAGAATGATTTTGACCAAAGTTGTCACTGGACAATTATGTCACATGGTTTGCTGCTTGTATGTCACTTAAGCTATCTCTGCTTCCTCTGCTTCAAATAATTTCTTCTGGCACAATAGAAATAGTGCAATTTATTTCACAGACCCCATACAAAACACAAATCCAAGTCATTATAGTTTGAATGTCATATGAGATAATGTTACATGCTAAATTCGCCTAACACCAGAAATATGATGCCAGCTTTAACATAGTTTAGCTATATTCCCATTTAATAGAGCATATGCTAACCATACATCAAACTTTCTATGGGATTTTGTGGTAGATACTTAGAAATATACAATTCTTTATCTATGCATATTTACTGCTACTATTTTAGCAAGAAATTAAATGAAATTTCCTAAAGAATAAGTTTCCCTTTGCAAGTTATGTGTCTCCTGGTGTTGTTACTGATAGTTGAGAGCAGAATTGTGTGGGTTGAGCTCCAACTGCATATTCATTTGGGTTTATTATGCCACAGAGCAGTGAGTCATGGCTGAGGCTGATAAAGGCAGGTGCTGTACCTTCCCTTTTGCTCTGAGATTAGTTTACATTTTAATTATGTTTTGACAGTATAGTTGGCCTTTCATTAGTGTTACAGGGCTGTAACATCTCCCGAAGGAGGAACCAGAGCACAGTTTCCATCACATGTGGGTTTCCTTTGATATTGCCCTGACTGCACCATGAAGGAACTGAATTCTGCATTCAGGTTGTAAAGGAGCAACCCAGCTGAGCTCCACAGGGCACTGTCTTCTGACAGCCAACTGGTGTTTTCTCCATCCCATTAAAGCATAAAGGGATGGAAAATGCAATCTAAGCATCTGTGCAGGTTATTCATATGCAGACTGTGCTGTACATAGGTGCTGGAATAGTCCCTTGCCTCAGCTGCCGAGCTCTCATCAGGTGCAAGAACAGGCTGAAACTTGCTTATAGATGTACCAGCAAAACAAGAAGCATAGAAGAGCTGGTGAGATGGGGAGAACTATTTGCTGTTACAGACAGGTAACAGCACTACTTGCTGTAGGTCTATGGAGAAAGGAGGTGATGTTTTCCCTCTCGACTTCTGCTACTGCAATATTTTTCATGGGGGCTGCTTTAGTACTGAGTGATCAAAAAGTCCAGCTCCATTCGATCAGCCTTGCAAAGAGCTTTAAAATCTTAGATGTTTTGGAGGGAGGAATGGTTGACCATATATCTAGATCCCAACTTTACAAATCTCAACCAACTTAATAAAACCCTCTCAAAAATATTTTATTTCCACATGTTCGAAGTAAATATCTATATTGTTATACCTGTATGGCTTTTTCCTGATGAATAATGCTATTTTCCACCTTCCAATAAACTTGTTAAATACACGATAGACAATTTTGTCAAGGCTCAGGGATTTAGCTACAACATGAGGCACAAAATTATTTTCCTTTGCTTCATACTGCAATGTAAATTACATTTGATTAGATTGGATTTAGAGCCAAATACTGTGAGTTAAAAATTCATTTTGGAGAAGTCACACTCAATTCATTTTGCTCTTCTAAAATAATCTGCCATCTGTTGAATGTGTTATTAATAACTTTGGATTTAGGGTGTGATTTTTAACAATCAGTTGCAATGAATAAAATCACAGCAGAAATTCCCTGGCGCAATCTAAACTACAAGCGAGACAATGGAAATCTGCATCTAACATTTGTCAAGTTGGACACAGGCCTTCTATTGTTTGGCTGTCTGCACAAAGTTTGTGCTAGGCATTATGCAAAGCCTGGTTTTTACCAGCTGGGTTATCTGCAAAGCAGACTCTTTTTAAAGTATGCCTGAAAATTTAAATTAAAAAGTATGACTGAATTGGAAACAACATTGTGTTTGCATTAAAACTTTGTAATAATGCAAATTATAGCCCCTTTCAAAGTGTGGTATTTGCCAATTAAAACAAATTCTGTATTTTCAAAAAAATACCAAATAGCTTTCATTCTGAGAATTAACTGATACAGATGAGAGAGAAATTACACAAAAAACTCTGCTCTCCTGAAACCCTGTAAAATAGCTAATGGTGTAACATGAAATTTGCAGCAGGTCAGTGCACTGACTATGCCATACACCCTTAGCTTCTCCCACCTTGCTTATTGTTTCTCGTATAGCATTAAAAGGCTGATTGAGAGGGAGCAGCATGTTGGAGAAAAAAAAATCAATGATGATATATATGTAAGAGGAAAATAATTTTAATATCTCTTAAGGAAAATAGGAGCTGTATGTTTTTCTTCCACTGTCAAAGAAAAAAAAGAAAAAAATGTTGAGCAGTAGACACCTAAAAATGAAGAAAAATTAATTACTGCAGAGGAAGTACACAATGCTGAAGTGGGAAAGTATCTGCAACAGAAATCAGTATAACAGAAACAAACCCCCACACAATTAACATGTGCTTTTGCTTGGGCTTGACACCTGTCACAATATCAAACTCAAAATTAACATGAGAAATCAAAGCCAGTTATTGTCCAATGAGAAAAGATGTGCAAATGAATGACCAGTTAGGTACCAGGAAAACCAGGGATTATTTTTATCTTTTATTTTTGTAAGAGTTATGAACAAATGACAGACTACATCTTCAGTTATTTTTTATTGTCTTTTGTACCATGGGTACATGTTCCTCACATAAAAAACATTGCTAACCCTACTGACAAAATGGGAAGAGAGCCTGCTTGAAAATAACCTGTTGACATATGGAAAAGGATGGAAAAAAATGCTTCTGAGAAGCAGAAGGAACATCTGAAATGAATCATTTGAAAGCTGAGCATATGTAGGTGGATCTGGCCAAATTAGACTTTGCTAAAAGGGAGAAAAATACCCTTTGGGGGAAAAAAAAGGAAAAAGCAGAATGAGATAATTGTTAGGAAAGATAGTACTGCAATACTTACAGAGAATGGAAATACTTCAGCTTACAAAGCAAACGGCAGGATTTATGTAGCCAGAATAAAACCGTCATCAGGAAAAAAAGAATTCTAGCAATTCTTTCTCTTGATTTTTGCAATTCTATTATTAGATAGTTTTTAAAGCATATCCTGGTTAAGGTGAGGCAATCTGTTTACAATATATTTGTCCAAATGTAAATTCAAAGCATACTGTGTTGCCTGCAGGAATCATTTAGTCAACTAGTGTATTAACTTGATCAGGTGACTGCTCATGCAACACTGGAGCAGTTCCTGGCTTCATGCCACAAGTGACCACCAGGACAGCTGGGCTGAAACCCCAGTGCCTTCAGCACCAGAACAGCAGTACTGTGTTTGACCACAGAGAGAAGGATTTCCTTCTGAGGTAACCTCTACAAAAAACTGTAAGACAACTGACCTAATTTTAGTTTCTAAAAATTCTTATTGGGTTATTCGGAGAAAAAACAATATTGGCTGAGCATATATAGACAAGGATATATTGATATGTAGATACTTTTGGCCATGCAAAATTTACTCACAAGGTGTCAGCTAATATGAGATTTACTAGAAGGCAAGACACAGGAATTTTAATGATTTTGTTCAATTGAACTTAACTGTATGATTTTTTTTTTTGGTGAAGTTTTATGTAGAGATTAGGCCAATTTCACATGCAATATTCACAATAATTTGCCAAGGTGGAGCAGCAATGATTGCAAATTACACAGCTACAGAACCTCCTAAGAATTCAATTTGAGTCAATGCATCTGGTTTCCAAAACAGTGTACTCTGAAAAGCAATAAGGTTCTCCTTATGCTGTTATTTGTTGTAAGTTCTCTGTAATTTGTTTAGAAAATTCCTTTCATACTGGCCCTAAACATTTATGACACCAAACAACATCCCTAAAATTAGCAGAGCTAGGTCTCATTTTCCAGACATGAAGCATCTGCTGCAGTCCTGATCTCTTCTGGCATCTTGAAATGTAACATTATTATCTGAGGCACTCTTGAATCCTGCTATCTGACAAACTAGAAAGTAGGTCCTTTGAGGTTTTTTTTTTTTTTTCATTCTAGAATAAGGTCTCTAGAGATTACCTAGCTAGAATCATATCCTTATCCATGTTTTGCAAATCTGGATAGCAGATTTCAGGAAGGTGTCTGGTGCTATTTTTTTTGTTACAATGTGAATTATAACCATCTAAACCATCTGCACCAGTTATAAATTCTAAATATCTGTTTCTTTGAGATTTTTCTTCCACCTGCATTCATGTCACAAGTCTGAAGTGCATCGGTTTTGCTGAGCTCTTGTGTGAAATGAAGAATGTTATTCTGTACATGCCTTAACTTTCACTTTGAAATACCCAGGACTTGTCACACTGACTAAGTTTTTGTGCAGTGTGAAGTATAATTCTGCAACATGTGATAGTTGAAAGACGTCCCATTTGGTCTGATGCAGTCTTTGATCCAATAAGAGCCACTGTTTCACTTGGAGGTCTACAGGGAGATTTTCAGAGGTCTCCATCTCATAGCAGTATGGCCTGCTACATAGCTGCAATTAGACCTTGCTCAGCATTGTTTGAAAACACTGATTCATCATTTTTCAAGGTGGGTTTGGCTCCAGAAGGAATATGTATTTACTCTTCACCAAAATCAGTACAAATCCATCTTTTTTTTTCCACAGAGGATCACTCAGATGATCATAGCTCATTGTCTTGAATAGCTATTATAGTCATTAACTTGCTTCTAGACATCTGCATCACAGCTTTGGTAGATCACAGGAAACAGTGACTACCTAAGTGTTCTGGAGTGAGAATTTTTTAACATGCATTTTGCACCAAAGCTTACATATTTATATCCACTTGAAAAATCCATTATGTCTGCTAAACTCCATGAAAAGTCACTAGCACTGCACAGCTATGCAGGAGAATTTTTGAAATGCTTAAAGTATTTTAGGAAAAGAATGAGTATTAGACAGCAGTCAGACCAAATTCAGCTCTGTGGTACAGTTCTTTGTTCAGGAACAGGCATGACAAATAATCAAAATTTATAAATATCTAAGTTCATGATGCTTCCTACACCACCAAATCATAGTTTCCAAAACTTCAAATTGACTATTAGGGAAAAAAAAAATGTTCTTCCTTAATTCTTGGACAGGCAACACTTCTCTTCACTGTCCCAGATGGAGCACTAGGTCATGCAACAGGGTGTTGGACTGTCTGGACAAGTACTTTTAAACTTAAACAGTGTATATAAAAACTCTAGGCTCTCCTTAAAATGTGGGAAGAATATATCATATCTATCCCAGGAAATCCTAGCTTGCAAACCTAGCTTGCAAAAAAAAATTTTTGTGGTATGATACCCAATGTGCACACATTGTAATAGTTTTGACCGCGGCTGGTCCAAAATACATTAGTGTGGTGAATTCTAAGTGACTGCCTTTTAGTTGCATGCATTGCATTATTTATGATGAAGATTGTTTTCTGGCAATATTTGCTGGTTTTTTACAGGTGTGCTAGGTGTACATCTCAATTCTAGTTGTCAGAGTAAATCTTTATATCTCAGAAATAATTTTCTCTTGCCTTTCTCTAGACCTCACCATAGACATTGTGTTTTCCTCATTCAGTATTGTTATTTATTTTATATATTCCTTTATTTCTTTTGCTATCTTATTATGTCAGTATCTTTAGGTACAGTACATGGCAGCACCACCCTGGTATCCTTGTTACTGTAAAAATATGGGGTTATAATTCCAAAGCCAAAGTGGTTTTGATACAAATAGGATAAAGACAAAAAGTAGGAAAAGTTGTTTAAGCAATACGGGTAAGCTTCACATATTGTGCATATTTACATCAGTGGATTGCCAGAGATGACTCCTTGTGGTTGCAAAGAAACAGATGAAGGACATTACAGAAGTAACAAATGTGAAGGGACAGAGAAGGGAATTAGGTGCTAGAAAATGGGAAGCAGAGTGGACAGAGTGAGTGAGACTGCACAGCTGAAAGCCAGGAAGACGAAACATCCAACAGCAAGGTCAGTTGCACAAATATTGGAAAACTGCTGAGTTTTCCATGCCCAGAGGTACTCAGCCATGGAGCAGTAATGAAATGCTACATATGCAATTCAAATGGAAGGATCTTACAGGTAACATGAACTGACAAAATGTGTGAGGAATGACTAGTAAGGAGAAATATGTCTATTTATTTTCCATTTCAATGACATCCTTTATCTCTCTCAGTGAAAGCACAACCATGCAGCTGATGCTTTGTGTCCCAGATTCTCATGGTTTGTCTGTATCTCAATAAGATGTTCACCTAAACTTCTTGCATTTCTTGCAGTTCTACTTTTAAAACATTGTGCTGTTAATGTTTCATCCAGGAAATATTTTTATAAATCTCTCACATACTTTCAGCAAAAGCTTGTGTACATTGGCTGGCTTCCTGGAATAGTTTTAAATATAATTCTTCTGAAGGGCATCTCATTACAACTTAAAACATGCCTTATAACAATAAAACTTCCATCTTCAGCCTTCCTAAAGTATCACATGCTGATCTCACTTTATTGATGGGTAAATCCCAAAAGTGCAATTCCAGAAGGCCCAGCTTGCTGTAGAATTATTTAAGAGATAGTTAATATAGCATTGGTTGCTAAGATCTGCCACCTTACTTTCCAATTAAAATATGTGTTTAAAATTTGTTCCTCCTGGTTAGACACAGCTGAACTACAGTTACTGCATGACAAGAATCTGGAAAGTTTCCAGCTTTCACTCATCATTGGAAGACAGATTATGTTGTATTAAAAGACATTTAAGTAATGCAAAATAGGCCCCTATAAAGTCTGTCATCATTATCTGAGTTAGTACTTCATATTAAGTGTTTAAGCTCATCCCATTGTTCATCAAAACCAAACCCAAGAAAATGGTGCACTGTCCTATGATTTGCTCCTGCTCAAATGAGCTGGTGGAAATGCCAGCATGCAGGTTAGTTCAGCTAACATCCCTCCTGGTGACAGCCAGCATCCCCCTGATATCTCTGCCTTTACTCATCAAATGCTTTGTTCGTTCACAGCTCTTTGGACACAGTTATTTAATTCACATCAAATTGGTTGCCAGTGGGTGAGTAGTTTGCCTTCTCTAAGATGCCTGCCAGGCTCGCTCCAGGGGAGCCTGAAGAGCAGCCCTTGCCAGAGGTTCTGTGGTATTAGCCACTGGAGGCTTCTGGGGCCAAAACAGGGAGCAAGAGAAATCTCCTGCAGGCAAATGATAGGTTGTCCACGAGGAATTTTGTAGATGGAACGCAGTTGAATCATGGTCCATATTATGACTGCTTTCACAGCTGTGTGTAAATAGGACTTGAGGTATAATCTAAAGGGCCCTAAATGATGTAGATGCATACAATCGGAATAATATTTTACCTTACCACAGCCAGGACTTTGGAGCACTCTCAAAACGATCAGACTTACTACTATGTACAGCCTAGCTCATACTCCCATTTCTTTCTTTATTGAGGAGCATCTGGGAAAGTGGCCAGGAATAAGCTGGTTTCTCCAAAAGAGACATTCAAAGAGCTCTCAGCTTCTACTGGCTTCCTCCAGGGCTCCTGAGGCACAGGCAGGAAGATAGCTGAAGGGTGCATACCTTGCTGCAGTCCTCTCCCACATAACACCTTTCCTGAAAGTTCCTCAGCCTTTTCTCAGAGTCTGCCCAAATGTGCATTCATCACATTCCTGGGTCGGGTGAAGTGACCCAAGGCAAGATCTGTAGGAATCCTAAAACTAAACCATTCAGCAGAGGCCTTTAAAAGTCCAAATTACAGGAAAATAAAGGGCTGAGACTCAGAAATTTCAAGCCCAGGAAGAAAGCATGGAGTTGCTGAGGTTTCAGCCTCCCCTCCAAATCTTTCCCATGGCAGTCCAGTTCATGAGAAAGCTGTGTTTCAGCAGACCCCCTTGCTGCTCTTGCTCAATTTCCCTGGTGCCAGTGAGCATGGGTGCACATGCACAGCCCAGCCATAATCAGGACAAGCCTCCCAGACATCAGCTCTCCTGGCCATACCTGCAGGACATCACCATTCCAAGAAACTCAGGTAAAAGTTAACTTTGCAATGAAGTCTGCAACCACTGACAAATCCTCCACCTTAGATGCTACATTTGCATTTTTAGACACAAATTTCAGGATGAAACTTTAACCTTCTTTTGAAGATGGTCAGGCCTTAGAAGTATCATAATTTTAGGTGCTTGATACAGAGCTAACACACCTTAATCAAGAATAACTTTTTCCTATCTTGAGTCTGTGCCATCTGCCTAGTCCTGGGAAAACATGGTTTAGACAGGAGTCACTGGTGCAATTGGGGCTGTTGATGATTTAGGAAACAATGGTCCAGGTCTTTTACTGGAAGTAGAACAAGGTGGACACCACAGTTGTGGCTGTACCACTCTTCGTTTGTCCACACCAGCTTCTTTGAACAGAGACAAATGAATAAAATTCATAGAATCATAGAAATGGTGGGAAGGGACCTTAAACATTTTCTAGTTCCATCTTGTTTGCCATGGTCAAGGACACCTTCAACTAGACCAGATCACTCAAAAATGTCCAAACTGACTTTAAACACTTCCAGGGATGGGCAGCCAGAACGTCTCTGGGCAAACCCTTCCAGTGTCTCAACACTATCACTGGGAAGAATTTCTTCTTAATATCTAATATCTAATCTAAATCTACCCTTTTTCAGGGTAGAAAATCCCTGTTCTTATCATTGCATGTCCTTGAGAAAAATCTCTCTCCAGCTCTTCAGGTACTGGGAGGCTGCAATAAGGTATCCCCAGAGCAAACCTGCCGAGGTGCCCCCGATGGCGGTGTCCGTGTCAGTGACACAGATGGGACACAGCGCTGGTCCCAGCACTGACCCCTCAGGAACACCATTTGTCACTGGTCTCCACTTGGATATCGAGTCATTGACCACAACTCTCTGAATGTGACCACCCAGCCAATTCCTTATCCACTGAGTGGTCCATCCATCAAATCCATTTATCTCCAGTTTAGGGACAAGGATGTCGTGCAGGACAGTGTCAAATGCTTCACACAAATCCACGGAGATTATGTCAGTTGCTCTTCTAGAAGTTGTGTCGACTGTCACAAATTGCCTCCTTATTTTTCGTGTGCCTTAACACAATTTCCAGGAGGATCTACTTCATGATTCTGCCAGACACAGAGGTAAGATTGGCCTGTAGTTCCCCAGGTCTTCATTCTTTCCCCCTCTTTTAAAAATGGAGGTTATGTTTCCCCTTTTCCAGTCAGTGGGGTCTTCATGGGACTGTCATGACTTCTCATATATGATGGATATCTTAGCAGCTTCATCTGCTGGTTCTCTAAGAGCTTGCAGATTGATCTCACCAGGTCCTTGTGCACCTTCAGGTGCCTTAGATGGACTCAAACCCAATCTCCTACAGTGGGTTTCTTCACTCTCCCGGTCCCTGCCTTTGCCCTCTGCCATGTGGGTGATGTGCTTGGAGCAGCTGCCAGTGAAGACTGAGGCAAAACAATCACTGAGTACCTCAGAGTTCTCCATATCCCAGGTAACCAGATTTTCTTCTGGAGAGGGCCCACATTTTCCTTGGTCTTCCTTTCATTGTCAACATACCTAGAGAAACTTTTCATGTCAGTCTTGATGTCCCTGACCAAATTTAATTCAATCAGGGCTTGAGCTTTCCTAACCTGATACTTGGAGGCTTAGACAATTTCTCTGAATTCCTCCCATATTATCTGTCCCTGCTTCCATCCTCTGTAGGTTTCCTTTTTGTGTTTTTTATCCAGGAACTACTTGTTCATGCATGGAGGTCTCCTGGTATTTATTTTTTTTACTTTCTCTTTGTTGGGATGCATTACTTCTGAGCTTGGAGGTGATCCTTGAATGTTAACCATTTCTCTTGGGTCCTTCTTCCCTCCAGGGCTTTATCCCTTTGTACTCTACCAAGCAGATCCCTGATGAGGCCAAAATCTACTCTCCTGAATTCCAGGAAAGTGAGCTTGCTGTGCACCTTCCTCTCTGCCCTAAGGATCTTACATTCCACAATTTTAGGGTCACTGCAACCCAGGTTGCCCTTGAGCATCACGTTCTTTACCAGCCCTTCCTCCTGCATGTGAACAGGGTCCAGAATAACCCAGCTCCTCGTTGGTTTTTTTTATCATTTGGAGACGGAGGTTATCACTTAACATGTTCCAGGAAAGCTCATGCTAGAAATCAAGGGTTACTTACAGCAATGTCTAGCAATGCAGTCTGGGAAGGACATACACGTGGATCTCACTAGTCGGAGGAGGTGAATTTCTTGCAATCTTAATCAAAGAAAGAGAAATCACACAATGTGATACCTATTACACTTGTGTGCTGTGAAACAAGGAAACACATGCTTTGTGCTCAGCTCAGAGAATGATGTTTGAGCAGAAACAACTGTGCTGCAGCTCCTTGGTGTCTGCTCACCAGGATTCTGTTCAACACAAGATGATAACAAGTTAATAGGTATTTCCTGCTTAACAATTACATGAATAAAAAGCAGAGCAGCACATTCCAGACCTCAGCCAAATGTGGCCAGCTCCCAGCCAGGGAAATACACCACCCTAGCAACAGATAATAAACCAAATACAAGAACAGCAGCACTGGTGACCAGAGAAAGACAAAAACTTTTGTAAGTAATGGAGACACACTGTGTACTCAGGTGACAGATAACCTTCAAGATGGCAAGTAGTTCCTCTACACCTATCAAACCAGCTGACTGAAAACCAAGAGAAAGAAAACACTATTTTCTCTTTTTTCAGGAAGAAGTACTGTCTTGAGATACCTTAAGTCCAAATGACTAAGATGGGAGAAAACAGCTGCACCAAGAATAAACAATGACTTCCATTCAGCTCCAAATCAACCGGCCCAGCACGTGCCATACAGCATCCTGGTTCTACCATCGTGATTTATTTTTTGGCATCTTCACTACATCAAAGAAGTGATTTAAGAGATAGCATTTGCTGGAGTGATTGCTGCCAGAAAATGCATTGAGTGCTCTCCCTTAGACTAATTGAAGCTGCAACAGAGCCTGAAGCAGTGCTTAGAAAGGTATGAGTTGTGTCCCCTATGGCTGTTCTGTGAAAATGTTTGGGATATTAAGTGCCATTAACTTGTCACAGCTTAAATTCTTCAAAATGGCAGAGGGGAGATGACAGGAAGGGATAGAGGAATAATCACTGCCCTGACTCTGTCACATAGGAAGATGGGAAAACTCCTGTCTGGATCTGTGAAAAGCTTCAGCTGAAAAAGTTTGAACATTTTATTTCAAGAGACTAAAAGTAAATATTTTGATATTTCATTTTGATATGACATATTTCCTTTTGATACAAACTTGTATATTGCAGAGAAGAAAAACATCCAGAGCATATCAGTAGGAAATCAAAGCATTATTAAAAAATGTTTCACTTTAGTTCTGGGAAAAAAGAATTACTGCACATCTTTTCATGGACATGCCTGAAGTAATACTGCTATTATTTATTTATTTATCTATCTATCTATTTATTTATTTATTTTTGCAAAGAAAAGAAAAACTCCTGAATACTTTTAAAGTTAAGCTCAATTGGAAAAGTTATTTCAACTATCTCCTGATTTAGCTACAAGTCCATTACTTTCCAGGTTTTAATGGAGACCTGAACAGTTGAGTGTAGTGATATGTCACCCAAGGCATGCACATTTGGAAGAGAAATGCCATTTCCCCCTTTTTTCTTTCCTTCCACATGACCTTTTCTCAGAAATAAAACCCTAAGCAGATCTCACAGCCCCTCTAGTGCATGACTCAATTTGGATAGCAAATCTCATCACTCTCATCTATCCTGCCCATATTGTCACCCCAGGTGGTGCTGGTGCTGAGCTGGGTGGCCCTGTGCAGAGCAGCTGTAAGCAAACAGGTGGCAGGCCTAGCTGGGCTCAGCCCCCAGCTTTATTTCCAGGAGCAGGCAGAGCAGCAGGTCACAGTGAGGGGAGCAGCAGCAGGGTCAATGGAAAGCAAGGCCATGGTGCCACCTTAAAATGCCAGGGCTGTGCCCTCCAACCTGGGTTCAGGCTCTGGTAAACGAGCTTAACAGACCACCATTGTCCTTCCTTCCCTCTCAACAGCTAAATTTGCAATATTAAAAAGGAAAATATAGAGGAAAGTAAGGAAAACAGACAAACAAGTAAGAGCAATAAAACCCCCGCTGATATTCTTCGCTCAGGCAGAAGCATCCCCAACCACCAGTTTTTCCTGCTCTGCATTCCTGTGTCCAGCTCCTTTTGTATTCTCTGGTCAGAAACCAAGCCAGTAGGGAGGACACAGTGAGACAGAATAAGGACACAACTGAAGTTACCAAAATGAGACCTTGGAGACAGAACCCGCTTTTGGTTCACTCCTAAGCTTATGAGTGGCTGCAGGCAATTTCCCAGGTCTCGTTTCATTAAAGTCATTCCCCAAGAGCTGAACTTAATTACTTCAGTGGGATTCATGTATGTTCTTAAGTATTTTCCCAAATCAGAACCTTAATTGCTCTGTGCCTTTGCTGCCCATCTGCAAGATAGGTTTAATGTTTGCTTTCTCCCTCGCTCTGACTGCTGAGATCCGCATTCTCCCAGTCGAAGCCTGTGTCGCGGTCTCCGACTGTTCACACTTGGTCTGATAAGGCTGAGCTTGCACTCAAGCTTTTTTTGGGCCTTGTCACATTTCACATGTGCAGAAGCCATGTTCCAAAACCTGCTGGCCTTTGTGTGCCTTTTGTGTATCTAACAGTGACAAAAAAATTGCTTGTTCATTTGGGAGTAAAGCTGCAAGTTTTTGTTTGTTTTTTTTTTTTTTTACTTTAACATCATCACAAATAGAATAATTACATGGCACTTTGAGACAATTTGCTGAAGATGTTCACATATTTCAAGAGGGTAAAATTACTTTATCCAGAGCAATTACAAAATAACTAATTAGTGAAACTGACTGTGAGCTCTTACAAATGGGCTTTTTGGAGATGCTGCTTTTAGTGCCAGACAACAAGCCTCCAGTTTATGAGTTATTTTCAGGTAATGAAGAAACTCTTGCAATGCAATAAACATGGTCTTTTTTCTTAGCCAAGATGTGCATAGATTCCCAAATTAATAAGTCAATGTTCTTGAAACATGCCTTCCCTACAGCCATTGCAGCTTTTTCAGGTGAGCAGCAAGCTAATCACTGGAGCAGCTGGGCAGCAGCTTCGTGAGAGGAAGGACAGCCAGGACACCATCACACTTGGCACAAAACAGTCTGGGGGCACCTCCCAGGTGAACATGCTCACTGCTGCACTCTCCCCACGCTCTCCCCTGTGTATTCAGGACCAGTGGCCACAGAAAACAGCTTTGGAAGAGCTTTCTAATTCTGATATAAGGATTAATCACCAGTTAATTCTTTCTGTCATGTCCCTGCATGCTGACAAAAGACCTGTGGGTAAAAAGGAGTTATCTTGGCCCTGCTGGCTTGCCATGTGAGACAGTGGGATCCATGCAAACAGAAGTCACTTCATTTCAGTGAATCATGTTTAGATTCTACTAGCTGATAAAAAATGAGCATGAACAAAATGTCTCTGCCAAAACACTACTTTAAAATTCTATGGGGAGAAGCAATTGCATGTGAAGAAAAATGTGACTTCTGGGTTGCTGGAGTTTTATTTTCATACATACTTATGTGTGAAGTAATTGTTGCAGGCTGTGAAATTAGTCTTAAATATAAGTGATGGACAGGAGTGACATAGTTTTACAGAATTAATAAAATACAGACTGGAGAGAAAGTGAGTCTTGCTGGCGGAACATTTCACCTCAGTGTAAATTTAGAGACATTTTGTAATAAATAACTTTTATACAAAATTCTGGTCTATGAATTTAGCATACAATTTTAAACCATCTGTGCACTGTCACTCTAAGACTGAGATCTCACTTATTTGTGTATTTTACCCATATGATCTGATGTAAGTGGGAATAAGAAGAAAACACTAAAACATAAACATCAGAGATAACACAGATATGCCTTTTATTCTTTGTGGATATAAAATTTCTTTGATTTCACTTTAAAACCACATCCACATTTAGGGTCTTCATCTGTGTGATAAAAGCTAGAATTTATGTTTCTAGAGCTACAAAAGCATTGCTATTTTATACATTAAACTTCACTAAGTGGAAAAATGGACCATTCTTTTCCTTCTGCCTGTATAATTAGGAAAGAAACTGTGGAATACACAGGTGTGTTTTTTAGTTATGACTTCTGTTTTACAAATTCACTTGTTTTTTGGATTGATCTTTCTCTTACAAATGAATGAAACTGTAGCAAATCTGTTTCAAAACCAAATGCCTCCCTTTGGCTGTCACTTACTCCATCTGATAGCACTGTGTTAATGCTGTAACTGAAATATATGACCATTATGCCAATCTGATCTCCAGCTATATAGCAAACTCATATTCTTAATAACTGACAACTCCAAATGTGACCTCCACATTTTTGAATACCCAAATTATAAGTAGGCAATAGATCTAAGGTGAATTCAGTCTAGGAAAACAAAAAGAGATGAACTAAAAAATCATGGATTCTTAGGCATTACGGGTTAGCTCTTACCAATGACATCTTCCTTTGCTGGTTCATCCCTTGCTCCAAGCAGTTATGTGGTAATGTTGCATCCATTAAAACATTTGGCTACCTTGGACAGTCTCTGGACTGGCTTATGATTCATATATCTAAGGCCAGAATGGAATTATTTTTGCCACCTGTCTGCTATTTTCATAAAGAAGATCTCATTCCTTATTTTTAAATGCATCAAGAAGCCATTTTTTAAAAAAATGTTCAGCTAATCAATTAATTTAAAATTTCTCAGTCATGGTACATTAATAGCTACATATTCCCACATATTTACTACAATCTTCAAATTTAAAGTCTTTTGCAAGGATTTGACCTTCACACCTCTCACAGTTAGAGCTACATCACTTAGTGTAGCTCACCTCTATTGACAACCATAGCATGATTTCCAAGCAAGACAAGTTGACTCGTAGACATCAATAGCAAACTATGGTCTGGAGGATTTTCCTCTCCGTTTTCTTAATGTCTTGCCAGTTTTTTAAACAAGCTGTTGATAAGAAGCAATAAATCTACTCAAGTGCTGACAGGGACAATCCAGACAATTGTTTCTCTCTGACTGAGGTAGAACAGGTTTTCTTGGTTTGTTTATTTGTTGAACATTATCTAGCACTTATTCTCTTCTGTATGTGAGAAATTTACTATGTATTGCCCTCTGGCAGATGTTTGAGACAGTGTCATCCTACACTAAAGCTGTATATTTAGGCATACAGCAGGGTCTAGACTTGGTAATCATCGTTAATCTATGTGTCAGCCTGTGGTTTATGTGCCTGCTCCAGCATAATAGATACTCTCTCACCCAGATGGGAGACCCACTTAACCCTAGAACACCTCTAAATTACACAGATGCTATACCTGCTAGGTCTTTCCTGTCAGTCCTGGAAAAGATATAGCATGTGCAGGTTTCACTAAAACAGCATTCCTGCCACCCTCTCCATAGCCAAGGCTCCTTCCAACCCCTTTTCTGATGGCCTCATCTTGAGAAAGACAGCTGGTAGCTGGAAGAAGCATTTCTTTGTGCCTTAGCCCTGACCAGCAAATGCCTACCTTGTATGTTCCCTCTTCAATACCTCTATAAATGCTGGGACAGATAAAACCATTCTGACTGAATGGTTTTTGTTCAGCAAATACGTCATTGCAAGGGTATAGCATCATGCAAGTAAAGCAAACTCTATGTAATAAGTACAGTCAAAAATTACTCTAAGATTCTACTATCAAAGGTAAGTACAGTTGTTCTTCACTATTTTTTAAAGTGTACATCCATTCTTGTCCTCCTGTGTTCACTATACTCTCTGATTTGTTGTAGTTAAACTTGTTGCATTATGGCCCTATCTGAGCTCATTGCCAAACCTGATCATCTTCGTGTCCTGCTGCCCCATCCTCTTTCTGTTTCCCACCACTCGCCGGAGTGCACTGCCATGAGATGCAAACTGGGATGAAAATGGTATGAAAATACATGAGAAATAGTCTCCAAATTGCAGATGCTTCTGACAAGATAATTAAACTACAGTGACAACTGAACACTGAGAATAGACACAAAAATAAAGATGGCACTCTTTGACTTCTGCAGGAAATAGGAAACATTTTCTGCTTTCATTTCAGAGTATTAGAAAACATTCTCAAATATTTTGCAATGAAAGGCTGTTATTTCTTGGAGGGTGATATTTTCTCCTTATTCTAGGAGACTGACTGTGCTGGGGAAAATCACATGGAAGGAGAGACTGCCTGATGGTGAGATGCCATCCAGATGGTAACACCTCACTGCCAGTTATGTAGACACTTTAAAATCTAAAAATGGGTTTTCCCCAAGTGCCCTGCTGGCTGCTAACCTCTTCTCTGGTGCCATGAGTGTGGAAGTGTTTGAGATTTACCAGCAAAGCCCACAGAGACTGAATTTCCTGCTGCTGCACACAAATAAATTGCCTGGAGGTGTGACTGCATCGAAATGGGTGGGCACCTCAGCCTGCTGCTTGTTTGAGGCATCCTGTGCTCATCCTCCCTGTGCTGGGCAACTCTGCACACACCAGACTAGACTTGCAGGATGGAAGACTGCTCCCCTCCACTGCTACATAATGGAATAGAATCATAGTTTGGGTTGGAAAGGACCTTTAAAGTACACGGAATCCAAATCCCTGCAATGAAAAGGGACATCTTGAAATAGATCTGGTTGCTCAGGGCCTTGTCCAACCTGATCTTGAATGTTTGCATGCATGGGGCATCCAACACTTCTCTGAGCAACTTAATTTCCTACATTTGAAGGCTTAGAGCATTCAAAGGAGACTTAGGAGACACCAAGACTTATTGCTTTGTAATAAACGGATTAGTACTAAATAGAACATTCATTAATATGCAGGTCTCTCACATCTCTGATAAGAGTGCTGTCCTCCCAGCTACAGATTCTTATGGGCATTGACCCAAGATAGTAATAATGAATATATAATTAATCCATACAAAATGAAAGACGGACAACAACCTCCAGAGCTACAGACCAGCAGTTAGGAGGTAGAAAATGGCAATGGGAAAGACTAAAGGAAAAGGGAGATTTGAACTTAAGTTCTGCTAAGAAAATGACAGAAATCTAAATTTTTATAACAAGAGATGATGATGATAGAGAAGATAGTTTCTGTCTGCATTTTTTAAGAAGGGCTTCGCAAGAGGTCTAGCCCCTAGGACAGGCTGCACATCTGAAAAGTGGAAGTCTGTACTCAGAGATGTGACTTTCCAGAGCCACTCTGTCCTCCACAGCATTTCCCCATCAAGTCTCTAGGAAAGAAGTCTCCTCCCTGGTCATCTTGCAAAAAGTTTTTGTGTTTTGTCTTTGGTGCTAAATCCTCCTGTACTCTCTAATAGCCTGTGGGTCTAACCTAGTCTGTAAATTAAACTACAAGCAGAACATTTAACAGGAAGGTGCTGCCATAATTCAAATAATAAGGAGGAGCTATCCCAAAATAGTAATTTTACTATTTTTTCTTTAATAGGAATGCCTAGTTTTCTAATACCAAGGGTTCATAGCTGCAAAAACTAATTTGTTTTTTGAATTGGTGATGTTGACATAGTTTAATTTTCTAAATTAGCTTAAGGTGAAGTCTGTAGCATGAATTCTCCCTTTTTCCTAACAATCCAAAGTACCATAGAACCAGTCCTACAAAAAACTGAACAGTCAGCAGCAAGGTTTAACTCCCATGCAAAGGACTAGCAAAGCATGCACAGTACTGCAGAATTTGTTATCACAGACAGGTCATCTCTTCCTAAGCCAACATTTTTTCTCTGTTTCTATCTACTGCATTATTGTCTCACTCTCTCCAGAATGTGATAAAGAAATAGAGTAGCTATCCTCTCTAAGCTTATTTCCTTTCTAGTTTAAAGCAAGAACAACCCTATTTTACTTTCCTATTAGCTCAGAATAGCAGTCTCAGGCTCCACTACTTTGTGATGCTCTCCTATAGCAGTCTAAATACTAAAAAATACAATTATTTTAAAAATTATTTTAGAGATTGATCTTTATTTTAATAAAGAGTATGGTTTGGTTCCTATTTTTCACATAAATCAACTGTTACGATTTCCCAGTTTAATTTTATTTGGTATATTTATTTTTGCAAATACCACAGTGAAAGCAGATCAGATATCAGAAACTGCATTCTGTTTCATCACCTTACAAATGCCAACTGTGCATATGGATGTTCCATAAGCTGCTATCACCAAAGCAATCATCTGTAATGGGTTGCCTTGTAAACACAAGTTGTGTGTATTTTCCTTTCTGAAGTCAGGTGAAGTTCTTTCATCTCAATTCAGATGTGATTTACTGTAAATAACTCTGATGTTGCTAAGAGACAAATTTCAAAACAAGTCCCAACTACAAAAGGATTAATATTAAAAATCTTAAATAGGTGTTCATAGTGTATAGAACACACTTTAACATCCTTTGATAAGTCCAAGAAACTTTTTATTTTTGGGAAGCTGACTTACCAACACTGGCAGGTCAGAAGGCAGTAGGTCTGGCGTGTTCCATACTGTACCTGTCACACGCTCCAGGGATCCCTGCACTCCAGGAGCTGTTTCTCTGTATGCCTCAGAGTGCAGGCTGCTCAAATCCAGAACACTGGTGCACTTGAGAGGTCTAGGGGAGGATCTCTTCTTACATGTAAAAATTGCTTTGGCTTCAAAAGATAACATTAATCTCAGTATTAATATGGAGGATGATTTGCTGCAACGAGGTAGTTTAAAAGGAAATATGGGAATTGGACACTGAAAATACATATATACTGAAAATAGAGACACTGAGATCTGTCTGTTGCAAGGAGAAAAATGACACTATAATTTCCAGATGGGGGCATTATATGTTGCTTTTTGATAAACAATCTAAAACCAATCCTCCCTCATTTTAGCCTTTCCTCCTTTTCCAGTATGTATGCAGCTTTGCCTGACCTGGGTAGGGAACAAGGAATCACCTTTTCCCTGCCTTAGGGTAGCAATGTAGATGCTGTTCAGGAAGAAACAAACAAGCTTTAACTCTTGAATAAGATCTGTAGTGACACACTGATGGGAAAGACAAGAAAAAGATGAGTAATCTTTCTAGATGTCTGTGTGAGAATCTTCAAGTGATAGGTGCTTTATCTAACACCATTATAATATGTATCCATTCTTTGGTACCTTAGCACTTGTTGAATTGACATGGATGGGGTTTCACAAGACGATTCTTTTAATATATCTAAAGGTGGTATTTGGTTCTCAAGAGAATGAAAAATTAACTTATCACCAAGGATTTGAGAGGGGATTGAGGAAGGAGAGTGCTGAGAACCAAAGGAGGTTTCCTGAAATCAGGCTGTGGGCACTTCAAAACTTAACAATCCTGGTATGCCTCAGTTCTTTTTGGAAGTTGTTGCTCATGCTTGACCTAAATTACAGACACAATTCACTTCACCCTGTTACTTTCTTTACAGAGTATAGAATTTTTACAGAGTATAGAACTTCTAAAAAGCAAACAGAAATTTCAAAATTAACATTTGTATTACAGACAATACAAATTTTCAAATTTTTATGCTGGGGCCAGGCAGATAATATGGATGCTGGCCAAGGGTGGGTCAAGCTGCAACCAGGAGATCTGGGAAGACCTGATTCCCCTATTGTGAGAACAAGCACATGGAAAAGGATGTATAGAAGTTGAAGGGTTCAAAGTTATGAGAAGGAAAAAAATTACACGAAAGATAAAAAGAGGAGGAACGGGAGGGTCAGACCTTGTTGCCACGATTTTAATTACCCTGTCTGCGGTAACAGTAAAATTAATTGAAAGTGCATGAAATTCGTGACGTTTGGATTGTCTTATGCCTAGACACAATTAAGCAGAGGAAGAAAAATTGTATGCAATTTTGGAGTGCTCAAATATCACTACAAAAAGTACCTGGAAATACATGAGAGGCCAGAAACATTCTCCACTTTTTTACTGTAGCAACAAGCTTCTTTTATAGTGTTCAAGTCAGCTGTGAAAAATGAGAATTTAATTAACCCAAGTTAATAACGTTGGACAGACGTGCTCTGAGAGGCCTTCCTAAGCTTTAACAAACTTTGTTGAGCAGGTACTTGCTGCCACAGTCTGCAAGTACTATGAAAGTCTGGTGTGTCCTTATGGCTCTTCTACCATGTGAAACGTTCAAGTTGTTTTTGAATGAACAAGATTTCATGACAATCAGAATGAAACTAATTACATCTGTTTGATGGTAGGACCTACTTTAAGATAATTTGTAACAATCTCCCTAGGGAAGTTTTCCCCTTTGAAGTGCTTCTTACTCCAGGGTTGCCTTTTGAAGTAGCTCCCCCTTTGGATTGCTTTTGAAGTGCTACTTTTTTCCTTTCTTAGGTCTTCTTTAAGTTCTGCTTTGTTGTACCTTTCACATTGGAGGTTAACAGCTGAAGATCACTGAGTAGAAGGAGAGGCTTTGATTTAGACCAGTTTCTCTCACACACCATGCAGGAAGACCTGCCTTCATCTCCCCAGAAGTAGCCATACAGGGAGGATTAAGAAAGCTATTCTTTCACCTCCTCACTGGCACCAGCTTCATATGTAAACTGGTCACCATCCAGACCAAGGTGTAGAAATGTCTCCAGCTATCTAAAATGCCTGTTTTTCATGATTGCAGAAAAAAAACTTTTTTTTTTTTCCTTTCCTTTCTCCTATCAGCTTAGATATCTGATTTTCTCCCCCTCTTCCTTATGTGGTATAAGCCTCCACCTGCCACCTGGAAAGCCCTTAATTCTGAGTGAGTTTGCAAAGCCACTAGCTGTGAAAAAATGATTTGGAAACAACATTTTACTCTGGAAGTGAGACATTCTCATCACTAGAATTAGTTCCAACACCAAGCCCTGACTTGAGGGCTTGGAAATGCTATGAACAGAGAGAGGGAAGCTAAGGCTTGAGGCTTCAGGTTTTTAGGTCAGATAAGGCTGAGATAAGGCTGAGTTTGGGAGGCTTTAGCAGAAACACATGAGATCTACCAGTGACCTGAGAGAAGCCTCTCTATCCCTTCAAAGTACTCTATCACACTTCACTACATGCTGTATAACATACCATGGGGACAGATTGAAAGAGGAGAAATGTAGGTTAGGTATTGGGAAGAAATTATTTACTCCAAGGGTGGTTAGACACTGGTACAGATTGCCCTGTGAGGGAGGTAGTGAATGCCCCAGCCCTGGCAGTGTTCAAAGCCAGGTTGGATAAGGCTTTGAGCAACCTGGTCTAGTGGGAGGTGTCTGTGTCTATGGGAACAGCATTTCAGACTAGATGATCTTTAAGGACCATTCCATCCCCTTAAGGTTCTATGATTCAGTGATTCTACACTGTGGCAGGAGCTCACAATGTTTATGTTGTTCTGCATGACATATCCCACCAATTCTTATTCCAGCCTTTAAGCCCCAGTGGTTTTGGATGCCATAATCTGGAAACCCCTTTTGTCTCCAGATGAGATGTCCTGGTGTGCAGTTTAGAAGCCTGTGTCTACTTTCATCTCCCAGAGTAGCAACCATCTGTGCAAACTGCTGCTTCCCTCTGTGACCAGACATGACCCCTGGCTACCACTGAAACTGGCCTGGGTGGGTCTGGAAGCAGTTGACACTGCTGCTACCCCAAGGCCAGAGGAAACATGATATTTTTGACATGGTCAGAAATTCCAGAGGCAGGAATTGAAGGCAGTTCCTCATGGTTGGAGTCTCACCCTGGTTCATCTCAGGAAAGGGTAGATAAAAAGACATAGATGCTGTGTAGAGATCTTGGATAGCTGTCCCCTAAGGCATCACTTCCCTTCTTCTTCCCCCAGCCCCATACTGCAACCTCCTGAGCCATTTCTCTCTCTTCTCTGCATAGGCACTGGTGTGTGGTACTGACCACTCAACCTTCCACAGCCACACACTGTTGTGAGGGAAAGGTCTCTTATGATGCCAGTACAGAAGGGCAAGGTTAACCATGGAATTGGACCAACACTGCTGACATCAGGCACTTTGCAATCTGGCCAGAAAACCAGTATGGAATAGCAATGCACTTCTTAAAGACAAATTGCTCTTTGAACAAGACAGCAAACTGACCACGTGTCAAAACAGCAAATGTTTTAGGGATTCACTAATCACACTCCCCAAGTAACGTAGACGATATGGAATTGGGCTCAGCTGTCTAGGCTGTAGGTGTAAGAACACTAAAAGTTGGCTAACGTTAATTTAAGAACATGGTGCTGTCTAAACCAGATTTTTACAACTTACAAAATGTTTTCATTTTAACAGGGTCATAATTGAAACAGAAACAAATGTGCCCCATGAGCAAAGCAGTCCAAAAGAAGTGAGAACTGGAAATTTTTTTGGCACTGCAGAAAAATCAGGTTAAATTAAATCAGCATAGATGAAAATACTGAAATAAATTGTAAAGAGAATGATTAAGTAATATTTAAAATGACATGAGATCAGTGGCAATTCCTCTGCAACACTCTCATTCTCTTTATCATACTAGTAAAATACTAGTCATGGAAATGCCAAGGCCTTTGAAATGCAGAAGGATCCTGACAACACCACACTGTGCAGCCTTCCCTTTTTTGCTATGCTGCTGTCTTCCATAACTCAGAACTGAGAATCTTCTAATTCATCTTGTCAGAGACAATAATTAGCATCAGTGTAAAATTGTAGATAAGTTGCTATCTTTCTACCACCATAATGACTATTAGGTATTTCTGTGCTATGTCATAGAAAGTTTAGTCATTAAGACTCCTGTATTTAAACTGAAGCTTTAGTTTCATGTTATGTTTTTCCCAGTACTAGTACTAGTGAAGGAAAATATTTCCTCCCTGTCACTGCTACTGTTCCTGCTTTTATGCACTCTCACTAGGTTGAATGAAATATTTGCAGGTCCACAAGAAAGTCAGTGAAGTAAATTGATGCTTTTGCTTTAGGGGAAGTCTGAAGAACTTACCACTCTGGCAATGTCTCCAGAGAAAACTTCCTATGAATCCATAGCCTCAGAGATTATTCAACACTCTCCGTCAGCATTTGTCAAGCAGGGATACATGTGTGTATTATGAATGAATTATCTGTTGTCAGGGAAATGATAACACTTTCTGGGCCACCCAGGCTGAGGTAGAGTTTCAAAAGCATTTTTGCATATCAAAAGCTAACATTGAATCAAGCAGCTTTTCACTAGCAAGAAGATCATAAATTGATAGCCTAATTAGACCAATTATCGAGTCTTTAGGCTACAGGAAACTCCCAGTGTGGCATTTATACTCTGTTGAATTCCCATGGAAAGCATGGGTTCACTGAGCTTTACCCCAAGTCCGGGGAGATGACATTAGACAGATGAGACTGCTCAGGAGCACGATTGCAAGTGCCTCTGGGCTGGTGCCCAGCTTGCTGAGCAGAGGAAGGCAGGCTTTGCCACCCTGCATCCTGTGTTCATCCTGGGGCCAGCACCATCCCTCCCTGCTCCCTTCCGCAGCTCTGGTATCCGCCGGACATCCTGCCAAGCCAAATGGCCTCACTGAAACTTCAGACCACAGTTTACTCCCTTTCCTCCTTCTGGGATTAGTTTTCTACTATTTTAGTGAGTTAAATCAGCTCATGAAAAGCTTGAGGTAGGTCCTGAGCTCGTGCAAGAGATGCACAGATGAGTGGCCAGAGGCGGACATGGGGATGGGGTATGTGATGTCAGAGAAGGCTATGCTCCTTGATTCTTTGCACCTGCTTTCCTAATCTAGAATGCTTTTAAGAACTATTTCTAGCATACTACAATAAAACTTGTTTTATTTTTCCACTTCAGCAGGATAACCAGTGAAATGCTGCAATGTCACCCTGCACCAGGAGCGATTTGCAAAGAGGAATCCTCTTAGGAGTGTCAGCTTTATGTACTCAAGAATTTTCCTGCCACTGAGCTGACAGGATCTCCTTAGAGGTCTTAACACTGACAGCCAAGTTGTGGGAAGCAAGCAGACCATCACTGAGATTGCTTAGGCAAACTCAGTGGCATGAAATCAAATGACAGGGATGAGTAGCAAAGCTGAGCATAAGGATACACCTACTCACTTGTGACACTACCTGATCAGCTGACAGATTGCTCAAAGTGATGCTGTTGCCCTCGTGTGTGCTGTCCTTGGTGTTACTGATACACATGATGCTGGAGCAGAAACAGCAGGAGGAAGAAAGTCCGCAAATCTTTCTGACTCACTCACTGGGACTCACCTTAATTTCAGCCCGTCTGGGCTTAAGCATCATTTTCCTTGGCTTCCTCAGTCACTGAGCCACGGGCTCTTGCAATAACTGCTGAGGGGGCCTTGGGAGGCAGATCCAACTAGAGATCTGCCAGAGGTGCCAAGGAGAAGATATATTTCCTGCTGATTCTCACATTTATTCCCATTCTGCATCTTCAGAACTTCTGCACTGAAACACAAGACACAACAAAATTTGCTTTCTGCTTTCATAATCATTGACAGAGAATCTGAAACAAGTTATGGTCATCTCTTAGACTAAGACCTAGTTAAAAGCAGAGAGTTTCAAAGCCAAACAAAAAGATCCTGGATATTTTCCTGATGATGAAATTATTTGAATTTATGAATTTGAGTAATTTCACAAAATGGTTCAAAATGCATTTGTTATTTGTCTCAAGGTATTGTGAATCAGCAAGCCACTGACACAGATTCTGGGACACATCATTCACCCTGGCCATAAAAGGCTGCAGAACAAACAGCAGTGCTCATAAAGCATATCCACTGGGTTCTGGCCAAGCAGTGACTGTGATAAGGGAGGTGACTGAGTGGGAAAATTAGTTTGATTAACTTTATCAGCAGGAAGGTGAGGAGTGGAAAATCCCTTAGCAAGAGAACAAAGGGGCAGAGGTGATAGAGCAACAGCTTGAAGAGCAAGGCAGCTTTGGGCAAAAAGGAGAAACAAAGGCGGGTGCCTTCATGGAGAAGGCTTTCCTCCCCTCCAGCATCAGCCAAAGAAACAGGGAGTAGCTGGAGGAGCTTTTCTCTGTGCTTCAGGGAAATGATCATATGGAGGTTGGGGAGAAGGGGCAGATAAAGGGAGATGAGGGTTACTGGCCTTAGCTGGTTTTCAAACATAATATCTCTGGATTTTCCCAGACATGCCCACTTTCACTCTCTACCCAGAAACTTTGTCAGGAGAAAGGGTGAGCTATTAAATATGTATGGCCATGTAAAGAAAAGGACAAAGATAAATAATGCTAATGGAGTTGCCAGGTGTCTGTAAGTCCCAGGCACAGGGCAGGTTGACTACACAGCACATAAAAAGACACTGGGGTCTCCCAGATAGTCTGAACTTCACAAATAGACTTCGTATGGTTACTCTGCACGTGAACTCACCACCAGCACAACTCATGTTCCAGTGTGGAGGTATCTTATATTGTCCTGGCAGCTGCTTGGAGGGTATTCTAAAGGATGCTCCAGAAAGGTACAAAATACTGGGTGTTGAGATCTGTTTCTCCTGCGCAGTCTACAGTCAAGTTGAATTGTGCCAGAGTCCTTAAAGGACCCTGGGTGCCATCTCTTATCTCAAATTACTTCAAATATCATATTTCTTTACACACCAAATCAGAACTTGAAACACTAATGCTATTTCTTTGGTAATTAATGTTTTTCTGTCAAGAGTGCTGTGATGTGACGTAGGATGAATAGAGTATAATGGTTCATTTTTATGAAGACAAACAGCACAAAGACTGTGCCCAAGAAGTATGAGAGAGAGGATAAGAAAAACAAAAATAAATAGCGCCTCAGTGCACCTGCAAGCATGAGAGCACATAGCTTGAACATTCTCTCAGCAGACAGCAGGCTGACAGATAATTAGGAGGGGAAATTGTGTTACAGCTTAGCTAATTGCCTTTCATCAAGAAATACTAAATATCTCTTTCGACATATGAGAAGAATGAAGCATAGAACAGGGAACAAACTCCTCCAAGGTGACCCACTAAGTGAGATAAGAATAGACTCCTCATTCCAAATTCTAACACAGACTGACCTACAAAAATCCATTACTCATGCAGCCACCTTAGCAAGGCTAAGGATGCATCAAGGTCACTATGGGCAGCTAAAGGTTCAAGGGCACTTGAAAGATAGTACTGTGACTACTGAGGCACCAGGCTCATGGATTTTTTCAGACATTGCCATGGTAAAGGAGACCTTGATAATTATGATTAAAACAAGAGTAGACTGTAGTGCACTAGCAAAAAGAAATAAATAGAAGCATATGGAACAAATACACTGGAGAGCATGAACTTCTGTTACTATGACTTGACCTGCTACAGGGAAAAGTGTGGCACTGCCCAAGGCAACTGTTGCTCTGACAGATGTGCTCTGTCTCAAAAACACTTTTCCCAGGCAGATTTCCCTTCTGAGGAGGATACTGGTATGAGGTCAGTGATGCTGCTAGGTTTTTTCAGCCAGTTGTCAGGAAAATATTCTTGTCTTTCATCCTGTACAAATGACCACAACATTGAATCCACTTGATTTCAGTACTTTTGAAAAGACATTTCACTCCTAAATAGTTCTTAACTGTTCGTTCCAGCTTGCATGTTGTTCTAAAAAGAGAGCTTCTTTTGTCATAGTTCTGGTTATACAGGATAATAAATTCTGTGCTCTGCCACTGCTAAGGGTGAATCCTGGCTTTGGGGACAGCAAGTTGCAGATAATTGGCAAAAAATGTGATAGAACAAGCAGTAAAAGCAAGAATACATTTGTTATAAACAAGTTAATGTTTGGGTGTGGAGTTGGGGATGGTTAATTAATATTGTTAATTAATATCGTTAATTAATAGTGTTATAAATGAGTTAATGTTTGGGGCGGAGTTGGGCATAATTAATTAATGAATATTATTAATGAATATTGTTATAAATGGGTTAGTGTTTGGGAGTGTGATAATATTATGTCCTGTTGTATCGTTGATCAGTTGTGTTTTGGTTGTTGGTTAGTTGCCGAAGTTATGAGTTGTTGGTCAGTTGTTGTGAACAGCTGAGAGCCGGAGGGAGGGGAGTTGAGATGGACAGATGGGTGATGTAATCCAGAAGCTTGGAACCTTCCAGAATATTGTGTCATGAGGTGAGGTCAACGACTTGAGCTCTGATTGGACTATGTGTCGACCAATGGAAGTAGCTACTTTGGAAATGATTGGTTGTGCCTCTGAAAGAACCAATCGGCGACTGAGAAGAGGACCAATCAGAATCAAGACACGCACAGTCTGGGAAGACTAATGGCTATAGAGACTGCTGGCTGCTCAGCCTCGTGGTCTTTCTGAGGAACTTTGAGTCCTAGGAAGCGCCCTGTGCGGTGGGCACAGTTGTTGTAGTTTGTTGTTTTTACTGTCTGGCTTACCGAGCTGGGCTTAAGCTTATCTTGGGCTCCCACCTCTGGTGCTTTTTTTAAATAAAACCAAGCTGACTTTCTTAGAAAGTCTGAGCTTCGTTTACTTCACATTCAAGACTAGGATGAAAATCAGCAAGACACAGCAAGCAGCAAGCCAGAGAAATACAGATGGACATGGTGCAGTTTACATTTCTGTGGCTCCTGAATTGTATGAAGACATCTGAAGTACACATAGTTGCTTTCTGGTTTTGACAAAATGAGCATTAGAGGAATGTAAAAGCATCAGAGGATTGTAAAGGAAAGTCCCAGGCTGGACCTTAAAGAGAGGACAGCAGAATGACAGAGACATGAGATAGTAAATGACTGGGTAAAGCTGGGGCCTCCATCAGCAAGCAGGAAGAGGAGATGGGGTTTGCAGTCTCATACTGCTCATCAGATGTGCTGTGCACTGATCTGCAGCTCCGATCTCTTTTTGTAAATGGATTGCTCAGAGAGACTGTGAGCACTTACTGCAGAGAGGGAGCGAGATCATTTATTCATGCAGTGTCATTGCACGACACCACAAGGATAGTATTCCTGCAGCACAGCCTCTTTGCAATACCATTCTGCTATCAAAAATCATAAATCTGTTTGATGAAGGGCAAGATATTAAATGTGTGGAGCTTAGCTAGAAGTGCACTAAAAGTATATGGAAGCTTCCTGAGCTTTTTCCTGGGATGCCTGTGTAACCTTTCCTGGTGTCAGCTTTCCTTCAACCTTACGGTATCTTAGCAGTAAAATAAAATATTGTGGAGTGACTTCATTCTTTGCCTTTTACCTCTGGGAGTCTACAGTGAATTTATCTCAAGTCTAAAAATGGCTTTCTGGGTGGATGGATGGAGAACAGGTGTACTAAACCCACCCTGTTCTCCTTTATGTGCTATATTCTAAAGCTGAAAGTGTTCAGCTTGGGGCTGTATGTCAACATCTCAAACCACAGCAATCTGACAGTCTGGGAATCACACACGCTTCCAGAATAATTGGTTAGCCATGGTGATTATGAGTGTGCTGTGGCTGGGAAAGGGACTTACAGGGACAGACTTTGGGAAATGCAGATGATTTTCTAGGAATCTCTCAAATGCACAGGATTTTGTTTCGGGTAGCAGAGCTGGTGCTGAAGAAGAAAGTAATTTTAATGAAAGCATTGGCTTCTGAGACTGTTCAAATAGTGAGTCCAGAGCCTTGGCTGATGCATCACTTGAGTTACTCTGGTTTTATCCAAGTGAGTACACAGCTGGGAATGAAGTCTTACTAAGAAGGATGGGGAAAATATTTTAATGTAGTTCTTCTTTCAACCTCTTTTAGTAAACTTCATTCTTGTGCAAAACCAAATGTATTAGCATAAATCACTGGCAGTTTCCATATTAAGCCTTTCAGCTTTGCACTGGGCTGAAATAGGTACAACTGAAAAGAATATTCAGAGGAAATTTCTGCCCCATGGCTACTACTGGCTGAGCTTTAGCACACCTTGCTGTCCAGACTGCACATGGGAAGTTGTCCTGTACAGGCTGGCATTTTGCTGATGCTTGGCATCCTTGCTTAGCAGGCACCATGAAAGCAGGTGGAAGAGTTGGAGTTCAGAGGTTGAGGAGTTTGGCTTCAAATTAGCAGCT
This sequence comes from Acridotheres tristis, assembly GCA_037013685.1. Lineage (NCBI taxonomy): Eukaryota > Metazoa > Chordata > Aves > Passeriformes > Sturnidae > Acridotheres > Acridotheres tristis. Next base: position 30,805,166 of record CM072885.1, on the reverse strand, counting down.
AAGCTGGGGCTTAATCAAGAGTGTGGGCATCCCTTTATCTTCATTTTGTGCTTTACAGATGTCTGTCATTAACAGGGATTTGTGCGAGAGAGTTGGGCTCTTGCAAATGGAAATGGAAATAAATAAGTGCAAGTAAATTTTGGCCAAACACAAAATAACACAACGGAGCTCAGAAAATCCTGCTTAGAGATCATCTGTTTGTTTTCTTCCCTAAAAATCAAAGGAGATTAAATGGGTCCTTCAGACAATTCTTTCCTGAATTTACCTTTAAAATTACTTTACCTGAATTAAAAGAAGTCCATACCTTCACACTGGGCCAGCTCTTGCCTGCCTGGCAGTGAATAAGCTGTGAGGCTTTGCAGGGGTGGAAAAACAGGGATGACTCTAAGCTTTCAATATCAGCTCAATCTTCAGTATAGAGCAGAGAAGTCTGTTCTGATCCTGCTCAGTTGATCACCAGGGCAAAGAAGTCACCCACGTTTTTCGTCTTGAAAATGAACTGATTGTGGGAATGCATTCTATTTGAAGAGAGGCAGAAAGCCATCACCCTTGTGGTATTTAGAGACCTCTATATAAATTTACATGTCTAGATAAATAATTTAACTTTCTAGATAAAATAATTTAGAGGTTTACCTAGAGTAAAACCATCTGCTCATGTCTGAAAAGGTCACACACATTTGCCTCATCAATTTGGACAGTATATTTGTTTTGAAGAGGCACACAAAACTTTTCATTTAGAACCAGACACATTTAATGTAATACTTAATTGCTTACTTTAAATTTTTAAATGGGAGCACTGGTATTGATTAATATTTTGAATGTTAATTTTCAAGTAAACTGAATTGATGTGACAGCATTGTTGTGCAAAAAGGAGGATGGTTAAAAATAGCTGTAACACTGTATCTGTAAATAAAAAGCATGTGCTTACCACCTCCACGTCCAACATGACTGTGCCAGTTCAACCACATCATTTCAATGCCAGATGGTCTGTGCAAGTGAATGCTTGTTCTGAATGAGGACTGGAGTCCCAGGGTAAGGGAATCCCACAGATGAGGGAGGGAATTGAGAGGAGTGATTTGTGCAGGGAAGGTGCCACTGGGAGAGCAGAGATCAGCGACTGTCAGGGAGTAAAGACAGTAACACAGAGGTGGGGAAGCCACTGCTCACCTACCACAGACAAGGTCTGACTGAGAAAAGGATGACTGGAGCTCAGGTCCTGGGCTTTACTGTCTGTTCCCATGGTGGATCCTCCATGCGCCTCAGGCGTTACACAACTTTGGCATGTAAAACTTCTTGTTGAGATGGCTCAGTGTCTCACAAAACAAGACTAGGCTTTGTCCAGGATGAATAACCACCACACCATCCTCCCTCTCTACAACAAAAGCTAACAGTTTTTTCTTGCTTCACAGGACTCCTAAGTAATTGAATTTTTTAGCAGATGTTCGCATGCTAACATCAAGAATGTTCACATACATGTAGAAACTTATGCAGATAGAATTGTGTTCATTACAGTGTTTGGATAATATGCTCTTTTAATGGGAAAACTATTTGATTTCAGTTTTATTTTCATGTTTTCTTCTCTAATTGCTCACTCTTCAGGACATGCCTAAGCCACCACACTATTTAAAATACTAAAGAGTCGTGTCATCTCTAATGATCTAGTTAATGATATAACAAATAGATAATTAAAAAACCTTGCTGTACACATTTTTGTTAAGGAGATGGAAATTGCAAGCACCATCATTTTCATTTTTTGTTTTGTCTGAAGTGAAAGTATTCCACCTTCTCCCTCCTCCTCCTCTTTAAACACCAAAGGAAAAAAACACATCTTACTGTGTTCCTCAAAAGTCCCAACACCAGAGAGTAAGGGAAATTAGCTTCTGGTCAAAACCAGCTTAAAAGATTTATGTCATCAAATATATAAAGAAGGATCTTGGGGCAAGAAAATGATGAGTTGTAGGAAAGTGTTGGTTGTAAGAAAGTGTTAACACATTTATTATAGCTCTAGGGAAAGGTGTATTTTACATTCTTATCAGAGCAGCTGTTAAACTACAAAGGCACTAAATTTTGCAACTGGTTTTGAACACCCAGACAGTCACATGATTGACGCAATACTGAGTTGATCAGATATATTTTTTAACTATCAAACACCTTGTTACATTAGATACAAAACTGAGGAGTGTGGTCATTATGGCCTACACGTAACAGTGGTATTTCGGCTTGTATTAATTTTGTTGTGAAAGATACAGCTGCTGTAGGAAATATTTTGAATTTTTAGTACCATCTGGTGTGCTGAAAGAAGAAGAAGTGCTTTAAACTTGGCATAAATCCATCTTCTAAGTGGGTAATATCGGTGCTTTGAGAAAGGGGCTGTCAGAGCAGGAGATGAGAGGAGTTGTTTATTGGGCCTGTTTTCATTGCTCTATCACACTACAAACCCTACCCCACCTCAATTAAAACAAACATGTTTATGACTCTTACAGGGTCCTCAGAATGACTTGTCATTGCTAACTACATTTACATTATCAAGCCTTTTTTTCCAGCATTTAGCTGTCTTGGGAAATGACAGGCATGGGGATTGCAGAATGGAGAAAGCTGAGACTGTACACTGAGGCAGTTTTAGCAGCCTCCCCATGAGATGGATTTGATGGCCCCTCTGTCGTGCCTGTACCTCTGTTTGCCTCTACACACTGTCAAGGCAAACAAAAATCTTACTTCTTTAACCTCCTTTTGTTGTGCAGACAACTGACAGTGAGATTTACCTTTGCCAGATAATTAGATCAGAGAGAAATAACTGAGCATCTGTAGGAGTGTTAGATGCGTGTTTCTATGTAATGCCTCCTACCCAGAGGAATCTCTTTTGGGGATGACTTGGCTTAGAGGAGGAGCAGCAGCTCTGATGCAATAGCACATTTGCACATGGGAGCCCTGAACTCTTCATTCACAGACCCTCCAGGGTAACTATGAACATTGAGACAATATTATAACCACAGAAACTGAGGACAACAAAAGTTAAGCAATTTGTTCCAGGGTGAAAAAATGAGACAAAAAAGTCCCACGTGCAAATATTTTCATACAGTCTTCAAAAGTCCTTTTGAGCAAAACACAGACCTGTTTCCAGGTGATAAAATCTCTAGAGTGGACATTATAAGTGTCAGTTCAGTAAGGGAGATTTGGCAGCTGCAGGCTGTCAGTGTTGCATAAATCCTACAAGGTTTTGGGGAAAGTTGCTATAAACTCATGGAGATCAGGAGCCATGTGTGTATATACTTCAGCTCCACTGTGGGCTGCTTGTCTGTCTGTCCTGGGGGACACTCAGAAATCACATCACCCAGAGCAAGGGGAGCTACTTACTGCGATCTGTTTCTTTGTAAAAAAAAACAAACCCAAAAACAAACAAACCCCCCCCAATTAACATTTTTTGAGAATCATGCAAAAATTAAGTTTTCTTTCTTTCATTCTTCCCATAAACTACTCGTTTTGTATAATATCACCCTGTTGCACCCATTAATCTTGCCAAAATATTACTTTTTTTTTTGCTGAAATACTACTAGAACCTGTTAGCATCATCTCTTGGTATTCCACAAGGGATTCTTTGTGCAGACAACTGGTTTCCTGAGACCAGACTTAACATCCTGCCTCTCTGTGGGATACTTTCTCCTTCACCAATACTGGGCTGTAATTTAACTTTATTGAGTCTACAGTTCAGGAGAGCTTCAACACTTTATGGTAAGCATATATTTTATTTTCATTTCTATTCCCCTCCTTTACAAAGCCATACTTTGGACACGCATCCTTCTCACACAAATTGCTGTAGTGGGGGCAGAGATGTTTTGAATACCACTTCTAATGAGCATTTGAACTGGATAAACTTTCTCTCAGTTTTCAGTAATTTAAAGACTATCCAAATGAGAGCTCTATCACCACACCACAGAGTGGAAATCAAGCCCCCTAAAATAGGGTTGAGGCTCATCATAATTATCTCTCTTTGGAAAAATACTTGGTCTTGCTCTGGCATTTTGTAGCAGCAGGAGACCATCTTGTGATGGTATGCCTTTCCACCAGCATTATCACTTAATTCCCTTCTTTTTGAAGGTTTTTATAGGGATTGGGTGCAGCTGTTTTTCATCAGTCCCTTCTTATTAGAATTTATAAAAATCCTGATTAATTTAAAGCCTGTTTCAACTGCTGCTTAAGGAGATTGAACATTCTGGCCTTCTTTCACAGTAGCATTTAAAACATTGTGTGCAGTATTACGAATTTCCTTTTGCTGCTTTTTTGTGCAAATATACTCATAAATGTACTGCTAGTGGAGACATTTGTCTTATTCTGAACGGCTTAATTTTTTCTCTCTTCTTTCCCATCTTTTAATTTCTTAAAATGTGTCTAATTTACAGGATAGGACAAAAACGTGGGGGAATAAATTTTAGCTCTGAGAGGACTGTTACATACTTAATGCTGGAGATTGAGTAAAGCCAAAAAACAGATCAGTCACAGTAACTTACAGGATCTTTCATGGTTCTTCACCCACTGGTTCACTATGAGGTTTTCAGGGATCTAACCTGAAGAAATTCTTAAGAGAAAGGGTTTCTCCTTCACCAAATAGTCATTTAGCTGTCCTGTAAAGGATTTAAACACCTTTGTGTGTTACTTCCCGGCTGAAGATATTTTGATCTCTCTCTTCTTGAAAATTGGCATAGTTCTGTTTGTTGCTGCAGCTGAAACTAAGGCTGAGGAATTTTGGTCTCAGGGCTGCCCTCTCCCAGGACTTGAGCAGGTCGACAGTGCTCTGAAAACCTCCTTCTGTTATTCTTGAAGCAAACGGGGATGGGCATGGTACAGTGAGAGAGGCTGGCAGAGGCAGAGAACCACGAGGGCATTTAGAGCAGGGCTGCACGGAGTCGCTGGCTCCCAGGGAAGGCTGGGGAAGGCTCTGCTGCATCGGCACTTCTGGTATCTTTTCAGGCACACACTGCTAGACTCCAGGCAAACCAGAAGGTTTGGGACACCAAGAACATAGCTCCAGTGTTACAGGGTTGGGAGAGCAGAGTATAGTGCCTTGAAGACCAGCAGGGCTATGGCTGAGTGAAAATGTCAAAGAAAAATGTTAGCAAGTGCTTAAAAGAAGATCTTAAAAAGCTTGTTGCCTGGAAGCAGGGACATAAATCCTAAAAGATACCTATCTGTAGGTTACAAACATTTCTAAAATGTCTTTGTTTTAAATGACAACTAAGTGTCCTTAAAAAAAAAAGCAAACAACAACAACAAAATATATTGTTATTTTGTTGATTTCCTGCAGGTAATTAAAAGGATAAGGAAAATAATTTCCCTCTGGAATCTAAAGACTTCTGGTTTGGTCCTGTTTTGCTTTCTTAACCTCATCCCTTAGTTATGTTTCAGCAGATGTAAATTGTCTTCTCCAGAAATCCTCCTGATCGCTTAGCATGGCATGACCTTGTTCTCCCATAAAGACTTTTGAAGCATTCTCCCCAGACCTTAAGAAGATGTTTTTTAAGCTAATAGGCTCCTGTATTGAGTGAATTCTCCCTGAATCAAGGAGCAAGTTCACTGTTAGAATGCCTGGAAAAAATCATTCACAAATGCATTTCAAATATTGAGGGTTTTGTCATAAATGATATTTCTGCTATTATTTACTGTGGTTTCAAGGCAACAGGAGTTTACAGCAATAACAATGAAATTAGTAGCCAACTATCAGATAAAATGGAGAAATAGCCAAATTATTAATTAGGTGACATGATAGAGCCTGTATGCCTCAACCCAGTTGTCTTCTACTGTAAAAATGCTGTATATTGCATAACACTTCTACCAGTTTATTGGAGTAAAAGGGTGAATTAAGGACAGAACAGTTTTCTTCTTAGATTATTGCAAAGGCTCTACACAACCACCACAAGATTCTTGTTTAAAATACTGTTTATGGTTTCCCTAAGTGATTCATGTGTTTAGTAACATCTTAGTTTTGTGTTTAGTAACATCTTAGTTTAATGCAGGGTATCTAATCAGTCTCATGTAGCAAATGTGTTATATGGAGAATGTAAATTGTCTCTGAAATAGGAATAGGACTGTGGGACTTGAGGTTCTGTGTCCTTTTAAGCCACATTTGGGGTTTCTAAGTCTCAGTAATATAATTTCAGATTGACTTTTCTCCCATAACAGGAGTCTACCTCTTTTTTAAAGTGAATTCCCCAAATTCTCAGTTTAATTTCAATGCTTTCATTTTCTCATTGGATTGCTCTCCCATTTTCACACCCCTGTGGAAGTTCCCCTAATTGTAACAGAAATGTGTAATACTCAATTTAACAATACATTTCCAACCCCATCCTGTTAAAATAGGTCAGAAGTTTACAAAAGTTTACAGAAGTTTACAAAATCAAGCCTGATATTTTTTCCCTTTTCAAAAGAGAAAATGTGACCCTTGAGGATGTTAACACATTTGTAGCTAGAAGGTTCTAGGGAAAATCTGCAGTAGAACTTTATTTTCAACATTAAAGGAGTTCAGTGAAAAATCCATTCCCATATGGCCAGTAGTTAAAAAATTTCAGAACTATAATGCTATCACATCTATGCTGTACAATATTTCCTTATCTAATCCAATTTCACCCTCAGGTAGTGATTTGATTCAGGTATCTAAAGTGACCAGTGAAACTCACTTAGAAAATCCCAGTCTTGGTTTTAATGGGTAGTCTACAAAGTTGTAGCAGGGAATGAATGATTTTCAGAAGTCACAATTCAGGTTTCCTTGTGAAGCAGATACACAGATACAATTCTGAAGCTGGGGTGCATAAACACATACTTACCCTAGACAATTACCTTATTTTGATTTCACTTATTTAGTTGTAACACCAGAAGTTCTTCATTTTTACAGCAGAGTGAAAGTCTTGAAAAGCCCAGTGCAATGATGAGACCAATGGGAGAAGCCTACAAGAGGTTAAAGACACGCAAGCATGGCTCAATTAACTGGTTCACAATGAAGAGACCCTAATGGAGAGCGAGGGCCAGAGAAAGGGAGTTCACTGAGCAAGGCAGAGCTTTTGATTAACTGACATTTCACATAACTGAGCAAATGAATGTAGTCTTTAATAAAACAGTTGTGTTTCTGATAATACCAGTCCTGATAATTTAGTTAAACTGTGCTAGTCAGAACTTAGTTGGTAGTTGCTTGATTCCACTGTTTGCAGCAGGGACATGGTTCAGCTGCAGTGGGGTGCTGATGGAGTGATACAGGCAGCCAAAGGGGGCACAGCAAACACTGTGAGGTTTGTACTTGCTGTCGTAACACACTTACTGCTCCTTGCAGCCTTTGGCAGCCAAGGTTGTTAGACGATATTTATAATGCATGGCAAACTTTATTTGTCTATCTAGGTAGCTTTGGATTTGCTGCTGCTAAAAACAAAGAGGGACCATAGATGCAGGGCTAAGTTACTAACTGGATGTTTATTCTCCCTCCATCTTGTTTTACTTTGCTATCAAAACATATTTTGTTTCTGCTAATATAGAAAATTAAGCTGTAGTAATCTAAAGACATTTACCCTGAATGAAACCATTCACATGCAGCTTGAATATGCTATAACTTAACATAAATTGACTTCACACCTTTAGCTGGTTGATTTATTTAACTTTCCCAAGTGACCCTGTGTAGGCAATCCAAAATGTTTAATTAGTTAAATGAGGACTGCCCTACAAGCTGTATCTCTTACAGCCTCTCTCAGTCCCTATCCTGCACTTTTTCATTACTGTGCAAATATAAATTCTTGCAAGGGGCCTGAGGCCAGCTTTAGCTTACTGCTTGGACAACACTTTGGACTCAGTCTTTTTCTCACTGCCATAGGATCTTCGCTTCCAGCCCTGTTCTTGCAGGATTCTGTCCTCCCACCCAAGCAGATTTACAGGGTCAGATTTTCTGGTATGGTGCGCCAGGGTGTCCTCCTACATTACCCACCCACCCCCATTTTTCTTCTTTCCCTTTCTGACAAATTTTTCTGCTTCTTTATGGTGTTATGTTAATTTGGTATTTTTCCTGGAACCTTTTCCAACAAGGACTCTCACATTTCCTAACAACATAGCATAAAGCAAAGCCATGATGTAGGAAATCTATGAGTGCCCCCTCTCGTCTGCTTTCCAGTAAAACAGCTCTGACATCTTTTCCATGGAGGGAGAGAGGAATACAATAATTTGGCTTAATCAGTCCATTTGCATTTCTTTACAGACTGAAATGGAATAAAATAGAGAAGTTCACAGCATGACGAATGTAGATGCCTGCTCATACTTGCAGACTGAAAGGCTGAGCTGACCCTTTTTGGTGTGAAGGAGATTCAAAAGGCACGTGTAATATTTGTTTTTCTGCCTACTCCACATTCCTCAGTTTTTTCTCTGCAGAAAGAGAAATGCTTTGGTATTGCTTTGATCAGAAAGATCATAGATGATAAAATATTCCCTTTTTTCTCAGCCCTGCTTGAACCTTGGGATTCACTTTTCCTTGAAACAGGATCTTCAAAAATGGTTGCACCACGATATGAAGAAGTCTGATTTCCCAGCTAGTCAGACCCATAAATATTAACATTCTTACGGCTGCTCTAGAATAATATAGGGGGAAAAAAAGAAATCTATCCTTTTGAAATCTCCTAGGTGATGAGAATGGAAGTGGCAAGTGGAGGCCACACAAAGAACTAGTGGGAGCATGGATCCCCCGTGGTTACTGTAGCTGGGCTGTCATCCCCAGAGCCAAGTCTGCAGAGCAGGGCTCTGTCAGGACACTGTGCTGCAGGATGGCTCTGGAAAGAGAAGGCTGTGGGGTAGGATCCACAGGGAGGTGGATTCGTGCAATCTGCATGCTTGAGAACAGCCTCTGGCTGGGAAACCATCAGCTCCTTGCAGTTAGATGAATATGGAGAATATGGAGGGCTTGAATACAAAAATCCTAATCTGTGGGTTTAAATATTTCCCCCAAAACCCCTGAAATGTTTTTGTGTCGTTAATTGAAAGTCTGCAATGCAGCCTGATTTTTGTTCTCTCTTTGCCTTGTTTTCATTCTCCTGCACAGCTTTTGGTTTGCTGGCTGGAAAGTGACCCCTGGAGACAAAGTTAATCTTATTTCAGGAACTGTGCCCACAAAACAGGGAGATGGCTGTTGAGTTCTGGATAATATTAAATTTTAAAAAAACTGCAATGCAGCACTGAAGTCTGTGTGAAGGCAGTGCTTGGGAGCAGGGCTACACTGACAGTGACAGGGAATAGAGGCTCTGATTTTCCCGGGTAACATGCAAGTCCAGTGCTCTGTTTTCCTGTTAGCACATCTAGATGTCAGGACTTTGTCTGTACCATCTAATCAATATGGTGATGTGGCTGGCTTAATTAGCTCCAGTTCTTTAATTAGGCCAGCCGGGGTGCTATGTTGATGTGGCCAGGCTGCCCTGGGACTTCAGCAAGTGTCTCTGCACATTTTTGCACTGCACAGACCTGTCGGCTTGATGGGATTTGAGAGGCCACCCTGCACTGTGAGGGATGTGAGCAGTGCACTCATGGTGTTTGTTTGGTGCTCTGCCCTTGCTGAACCCCTAGACTAGGTGTGACTGAGCAGCTTGTGTGCTTTGTTTGAGCTGGGGTTCTCTCCTGGGGAAGTGAATGATCCATCCTGTAGCAATTGGCCAGACCAAGACATATTTCAGGGCTTTGCCTTCGTAATCTCCAAATAATTGACCCCTCAGTCACAGTTTCTGTCTCCTGGGTGGATTCCACTGAGGAGAGACTTCATGTCTCACTTTTATTATAATTGTGTTAAAAATCAGTCATCTATGGAAGGAGAATCCTCCAGAAATGGGGTTTGATGAGTTCCAGAGGCTTGAGAAAGGATGCTTCTCCCGGACCCACAGGATGGGCTGACACCAGCCTCCTTGTCCTACACCTTGCCCAAGTTACCCAGTGAGGTGATTTCTCTTATCTCTGATACAGTCCACTTTTTTTTTCAAGTCCTTCAATGCTAACATATTATTTTTATTTTCTTTACAGCTTTGTGATATTTACCCTTTCCTAGGATACTCTTCCCAGATGAGACTGTATTGCCTCGGATCTCTGCCAAAAAGAATTACAGATGTTTCAAAGAAAATCTGCAAAAACCATGTGGCTGAAACAGAATAAATTATGCTTAAAATGAAGGAAATGTCCTAATAAGTGAGAAATGCACCAATTTCTCTGAGAGCTTTTTTCTCTGCCTCTACCACCTGTGTTTATTTTTGTTTTTTACTTTACTGTGTGGTACAGCAGATGGTTCGTTCACATGAAAGAGTCTGCAATAAGGCCAAGGTTGGAGAGGATTTTTAGAATTTCTGAAATTTTCTGACTTCAGAGTACTTTACTAAAATTTACAGGTGTGTTTCTTCACCTGTACAACGAGAAAACATGGTTCTGGAGCAGCTCTTAGGATTACAAGCCCTCCCTGACAGACTTCAGATGGAACACTTGACCCAGTCATCAAGCAGAGCCCCAAGGGTTGGCAGAAGCCTCCCCACCTTGAAATGAGGGAAATGAGTTGCTGAACTCACCTGGGTGACACATCTCATTTTCTATCTGCAGCAGGCTGTGAGAGACTGAAATATTAAGGGTTATAATGGCTCAAATGATCGACCTGTACAAAAGCAGAGGAGATTTGCTGACAGTGTAAGGTGAGGTCCCAGCCCAGGTGCAGAGGGTGTGAGCACCCACCACCAGAGGCTGCACAGTGGAGTTTGAGCCGGGTAAGGAAAGAAGCAGGTCCTGCCTGGTGGGATAATGCTTTTACCATGCCGATGTCCTCCCTTGCACACTGGCTCAGATGTGGAAACTCCCTTCTGGGGAAATATCAGGACATCCCCACGGAGGCCTAGTCCCCTCTGATGGGGCATAACTGGCTCAGCTACACTGACGTGAGAGGTAGCTGTTTTGTCATGCCTCAAAGACCCCCAGAGTGCCCCCAGACTCATTTCTGAGGCCTTTCATGAGAGTGATACACATGTGATACGCAGTGTTGCATCAGATGGTATACAACTCTCCACCTTGCTCAGGGGAGTACCTGGACATTCTATAAACATAAACTTATATAAACCCATTGAAACCCTGTGTTTTGCGGGCTTCCCCTACTCCTGATGGATCAAGACTGAGCCCATAACTTCTACCACAAGATTTTGAAATTGCAGCAATCTCATTGCTTGGTCCACAGGTAGTACCTTTGTATTCTTATCTTCTTTTTCTCTTCCTTTCTTTTCCTTACATATTTTCTTAAGTGTTATTTTTTATGTTTTTATATTGCTGTATTTCTCCAGATAATAAGCAAAATGGCTAAATACCTCCTTTCCATTTAACCAAATCATTCTGAAATAAACCTCCTGATAATTTAGTGCCATTTCTCTCTTATCCACCCCAAGGGAGCTATTATTAACAAGAACCTCAGTTACCCCTGCTTCAGGGAGGGTCGTAGCACACTCTGTGTTCAGAGAGGAGCATTACTCATTTTTGGTCTTGCTGTAGCTGTATCCCAGGAGAAACTGCAAACTTGAGTGATGTCTCGTCTCCTTGCTTTCCAATGAGCTTTTCCCTTACATAGAAATGCCCACTGCCTGCACATATATGCACTCCAACAATGGAAAATACTTCTGATCAGCTAATTTTAGACTTTTCCTTTTTTAACTCTGCTTGAAAAGCCTGGCCCAAAGTCTCAGAAAACCTGGTTCAACAGAAGATGCCAGATTTTTACACCTTCCTCGCCAAACCACAGCCACTAATCAAATATCTGATGGGATCATCAAGTCATTCCAGAGAAAAGGCATTTCCACCCATTTCAGTCAGGAAAACACTTCTTAGATTAAAGTTTATCTGAAGAGGAGGAAGGTATTTTTCTATAAATTTGTACTCTTTGCTGGATTTTTCTCTTCTGTGTTTGATTTTTTAAATTTATCATATATTCATACTACCAAAACTTAGGTTCCCTGAAGAACCATGAGAGTCACAGTAATAACATTCATGAGATGAGGTCATCTGTCCTGTTATGGAAGAAAGCTGTAATTCCACTGGAATTTCATTATAATTTAGCATGCATTTGTGTCTGCTTATTTGAAAGTCTTTCTGGATAATGAATTGCATCCCTTAGGCATTCCATAATAATTCTTATTTTTGTAATACTATATATTCTGTGCATTTCTAACACCATAAAAGTCCATGTCAAGCAAAATGATCAAAACACAATGTAATTTCCTCAGTGTAATTTAGCCCAAATTTAAATTCCTTTCTAGCTATGTATTTTAATTATGCAAACTAGGGACTCAAAGTAATTTTGCCATATTAACGGAAAGGACAACTGATTTTCCCAATGTGAAAAAATGCAAATCTCCTCAGCCTTTGCTTGGTTCCCAGACTTGCTATATTTTGATGCATCTTAGATCTCTGTTTTACCATGTGCATAGAGTCACCTCTCAGGATCTCACTGTCCCGGGTGTGGGTTGTAAATGTGCCTTTTGTTTTTTGTAGCTCATGAGTAATCTATACTCATTGCACATTGCTTTCTTGGTAACATGTGATCCTTGATTGTCTGGTCTGTGCTTGGGAAGAGGTTGAGCTTTTTCTCACAGAAATATTTGAAACCACTGAGCGGAAATGTATCCTGAGCCTGTTCTCAATGCTCCCCATCCACCCTGTAACACTGAACAGCGTGCCCAGTTAGGGCTCTTATGCTGCTGGGATCTGCACATGCTATCCTGTGTCACTTCACACACTGTAGCTATTGTCTCCCCATGTTCCCCTCAGCAGCCACGATCATGCCTTCCCTGGCTTGGCTATCACAGCCACATGGATTTTTTTTTTCCTTCAGACTCCACTAATAAGTTAATTAGGGCAGGATTAGCCTCTGGGAAGTGAAACCAGTTAGTCTCTCTCTTCCAGAACGAGGACCTTAAATGATCTTGAACATTTTTATTCCCTTCCTTTTGCTTTTTTTCCCCGCAATCAATCAAATCCCTTCTCTTCTAACTAGTTTGCCAGTAGCCACCTATCAAGCGTTTCTCTCATGAACTTACAGACAAAACAGTCCTCTGTAGCATGTTGTCAGGCTACAGCCAAGTTTGGTGTCTGGTAGAGCTGGAAGACAAACAAACAACTCATCCCACCTCCAAAAATACTCTGCCTGACTCTGTGCTGAGTTTTCACACAGGAACAAGCTCATTTTCCTCCCTAGTTGACTAATTTCACTCCTCAAGCAGTTGGGAAGAATCATGGTGGAGATCTTTTTTTATAAACACCAGTATGTCAGTGTTTAAGACAGGATTAAGACAGGCAGAAAAAAATGTGGTTAGCCAATATAAATGAATTTTGGCCTTTTTCTGTGTTAAAAGTAAACAAATTCAAAATATCAGTCAGTTTGCTGTGGCTAGAATTTAAAGGATCAGCACCGTCCTTGACATCACATCCAAGCCTTGCTGCAATGTCAGGAAAATCCAATCCTCCTCCTGTTTGCCCGGCTGATTTATGAGGGCAGTTGTTCCAATGGATTGTATTTGCTCTGGAAGACCTTCAGGGTTATGAATTTGCCCATTGCAGTTTCCCCACGCCTCTGCTTCCCCAGGAACAGCAGATGAGACTGGGAGTGGCAAATGCAGGAAAGGCATGGAAAGAGCCAGGGAAGCACTCCAGCTGTGAGCACAGCTGTGTGAGGTCTCCCCACATCCCCTGCTACTGCCCCCAGACATGCAGGGGCTTCTCCATGGTGTTTGGAATTTTTGCACTGTTTCATACAACATGCCTGATGCAGATTTTGCTGCAGGGCCTCAACCATCAGTAAGGAAGAAGAGGAGGCAGAGGCGAAACTTTTGAGGAAAGCTAGTTGTTTTCAAATCTGGAAATGCAGCTTCTGCTCTGAGCTTTTCTACCTGCTGGGCGCAAGGAGCCTGCAGATGTAGCTGGATGCTCTGGGTGCTTTGCTTGGGACTGTGTTCTGAATTACATACTCATGAATCTTCATCTTCTGAACTGCAAAATGCATCCTATATGTTAAAGTTAATAGAGCAAATATCCGTTGACAGGGAATGAGAGGCTAATGCCAGGTGGAGCCAGTAAGAGAGACAAATGTAGAGATGAGCACACAGAAAACGTCCAGGCAGTTTCCAAGCACCACTTAATCGATTCTACTGACAGCTTTGCACAGAGCATGCAGCAGCCCCAGTGCCTGCCACAGCTCTCCCTGCCAAAGGGCTGGACTGCCCGTGCTACAGACTCTTCTCAGCATCTTCCCCCTGGCACTGGAGCTGTGGTTAACAGCCCAGCCAGGCTAGGCCAGGGGCCTCTTGATATATTCGGTATTTTAGAACAAAGCCATCATTCTCCAGGGCACTTGAATGCTCTGTAATGAACTGAAATAAGGCAGAATGTAAAGGCTGGGAGATACAGGCACTCTGCTGGAAAGCAAAGTCATTAAAAATAATGAGCAGTCTTTCACTTCCTTCTTTTTATTAACTTTCTGCAGAGGACAACCTGGCACTTTATTTTTAACACAGTCCCCACTTTACTAATATCTGTCAGACAGATGAACTAATTTTTTTTTCCACAACATGCTTCACAATATTTAGAAAAAACATTAAAAAATTTTAAAAGAAAGAAAGCCTGAGCTCCTCCCTCCCAAATTCTTCCTCTCTATATACCTTGGATGGCTTCTTTTTCAATAAGCTCTCTGAATTCAGCAACTCCTGCTACACCTTGTGGAGATCACATGAAAAGAAATGCAAAACAATGCCACGCCCAGCAGCATTTGAAGCCTGTGTATATTAACCATCAGTAAGAATTAGTGAAAATTTGGATGAATGGAGTTTTGCAATCTCTTCCTTGGGACAGAGGCACGTTTGTCGTCACAGACAACCCTGGCTTCCTGACTAAGGTAAATCAGTCCTGCTCTGCAGAGCAGAGCTGAAACAGGTGACAGGATCCATCAAGCATTGCATGTCCTGGGTTACTTTTGAAGTGGTTGCTCAGGCACAGCTCCACAGCCTTTAGAAAAGTCTGATCATTGGAAACCAGTCTGTTAATTGCTCTAGCAGTTCTCTCTTCTCCTATAACCACAGAAACCATCAGCCCTAGCTTGGAACCATAAGGTCAGATCCTGACCTCATTCCCTGGACCAACATCCTTGGCTCCTCTGCTCATGCCAGCTGCCCAGGCTTGTAGCCCTTTGTAAACATCAAGGTACCAAGTACATGGAAGGTTTAGCTTAGCAGCAAGCAATGCTAGAAAATTCTACTGCTGTAATCAGACATGTGTCTCAAATCACTGCTCCAGATCTAAAGAGCTATTGAGTAGGATTTAGACTTCTAACTTACACTTGCAGTTTGTCTTTGTTGCAGCTTTAAACTGGTTTTTTTTGTTGTTATTTTTTTTAATATATTACTGCAATTCTACCATCCGGGCCAAGGTCTCATGGAATCCTAAAAAGCAAAGCCTCTCCCCAGGCCCCCTTCGGTAAGATTTGTCCCTGCTGTCCCTTAGATGGGTTCTTAATTTCTGCACTCACACACAGCACTTCTGTGCTTGGATCACAAAAATCTGCTGTGAGGCCATAAATGAATATTTCAGAAGGGTATAAGATAAACTGAATGAAACATCAATATGAATAAGCAGCGTATTTGCATCAGGGGTGGGTGGAAAGGGAGAGGGAGCTTGCTGAAGATAGACAGCAATATCTCACAGCCCTGAACTGCCTGCTGGCTATGGCCTGAAGTATTGGGAAAGCCTCAGAGGGAGAGCAAAAGGAGCCATGAGCAGCCTTTTAGTACTCTCTGGGTCTGCTTAAGCAGGTGCCACCCCGTGCAGAGCCTCCAACTGAATTTAGCTTCAGATGATGACATCCTGCAGCCACAGGGGCCCAAATCATCCTTTAAAGACACCTTCACAAGCTGCTGTGTGGTGATTTGGGGACTATGGTGTAGATTTTCTTACATGACTATAGAAAAGCTCGTATAGTTCATGTCAGCCACATTAGTCAGGATTTAGAAGGCTGTCATGATAACCTAGTGCTGATCCCCTGATAAGAGAACAAATATTTAAGTCTGTGTTGGTTACAAATATTTGCACTGGAGTTCTGCTTCCCAGTTGTAACTGATAAAACGGGTGCTGCCATTTCTGTCGAGGAAGGTCTGGTGACATTTTCAGGATACCTTCCAGAGGGATATATCTCTGAGTTTGCAATCCATGCTCTGGCTAGTTTTACAGCCACTTCCAGCAGCAGCACAATGGACAAGCCCATTCAGTGGCAGCAGGTCTGCATTTCATATTGGATGTTGAATTTTCCAAGTTAAATATTTTTAGAATTTCCCATTTGTGTCTGCATTTATACATACAGCTACATGTAAAGATATATCTGTCCTGGTTGAGACTGAGTCAAATTTTTAAAAATCTTAAACTTTTCATGAGTTGCATGAAACAGCAAAGCCTTTGTTTCAGTCAGTTCGCTACAGAAGGCCAGAGAAAATTCAGTTAAGAGAAAAAAATATTCCTTGTGCTTATGTATCATCATGTATTAATCGTCTTCCTCCTGTTCCACAAATTGCTTTGGGCTGTACTGGTATACAAGGTATACACCAGCTGAGGATTTGTTTTTGAAATCCCTGTTGGGTTTGCACTCCAGCAGGGCCTGTGCCAGAGACTATCTCTGACAGCTCAGAAGAGATATGAACTGTAATTGATTGTGCCCCTGAGAGCTTTTCTTCCTGTTTGTGTGTGTGCATGAGAGACAGAGGCAAGAGGGAGAGAGAAACTGTCTTTTATCTTTTGCCAAAACTGGCTTTAATCCAGCACTGAGCTTTTCTTCTTCACTCATGCTCTGAAATGCTCAACATTATGCGTTTTCAGGGTGGGACCAGAAAAACGCAGCTTTCAGGGAACATCCAGAAATTTCAGAAAGAAACCCTTTTTCTTTAGTTGAGAAGCAAGGGAGGCAGCAGCATCGATAGCAGAGCTCAGTTTTGAGACATGGAGGGAATGGCATTGCCACACCACACCAGCCCTCTGCAGTGCTGAAGGACTCTGTCAGCACTTCCAGATCCTGCCAGGGCAGTTAGAGGGGTCACAGCTTGTCCCTTCTCTGCCCCCTTGCACCCCCTTCCCCTGCCCAAGTCCCTGTTCTGGGACATGGGATGCTGTGGTGTGGAGGCTGCATTTCACATCCAGCCTGTAGCCAGTGAGGAGAAGGCTGGTCTTTTCACCAAGCTCTGAGACAAAGTGGAAGGACATGAACCACTTTTCCTGCTGCTGCATCTGCCCATCTTAATGCCAGTAAATCAGAATCATTGATTCATAGGACATCCCAGATTGGAAGGAACCTCAAATGATCATTTGGTTCAACATTTTGTGGGAAAGGGAGATTATAGATGGTAGTAGCACCCTGACCAATCACATATTGAAGGTCTCCAATGACAGGGGATTCTACCACATCCTGGAGAGGTCGTTCCAGTAAATGATTGCTCTCACTGAAATAATTTCTTCTGTATACCAAAATGGAACATCTCTTAGTGCAACTTGTACCTGGTGTCCCTTCTCTTCCCAATGTGGCTCCTTGTAAAGAGAGAGACTCCATACTCTTTGTACGTGCCTTTTAAATACTGGAAGGTTATGGAGCTGTTCCTTCTGGAAGACATTCCAGAGAATATAAGAGATGGGAAATGTTTGGGAACAGCCAGAGTGCAGTGAGTGATGAACAGCCTGATAGCTCTCATTACTGAGGTGACAGGAATCAGACTGGGGAGAGCAGGACATATTGTTTTCTTTGACTGTAGCAGGACTTTCTACATTATCCTTGGAGCCAAACCAGGGAGACATAGGCAAGGCCCTTCAAATCCAGGATATGTAGAAATCAATTCATTGGATGGTGACTAGCAAGACCAAGGACGGTGACCAGCAGGGCTTCCTCGGTCCAGAGAAGAGATGTCTTTGGAGGGACCTTATTCCTCTCTCCAAAAATTTAATGGGTCTGTAGAGAAGAAGGCATATTCTATTTGGAAGTGTGTAAGGCAGCAGACATAAATTGCAACACAGCAAATTCCAATTAGATAGCAAGATAGATTTTTTTCCTCAGTATAAGGGTAGTCAAACACTGGAAGAGGGTTCCCAGAGACTGTGAAATCTCCACTGTTGAAGATATTCAAAACTCAAATATCCAATGAGACCCTGAGGAACTTGATCTACTTGGTCTTCTCGTTGGAAAGCCAACTAGGAATGAAGGGGTGGGGCTCTGAATTGTGTATGGTATTTTTCATTGATATCTTAATTATTTTCCCCCCTCATTCTTGTATAGGGCCAAGAACGAGTCACTGTGGGGCCTGATTTAAAAAAATATCTGTGGAAGTTTTCTCTTCTATAGTTACATTTTCCTTGCTTCTGCTAATGAAAATCCCACTATGATTATGTAAAATGCCCTAGAGAAGCCTAAATAACTTTATAATCTTAAATAATCTATCAACTAGCCTTATTTAGCAAAACCTTCTCTGTTAAAATAGCTTGAAAAATTATTTTATGTGAACCTGATGAACTGTTTTCCATAAAGCCAGATGAAGTGGCATGGCTGATAGCATTGAGTTGAAAAGAGAACTTTTCATCAGTAACTCTGATGTTTTGCCCAGTATTGATGGCAGGTCCAGAAGCCTGCTTTCAGATCACTGTATTTATGCCTTTAAAATAATGGCACACATTAAGGTCTTTCTTACGGGCCTCTGAAAACATACACCAAAACTTTCCCAGCTGGATACCAAAGACTGCACATTTAAGTAATGTTTGCAAAGGCCATGAGAACGGCAGATGCTTAAAAATAGGGCATGTTTATTTATGTGTTGAACATGGGTTTAGGCATCTAGCTTCTTGCATGAAAATTACACAAGTGTGAATAGCCCACTTCCAGACAAGGGTGGTTATGCTTGTGATCATCCACTTTGCTCATATGCAAAAACATGCTGAAAGTGGGTGTAGACAGCAGGAACTCATACAGCATGGCTGTGCCAGCAGGGGAGGGCAGGATTTCTTCCACCATCAGATTTCAAATGCAGCATCAAAAAACAGCAGAGGTGTGGAATGTACAACATGAGGATGCACCTGCACGGGAATTTGCCATGAAGCAGGTATGGGATGGAGATTGTGTGGCATTTGAGAAAAAGAGATACAGAGGTGCAGGGAGAGGAAGGGAGGGAGAGAGAGAGAGAGAGACAGGGGGAGAGAATAACCCTTTAAATTTAAAGTGGGGAAAGTGTAAGTCCTGCCAAGTCCTACTAAGCTACTGCTGCTGAGGACAGGGCTGTCTGTCCCCAAGCTCAAACCATTGCACTCTCTGCCACTTACACTGCCATCAGTGTGCTTTTCCAACTGGCTGCATTCCATCTCCCAGTCTAGGAGTTACATATCGCTACAAAAAAATCCAACTGAAACTCATATGTAGTGTTAAAAATCATGAGCATATCACAATCAGTCTGTGTTGGTTGTGGCCAGAATCCACAGGAAAGAAATTCACAGCAAATGTCTTTGCAGTGCAGAGGGTGGGAGGTGAGATTTTAGAGGCGACCTAAGTACATGCCTCAGCAGGGATGATTCTCCTGCACGGGCTCACGTGGCTGCATCATGTCTGATGGTCAAACAAGGTTGTTTGGAACAAGCTGAGTGTCTGTGCACACCCCTGTTTTATCACAAAAGCTTTGGCTCCTGAATGCATAAATAATTCTTAAGTGGTACTGCTGGCCAGAAATGGAATATATTTAGAGATATAGTAATATATTTATTAAGTTCATACTTAAATCACTGGGAATTAGATGACTTAATACCTTTGAAAATCTTGTCATGTGGCTTTCAAGTCACTGAAATGCCTCTGTAAGTCTCAGCCAAAGGGTTAATCTGATCTTGTCACCTATTGATAGAAACTCACAGGTACAGCTGGGGATGTATTTTGTTCACAATCTTTTTCAGGTACCTGAAAGGCTGGAACCATTCAGTCTGTTAAACTCAGCTCCTGCCTTGACCAAAATAAAGAGCTTGTATTTACAATGTCCCTTGAGAATGTAATTGTTACTGTTTCTAAAACAATAGGATCCTGGGAAACAACTGTTTCTAATATTGGACAATACTTTTACCCTTCAAAAACTAGCAGTTTATGATGTGGAATACCTTCTCCCTCTCCAGTACCCAGTTTGAGGGCACAACTTCCAAGAGGCAAATTCTGAAGCTCGGGCCCCTTTCAGGTTCCTCTGCTTGGTTGCCAAAAGAAGGAACTATCACAAACTGACCATAGTTAAATATAAAAAGAAAGTCTAATAAAATATTTTAGGACTAAGTGTAAGGAGAGTGTTTCCAGCCCTTCCTAGCACCCTACTTCTTCTAGCACTTCACTTCTTCCCCACCATATTTGCTCCTGGTCTGGCCTCTGGAGAGCACTGCTCTTCAGTGGCTACCTTTCTTATGCCTAATGTACCATGCCACTTTCACTTTTCCATGCTTAATTCAGAAAGGAAGGCATTTATGGATCAAAAGTCCTCACACAAAAAATCATAGAGGAAGGGAGGGAGGGAGGGAAAGGAAGCAGTCCAGCAAAAAGATGGATTAGAAGCAATAAAAGTGCTTTCTCTTCCCCAGAATTTAGGGAACTTGTGATTCCTAGTGTGAAAGGACTGAAACTTGCTATGTAGTCCTGAAGTTAAATTAAAATACAATCAACAAAGTACTTAAAAAGAATGAACATCTGCCAAATGAGTAAGCCATTAATATGTGCCCAAAGTATATTATATAAGCAGACTTTAATGCAACTGCATGATAAGAAAATGTTTGGAGTTGCTAAGTCTGTACATAGCACAAATCAAAATGTTAGAATTCGAATTGTTTTGTCACCATCTTGTGGGACATTGGGGTAACATCTGGCTTGCTCCTGATTTCAGTTTGTGGGTTCAGTGTGTGCTGAAGAAAATAGTGAGAAAATGACTGCTCTATATGCACACTATACTGCAAAATTTCAGATCCCTTCAAGTGTGCTTTAGGGCTCCTGCAGCTTTATTGTGCTGCTGAGCAAACTTTCCAATTTGTAGGTCAAATACTTCTCTCAAAGAGTGTATACAGATTCTTATAAAAGTAGGCACAATAAAGAGGGAAGAGAAATCAGATTGCTAATGCAAACAGCTATGTCTTCTCAGAGAATATCTCTGTTTCAGCCAGATTTCCTTAAGCCCTAATTTATTACTTCAAATTCAGAAACAGTGCCGAATCTGAAGATGCTTAAGAAATATGCTCCCTCTCCCCATTGGTCCAAGCAGTTGGTGTCTGATGCAAACATTTCTAGGTAAATGTGAACCAGATGTCCCCCAATCCTAATTTGTGAACTTCTGTCCCAGCTTTCTATGCTGAGGCAGTGCAAGAGAGCTGTGCAGCAATAAGGGGCTGTATGGGTAAGTGAGCTGCTCCAGACACCCTTCATTTTGCAGCCCTTTTCTTCTTGTGCTTGGCCACCAAAACATAAATCTCTCTCTTTCTATGGCCACTGAACATGACAGCATAGCAAAATATATTTGTAGTGAACAAACACACCATACTGTGTGTTTCTAAGAGAGGTGCTAAGCCTGTGAGGGCTCCTTATGGCAACCCCTCGGAGCCAGTTCTGCCCATGGAAACCACCTCACAGCCAGCCTCCTGCTGCTGCTGTGATAGCCAAGGACGTCGTATCTCAGAGGTCTGTGATAAAGAAATCTGGAGTCGGTTTGAATTTCTCAACTATTAATGAAACTTCCCTTGGAAAAAAATAGACGATCTGGCGCTACTTTGTGTTATTAAAAACCACAAATTCCCCCTCTGCCAGAATTACAGACTCTTCTGTAACTTCTTAAAAATTTGAGATGTTTTCATCAAGTGAGCATCCTCCCTCTTTAAAATGTACTCAGGGAAGTTTACTGTTTCAATTTAGTATTGCTGTTTGTGAGATGAGGGAAAGCTGATGTTGACCCAACACAACACCATGCATTGGAAATATATTAGCAATAGTTCAATCACTACATTTACCCCACCTTTTGCAGCAAATGTCTCTAGGAAAGATACTCTGTGGCCAAGGTGAAGTATGTAGGCTGTCTGTGCGAGGAACAAGGAGAATCTCTATGCTGTCAGCCTCAGGGCTGCTCCTGGGCCAGCAAATGTAACAGAGCTGGGACATGGGGTGACTTCTGTCTTGCTGGCTCTGGCATTAAGTTATTGACACATTTCTCGGTGCTATTTTGGCTTTACTGTTCTCTGGACAGTGTGTGGGCACATTTTGGAGCAGCATGTGCCAGAGGCTCCCTGCAGCAAGCAGGGACCCTGCCTTGGAGTGGGGATTTATACCTACAGACATACGGAGATGGACTATGTTTTTCTGTGTTGTGCTACTGCTTAGTAGGGTGGATGTGGCCATTCACAAAGGCAAGAGTTGAATTGATGCCTGACAAGACCTGTTCATTATTTTTTGTCTGTATTGAGTCACATTTTCTTGTTACGAAGTACCTTTGACTCTAATGCAGATATGCAGAGAAATGGATGGGAAATCATCAGATCATTTCCCAAATTTTAACAGCATGTTACCTTATGTCTTTCATTGCTCAGTGTGTTTACAGTCCTCCTGTCCCAAAGCCTCTGGCTATATAAAATAGACCACTGATCTCAGATGGGGCATCTTGTTATTACAGTAATGAACTTGTAAAATTTGTTACATGTAATAAATATTACGAGCATTCAAGGATCCTAAACCACCCAATACTCACCTTTCATGTTTCATGTGTCTTTCTCTTTCCAACGAGCTGAAAGGCTGCTGGCTCCTGACCTTCAGCAGGACAGAATGAGGTCTGTCCTGAGCAGGACACAGCAAACACTGCAGTGCCAAGCCTTGGAGCTGCACACAGGACAGCTGGGCTCCCTGACAACACCTGCAGGAAGAGCTATGACACTGATTCTGGGGAAACAGATACCACAGTGCCCCTTGGCCATGTGGAGGCATGAGCTCTATGCTGACTGCTGAAGCCCAGGCTGGAAGCAAGCAGCTCCCTGCCTCCCACCTCATGGCCAAGCCCTCGTGATGATGAAGAATCAGCACATCATCACTGGAGAAAGGACAGGGTCAATGAGATGAGTGAGGATCATTTCCCAGATGAACAAGCAGGGATTTTATATCTGCAAGGGAGATTCTTGTACATACTCTGTACTTCAGCAAATGAGATCATCCTTTTTTTTTGGAAGATCTAGATTTGAGATTATCATCTGCTAGTTGAAGCTATACAGCCATGACAATCTATCTCCTGCATGCCAAGAGGTCATTTTAATGTCCTCATATTTATTATTCTGATATCTTTAGCACATACTTGCCATAGCACTGATCACATAATTTAGCTTTGGCTCATATGGCAAAGGCAGTGTGAAGTAGCAGCACAGTATACAGTTAGATCTTTAAAGCAAAATATGCCCTCAGATTTGCATGAAATTTCTACTTTCAAAGCAAGTGATTCTTGTGTAGCTATGGAGAATTTAACTGGCAACCTTTCAAATAAGACAGAAGTTTCAAATAGCAACTCCTGATGAAAAGAAATACCACAAGAGTAACGGTGTTGCACCATTTATCCTGTATTTCTGCCAGCAATAGCACATTTTGAAAAGTAACAATTTTGAAAAATAAGCACTGGCTTTGTCCTGAACAAAATGCTAGAGGAAGGCATATGGCCAGGAACAAACATCCAAAAACCCCCAAAGCCTGAGGTCTCAATCATGGGGAACTGGATCCTCATGCAAGATCTGTGCACCAGTGCAGAATTACGTGGGTATTATTGGGGTTTGGTGAGGGGCCAGAAGTATGGCCTGCTCCGGTGACTTGTGGAATCAGACCCAGAAAGAAAAAAGACTTTTTTTTATACTGAAGAGTGGTCATGCCAATTCACATACATTTTTTGTAGTGCAGCACCTTTCAAAGAAACCCAAATAACTTTGCCAGGTTGGTTCTCATGCTTGTGCTGGCTTATGCCTTTTGATATGGAAAATGCCACTGGCTTGATCAAGAATGTAAATATGGGGGTGGGTAAAAATATTTAAATACTTAAATACCTGGCTGCTTGAATGTGTGTTTCTAGGGCAATATAATTAAAATAAGAGATCTTACTTTTTTCATTGAGTAAAGCAGAAAGAAAAAACTTTTAAGAACTAACATCTCCAGAAGAAATTTTGTTGTTAGAAAAGCCAAGCACACTCAAGAGGTATGAAATGTTTGCAGTGTACAGAACAAAACAGAGAGAAAAAGTAGCTGAGCAGTGCAAAATTGCTGTAGATACATTTTTAAAATTTAAGTTTTATAATTCTTACAGCTTATATATAATTTAATATGGCAGTAAAACCACAACACTGGTAACAGTGGTGAGGGGTTTGCTTGGATAAGGGCTAGGTAAGCTTTTCAGGTAGTCAGAAGCACCTTTCCTTATTAAAGTGCTCTCTCTCCCTCTGCTTAAGCAGGGTGTAAGTTACTGCTGGAAACAGTGCTCCACACTTCACTTCCTTTGCTGCTTGGGAAATACTCTGAACATTGAATTTCATATGAGGCAATGCTGTCGACAGCTGGTGAGACAAACACACTGCAGGAGGCCGAGCTTTCAACCCAAAGAGTATCTCCCTTTTTCATGCCTGCCTATCTGCATTCTCCAGAGACCTGTCTCAAAATAATCTCTCAGTAAATATTTGGCAGCATGATACCAAAAATTCACTTGTCCACGAAAGAAAATGCAGCAATGACTCTCTAATCTTACCGTGGAAGGGATGCTTCTAGAAGCAAAATAATGTCATTCTTAGCTGTGTACTTTCTGGCCCTGCTTTTATGTCAGCACACAGGTTTTGTGGTTTCCCTTTGAGGTAGCAACTATGAATTAACTTCTTTTCCCTTCTTTCTCGGAAGTTAGAAGTGGAAATTCAGTTAAGGAACTGGAGACACTTACTTTTCTGGCAAAGGTAGTAATAAACCCAAGACAGAAAACAATAATTGAAGGGCAAAAGAATTCTTAGTTAAATGCCTTGTAAACCCTGATGAAAGAGGCTAGTGGTGGTAGCCTTCTTAGCCCTGTCTGATTTGCAGAGCTTCCAGGAATACAAATGCCAGCAAGGCTGCTGGTTTTTTTCTGAGATGTAAAATAAATGTTTTTACAACAAGTTTTTCTGAAAGATGTTTTAAATACGAAATGCTAAAAAGAAAGTTTCTGCACTCTGATTTTACAAGTACAAATTTTAATTTGTGTTCTGTGCAACTACATTTTTAATTATTCCATCTTCCAAAAGTAAATTAAAAAACTCATGTATAATGATGAACTGACCATGAATGTCTTTACCATGATCAATAAATGACTGCCAGAGACAGCTGAAGTGCAAAAAAGGATTTCATCCTACAAGGCATAAATATATACTACTGCTATGAATCACTCTAGTCTTCTGCAAATAGAAAATTCATGAGCTCTCCTTGAATGTTTCTTGCTTCTGTAAACCAGACTGCAAAAAAAAGGCCATACAGTTATTTTAAAAAAGCCTTTCAGTATTCATAAATGAGGGGTTTCACTTTCCAAAACAAAATAGTAATGATGAGCAAGACAGAAATAGCTTGTTTTATTTCATCTCTTCAGAGAGAGTAATTCACTAACATTTACAGCTCAGATTCTCCATGTTGCATGCTTTGTTTAATTATGCAAATAAGATTTGAAAAACATATGTGGACAAGAAAGTTTTGTTGCTGGAACAGAGATAAAACACACACAGAGATTAAAGAGGGAAACATTTGTTTATTGAAAAGGAAAAGGTTCTGGATGGCAGCAGAGTGAGACACGAGACAGATGAATGTATGCACAGCTGTTCATGTTTAAAGGCAGAATATAGACATAAATACAGTTAGATCTTTGCTCTACTCTGCTGCTACAGTATTTTTATACAATCAACTCAAACAAATATATATCATAACTGAACACAAGGATAAATTTATCAGAAACAGAGCACAGATTGCTTCTTTGAAGCCAGGATCCTCTCAAGCTATAGTATTACAGAATAAACTTAACTGTGCAAAAGCAAACCATCTTCTGTGGATGGCAATATTAAATGTCAGACCCAACTCCAAGTCGGATAGTTTATACTTCTGTTTGAACAAAATTCAGGTAGTTTACCCCTATCACAGATCTTCTATGTCTGAAGGAAAGCCAGTACTGTGAAACAGGAATGCCCTTTAAAAGCAGTACTTTTCTTTCTATAATCTATAAAGCTTATTTTCAAAGTACACCAGAAAGAGAGAGGGCCCCCCTCCATGCTTTAGTAATAAGGCTAGTGAGACCATCCTGAAAAATCATAAATGCTCAGGCAATGATGGCCAGATGCTATAGGAGAGCCAACATGCCATACAAGGGAGACCATAAACAGGGATACAAGTACTTCCCCAGAGTTGCCACTTTCTAGGCTTTAGAGGTCATTATTTCATATTGGTTCTGCCATGGTGACCTCCAGTCATACTTTACCTGCATTGAGTAAGATACCATGTAAGTGTTCAAGGCATTTAAGTGCAGTCTTTAGTATTTTATGGTTCAATTTCACAAAAGTAGAAATATGGAAGTCTATCATATCATGAAAATTAATTCTTGAAAAATGCTTTGATGAGCTTCTTTGGTGTGCAGTAGGAAATCGTTTTAATTTATAAATAAGGCCAACATGGATTAACTGCCAACACGGATTACATTGAAATCTCAGCTGTGATGTTTATATATGATGCTCATTTTAATGTTCCTTATTTAAATATTTGTTTATCTTCCTTCAAAGTTATTTTTGTAAATAGTTTTCCTTTATATTTTTAAAGTTAAAATTATTGCAGCATATTTTTTATCCAATTATAATTCAAGTTCAGTTTTGACAGTTTCATATATCTATTGTTTCTTTATGGAAACTATAAAAACAACCCCACATACTCCTTCCTAATCTTATGTAAAGATTTGCAAGAGGTAGAAAGCACTTGCAAGACAGTAATATTCTATCAATATTCTGAATTTCCCAGGAATCTCATGTTTTACTGCAATAAAAATGCAAAGACACAAATCCCCTCCCCTGCTACATATAACTTTCATTTCAAATAGCCAACAAAACACAGAAGTTACACTGAACATATTCCAGGTTACAGCAGGGGAAGAAAACCCCAAACCTTCATCTTGTCAAGTATGTCTTGGATATTACAGCCTTTCAGTTAGATAAGAAAACGTGTGATTGTCCATCAGAAACCTGCACAGACACGTATATGTGCTGAAATCACTCAGGAATAACTCTGCCCAGGAACGTAGGATTGACTGATTGTACAACACAACACGTGTGTTGCAGATCAAACACCTGGGCACATCCTGCTTCTCTGCAGAGGGAGAGTGGCACAACAGACCAGGATGAACTCTGCTAGAACAGAGACCTCTTAGTGTACCCAGAGCCAAAGTTTCTATCTCCTCTGCTGCCTCCCACATATAACCTTTGGGGAAATACAAGTAGAAGATGTCTAGAGGATGAATTCATCAAGAGAAGTCACAGGTACTGTCACATGACACATAAAGTGACATTTTGTTAGAGAAATGTGAAAAACAAGGTTTTTCACATCTGGTCCCTTTTTGGCACTTAATATTCAGATAAGCATTAAATGTGTGTGTGCACACAGAGAGGCAAGTTAAGAGCAGTTCTGTCACCTAATATGTAATGCTGCCATTGATGGGATTGAAAACATCCTAGAAGCCATCTAACAAAGCACTGTTACAATCCTCTTTAGCTATTACCATTTTTTTGTTCTTTATGGAATAGTGATAGGGCAGTTAAGCATTTAATACCCTAAGCATGAACCCAAGCGGGAGAGCTGTGTGACTGTGACCAGCCATGGGCAGCTCAGCACATGCAGACCCAGGAGCTGGAGCTCATGGCACTGCCATGGAGCACCCTGCCACTCTGGCAAGCATCCCAGCTGCCCAATGGGATGGAAATTCAGAGCAATTTCAATTAAAGGACATGGAAACCTCTTACTGCAAGTACAAACCATGATCCTCTTTTTTGTTTGCATGGTCTCCTAACATGTCAGCATCCTCAAGTCTCCAATTTCTTCAAAGCTGACCATCAGGCTTAAGTTTTTCTTAAATTGCCCTCAGGATAAAAAGTTAGAAAGTTGAAATTGGAATCACTGATTAAGCCCTTTTTCCTCAAAAAAAACCCAAAAAACCAACCAAACAAAAAAAACCAAAACAAAACCAAAACCAATATATATTCTTACATGGGGAAGTCACAAAATGTCAGAACATAATAATTAGTAGAACTGAAACTCTAAATCAAGGGTATAAGAAAGAAAATATGCAAAAACCTATAATAAAATATAGTGCTGTTCTGTGCAGAAGTTGGGCCACATGATATGTTAGAAGCATAGAAAATACATTTTTGCTCAAAATTATATTTTATTATCCAAGAAAAACACGATGTATTGAATACTGCATTAAAAGTCACTTTGTTTGGCAGTGGATTCTCAGAGTGACTTTGTGGCAGCAGAGCTGAACACTTTGTAGCCTGTAAATGAGCTGAAAAGAAAAAAAGTTATCTTGGGGATAGAGGCAAACTGCAGTTGTCCTTCTGCCAAAGCAGCAGGCAAGGGACCATGCTATAAAGGCTTGAGTTACCACAAAGAGAAGAAAATTATTTCACATTCTTACATTATTTCCGTTAACAATTTACAGGGCAACCCCCCAAAAAATATAGTCAAATGAGGGAGGATAATTGGAAAGAGCAGACAGACATGGAGTTCTTCCCTCTGAAGCAGGCTTTGCCTCTATAGAAATTATTCCCATAACCTCCAGGTATTCCAGTACAAGTCAATGTATACCACTGTAAAGGAGTATTAAGAATGTAATTATTCTGTGCATAAAGAAGTGAAATGTTTTTGCAACATTTTGTACTTTGCACTTTAGTACCAAAAACAACTCAAACAAAAGTACCCTGGTACCATTCACACAAGCATATTTATTATATAAATATTTTATAAATTACAAGATTTTAATTGCAAATGTAAACACTTCTAGGAAAATAATGTTTTATAGTCTTATTAATGTTTACAACTATTATAAGGCACATAGTGCAAAAATACATTTCTGATGCAGAGATCACAAAATAATTACCTACATGTGTTATCTTAAAAGAAGTTGCATACACTTCTGTGGTACAGTATTGCTTTTAATTAATACATATTGCTAATTCATGGCTAACTCTTTGTGGGTAAAAATATGATATAGCTGCCACTTGATCTACCAATTGTACTGGCATGCAAAATGAATATTTGGTTTACAGAATGCTTATGGTCAGAAAAAGCACAGGTACATTATAGTTATCTGGTACAATAATATACATTATTATGCAGGTAGAAAATTTTATTTTGAATACCTGAGAGTTGGCCCTAAAACACATTTTCTGTATATGCATGTATTTCTACAGTTCTGGACTATAAAGTAATTCAAACCAACAAATCAAAGTGCTAGATCATTTTTTAAACCTTGTAACTCTTCTTCAAATAGCAGATGTTAGAACTGTATTTACAAACATTGAAAAATCAAACTTAGTCAAAGATGGACACCAAAACCACTGTGGGCTTGATGCTGCCTCTGTCCAGATTTTTCACTAAGGTTATTGAAAATTATGCTGAATTGGACTTTGAAGGATACACACTATAGCCTTTACTAATGTGCCATTGGCCAGGGTAAAGGAGTAAGGTGGATATGGAAAGTGTTTAAGCAAATATATATTTGTGCAATTATACACAAGATCCCACAGTAAACAGACTACATTGCTTTCACAGTATACTTGGATGAGAGGAGGGGACTTAAAATCAGGTTTTGAAGCAATTTGTTTCCTTATTTTCTTTTTCTGTAACCACAGCAAACCTAAGACCTGATGTTTAACATGTGCTACAGAGACTACAGGGGTTAAACCACACTTCTCAGTAGTACTGCTAGGATTTGAGCACCACAAAGAATATAATGAAAGGGATGGGGAAAATATTTTCACTGAGAGAAACACACAGA
Organism: Acridotheres tristis; assembly: GCA_037013685.1. NCBI lineage: Eukaryota > Metazoa > Chordata > Aves > Passeriformes > Sturnidae > Acridotheres > Acridotheres tristis. The sequence continues at coordinate 30,775,077 of CM072885.1, read as the reverse complement.
TCTATAAAACTATCTCAAGCATTTTGGCTATTTACTTTTCTGCTGCAAATTATTGACAGATAATCCCTACAAGATGGCACAGAATTGGAAGTATTGAAACTACCTGTGTCTTTATATAACAGCAAAGTTTTCCTTTCTATATTTTAGCACAATCTATCAAAAAGACCAGCAGAGTATAATTTTTACTAAATACTGCATGAAAAATTATACCGGTAAGTTACAGGTAAAGAATTACAATTATGGCAAAATTTAGAATGTTATCCATGGAAGTAATCCTAGTGCAATTTACTTGTTAGTATGTACTGTACTTTGAATAAATGTTTTTCCTTTAAAACCTGAAGGTTTCTGATTGTGATTTAAGCACGCGCTAGCCCACAAACAGATAATACAACCTTGAGTAAATCCTGAAGAAAACAGGAATTCTTATCAGTGAATGTTACAGTAATGAGCACTACAGACATGAAAAAATTAAAATAAACATATACAGAGCACCTACAGTTTGAACCTAAATGGCAAATATCCCTGCTTTGAGGCTCTTAGTAAATCAGAGTTCTCACTGTATTTGGAGTTGGAGACCAATAATTGTGTTAGGAACACATTTTCCACAAAATCCTCCACATCTTCCATATATTTTAGTACCATCCTGGGAATTAGACAAAGAGAAGAGTCAATCAAGAAAAGCAATTGAAATCACAGTTGCACAAAAGGCTTTGTTTGCACACAACAGACCTTTCGACATATCATACCTAGAAACACTAAATCGAGACACAGAAGCATTAGCAAAACAGGAACAGAGAGATCCTTTATCATTGCCACTCTACACCTCGTTCCCACACACTGTTCTTGTTTAACTGGTCTTTTTGTTTCCCGGGCCAATAAAGCTGGGAGTGAGAACAAAAAGGATCACCCTTTAGTAGGATGATCTTGAACAAAATGTGGAAGGTTGGGTGTTGTGTTTGAGTCTTTTTAAAAGCATCTTCAAAACTTCTAATAAACCCAATTAATACAACAATAACCTCTTAAAATCAATTAAGAGAAGGGTAGGCAGGTAGTGCTGATCTGAGTTAGATACTGGATGGTGTGATTAAACATTGCTGAAGAAGACTTAAATGGGTCAGAGACCTTGAATGCTATTTCTGATTCACAAAAATCACCGTGGCTTTCACCACAGTCAATGCTTGTACCTCTTGTCCAAGCCATAAGAGCAGGTAAAGGAAAACAGCATCGACTCACGTGGGATTTGTGTATGTCAGCAGTCGCATAGTTGCCCTGAGCAATCCACCTCACTGTACTGGATAATCTCAGACCTGTACCAGCCAAGTTAATGCTGAACTGTCCCTAGGCGGGGAAAAAAAGAAAAAAGACAAGGAATAGGAAAAGAAAATAAAAAGGAAATACAGAGCTGATAAACAGAGTTCAAAACACTAAAAGACTTTACATTGGCATATTTACACATGTTGCTTAGGATATGTCTAAACATGATGTACTCATAGGTCTGTACAAAATATGGGCTGGTTATGCTGCATTACACCCTTTCTATGTATATTCACAACACAAAACCAAGTTATTCTGCAAGAAGCACCAGCTGTGCATCAGTTGATCTATAGCATCTGACTATGAAGACAAAACTAACATCAGATGACTGAAATTATTTTTGCCCTTCTACAAATGAAATTTTAATTTACAAAAAGTACAGACTTGCAAAAGGCAAAAATGAATCTGGTTTTCTTGAAAGACTTTTTTTTTTTTAAGTTTCCGAATTTTTTTGGAAATAACTTATCACCACATACTGCTGTCTGTAAAGACAAATCACTGCTTGCACATCTAATTTTCAAATGTTTGCACACTGTCTAAGCATCATCATCTTACCATGTTCCATTGCTTTTTCAGTATAACAAATAACACAACTGAACAAGAACATAAGTGGATGTTAAAATAAATAACTATATTTTTAAGTGGAATGTTTTGCAACACAAACCATTCACAACAGATATAGAAGCTATTGATTTTAAAACATTTGCCTACACGAATACAGACTCTAATAACTAGCTTCAGTCAGTTCCTATGAGAATAGGAAATATATTAAAAGTAACAAATTGCACTACCTTGGTAAACAAACTGGGATACAGAAAATTATTAAATTGCATTCACAGAGAAGTACGATATGCTAAAAAGAGGTACTACGTCCATAAAGAGCCTAATGATTAGTTCAGGCAGCACTACAATCAGAAAGCTGTGCACCTCCGCATTATTCACTGAAAGCCTGGATTTCTGTATTCAGACCTAGTAATTTTTTATTGCAAATGGTAGCTTCTGTGTTTTATTTCCTAATAATGTCATACATATATAAATATATATAGCTTTTATTATGATAATTCACTTAAATTCTTTTGCAAAAATTCAGTTGTACGGCAGATTTATTTTGAGAGCACTTCTATGTAAAGTTACTGCACTTATAGCACTCATGGAACTCTGGATGAGCTCATAAAAACTCCTATGGATAGGGTACGTTGTTCTTCAAGCATCCACAAAGTGGAAGATTTCCATTTAATGAAGGAGGAAATTCATACAAAAGGTGTGGAATGATTTCCACAATTAACAGTCCCAGAGTAACTTTTTTCTAAGCGATATCATTTTGCAAAAATAAATGAGAAATACTATTACAATTACAATGACAGCTCAAGAGCTGTCTGACACATCATGCAGCATATGCAAGGTCAGGAACAGATTTCAAGGACTAAAAGGACAGGCATGGAAGCCTTTTGACTGCATCAAAAGTGTTAGCTTCAGTCAGACCTTATAAATTCAAATGTGTCAGTGCCAAGCCATGTCAGCAGAATGACCCCCCAGTAGAAGCTACACATCACAAACAGATTTGTATCGTACTGCACCCAAAGGATTTGCAGGTTGAAGGCATCCAATACTGTAATGAACTCCGACTGTTTTCCTGTCAGGGGTTTAAGACTGCCAAACCTAGGCACGTCATTTGTACATAAATTGTACATCAATTGTCACTAGCTGCCCTTGGCTGGGTCCACCAGCTGGTCTTAAGTTTAGGCAGCCAGGAGAGATGGACAGCAAGGATTTACTTCCAAGCAAGTGGAGCCAGCCAGTCTTAACTCCTTTATAATCAGGGAAAAGAATTCACTTTCAGAGGCCATTTGACCTCATCCTAAATTGTCTAATATAGTAAGATAGCTGAAGTGTTTTCTAAAGAGTCCTGTTTCTGCCAATGGGCTCCAAAGGTTGACTAGTTCAGACTGAGGCTACATCTGTATCATCAAGAAGGACAATGCAGTATAAGCAGATCTGTAAAGTAAAAATTGGCCCAGAGAGCCCAACATCTTTGGACAGTGCACAAGTCAGGGGTTTATTTTGGACTAACTCTCCCCTAGCCCATGGACTGAATCCTCAATAGCATTAGAGTATATTAAGATCCTTCCTCTGAAGCTCATTGTTGGCTTTAGCTTCATCCAGAAGGGATCCTGTCTTTTAAACGTTTTTTTTTTAAAAACCCTTTTTTAAAGGGTTCATGTCTTTTAAAATGACTCTGTGATGTGACACAACAAGCAGCAAACTGGGACATTATAGAGATTAAAAAGCACCACCCAATACAACTAGAACACTAATGTATACACAACAATGCATGCAGAAATTTTAAAGTAAACTGCTAAAATGGATTGATTTCCTCTGGTAGTCTTCAAAGGCATGAAGCATCAGGAGAGGAACAGAGAAAAGATAAGAAAAATTATGCGGAATTATAGAAAAGTCAGTAGAGGAAATGAGAAAGCTTTAGGGGAAACAAAGGATACATCACATCCAGAGGGAGGCAGAGCAATACGTAAAACACACAGAAAGCTGGATACATATACATGGAGCCTACAGGGAAAGGATGTAGTAAACAATTTGAGGGAGAAACTATGAGGGGCGGATGGTGGAACAGGAGAGAAGAGAGTAAGGAAAAAAATACCTATTACTGTTGTACACTGACCTTACAGAATAGGAGATTGATGTAGAACCTATGGATCTAAACAAGTCACATTTTTTTTCCCCTCTTATATAAACATCTCAAGGGAGTAAGAAATCATAAATACCTGTGGACATCTGGCTGCACTGTAGCAATCTCCAGCTGTAGCAAATGGTACTGCTCTCCCAAGTATAGTCTGAGCAAAAAGAAAATCTGTGGCTAGAAAACAGAAAATTACTCAACACAAACTGCTGCATTTGAAATTCAGGTGGAAACAGTGAAAAGTGTGAAGATGGTGGGTGTTTTTTATCTTTTGCATTGGGTGGGGTTTTTGTTTGCTGTTTGTTTGGAAGGGAAGGTTGTGTGTTTTGATTTGAGAAACAATGGTTTGAATTTTGGTAATTGCATCACTAGTCCAACCTACAAGTCCAGATTTCCCTCTGAGATATGAGTGGGCTAGGAAGAAGACAGATGTGCACCTGGACACTGCACCCAGTGAACTGGTTGTGGGCCAACTTGCCAGCTGCAGGCAGGGGCTTAAAGCATCACAAGATTTCCTGTCCATTTGGTTAGTGTCTGCCAAGTTCCGAGAAGGGACTAAGCAGATCATAGAAACAAAGATTTTCACAAGAAAAATAAGCCGTGGACTAAAATAAAATAAAATAATGGGAACAAAACCTTAGAAAACGAAGGTAGTTCACATATAAAATACGAATCTGTGGGATTCATACCACTTGACTCCTTGGGACAAATTAACAAATATTGTTTGCCCCAGGATGGCACAGCTGGATCTGTAAGTGGGTCAAAACAGTAATTTGGTAATTGTGACCACATACAATTTCGATAGAATGCTCAAATTGGCTAAAACTAATAAAATGCTTACTTTTAATTTGCATAGAAGCAACATCAAATCTTATTTTGCTAAAAATCGTGAAGCCAGCTGCAAGGTAATCATTTTGACAGTCACAGTCTTGCCTTCTGCTTCCATTGAAAGGACATTCATATGGATTCTGCAACCTAAAGAATAGCAAATATTTAGTCTTCCTTTTGAGATTTTTCCTTAACATCATATCATGGTGAAAAATAAGTGTATTGCAATATGCCACATAAAAAATATTAAACTACCTTTACTGAACAAGAAGGGCAGCTTTGAATCTTGGCTCAACTGAAACACTAATGTGGATCAAAGCCATTTCTACCGAAGTCAAGACAGAAAAAAATTGTAATCATTTAGTACAACTAACATGATTTCAGGCTGGAAGTATCCACATTTCTGTATGTGTATTCACATGCCTGGATATTTAAAACAGAAAATCAAGGAGAAAAAATCCCACTTATATTTCTCAGAAAAAGTAAGTATTATTTTATTTTCTATTTTGGAAGGAATAAGTGCACTTCATAAAGTTACAAAACCACTTCTGTACCTGTATCCATATACTTCAGAAAAGTTTTCTGCTTGACCTTTTACCAATGTCAAATATTCTTTGGGATTCTCTAAGTGCATGCCTGAGCAATAAATCTGGGAAAGAAAATGCAACCCTTTAGCAAAATCTTTATTAGAAAAGTGTTACTTCATAAAAATATGTACTCATAAAAACTCATAAATATTAACAGTACCTTTATCATCCTTCCCTTAATGTTAAGCAGATATTCACCATCCTTTCTAATCCCCTTTTTAATCTGCATATCTTTGCAGGTGGTAAGAATTTCACCTTCAAAATGAATGATTAAATCATATTAATATTTCAGGAACAGAGCTTCGTTTTAGGATTTAATTTTGCATAGTTGCACTCCAAATATATTTATATCTTTAATATAAGCAACCTGGGAAAACATTAACTGCATAAAATCACAGCTATCACTTACATTCTTTCTCGCGGCAGATCTTTCTGGCATCTGGTTTTAAATGTGGCAGGCACAAGTCACTAGATAAGCCATTTTCAGTCATACACTCTACTGTTCTCTGCTTTATCCCCACTCCACAAGATGCTGAACACTAGACATAGATAGCCATTAAGACTTAGTTTAGAAAGAAGCAAATAATTAACATCATTACGTCAGCAACTTATTCTTGGCATTTATTCATGTTAGAGGCACCTACAAAAAATGAGCTCGCACATCTGTACTCACTTTGGTCCACTTCCCCACTGCCCACGTAGCTGCTTGTGAACATCCTTTGACATTACATTTATAAATGTACGGGGATGGCTCCACTGGGCATTCTCGGTAGGCTACAGTCCGAAGGCCATGGACATGCCGACTTTGAACAGAATGGATCCCAACACAGTACGTGATCTTCTGCTGGTAACCAAACCCACAGCTTTCTGAGCACTGAAAGAAAATCCCAGGCACAGAATTATTTCTGTGAGTATTTCTGTGGTATTTCTGCAGAACTGCATTGCAGGTAGGTCAGCTCTGATCCCTGCTCTGGCAAAAGCCTGTCATTGGAGGCGTGCCACCTTGGGCTGGAACATGAACGCTGCAATTGTTACATGTGCAAGGAGCCCCAAAGCCCCGTATGCCCTTTTCTCAGAGGTTCCAGAGTCATTCCCTCTCAGCTGTGATACATGCACAGACATGCACACACAGGCAGTGCAGATCTGCAAGGGAATTAAAGCACTGATTAATCACTTCACTGAAATCAAGGGAAAGACTTTTGGATACTTCAGTGAGGTCCGTTTGCAAAAATTTCCTGGGAACCAGCAAAGGAATCCTGTGGTAGGGGAACCTCCCCTCTAGTTGGTGATCATAGGTCCTGTGGGGTTAAGGGAGGACTCATAACAGCCTCTACAATAAATCCCGGCTAACTTGGAAGGTCAGTGTGGAGAAAGTTTAGACAGTCATGTTCAATCGTAAATATACTTATTTTTTTCTCCACACATGTAACCTACATTTTACAGCAATATAACATTCTTAAATGTTAAGTTATATAAAAGATGTGGGAGTAGTACAATTAGTGTACCTGTGACAGTTCTCCTGTGAGCACAACATATTTAGAGGGAGATACCCTGCAGGTTTTGGATGATGGAGGCTTTGTGGCAGGATCACAGAAGCTTTCATCCACTTGGAGCTGGTTTTCATTCACACATTTAACTTTCCGGTATATTTCCCTTCTTCTAGATGATGCTGAGCACTAGAAGTGAGAAAATCAATTGCAGTTTAACTAGACATTTACAGAATGAAGTTATCTACTGATTGCCACACACCAGTAAAACCCAGAGAGCAATACCTTTTGACATCTTCTATCAATGTCAGACTAAATTATTCACTGAATCAGAGTTTTTTACTTTGTTTTCAAAGTTCAGGTACTTCTAATCAGCTGAAAAAAAAATCGGTATATGATAACAATGACACTGTAACTGTTGGGTGAGACAGAGGAGAAAATGAAAATGTCAAGCAAAGATGACAGGTTGAGTGTAAAACCCTACCATATGAAAAGGAAAGAGACAGAAAAGGATTTCAGTGAAATATGAAAGAAATAAGTTGGTCCTGAAAACAAAACAAGAGAGAGGGAAGGGGAGGAGGGAGAGGGAGGAGGGAGAGGGAGAGGAAACTGCCTCTTAATCAAGCCAGTGCCAGTGCCAGCTTTGAGCAGCAGTAGTTGTTGAGCCTGTGCCTTTTCCCTGAGGGTCCTCAGGCCTCTCCCCATGGCAAGCTGGTGGAATGGTGAGCCACCACAGCTCTGCCAGGACAGGATAAGAACCTTGCTGCAGAATCCAGAAAAGCAGAGGTACAGGCCAAGTAATATTTATCAACAGCATGTCCCCAGCTATGGGTACCTGAACCAAGCTAACTTTTAATGGCATGGAGGCATTCTTTGTATTATGCATATAAAGAATAATCCAATCACAAGGTAATGGGGACAGGCAGATGATTTCTTTTCCTGGTGCTTTATATTTTAGCCTTGTAGGCATTTTCTCCCTAGGATAAAAAGGCTTCACCCAGTCTACTGGCTGGAAACTGGAGAAATGTTAGATCTGTATATATTTCTGCTGTATGGGCAAAACATTACAAGTTTGGTGGAGGACATCCTGCACCGGGAGTGGAATGCAGGTGAATAAGCACTTGAACTATTAACACTACACATACAGGGCTGTGTATGAATGTGGTGAGAGAAGGGGACAGAATGCAGGAATTCCAAGAAAACAGCAATATACGTGCAGATGAAGTTATGAAATAGCTGGAGAACGTACTGAAACACCATATGTTTGTAGTGGAGAGCTTCAAACACTCAGCTGGATTACACAAATGTTTGCTGGCAAAGGATAATTCACCCTCATTCTTTGAAAGTGTACATTTGTGCATTCTGAACCACATCCACTTATTCCTGAGTTTGACAGCTACATATGAGAATAGAACACTTGAAAGAAACATGTATTTCTCAGCTTTCCCCCAATATAGTTTAACAAAGGAATATATGTCTGAACTGCATTAATATAATCTAGGTTTTGCAGAGCACCAGCCAATGTTTTACATATTAACAGTTGTCACTTCTATAGCACTTCAGTTTTCATATTCAAGGGAGATTGCCCTAGAAAATTTAGCATGGCAGATTATTAATATGACACAAATGCACAAAATGGTTTTTGTTTCATGTTAGAGAAAGGCTCTTCTGCACACCATTTCAGGTATTATACATAATTTTTCTTTTTTCTCTCTTCTCCATCTTTTTATGTTTGCATGTTTGCAAAAATAACAAAAGTTCTTAAATTTTTAGCATATAGAAAATAGTAATGACACCTTTAGAAATGATAGCTCTCTCCTGAAGGTATCTGTAGATTTTCTTAAATATGAGAAAGCATATTTAGCAAGAGAATGCTGAGTTTTATTTTCTTATCTTGCTTCCTCTTCAGAAGGAGAATAGTGAGATTTATTTTGCTTATCTTTAACAAGAAAAGATGCTTCGAGTTTTTAAGACGCTTTAAGTCTTTCGTAAAGAATTTCTTACAAACACTGTTGTCCAAAGGTTTTACCTCTGAGGTGCTTACTTCCACATGTTATTTCTTCTGCATTTCTGTTCTTAAAAAGCTGCTTTTTAAAAAGATGTTTCATAATAAGGATTTATGAAACGTCTTATGCACTGTGTAGAGAAGTATGTAGATACAGTCCTATCAATAAGTACCTACTCAGAACTCCACCAGTTTTTATCTACAACAATAGACACACAAATCCGTCAGAGATTATAAAAAGACAGTACAAATAAAGTCTGACTTTTTTTGTCACTTTTTAAGTTTTGCAAGCTTGACCTTCAAAATTTCCAGCATGATCATTTGTTATTCTGCAGCATAACAGCTACTAGAAATGCATCCAAATGGGGGGGGGGGGAAGAAAAAAACAACAGAAAACCCCCCACACTTATTATGCCCTACTACATAACTCAGTAAGTCCTACAAGCTGAAAACCTTACTCACGTTTTCCCACTCATGTGGCAGCCAGCGGTAGGGGCGGCAGGCGGGCAGCTGGCAGCGCCGTGTGCCAGCGGGGCGCGGGGCGCGGCCACACGCGGCGTCACTCACCTGCCCCAGGCCGGCCGCCTGGCAGGACACGGCCCTGTGCTGGACCCCCGCTCCACAGGATACAGAGCACTGAAATGGATCAACGATAGTCGTGTCACTGCCAAACGAGACAGTCCTCAGGACGGAGTACAGCTGTCATTAAGAGTTTCTTAGGATATTATTTAAAATATACTTCACAGCCCTCTTGATACGAGTACAATACCTGAAGAAATTTGTGTTGAAAATGCAAAACTACAATTAAAACACTTTAAAAATACAAAAAATACTTGCATCTTAGGTACCTAGCTGAGATCTCTGCCTACCTTAATTCATCACTATAGGCATATGCAAAGCAAAAGTTTACAAATTTGCAAGATCAACATGTGAAGGTCTGAGTTTATATCTTGTCTTCATTAGAGACTGACAGTCCTGCCTGTTGTTTTAAAATGCAAATACTACGATATAAAAGAAAAGATATCTAAGTGTTTCAGGTTAGAAAAGCTTGCAAAAAGTGTAATATTCTGAGGACACTATCTTTTGCAGGTAGTACTAAGAATTTTGAACCGTGAAGAGCTTAAATGCCAAATGCCTCTTTTCCTTCTTCCTGGCCAAAGGAATTTCACTACACCACTAATGCCTGCTGAGATAAAACTAATGCCTTTTACCCGAGGCAGATGCACCATTATGTCCCAAAGTCTGCCTAAAGGCCCAGCCTCAATCATAGAGCTCGTATTGTTCTATCAAACGTGACCAAAATGTGGAGAGTGGTACTGTGTCTTTACCAATGTGAGGAATCATGTGCTGAAAGAGTGAGTGAAATACAAAATATTGCAATGTGCTCAGTTACACATAATTTTACAACAAGATGAGAGATGTTTTATAAAACCAAACCAGGGAAAAGGCCAGTATTTGTTCCACAAGCCCTTTTTCTTGTCCTTTTCCCACAAACCTGGCACCATTTCACTTTTTAGACTAAGACAGCAAATAGTCATACTCCTGAATTCATTGCAGAAGGTAAGAAGTAAACTTTAAAAATTTACTGTTAATTTACAAGGTAAGATGAGGGAAGTCCTAAGTAGCTATTCAGTGCAAAATTCAGATTAGCAAATAATTTCAGTTTTCACAGACATTTTTTTCATTGTTTTTCATTATTTTTCATTACTCTTAAAAGAAAGAAAAAGAAAATACAATTAAGTACTTGCTAATTTGTAAATTTCATTGCAATGTGTGTACTGACAATTATTCCCTCTGAATCAGTGTGTCATGAGCATGATTTTGTCCTGTATTTTCATGGAGAACATAATTATTGAAGCTTTTACATACCTCTTTCCATCTGCTGGCCTTCCATGAAGGACATCTTCCAGCTCTACATATTTTGTATGTTCGTGGTTTTTTCAAATGTTTGCAGTTGTCTTCTTCTATTTTTGCTTGGAAGCTGTTAATACAATGCACATCACGAAACTTCAGACCTTTCCCACAGGAAACAGAACACTGAAATGAGAAGTGTTATTTCATTACTTTGCTAAAAATCTCAGAGGAATAAGAAAACCAGAAAAAGTTGTAGCCTCACCCAAAATGGACTCGGCCTTTATAGGAGTTTCTGTATTATAACAACATCTGCTGTATGTGTCTGAAATTTCTCTGTAAGCTCTCCTGTACTGAGCATTACAGATCAGGTGCCAAAAATCTCTCACATCTTGTTCATTCATTGATGTCATCATTGAGAAATCCTAAGCCATCCATATCCATGCAGGAGACAGCTTGATACTGTGATCTCACAGGAACATGCTCTAGCAGCTGCCTGTTTTCAGCACGTGTACTGCTATTTTCATGTAGGCATGATGCTTATTGCAAGCACCTACGAAAGGAAAATGCAATATCATGGCTGTGTGTTTCCAGCTACAAAGTCACGTTTGCTTGGCAACTCCCCTCCATGAGCTTTGGGTATGTTAAGGTACGTGGCAAAAAGGCAAGAGAAGAGGTATGAAGTAGACACTACCAGTTAAAGTCCTTGGAGATGTGGACTTGCCCCACCATCCCAGTATCCCATTTTCTCCAGAAAGCTGCTACAATATACACAGCTGGTTCCAGGACCTGCCTTCCTTCCTCCAGTGTCAAGCTGATGGGGCTGCAGGTTTGTCTCATGACACCCAGGTGAGACTGCAGCATGCCTGATGGATCAGGCTCCTCTGGAGAAACAGCCATTCCTCTGCTAAATTGGTGTCAGACTTCAGTGAGGTTTGATCTTAATTCAGCACATCAGGGCCGTCCTATGCACCTACAGAGTAGGGCTATAGCACCTAGGGAGCCTTCAGCCAAACAAAGAAGTCAAACATCTGAACTTCTTCCACATTAGGTGGCTACTCAGCTGATTTATCCTGAACCATGAAGAGTGTGAATATAAGTACTTTAGTATTTTCTTCTTAAATATTGTCATTAATACCATTTTACATCATCCTATTAAAAAGTTGAGATCAACGGAGGCAATTTATTTCTGTCTGGAAAGAGAACACATTTAATTTGTTCTAGGATTTCATCCATGCTTCGTTTTATGCTTGAAAAAGCACTTCTTATGGGAAGAGAATTAATTCATGTAGAAAAATTATAATCCAATAAAAATTGAACTTTTTAGTGGATGAAAAAAATTTAAATACAGCCTTTCCTCAAAGCAATTAAGATATTTCTCTTCCATTTATGTTACATCATCAACATCTACATCATTAGCATTACATGATAACTTAACAAAGCATTTTTGAATGCTATTTTCAGGAAATTAAGTTCAGGTCATCCAGCTTTCAGTACAGAACCTGGTAAATATTTGCCAAAGAACAACACCTGGATGAATGTTTTTAAAATAGAGAACAAGCAGCTGTAATAAATTAATCTGCTAGGTAAGAAACATTTTTGTCTAACAGTTTGTTAAACAGAATCTCAGCTTACTCACTTGTCCTCAATATTACACGGATTTTTATGTTTTTAACAATTATATGTATAATCTTAAAGGGTTAATTGAAATTGCCACTGTGTTTAAAATTAAAACTTTGCAGAATGAAGCAATACATTTATCACACAATACAATGGGTAGCATATTTCTCCTATGCAATTATATTTACAAAAAAGGTAAGTTCACTGGTTTGGCCACAATTTGCCTTTTACATGTCTACACTAAAATCTCCATAAAAAGAACACTTGTTTCTAAATTAAATTATTTTGCTCTCAGCAAAACCTTTCAAAATAATGTTCTTGTAGTTTTACAGTTTACATTTTATTAATTTTGAAAATATTTTAAGATAGGAAAATAAGAAAAAATACTTGAAATTTTAATATATGACTAACGTAGGTCAGAAAACTTAAAATGCTCAAATCACATAATTATGAAATCCTTTCAGAAAACTTAGCTCTGAATTCTGAGGCTTTACTTTCAAAGTAGGTATGATAACTTGTATGCATAAAAACTAAAATACTGTTACTATCTGATAATTGACTCTACCTTCCCTTAAAGCTTTCTTTTTCAAGAATTTCAGACATAAACTATCAGCATAAAGGCCCCCTAAACTCTAAAGGTTCTTCCGTTTAATTCTTTAGTAGGAAGTGAAGTGCAGCACAGAGTTACTTAATGTCCTCCTATGATGTGTTAGAAAAATACTGCGTGTCCCTCCTTCCTCAATGGCCTCTTCTGCAGAATAAATCAGGCTCCAGAGAGCTCCCAGGAGAGGCCTTGTGGGGACAGCATTCCAGACTGAGAGCTGCAACCATAGAAACTCTCCTAAGAAGTCTCCACTTCAGGAGGTGAGGAATAAGGCAGAGAATAAACTCACAGCACAGCATAGTCTCACTCTCTAATTTTTTGTTGCCCCTAATATTAAATACTAAGACAACACTTTCCAGCAGATATACATCTTTATTTATACATCTTGTGCAGGTATCTTGTATTCAACAAAAGTTTTATTTATTCTACAGGGCTCATGGCTGCAAACAGCAATAGATTATGCAAAGAAATATCCTATCCATACTATCTATCCGATCTTATCTATCCTATTCTTATATCTAAGGCATCTCAGCCTTAGAAAGATCTTCCCATATCTCTACTCACTAGATACAGAATTACATGTTTACTTCTACACAGGTGAGAACTTGATCTGAATTTTTTGTGTGGTTGGCCTGGTTTTTTTCTCTTTGTTGGTTCAAATTCAACTGAGTTATAGCTCTGTTATATTTAAATGCCCTTATTTGATCTTTATATTTGGTGCTATTACTTCTAAAGAAAAGACTAAAGATTTGTGTGTTAATTTCTTAGAAGCTATTATTAGCAGTCCCAGATCAATGCCTGCTTTGCTTTTATAAAGATGTTCGACTTACTTTTGTATTCGGAATATAATTATACAGGAATTAAGAGGGGGGTTCAGAAAGGAAAATACCTGCTTAGATGTTAAAAAATAACAGAGGCTTAATGAAGAGTGAATTCAAATATTTCACCCAAATGCTGTTTAGCTTTGATGGCTAAAAGTAGCTGAAACCTAGATATCTAAATGTAAAAATGCAGGAATACAGATGAAAGATACCTAAAATCTGAAGGCAGAAATTCCTTTCAATTATTTTAAGAATGTCTGGGGTTTTTAAAAATAAAAATTATAGGTAATATAGTTTATCTTTTCAGTAATGTAACCTGTATAAATCATCTGATTTATTTTTTTCTTTGCTTTAAAAGACATTAAGTTACAAAATATTGCCAACTCATACTGTGTAAATGCCCACATTTAAATAACTTTTTCCAGGGAGATTTTCACTCCATATTAATTTAATGTTATATTTAAAACTCAAAAAGACATATTCAACATGTTGGGACTATATCAAAAAACACTAAATGCATTTAATCTTTAAAAGTGTACAGAGAAAGCATTTCTGCACATAAATTCGCTCTTATTTTTTCCCCACATTCATCAAGATCTGATTTTCTGTTTACAGGTATCCAAACCTTCTGTTGAATAGACCTTACACTGAAAAAAAATGACCATCACTCTGCAAGAAGTGATTTACTATGTGTCACTTGTATGCTTTTATGGGTTTCAATTAATGAGCTTTTCAACTGGGAATCCTTTGTGGGCTTTTTTTTTGTTCTTTAGTTGCCGTTTTTTGCTTTGGTTTGGTTTTTTCCTACTTAATTCATGAAAGAACGCTGATATTTAATTTATTATATTAATGTGGTTTTGCTCTGATGGAATGAAACTCCTGATGCTTTTAAAAGCTAGAAAACCTCACAGATATAGAGCATCTGTAAACTTCTTCTGCTTAAATATGATTGCCAAAACTTAAAAACAAATAAAGCGCTAAACTAAGATGTGCTTCTAAGCAGCTTTGCTACAACCCAGTGCTTGGGGTACTGCATCTCCTGGAATTTCATGGAGCTGCTCCTGCCCACTTGAGAGTGGTTCCACAGTGCCAGACTCTTACATCTGCTGTGGTGACCATCTCCCACCAATCCGTGTGAGGAATAGAAACCTAAATCTAAGGACCAGATCCTTTACAATTTCACTGGGACAATAAAATAAAATTTAGGCAACTGATTTGAAGACTGTTACTCTTATTGCAAACGTATCAGTTACAGAAGCACCGAGATTAGCCCTGGGCCACGGCCAAGGGCCTTAAAAAAGTTCTCTTAAGAAGTGCTAACAGTCTAATTCTATAAGCATGCACAATCTCTTTAACAGACTAGCCAGATCAGCGCTTTACAAACCCATCAGGACAATTAACATCCTGAAAACAGATTTTCCTCTATTTCTACTAACAAGTTAAAGAAAGAAATTGCTCTAAGTGTACATTGAGTGCACAGCAGGTGAGTGAAGCACATTGCAAAACACAGTGATAGATGATATTTAGTGCAACTGAAGAAAAAGAAATGCTTCAATTTTATTTTTTTAACACATGAAAAATCTAATACACTTGCCATGGATGTAGAAGATCTAGGATCATCAATGGAATGTTCGAGAGAGTATAGTATTCTGTATATACAGTATTCTCCTGAAATCTGGCATATTCTGGCTTCATTCCTTAGATAATATATTAAAAAAAAATTCTTAAAAGGATTGTCTCCTCCTGAAGTGCTGTGGCATCATATGCAGGCAGGCTCAGCTGTGTTCTTTACTGCATAGTGATCCACCTGCAGCAAGAGAAGACTATTCCAGTCCAATACACTTCTCATGGGAGACTCCTGACAAGGAGGTAAGTGTTGCCTGTCCTCCATTACAGAGAACAAATAGCAAAGACAGAACATCAAATCACTCAAATGATGAATAAAAACATTTCATCAATATCAAGTGGGGAATGACTTTACATTTCTGTAAGGACAAAGCATAGACCCTGCTCCTTGAATGAAAATTAAAAAAAAAAAAAAAATATATTTCATTGAATTAAAATATAGATTCCATAGAAGATCTGAGTGGGATTTTGAAGTGCCTAAAGGCATCTAAATGCAGCTTACAGGGAAATGTCTTATATCGACCTCTACCCCCACCAGCCAGTGCTTTCTTTAGAGACTTGCATACAGAACACTGACCTAAGACACCTGCCTGGCTGGCTTTCCTTCAGCTCTGTAATGCCAATAAGAAGAGTCAAATTCTCACTGGTGCAGGAGCAATGCCTTGTTCTGTGCTCAGGAAGCCACTCCTCTTCTCTTAGTGCATTGAGCCCCCCAGCACATTTTTTGCAAGGCTGAACTTTACCCTCCATGAGCCTGTGTTCCTTCTTGAAGCTCCTAACGTGTTATTACACATTCTCCATGGAATACGGTCCCCTCACTGCCTGATGCCGACCCTGATGTGGGGGAGATCTTCCCAAGGCTTAGCATTCCTGACCAGGAAAAATACAACTGCAATGATTCTGGCTGCTTGACCGCCCTCCACTCAAACTTGGACATGGTCCTTGACTACTTGGTCCTTATGGCTCAGTTTGTCTATAATGTGGTTTCATTTGTATGACATTCCACACAATTGGAGGTTTATGGAGAGAGAGCACAATTTTCCATATATTTTCTGCAGATTAATCATGTAGGAAGAAAAAAATCCATAAGAGCATTAAATCTCAGAAGAAATATGAACATTTCCTCAAAAAAATGCAAATTGAAAAAACCCCATCCTGCAACCTCTTTACACAGAAATTCTAGCACTTGTCTCAACATTGGATAAAGTAATATTTCCCATATGTCATGTTCTTTTAAAACCATAAATCTGCAATAAAAAGCTGGATTTCATTACTATTGTTCAAAGTCATTCCATAACACTGGTAACTAGGATTCATCTGTTTGTGTTTTCTTCATAGCAATAAAGTTCTGTAGGGATCAGCCTAACAAAATTCATGCTTTCTGTGGCACAGATGGACTCTCAAGACAGGCATGCCATCATCAATTCCTACCAAACTAGGGCTCCTTCTGCAGCAGACATGCAACTTCACTAAAAACTTTTTGATTCTGTTGCTATTATTATTTCATTGAAAAGTTGAAGACCTTGTATTATTTGGTGGATTCTGTACCAAATTTCCTTAACCTTTTCTCTAAAAGAAGTGCTTTGTGTAGTTTAGCTGGTAGCCTACTACCAGCTGGATACTGAAAAACAAACCAGGAAATGGAAAGCATGTAATAGTTTCATTTTGTATTTGTTATTAGATATACAGAGACTTAAAATATGAGTGACTAGAAGATGATAGAGGTAATTTCCTTCATAGGAGCTAGTGCAAGCTTTTGGATTTGTGAGCAAAACAGTTCAGGATACACAAGGATATTTTAGTTATTGCTGAACAGTGTCACACACCATGAAGGCTAGCGAGGAGGCTGGAGGTGCAAAAGCCTTGAGGGGACACAGCCCATACCAAGTAATGTCATGGTCAACAATAAAAGTTGTGGGGAAGACGGAGGAAGTGGAGGCATGTGGAGTGATGGCATTTGTCTTCCCAAAAAATGATCATACATGACCTACTCCTGCTTTTCTTGGGATGGCTGAATACCTGCCTGTCCATGGCAAGTGGTGAATGAATCCCTCGGTTTGCTTTGCTTGTTGGTGCAGCTTTTGCTTTACCTATAAAAATTATTTTTCTTAACTTATGAATTTTCCTTTTTTCCTTCCAATTGTCTCCCCCCTCCCACCAAAGGGGAAGGAGGGAATGGTTGTGTGGTGTTCAATGCCTACAGGAGCTAAGCCACAACAGCAGCACTGAAAAGGGATAAAGAATATTTCAAAGGTTAAAAGGTACTCTATTCCTTTTTCGGCCTTATTTTGGTCAGGAACTTTTGTGACTGGTTAGGAAGTTCAGTTTAAAACAGAATTTAACATGGTAGTTGCTTGAGTTGGGCAAACTGCATTTTGATGATCTCTAACTGGCCCAAAAGCTTGTTTGGACTCTTTTACTATCCTAGAAGTAGAGTGGGACTGCATAAGACACTAATAAAACAATACTTTGAGCATTGCTTAGTTGAGAATTACTTTCAACTTTTCATTTTCTGTATTAGAACTAGATCTTCTTGTGTCTGCCTCCTCTGCTTGCTACAACTCCCCATGGATTTTTGTGATGCTTGAGCACAATATTCATTTTTCAGATAAAAGCACTCAAAGAGTTGTTCATTCCTTTAAGTATATTGACAACAATTAAGAAGCAACGCATACTCTGTAATTAGCTTCTACTGAATTCCTTGATTCAGAGTCAGTAATTCTTCACTAAAACAAGTACAAACACTTGTGCCATTAGGTTATGTACCTAGAAAGGACCAAGGATCAAACCTTCAATTACACCTGAGAAAGAGCAGATTGAACTCCAAGAAGTGTGTGTATGATTTACCATTACATCTAAGTTACACCTATGTCAACTACAGAAGTTACACTGAAAATATTTTTAAGTTATCTCTTTGAGTATGACTTGATATCAAAAGTTCACTGTTACATCACATTCCTCTCATGTTCAGAAGATGTCTTGATTTGATTAAGTCCTCCTTCCATCTGCAGTCTCTAACTCTGCTTTGCCTTTATTCCGACTGTGCTTTTGCAGCTATAGAAATGGAAGGGAGGAAGGCTAAGAAGCACTTACAGACATCATCCAATCCATGATGTTGCTCAGTTGAATCAGTTATACATGGACCATTCCTGACAGCAGTTTGTCAGTCTTCTCTTCAATGACAGGGATGCTACACCCTCACTAGCATGAGGTTCATCTTTTGTTCTTTCCCAGGCTTTAGGCAGAGAGAGGTCAAAAATGTGGATATTCTTCTGTTCAAGCTCTACAGTGAGACTTCATAGAACAAGTTGACAGTTCTATGCCACAAAAAAGGCATAATTTTTTACCTGTTGCAAGGATTATCTGTCCAAGACTGAATCCTCAATGTACTTGTTAGAGCTGCCTGATAGTCCTTTCTGAATCCTTGCTAAACCTGGATTATAGTTCCACAATCTCCATGCCTCACCTTAATTATTAAGAAAAAATTTTACAGACTCTGAAATTAATTTTTAACCAGATCCTTATCCATCCAATATAAGCAATATATTGCTGGGAGCTGTCAGGATATTTTTACGAGGAAACATGTAAGCAAGCTTAAGAATCCCACAGCCACTTAATTCTAACACATGAAGAAAGCCACTCTCTTTCCTCTGTGACCTGAGTTATTTATAACTAGATTCTGCAGATTGCAATCATGTCTTTCTAGTTAATGTTGGCCCAAACTTCATCCAGAAAGTATCATTGGATATTATTTTTCCATCATAATTGGAGTACTAATGACAACACCTCTTCTGTATTCAAATAAATGTACTCTTACTTTCAAGTAAGAGTACTGCTCTGAGTTAAACTTATTTATAGTGTTACTTCAAAAGCATATATTTGAAGACCACTATTCAGTACACCTCCCCAGTGATTTCATCTCAATTACTTGTAACGAATTAAAAAACTCACAAGTGTGGTGTAGTATACATTACTTTTGTAATGAGTAGTACTGTTGAAAGTCAGTTCTCATCATTTTTTATGAGGGAAATTTTTAAGTTTACTTTTCAGAAGCCATTCTGATTCTGAGCTCAGCAGCTCAGGAAGAACAGGCTCTGTGCAAAAGAACTGCTGTTACCTACTGCCCCGAGTGGAATGGACTAGACGTCAATCTGCTCCAAGTATTATCATCTAATATTGCACTTTCTAAACTCAGAAACAAAAGAAGGCAGTGATCCTTTTTTCTAGCCAGCCCAAGAGGGACTTTTTTCCCCCCTTTTCAGTCTTGTTACAGATTTTGGCTGTGTAACAAGCTGAGGAGCAGGCACACACCAAGTTTCTACCATCCACATTGTTTCCCAGGGCTTCCAGGTGCATACTGGAGATGTTAACACCAGCACTTCACAGAGTCCAGTGTGTGTGTAGGAGCCTCTGGAGAGCACTGCAGCACAACCTAACAGCTATTTGCACGTGGCAGCTGAGCACAGAGCCTGCCCTGACTCTTAGGGCATCTAACCTGGCCACTGTCCCCTGACATACCTTTTCTGTCAGGACTGAGCACTGTGTTATCCATAAAAAAGCTGCTTCTATTGGACTCCTTTTTAGATAATTTTGTTTCAGCTTTCATCTTAAGGCTAACAAAAAAACTCCTGAATAACCATTTTCCAAGCATGCTGAAGTCTACCTATTTAACAGATGGACATAAATGAGAAGCTACATATATCTGTATATAAACACAGAAAAAGCAGGAATGATGGAGGAATGAAGAGGATTAAAGGCAGATTTAAGGACTGATGTAGATAACAGGAAGGGAAAAACTGCTATGAGAGAACATACCTGGCATCTACTAGGAATGTGCTATTCCTCTTAAATATAAAGACGTCCTGATTAAAAAGAAGTCAGAACCATCAGCACATACATTGAAGGTAAAAGGATTTCATGTCTGCAGAAGCCACACTCTGCTGATGATGCTGAGAAACTTTAGATGATATTTTTTTAAGTTGACACCACATGGTCTGAATTCTTTTGTCCAGTGCAGCTGGCAATATCCTTAATGACAGAAAATGACAATCTGCCTGGATGTCAGATGAACAACCATACTCTTTGCAGCTGTTGGAAAAAATCAGAACCAGAACCCTTGAGATTCCACTTAAAGATCATCTACAGAATGTCTTTTATTCCTTCCAGTTAGATTTGTGAGCAAGTCTTAATTTAGCTTAATTTTACCTTTCTGATATCACAAATACTATCCATTTCTCCAACTTCACAGCAAACAAACCAGGTGACCAGGTCCTTCTCTGAAAGCCCTATCACGTCTTTCCCCCTCAGGATGAACGCCACTATTCTCTCCATTACTGCCTAAAACCTGACATCCTTCTTGATGTCAACTACAGGGCATGTGAAAACCAAACCATGCTCGTGGGCAGACCACCCCCCATGAGTTACTATGCTCAGCTCCCCTCCTACTGTGATACTCAGACAGGCTTCCCTGTGCCATGCATTCTTACACTGTCTACATGTATCTCATAAATGAGACTGAGCTTTCCAGTCAGCAACCTTCTCTTTGTTTTACCTACATGACTCACATAATACAATTAGACTTTCAAACAAGCTTTTAGCTATTACAATAACACAAGAACAACAGATTATGAAGATGTAAATGTGGGTGGAAATTTAAAAATAATAATCTTATTTCATGAGTTCTTATTCAACAGTGGTGACATATTAGCTATCTCATTTATCTCTTCCTTTATATCTTCCATTTAATCTCTCCATTACAGTAAAAATTATTGTCTAGTTGTTCTCCCTGCCTTAGGTGCTCTTGATTTGAGTCCTCTTTGTCTGGTTACCACCTAAGAATCAGGAAACCAAGAGGTATTTCTGCCTCCTTTTCAACAGCCATTTGGCAGGCTCAGCTACCTCATGTGCAGTCAAATTTGTCGCTGAAGGTTCTGCACGTATCTCTGCCAGGAACTTCACCATCAGCCCTCATTCAAGCAACATTGAAACTGTCATTCAGTACAGTACATATTAAAACAATGAAAAGTATGATCAGCTTATTAATTGTGGAGAGTGAGAGAACAGAGGAACTGCTGTGTTCAGCCAGCATTCCTGCAGCAACTTATCTGGTATGTGTAACCTTTAATCATCTTTCAGTTGAATGATATATACAGACAGATGGCTGAGACAAATCACAATTAAAAATACAGAAACATTAATAAATTAAAGAACTAAACCAAAAAACCCAACATTCCCAACAGACAATTCTGCCTTACCTTTCCGTCTGAAATCAACGGCAACCAGGAACAGAGCTAGACTCTCGTTAGGTCTTTTTGAAAATCTAATCTACAAGTATAAATATGTGTCAAATTTACAAAATTGCAGTCCAGCTCTGTGCCTTTGATACCTTCTGCAAGAGGTGGGCACTTTCACCATTACAGCACCACAGATGCCAAATTGCTGACTTGGCCAGACTTCAGCAAGACTCATCTTTCTGTACCCCACAGTCATGTAGCACAAATAATACTTTTAAGCAGTTACATGAAAGCAGCAGCACTGGAGACAGTGAGTAAAGTGCAAGCATCAAGAAAGAAGGGTGGCAGAAATGGAGACAGGAGACCTTGAGGAAATCCATCATGACAAAAAGAAATGCAGGGGTTTGCTGCCCTCGTGTTTCAGCCTTCTGATTGTTGACAGATTCTTTTGCAGTTTCTCACACTTTGTTCTTGTAAATAATGAATATTTTGAATTCCTCTTTGGAGGAAAAATAAATTAATAAACTGTTAATAAAACCTATGGAGTCAAGAGATATTATCCTCACTAGCCAGTTCATAGTCACTGTTAAAATTCTATAAATAAACATAAAATGTAAATAAAGTACTTCTTGATTCCTTAAAGTCAGTAAATATAAGTGTCTCTCTCTCTCTGTCATTCTGTATCAGGGGTTTCTCTTTGTTTCAAATAAATGGATACATTTCCAGACTCATTTTTCAAATAGAGAACAGATGTATCTGTGTCCATCCAGCAGCTGTGTTCAAAACCCTCCATGAAAACCAAACAGCAACCCAAAATTAATCCATTTATTGCTTCCAAAACCTGGACACATTTTAACAGACTATCACAGTTAGGTTAGTCTCCAGCCTCCTGTGAAGCTGGGGAAAACTCAACAAATGCACAGGAAAGACATATACTGTATTCTCACTGAAAAGTAACTTTGGCTCCCTGAGAGGGACATTTTGTTCACAGGTCTTCACAACGAAAGTTGGAGTACATTTTTAATATGATGGAGGATCTCTGTTATGAAAACTACATTTCCACAAAGCGGTTGCACAGTTAAAAAGCCTTTCATTGTAATATTTTAACTTTTTAAACTTAATTTTATTATCTTAAGGGATAGGGTCTTTTCAATTAACCAGTTACAAAACTAAGTAGACATAAGACAGTTTTACAATAGTAGATGAATTAGTTTCAGCTGAGTTTGTAAAAATCTAAACATGAGCAAAAGAAATGCTGGATCCCAGCAAGTGCAAGCTCTGATTTATCATTTTTAGTCGTGTTAGCAACAGCAAAACAGTAGCTCAGAAATTAAAGGAATGACAAACATATGAGCTCTGTGTCCCTTTCTGCCCTAAAAA
The DNA here is from genome assembly GCA_037013685.1 of Acridotheres tristis. NCBI lineage: Eukaryota > Metazoa > Chordata > Aves > Passeriformes > Sturnidae > Acridotheres > Acridotheres tristis. The sequence continues at coordinate 30,752,026 of CM072885.1, read as the reverse complement.
AAATATTACTTCATATCACGTCAATTTTTTCATTTGATTAAAATCTAAGATTTTGTATTCGAACTTTAAAAAACTGGAAATACAAAGCAATATATGCTGGCACAATATAGTATTGTCAGAAATTTTTTAAACTTATCAGAAGCACAGAAAATATAACTTTTTCTATGGCACTTAACTAAACATAACTTAAAGAATTAACACCCCCCCCAAATGATATTAAATATTATTTTAGCATGAAAATATGAATACATTTTGGATGAGAAATGCAACACTTTACCTACCTTCATATGTTGAAATCCAGTTTCCTTTCACCTAAACCACTTTTCTGCATATTTTCAATTTACTAACAATATTTCCAACATTACACTTCCTGTACATAAATATGAGCAGGCATGGAAGCTTCTGAAGGATTGATTCAGCAGGAAATCTAAGTGTTTAATCTGGCTGTCATTGAAGTGAAAGGGCCATAGGATAGATGCATACTAGAACACACACTGATCAATAGAGCAGCCTGTCTTAGGGGAGTCACCAGTCTCCCATAATTACCAGTTTTCAAAGAAAGGAGTAGGAACAACTGCAGTACAGAACTACACAACATATTGTTTATTTCCTAACCCATTCCAGGTAATAAAAATATTTATGTATTGATCCTCACAAACGCTTGGAAATGCTAATACTTTAATATATATTTAATAACTTTTAAATCTGAGTTCCAAAATCACTTTGAACCAACATTTATGAGTTCTGACTGGGGTTTTTGAAGCTGCCACATACATATATGCAGCTCAGAATGATTTTCACAAGGATCTGACCACCTAGAACCCTCCAGCTTTTCTGAAAGTTCTAATAAATACACCAGTAGCTTCACATTCCTTCCATTCTCATTAAATGGCTGTATGTATTTAGGCGTGGTATTACACATCACCTGCTTCTTTTCCCCTTTCATTATATTCTGGTTGTTGGGGTTTTGTGTTTAGGGTTTTTTTCGGTGTGTATGTAATTTTATTATTATTTATTGCTTTTATTTTGACTGTGTCCCATTTTTACTTGTCCTCTTTCTAAATGAAAGGTCTGAAAGTTCTGCAAACCTCCTCCTGCCAAATGTGTTTTAGGAATGTAAAAAAACCATGCTATGTCTTTGAGATTAAGAGTTGAGCATTATATTATGATCCTCATTCTTCTCTCTGTTTTGTCACTCACTAAGTGGGAGAGCACTAGGCCACAAAATTACAGCTCCAGGAACAGATCCAGGAGCTAGGATCTTTTACCTTCACCATCAAAGACTATGTGCCAACCATCTATTTCAGTCCAATTTGTCAATGGCATCAACTGCTGCTTTTATCGGTAACAATATTTTTTCTGGTGTTCAAATATAAGAGCTTTCCCCATGAAAACAATGTCAATAAAGTATCATATGAAGTTAATTTCAACACACAGGTTAAAGTAAACCCTCACTTTCAGCAAAAGTGGTTAGTGCCTCTCCCACCCTTTGTTTTTTTAAGGGCTTTAAACATTAACATTGCTTAATAAAGAGCACACTAAATATAAACACAAAGCCACACAACATGCATGAAAAAGAAGGGTTAAAATGCAACTGTATTTCACAGACACAAGTCACAGCCATTAAATTAAATTATTACACATACATTATAACTTATTTATTATCTCAAGCTATACAGGCAACATAGCACCAAACAGGAGAAATTTCCTCTCAATGAACATTACACAAATATTTTGGTTTTGAATTTTGGAATCAAGTTCTTACTTTCATTTTTATCAGAATGTCCTTAAATAAAATTCACTATCCCAAGTTGTTTTATGACATTATTTGGGCAGTGACATCTGCTATCAGTTATCTCTGATAAGACCCCCCTCCCACTTCCAAAGTTTTAAAAAATGAATAGCAGATGCTAACATCAAGATTTCAGGCAGTAGGATATAAATTTAATATGCTGTATTGGCAACGAGGTATTTTGGAGTTCAACATTAGGCAGCAGCAGAAGTAGAGGTAAAAAACTGAAGGTGGTTTTGAAAACCAAGTTCACTGATTCTGAATTCCCTTTTAATATAAAAGATTATTTTTAAAGATATAAATACTTTTTACACATTAGAAAAAGTGAATGAAGGCACTTATCATACATAGCAAGAATTTTTGCATTAAAATGAAAACAAATAAATATTTTACTTTTGCAAGTTTGGCCTGCTTCTGCTCCTGGAGAAGTCAGTGGGATGTCTGGCAGTAACAACACTGGAAGGGAACTGGGACTATTTCTAAAAAATAGGTTCATATACATAAATAGTAGATTTCTTCCACTACTGCAAAGACAGAATTACATCTAAATTATTCTGAAGTAAGTAGAAAACTAGAAGCACTGGAAAGACAGTTACTCTGAAGAATATTGCATGTCTGTAGGGCAGTGAGAAATGGCAGTAACAAAATTCTGAGACTTCAAGGTAACTTTGAAAATAATCCATTATTTTTATGCCTATTTTCTCTGACATTGCAAGTAATACTTATTAATTACATACAAATCCTAAGAGTGAAGAAAAGAAAAATAATTAAAATCTTTATTGTATAAACATTTCAGACAAACAAAATATAATTATCTTCTGTAAGGAGTTATCTATTCTTTCTAAAGAAACAAGAAAGGATGAGAACCAAACATATTTCAAGTTGAAACAGAGTGGGTCAAAATTTTCATGATAAAATAACTACCAACACTCATACAAGAATTGATTGTCCAAATGAAATGCAAAACTTCCAAGGTAACATCAACTGCTACCACCAACTGCCTAAGTGGAAACCTTTCTGTTTGGTGCTTGTATCTTCAAGGTTTTTTGCAGGCACTGAAAAAGTACAGGGGTCCAAAAATAAAATCAAACTCCTAAATTTATCAAAACTATTGCTGCCCAAAAATGCGAATAAACTTTCCTCACTGTGCAAAGCCTGAAGGTATTGTCTTCTCATATATGAATAGCTTATTCTATGCCTCAAGTGTAATTCCTGCCCAAGCTTCCTAATATCTTTAGAAAATATATAAAAATTAAAGGTACAGACCTTTGGAATTTGAGGTTTACTTGCCTCACATCCATTTGGACAACTGTGGAAAGCAGGAACAGAGCAGTACACAGCCTTTAAGCTTTGTGAAGGTCAGCTCCAATAGCCACTGACAGACACTATAAAGTGTCACAGCTGCTAAACTGGAGAAAGCATCAACCAAAATTCTGGCTTCAAATCATAAACTGAACCTTCTTTGCAAGGGCCCTTTTGTGCATTTACAAGATATGTTTTATGTAAATTATGTGTAAAATTATTCAGTAACTATAATAATAAAACAAATATACTTAGAAGGCATACAACTAGAAATCCTCTGTTCTGAAATATATAGCAATAGCTAGTGGAAGAAGTTAGAATCATGGAATTGTGGAGGATGGAAAAGACTTCCAAGATCATCTAGTCTTGCATCACAGTTTCTGCTTATGTTTTAACACTGGAATCCCACTAGTAGACACAAAAGCTCAATGCATTGCTCACCTGGCACAGAAATATTACTCAATACTTCCATGAAAAATATAAATAGCTTTTTGTCTGGTTCTTGCAATCTTATAGAGAATGGAGTAAATGTTGATATGACAGGCTTGAGACTTCAGCAGCCAGAGAGCATCTAGCAATTAACAGTTCACTGTATTAGAGCATATTGTATGCCAGAAATGTGTAAGATAAGCAGGGCCATGATTTATTGCCAAATTAACAAATCACTGGTCAACCATGGCTAAACAAAGCTCTTTGTACTAGGCTACAACAGCGTTCCTGGGACTAAAGCTTTTACTGCTCCTTCCTAATAGTCATCCTTAATGAATAAATTTTGCTCTGCTTAAACAGCAACAAAAAACAACTAAGTGTCTGTGCTGGCAGCATCCAAACTAGCTAAATTATTAAAATGTGACAGCATATTCAATATGTGAGCCTGCTTTTATTTACTGAATCTGCTACGTTTGTTTCTGCAGCATGAGATAGTGTGATGAAGTTAAACCTTTTATGACTTAACTATAGAGCTTGCAATCATATATAAAAGAGGCCTCTCTCTCTGATATATAGAATTCATTCTAAACTTAGTTTTTGAAGGATTAAAATGGCTTTCCATGTCACTTGAGAAATAAACTAATGTGAAAATCTTTATAAAAATAAGCCATAGGCAACATTTACAATACAAGATCTTACAGGTAATCTATTAATGTAGGGCAAACTGAATTACTCAGGGAATGAACAGGTTGTGAATTATTTTTGATCTAAAAGAAAACAAACATTGAGTTCAAAGGCAATTGTGTGCTGAATTCTGCTTGTCTTCTCAGCACCTGATGAATATTAATTAGCGACTCACCACTAATTATTTGGAAAATGGCTAAATAAGATACTCTGCTGTCTGCTAAACACAAGCCCTAAACTCTGCTTTGCATAGTGGAAGAAAGAGATAACTGTGGTAAACTATTAAATCAAACTTACATTTTGCAGTCTCTTTGCAATAAATTAGAATAGCTTATATAAACATTAGCAATTGTTATAGTTTAAATCAGACAATTTTTTTAAATGCTGCCGTATTAATTCAAAGAGACAAATTACATAATTTGATTAATAAAAAAAATACAAGTAAGTGTTGTCCCAGACCATCTCCCAGGAATGTCAATGACAGATTTTTTGCTGATTTTGATGGAAGCAGATCTGGATCCAACCTCCTTTTATTGCCATTATTCCCCTTAGAATTTAGCACAATAATCAATATTGTTGTCAAATTCACAGCTTGGGAATTATAATATACTCTATATTGCAGAGCTTGCTGTGGTTACTTCAGTATGTTAATAATCTGCTAGTAGCAATTTTAAAGATTAATGGTGATTACAGTAGGCATTTTTACACATTAAGAGACAGTGACATGTAGACATTAACATATTGTAGTTACATAGATAATTATACATAGATAACTTCAATTAGTCCCTGTTCTAAAACCACTAATATAAACTTTTATACACAAATATACAAGTAATAAGAAGCAAAATGTTTTATGACAGAGTATAATATACATGGATGTGAGTTATTTTATACTTAAATATACTATAGGAAAATAGTTATGCACTAAAATGTTTAGGGTGTTTTTGCAAATATAAATACATAGATAATACCACAGCATAATTTACAGCATGAAATTTAAATTTAAATTTAAATTTAAATCAAATTGTAACCCTTTCAAATGGAACCTATCAGATACTGTTTGCAGTGATGATGACTTCTGGTAATTTAGAAAATATTCCCTCTGATGATTTACAGAGCATGATACTGTTCCCACTGAAGGAAACGGCTGCTTCTCATTTAATTCTATGACTGCAGGAACAATTTATTTATAAAACCACATAGATTATATTCCACATGCATTATTATTTCACTGTTATCAAATAAAATAATGACATAAAATCTTTTAAAAGACAAGGGGGAAATAGAGTGAGAGAAAGAACAAGAAAGCAAAAAATATTATTGAATGCTATCGTACCGATTTCCATGGTCCCCGATGCCAAGAAACATCACCAGGGCAAGAATGCACATTACACTGGGCCATGTTAGGTGGCTTGTCTAAAATTTCACAGTTTTGATCACCCAACATTTGGCCAGTGGGAAGCTGACAAATCACCAGTCTTGTCTTTATTCCATCTCCACAAGTCTGAGTACACTGAAACAGTAATACAGTAATATTATTAACATTAACATTATTAACATTATATTAATTATTAACATATTAACATTATATACAATAATTTTATTAACAGAGTCATCACATACCATGAAATCAAAAGATGTAGCAATAATGAGTACATCATATTATTTACTATGTCTATTTCCATATTTCCTGGACACTCTATTCAAGAATAAGAACTTAAAGTCTCATGTAATTCTCTCACCAAAGCCTTTACCAAACTACATTTTTATCCTTTATCAAGTGATTTTCTGCCAAGAGTCACAGTTAGAGACATTCCATTAAGAATGTAATTGTGAGAATAAATGTGCATGTATCTCTTTCTTTAGTAAGAGTAAAAGATGGAAATTTCTCTTAAAATAGTTTTCTCTGTCAGACAGTGGCAGAGAACTCACCAAACACAGTTTTACACTGTCCAATTTCTACAGACTAAGCGTGAAATACTTATAGAATGTGTTTTTTGGGTTTCAGTTTGCATGTAATGCTTCAATACCAGTTCTCATTCCCAATGAGCTCTTAAAACCAATGTATAATAGTTCCAACCTTTTCATTGTATTCTCAATGATTCTAAATTAGAAAAAAATGCATCATTTGCATATGCATCCCAAGTCTATGGCTATGGACAGAAAAAATATGACATTTAGACTGACCTTGAGAACTGAATGGCTAAATCTGCCAAAACAAGGAGAAAAAAGATAGAAATAAAAAAGTCACTCAACCAATTTTTCTTCTTTTTTCAATTCCAGTAACTGATTTTCAAAAGTAATAAAAGTGGGCAAGAATCACAAGAGGTTAGATTAGAATAAATGCAAAATTAATCAGCTTCAACTTCTTCTGCAGCATTTGAGCAGGAATGTGTGGTCATGATATGACACTACACAGCATGGAGAAACTATTCTTTTTCCAATAATATAAGATGTGTCATCAAAATGTTCTAACCTAGGCATAACTTTTATATGCAGGATCCTCTCTCCATACTTCTAATTTGTAACTATAACCCAGTAGCTACTACTACTTGGAGTAACTATTGTTAGTACCTATGAAATCACATGGAACAAAATTTCTCTATGTTTTCTTATGCTAATTTTTTTTTTCTTAGGCTAGCTATTGCACTGTTGTTTTTCTGCATACAATTCAGCTTTTTGCAATAGAATATAATTTTCTGTGTCTCAAGATACATGCTGTACAACAACTAGATGATTTTTTGATGTTGCATATCCTTAGCCTCACACAATAATTACTTCTTTTGGATGTATATTTACATTACTCATATTTCCACTACAATTCTGGATTTGATCAAAGAATAAAGCGTAGATAAACAGGCTGAAACTCTTTTTTTTTTAATTTTAAACTCTATTAAATGGTAAAAACAAGGTGTTCAGTTCCACTCACAGTCACATAATTATGTTTCTACTTCTAAGCTTATGTGGTAAACAATATTCCCTTTTGTATGTGAAATGCTCTTACTTCTCCCCAGTTCCCAAAGTTCCACTGTGGGCAGGGTCCAGAATCACAGTGTCTTGACTCTGAAGGTTTTGTTGCCTCATCACAGTTACTGGAACTTCTTCCTTCTTCATCTTGACATACTACAACTCGATGGTGAAATCCACCTGCACAAGTACTAGAGCACTACCAAAACAGGTAAACATATATTTTGCCATTGCGCAATCAAAGAAATGTAAAATATGTGGATTAAAACAGCTTTGTTTTAAACCTTAACTTTCAAAACTGAAATTTTAAAATAAACATTACTAGTATGTAGAAGTATTTTAAATTTGAAATCACAGAAAAATTACACTTAGAATTTAATATATTCTGAATAACAATAAGAACAAGAATAAAAATGCCTTTTAAAATTCATGTGCTTCTCTTTTGGCCAAATCTGTACTGCAATAACATTTCTAGAAATGTTAACACACATGTGGCAGAACAAATTAATATATTCTAAAAAAATTTCTTACTGCTCCCCATGGTCCAGTTCTCCATTGATATCCTCCCACAGAAGGATGGTTCCACTGGTTTAAATTGTCTTGTGGAGGGTGTATTGGGAGGTAACCTATTTCTGGAGAATGGCTTGGAGGGTCATGTGATTTTGGAACATGATGATAAAGTGGTGGACATGGTGGCATGTTACATTCCTGTTCCTCAGGAGGTCGGCCTTCAGGATCACAGTAATTCTCATGGATTTGCTGATGATAGTTGACACAGATGACTTGTCTTGTTACTATTCCACTGTCACACGTAACTGTGCACTGACCAAAAGATTAACAGTGTTTTCACAGAATACTGATAATTAATAAACAAATACATTACATTTACTTTTGATAAGAACAAGCATGTACTTTGCTTTCTCAAGGGATGCAATTTCAATCACACTTGCAAAATAAATGAACTCTCAATTTCTAAACACAAACTTGGCCAATAATCTAAATACACACATCAAAAAATTGTTACAATTAATACTTACAGGGGACCAATTTCCAACTTTCCACGATCCACATGGGCTAAAGCAGCTTGAAATTTCAGCTGGTCGTGGTAAATGAGCACACAAAGATTCATCTGCTATTTCTCCATGAGCATCTCTACAACTCACATAGCGAGCACGATCGCCCTTCCCACAGGATGCAGAGCACTGTCAGTGAACAATTCAAGGTCATCACATTTTAGGAGACTGAAACAAGATCATGCAAGCATCTAAAATACTAACATAGTTTCTGTTGGCTTGGAACTGAATTGCATGGCCCTAATCTTCATGAAGATTTCAGTATATGTGAACAGATAGCATTTAAACTGTAACATGGAATTACACATTTACAAGTAAGAACAGAAACATCAGTAACTTCCAGGACTTTTGTTGCTATGCAGGGATACAATATTTACATCAACTGCTAAAATAAAATCAGATTTTAACAGTCTGTTTGCCATTATGCTTTGTATTAGCAGATTCCATTGAGCTCCTTCTGATGCATTTGTAGCTGAGAAGTTCAAGGTGGACTTAATGAAGAACTGCTGAGCAGCCTCAGTTTATGCACCCTTTACTGCTATTTAATTAAAATTACATGCTTTGTTAAATATCTCAAGGGATTAACAGACACATTCACATTTTATAGATAATTTTAAATTTCACATTGCTATCAAGTAAAACTAGTTTTCAACATTATCAAAATTAAAACTTTGCATTGAAGAAAATTTATGTAGGAACTGTTTTACTAATGTTTATTTTACAAAAAAAGGTCAAATTAGACTATTAAAGACGCCAATTGTTTAGTATTACTATTCATATAAAAGATTTAAATAACACTTTAAAATCAAATATGCTGTCCATACTTAGAAACGGATCAATTACATTTTAAAAAATACTTCCTGGTGCACTGTCAATGATATTTCAGTCGGAACTCCAGCTCCTAGAATTCTGCTTTTTTTCCTATTATTTTTCCTGGTTGAATATGAAGCACACAGTTTGCTGGGAGTGTCTATCTGCTCCTTAAGAAAGTTTCTTTTCTTAAGAAAATATTAGAACTCCTTTTTAATCTATCCTAAGCAGATTTCAGTCTGAAAAATATATTAATGAAAGCTTCATGGAAAAATGGGTGAATGAGTGGCAGACTGCTCTGCAAGGTGTGAGTGCTACATTACATACTGGGGTCCATGATCCATATCTCCATTGGGTCACCTTCCCCACATGAACTAGAGGAAGTGAAGTAGTCCATAATTTTGTATTTTCTGGACAAGAGGGCAATTCACATTCCTGTGGGGGTGAGGAATAAAGAAGCTTTTTAAATATACATTTTGAAAGAGCCAAATGTAAAGCAAATGCTTAGCATTAATTAACACATAAATACAATCTTTTACAATTTCCCTGGAATTATTCAAAGATATTTCATTGAATTGCTTTGTTTTGCTTTAAATCAAGTGTCAAAGAAAATGTATTTGATCTTAAAACTGCATTAGTAATAACTAATAATATTGGTACTTTGAGAAAGAACAGTTTTGGCCAACTTGTTGGAGAGGAGCATAGACATTACAGTGTCCTGCTTCACAGGCAGCACAGAAGGACCAAGCAAAGCCAGTGGCTGTGCTGTCCTGTCCTTTATACCTTCAGCTACTGAGAACATAAATTTGCCCAGTTTCAGTCAGTAGCCAAACAGGTATCACAATTGAAAATGCAAAGTATACTCAAACTCAGTGTTTGCATATCTAACCAGAAATAAACTATACCAACTGGCTTTTTTATTCAGAAGTTTGTTAAAGAAGCCAGTTGGGTAAAATTTATTACGCAGGATGGCAATCAGTGTCCTTACAACATCCTACATGTTGGAGCTTCCCCCACTGCCAAATAATCACAGGCCTTTGGATTCCTTGAAGTCTTATACTCTAATCTTTCAATCAGATAACAACTTTCAACCATCCAGTCTTAAAATTACCCTTCTTTTACTTAATTCCCTAGGCAAAATCTGATATTTGTGAAGAAAAGCATTGTATTTCAGTGCTTCTTTCCCATTTTAGAAGTGATTCTCCAAGTTCCCACATGGAGTCAGTAGAAAAGAATTGTATTTAGACACTTTTGAAAGAGAAGCATAGAGGTATTTGTAACTTACCTGACTGTCTCTAGGACGAGTGGCAGCATTGCACTCCCTGTCATCGTTCAGGATAACTCGGTACGTCCCAGTAACGCATCTGACTGTGCGCACCTGGTACCCGTGTCCACATGTTACAGCACACTGTTGAAGGCAGCAGTTTCATACACTTGAAACAGCATTTTTTACAATCAAATATAAATTTTAATTACATTTCCTACTTTAAAAGTCTTTCCAAAATGAATAGGAATGACTACTGAGATGGTGTTAACTTCCTCTGTGGCAGACCATTAGATACTTAACCAGTGTCCATAGCACACCAGTGAACAGCACTTGTGTAGGACAAAGGCTTTCTCTCTTTCCCCTTTTTTATCCCCTGCAGTGAGTAGGCTGGAGGTTGGGCAGGAGACTGGGAAGGAACACTGCCAGAACGGCTGACCTGACCTAAGGATCAATCCATGCTCTATCACGTCATGTTCAGCAATAAAAACTGATAAAGTAGAGGAGGGGAAAGGAAGGAGCAAGGAGTAGCTTCAAATGAGTCACTAACTGCAGCTGTTAAATGTCTTTCCCTTTGCTATACAGTTTGACCAGAGTGCACTTAAAGAAGCTACCTAAAACATTAGATGGCTGAAAATATTATGACACAAATCCTAGCCCTATAAATGTTGTGGTTCAAGCACAAGTATTTGTAAAAACCTGTTTGTGCATGGCTATCACCAGGTGGTACAGTGGAAAAACTGCAATGAAAGACTCTGCTCCAGTGACATAGATTGGTAAATTAATTGTACAAGCTATTCCACAAAACTATTTTTCATTCATAAGAATTTTATCATGAGGCTGAATTAATTTTTTATTTAACTTTTGCATTTAGCTTGTAGGAATGGAAAGTCATCATCTTGTGATCACAAGATTACATCATGTTAGATAACAGTGTGGTTATCTCTAAGGTAAAAAAGTAAAAGAAATGTCTAAATTAAAAATATACTTAATTTACAAAGGTATATTTATTCTGTATTTTAGTAACAGGTTGTATGTAAAAAGATAAAGATCAGCTGCTATTTGGTTATGATTTCTCACTAACATCCAAGAAACAGTGAAAAATTTTCTGTTGGTTTGAGTAACCTGACCTTATAAAAGCCACATGAAGTTGAATACCTTATTTTTTTTAATTAATTCTCATCTAAACAAACCTTCCTTCACAAATTAATTCACTTTTTTCTAGCATTTTAAATCCACTCTGGTTTACATCAGATGAGTGTTTGATGAAAAACATATTTTTCAACAGCACTTTCACATAAAGAGATAGCAGATCTTTTATCACTGAAGGTAATAACAAAATGTAACAATAAAATAGTAAGTCCTTTTCCCTGCCATTATTAGTATATAGATTTCTATGATTGATTGAAAGTATATTGTAGATTGAAGACTAATCTATATTAATTGAAGTTACCACTTGAATATGCCAATATAAATATATATAACATTTATAAATATATAAATATTTGGTCTTTTACCTGTCTTGTTCATCTGAACAGTTTGCTACCCTCATTTTCATTATTCTGATCATACACTGATGTGCAAAAGCATCTTTGATATTAAGGCTCAGGATCAATTACTATTTTAGGCATTTAACTTATACATGGGTGTTCCTAAATTACAAGTTAGATAGCCATTACAACCCTGCAAACAAATATATGAATCAATTCAACTAAAACAACTGCTAAAGATTCAACTAAAATATTTAAAAAGTATTGCTTTGTGATTGCTCATAGCCTGAACTACAAAACAAGAAGCCAGGAATCCTGATATACTCACTGATCCCCAAGGCCCTACTTGCCAAGATGCACATTCATGGAGTTCACACGATGTTACTGACTCTGGTCTGTCATTTGGATTACAGAAATCATCTCTCAGTTGTTCATCATTAAGTTGGCACCACACTTGACGATGTTTCATTCCTTTGCCACATGTCACAGGACACTGTAAAATTATTATAAACATCAGCTTGCAGAGACATGAATCTGCATTAATGGCTTCAATTTCTTTTAGTAACTTGCTGGATTTTAAAAACCACATAAATAACAAAAATATTCCATGAATGTAAGCAGTCTAAAAAACCTATTTTTAAATGAACTTTTCATTTCCTGTTAAGTTCAACTCAAATGCTAATACAAAGAAATTATTATTAAGATTCTAAAGCTAGAAATTATGAAAACTATGTGCAGATCATTTATTTCCAATATAATAATAGTGCATATATCACCACTTTCACTGGAAAAATGTTCAAAGTGTCCACAATTCCTTTATATCCATCTAACCTAAATAAAATTAATATAATTCTATTAAACAGCTGCATAGTTTTAATTCCTTCATAAAAAAGGAAGGTGTGCAAATTGCTGCAAATGCATTTGCTTTACGTGTCTTCACTGCCTCATTTTAATGTAACAAAATTAAGGAGAAAAATAAATGCTAGGAGTATTTTACAGAAGTTCTCATGCCATTGGTAGATGTGTGATGTGTATCAGACAAATCAGAGGACTTCAGAACTTTCAAAACCATGTGTATCAAAATAAAATAAAAACCCTAAACACTTAATGGAGCTTATTTTAATATCAATGACCAGGACCAAATGTACTTTAAGTTTTACACAGTTTCATTACCTCACTCCAGTCAGTAACTGACCAGCTTGGACATAAGAATTCATTGCAACTCTGTGTTACAACTCTTGTAAGTTCCTGGCATTCTCTGTCAGGAAGATGACGACCCAAGTTGTTCATACAAAAAGCTTCTCTGGTTCTGACACCTCTTGCACAGCTTCTGGAACACTGTGGTGTATAGTTGTGAAACAGGAAGCAGAATACAATAAAACCAGGCCAAAATACATTATCAGTCTTACAGGTAAAAGATGTTAATGATTGTGCCAGGAAAAATTATCTTCCATTTAACCCACAGAATGGTAATATGTTCATTTGAAATAAATTCAGCATTTGTATAATAGTTCCGAGATAAAACTCTAATGAAGAACAAAATCAAAATTGTACAGAACTAAATTATTAAGACTGTAAATAAAATATACACCTTTAATTACCAGATTTTTGCTGCTGACATCCAAAACCAAGCTGTAAACAAGCTACCCATTCTTATAAAAATATAAGGAAGTTGCTGAAATATAAAGGTTGGTATTAGCTGATTCACGTATGAAACACATATCTGTGTTTGTCAAGCATTGTTTCCTTTTAGTTATTAAACAAACAAAAATTATAGAGGAATAAAAATTTGGTATGAATGCTAACCAGAACTATAATGGTACAGTTACAAAGTTTTAAATCTGTACCTCTGACCATTCTGTGTAGTGCCAACTTCTTAACATACAGTCACCATGGCAAGGCTCTCTGGCTGGTGGTTTCTGCTGATCAGCACAGTACTTATCATCCACTGGAGCACTGAGTCCTCTTGCAACAGAATACTTCATGCAGTGGATCTCAACAGACCGATGTCCTGGGCCACACTTTGATGTACAGTCACTTTTGCCAACACTGTGCCACCTAAAATGACAAACTGTTGTAGAAAGCTAACTACGTTTTAAAAAATATGACCATGGCAATTAAAGTACTGAGAGAATGTCCCAAGAATGATAATGTAAATATAGATATGCATTTTAGGGAACAAATAAAACTGTAAACTCTATCTCATGACTGGATTTTCCAAGCAATATAAAAGATTTTGACTCATAGGCTTAAAAGAGCTTTTCAAATTTAAAGGATCTTTTGTCTTAATCTCCTAGGTGACTTTGAAAAATGTAAGCTATAATTCTAATTCTTCATCCTCTGAATATTTCAGTGTGGGCTATCTTAGAGTGCAAAAACACAAGTCTGTTTCAAATTAGTTCCAGTTGTGAGTACAATTCTGGTGGAAAATGTATTTCATACAGCAATACAAGTTATTGTGCCAGAATATATAGAACAGATTCACAATTTTGGAAAGAGATTTTGTATTTTACCAATAAACATTAGAAAAGTACCCTAGTTCTACGTGGAGTTGAAGGAGTTGAAGGTATCATGCATAAAGCCATTACACCAACAGATTTGAGGAAAACAAGGAAAGGTGGAAAGGATGAGGAAGGCAGAGAGGGATGGAGTGACAGAGGATAAAGCAATTTGATTTACCCTGTTTCAATGTCAATCAATAAAACCATATAAGACTACAATAACTCCATCAGTTAGGAACCCTTTTTACCTTAATTCACACTCTGTATTACATTCCTCAAAGACACTTGGTACAGTGGGTAAAAGTTCACATCTTTGATCAGACACTACCACGTGATCACTTTTACGTATACATGTCATTCTTCTCTTTCGAATACCTTGAAAAAGCATCAAAAGAAGTTTAAAAAGGGCTAAAAGAAGACTGCCTTATGGATTCCATTCATCATTTAGGAACTGAGATTTCCCATTAACACAGATTGCTGTACACAGCAGATTCTGCACAAACATGCTCCTTTGTGTACATTCCAGGTGGAGAACAACCTTTCCCAGACACCTTTTCCACCTCCCAGCTGTCCTACAGTGGTACAACAGGATATCAACTTCCAGAGAAACTACAGAAGTGCAAGAGTCCATTTACTCATCAGGCTAAGTACTCCAAAAGAATCACGTGTGCCCTGCTAATTAACAAATACCCTAAACCACCATGTCAACTTAGACGCTGTGATCCTTTCCCTTAAAGAAGCAGAAAATTTGATCACAGGATTTGGAGTTCTGGGAGAAATACCACAATTGACAGCTGTTCTGCTTCTCCAGCACATTAGCATGCATACAGCCTGACTCAAAACCAGAAGAAACTCACCATCACATATTTTCAGGCTTTTCTAGCACCCACTAATAGGAGTATTTGTCAAAAATCTCTGCACATACATTTTTCACATATGCTGTGGCTTTATATTTATACTGGAATGGCCTGGAGACATACAGTTTGAAATAGTCAAATATATCTTCAAACAGCTTTGTCCCATGTAGCAGATAATCAAAACAAGACAAATAAATGAGTATGAAAAACACAAGATAAATCAGTGATCACCTGGAAATGGTATAATGAAAGCCTAATGAATATTGATAGACATACAATAGCACTTGATAAGAATGTATTGGATTTGCTTCAACCTTTTTTTTTAATAAACTGCTCCTGTCTCCAAATTCTACTGCATAAGTACTAAAAACAGCAAAAACAAAAATCAGAAGCTATTCTGTCCTTAAAGGTTCTGTGAACTTCAAGTTTACTGAGGGTAACAAGTTTCTTTCTTACAAGTAATGGTGATAAGTCAGAGAACTTGAGTCCCTTCCTAAATCCCATAAGGCCTTTTGGTTCTGGTGAAAAAAATAATTCACAATACCTTGGCATATCCTGCTGCAGTCTTGCCAGGGTCCATAAGGATCCCATGTAAACAGATCTTTTCCATCTTCTATTGGAATATTGAATGAATAATGCACATCAGGGTTGTATAAATTCCCTACACACAAAACCTTGATTGAGATAAAATGATAGCTGTTTTTTAGTGAATTTGAACATAAAATTATGAGCATAATGATCATGTAGGAAATTTTCAAACTTATGAAAAAAGTAAACATGCACCTGTAAGATTAGTTCTTCTTCAACTCTGTCAGTGCTGTTAATTCGTTCTATTGTATTGTTTGAACCACTGTACTCAAAAATGGATCCTTGTATATTGATTTCTCTTTTTGACATGCTTACAACAAAATTTCCATTCAAGATAAAATTTCCATGGGTATCTGATAAAGCTGTAAGTGAAATAAAATATTGGAACTTTATTTAGTTAAAGAGTTCTATCAAAAAAATCTCACCAACACACAGCTTTATTTTAGTCAATGTAAAAATTTTATCAGTTAAAATTAATGAATTCAATCCTAATCATCAGTAGCTTCCACTAACCAGTGGTCATGGATTTTCTAAGCCATGGATTTTCTCTGGATTATAGTAATTAAATAATATTTGTTCTGCTGAAGAGCTGATAGCAGTCCTGACTTTTAAATTTGGCTAGGTTCTGCTACTGCAGAAGGAAACAACAATTATTGGTATTTCTGCCCAATTCTACGGCCCACACCCTTGTATTTGCTACAGTTACTTCTAGTGAAGTTGGTTTTAAAAGTAAACTTGAAAACAAAAATAAATTATTATGCATTTGTGATAGTAATTTTATACAATTACGTATTTGCAATAATAAATATTAATGTCAAGTTAAACAGTTTTAAAATAAGGTAAAATTTGTAGTACAAGATGCTATTAAGGCATTACTACATTTGAAATGGAAGCTGATGTCAGGGGGTGACGTTTGTTTCTGGGCAACAGGTGACAAGGAAAACATTTTGAGAATTCTGAAGTTTGTTGGCTAGGATGACAATAGAAGAAGAGACAGAAGGTAAATATGCTTTAATATTTTTTCAGGCACTTCAGATACAATGTACCTACTGTGAAATAGAACAACCAAGATTTTTGGTAGGATGTACTTATGAATTCTTTGTTGCCTACACATACTTGCAAATCTATCAAAATGTGACAACCTTTATATTCTCTATGTACCAGACATAATAGAAAAAGAGAAATATGAGACAACTGGTAAGTTTGCTGATGGTCAGACTGCTTTGTTCACAAACGAAGTGTATGCTTCCAAGATTTAAAACAACAAATACCTGTATTATTCCTGAGTTCACTTGTGGTGTTGCAATTAACATTGTGACAACAAAGTAAAAAAAATTGACAAAGTGATGTAAGGTGTTATAATTATTCTCTGATGAATGAACACACTCATCTAAGAACTAGAAATCTTAACAACATCTCACTAATTTAGATGCAAGTTTTCTGAAAACTAGTATCTACAGAGAGACTCAGGCCAATGAATAATAAAAAATAACTAGATATTTTCTCCAACATCTTTATCAGATTTCTCATAATAGACATCCACAGCAGATCTCTGTCAAAAGCACAAAACCCATGGATCAATGTTGCACACAGGAGGCTTTTACCAAGGTAGTTGTCATCTTCTGGTTTCCCTGAGTAGCTGTGCTGTCGAATATCAATGTTTGTTGCTCCTTTGGGAATATTTACTACAACATTGTAACCTGAAAATTAATTATATAAAAAAATAGTCAAGTATTAGTAAATATGAAAATACATTTTCATTTGCAAAACCCCACAGTGCACCAGAGACAACCAACACTGAATGCTTTCACATGTTAGGAAGTGTTAGGTTCTGTGTTCAGATATGAGAATTCAATTTTTTACCACTAACAGGAGCTCAATCTACTCATAAAAATCCCTTGAGAGCAGAACTACTCGAGAAAGAAGTCAAGTATATCAAGAGGGACTCAGGAAACACTGTGACTGCTCAAAATTTAAACTTCTATAAATATCCGGGTAAGCCACTTAACATGAAATATCTCCATGCGATTGAGGTAGCTTTTCTCTCACAAGAGCATTTCAAGACAGCACACTAAAGAATGAGTCTTAAATACTAAAACACTGCCGTGTTGCAGTCCATCCATATGCACAGGTAGATACAGCTGTTAAACTAGCCATGCTTGATCCACCTTCTTCTGCTTAAAATATTGAGTGCACTCCCTTCAAAATACAAATGTTTCACAAATGAGTCACCATTTCTTGTAGTATCTCCAGGTAATATTATGGTAGCCTTGCCACCAGGTAACAAAATAAGGTGCATCAAAATCTACTTTTTAAAAAAGTCGTGCTGCACATAAACCTAAAAAATCCAAACATATTTCTCACAGATGCTAACCATGAATTCAAAAGGATACTTACAACTGAGAAAAACTAAGTATGGCAAACATTGGAAACAAATAATAAATACAAACATGTAATCTGAGGTATTAATAAAAAATGTGATCGCTTTTTCACCTATTTCACTGCTTTTAACAATATTACTGTGGCTTTAGTTGATGCACCTCTGTGGGTGAAAATTTAAATAGCAATATCCTTTTCATTTTGTACTGGGTTTGACTGGGATAGAGTTACTTTTCTTCACAGTAGGCGGTAGGGGTTGTGTTTTGGATTTGTGATGGAAAACGTTGATAATTCAGGGATGTTCTAGTTATGGCTGAGCAGAGCAAGGCCTTTTCTGCCTCTCACCCCACTCCATCAGTGAGGAGGTTGGGGGTGCACAAGGAGTTGTGAGGGCATAGAGATGGACCCCAGCTGACCACAGGTTTATCCCAGACCATATGGCATCACGCTGGGCACACGGAACTGGGGAAAGAAGGAAGGGGGGGATGTTCAGAGCGATGCCATTTGTCTTCCCATTTCACTGTTATGCATGACAGAGCCCTGCTTTCCTGGCTGGACACCTGCCTGACCATGGGAAGTGGTGAACCAAATTCTTGCTATGCTTTGCGTGCACGGCTTTTGTTTTACCTATTAAACTGTCTTTTATCTGAACCATCTGAGTTTTCTCACTTTTATTCTTCCAGTTCTCTCTCCCATCCCACTGGGAGGTAGCGAGAGAGTGACTGGCTGTGTGGTTCCAGCTGGGGTAAGCAACGAAAATTTTGTATTTCATTAACTTCCAAGTGCTTTTAACCTAATAAAACTATGCATTTAAATTAAGATTTAATCTAATTACTGGTCCATCGCATCTACCAGCTGGGGGCAGCACTGCAATTGCAAATTGAGAAGATGCATGCTCTGGATAAATACAGTTTGGTCAATCTCTCAGCATACTGGGAAGAAAACCAAAACACAGTTCAAAAAGCCCCTCATCTCACACACTGAAGACCTTGTGGTAATAGAATAAAAGAAGACAAAATACGGGAGGAAACTATAAACAAAACTGCATAGCATGTTGTCAAGGATACACAAAGAGAATAAATTACATACTAGGACACCGAGAATGACCATTGTTCAGGAAAGCCTCAGACACCCTAATTTGATGCAATAATAATAGCCAACATAGTAATAATGTGTACATAATTAGAGTACCATCTCCTAAAATGGAAGCCAAGTAAATTAGTATTTTGCTGTAATGAATTTTTGATTATTTCTTCACTACTGTTTACACAGCTACTGACAATATCATAACTGCATGAATATAAGCACACACCACAGGCTGCTATTATCAGTTCCAAATTTTGCCTCAGTAAAATGGCTCATTTCAGTTTGAAAGGAAATCAAATGAATTTAAAAGAAAAAGATCAAGTGCACATCAGCATACTTAGCTTGTGATCCTAATTCAGATTTTTTTTGGAAAATCGTATTTCCTCAGACAATGCCTTCAGTCATTAGCCTAGAGATGTTTTAGACCTCCCATGGAGACTGGAGTTTAGTGATCAGCTGATTGCATTTTCCTGTTTGCATGGCTGTATTCCTACTTGAGCACACCCTGTGATAATCCCAAATGTTCAGCATACTGTTCATTGGTAAAACTCAGTATTATCTCTTATTTGCTATAATTCAAGAATTTGAACATAATTTGACACATTCTACAAACTATAAAACTAAATCATAACTCAAATCATAATTCATCATGAAACATGGGGGCTTTTTTCCCTTACAAATTCAATTTGGAGCAAATAAGCCTGTGACAATGGAAAGTCATTAAATAGAAGAGAGTGAGTCTTGACCATATTTGCAGGGTCACTTGGCTTGTAACAAATGTGTGTGTGACAGAATTCATGTTCTATCTATAAGCAAATTCTTAGGACAGACACGAGAAAAAATACATGTATTTGTATGGGAATGGTAGTATATAATTTTTTTGGTAATTTTGATGGCTGTGTGCCTTCTGCCAAGGGAAAAGAAAATCCAACAGGATACTTGGCATACTTTCCTCTTCAGCAGCAATCCCTTTGATCTATGAAGATCCAACTTGGCAGCTCTCCAGGTATCATTTTCACTTCACCTGTGGTCTCTTTCAACCAGAAAGGTGGTTGAAGGTGGCATGAAGAAGCCTCTAGGCTGATATTAACCTGGAGACTTCTGTCCTCATGTTCTGTGCTCTAACTACTTAACTTCACTGCTACACACATACGTAGTCTCTCCATACTTCACAGAAAAGACTACACATAGAAGAACTGTCGGTAGGTCTGTTAGAGAATCTAAATCAAATAAATAAAAAATACCAGGGTTATTCAGAACTTTCTCATTCGCTACCTGTCAATGAGGAGGAAAAAAAATAGTTACCCCTGCTCTCTGGAAGGAGGAGACTCACATTTCACAGGCTGTATTTTTCACTCTAGGAGAAAAGGAACCTCATCAGCTGCTCACAACACAAACTTCTTGCTATCTCTTTACACGACCAAAATGAGACATTGGAATATGTCCTTCAGCTGCAAAGTTTCAGACCAGAGAATGCAAAGTACAAAGCAGGATGCATTCATCCTTTTAAAGTACTTCTATTCTCATAATTTCTTTTATTTTTGGCTTTTACCTTTGAGGAGGTTGATTTTTTTTTCTTGAGTGGGTTAGTATGTCATAGTGTTTGCCTCTGCACCCTTGAGAGAGAATGTGACTGAAAATCAAAGGTACTTTTTGTTGATAGAGACCCTAAAGAACATACATTGAAATCCTGCTTCCTGAAATGTAAAGAATAATTTCTAAGCCATAGTGAAGTGTGCATTAACATTAAAAAAAGGCAAAACAAACATACCATAATGAGCACTGTTGAAAGTACCTGCAAGTGTCTTACATGAAGAATTATCACCACCACAGATTCCACATTTGTCTCTCCTTGCCTTCGAATTCAAAACATGATCACAGCCTGCTTGCTACAACAAATAATAAAAATAAAAAGGCCCTGTGTCACTCAGCCCCATGGCAAATAATGAAAAAATGTAATGTAAGCATCCCGCTACCCCAAAATGTTGTTATTCACTGTATATATCTAGTCTTCCTTGGCAATTCATTAAAA
Source organism: Acridotheres tristis (assembly GCA_037013685.1). Taxonomy (NCBI): domain Eukaryota; kingdom Metazoa; phylum Chordata; class Aves; order Passeriformes; family Sturnidae; genus Acridotheres; species Acridotheres tristis. The sequence continues at coordinate 30,730,772 of CM072885.1, read as the reverse complement.
GCCATCAATGGTTTTGGATTCTGCAAGACAGAGCAAAATAGAATGGTGCACTCCCAATTCACTCCATATATCAAGAACTGCATAAGAATACATAACAGTACATAAAGATTTTGTATTAAAAACATAATTTATACATTTTAATTTATATTTACATTAAAATTATTGGAAGTCTAAAAGCAATATATACATGGCCACCAATTCATTTAAAGTTTGCCATTACTGAAAAGAAGCAAAGGAGTACACATAGACTGTCCTGGTTAAACTAACATAAGCACAATTTTTGTTTATGTATTTTTACTTATGCTTCCAGGGGTTTTTTGAACTATGATAAACAGGACAATTCTCTTGCATTTCCTCTTTATTTAACCATATAAAAATAATCTATATTTTCTCCTCATTCTGAATTTGCTCAGCTTCACTGCAATCAGCAAAACCTCAACAAGGCCCAACAAAAAAGTTTTGAATGGTTAAAATATAGCACCTTGCTTCTAACAAAATCTTGTGGCAATGCCATAGTTGCTATTAAGCAAAGAGTGCTGAAATAATTTAAGGGTCAGTTCCTCCTGATATTACAGTAAAGTAATAATGACATAATCTAACTACCCTTGGATTTTCTACTATTTAGTTCTTTGGTAGCAGAAATACAATGCTAATAATCACACAGCATGCTTCTTTCCTCCCTTTATGCTAATTTTGGATCAGTTTCTCACTGCTCACTTGAACAATATGAACTCTTTCACATATGAGGCTTAATGAGGCAAGACTGTGAGTCTTCAGATTCAACTGTATGTTCTTAACTTAATTACTTCCATTTTCAGATCTTTAATTTGATAGATAATAAAATCAGCTTAAGTGAACTCAGAACATCCTATTTTCAGTAATGTTTAATTGTATTAAAATTTAATATCTACTTTACCACCTGTTAAAATTGATTTTAATAATTAGTAAGTTTAGATTTAAATACCCTGCATAAGCCTTGAACACAAAGGTCATTGGTTTCTGCTCCACAGGGAGTACCATCAGCAACTCTGTCCTTCAGCTGATAGTAGGAAGTTGTTCCAGAAACTCGGCAAAAAAGTTTACAGCGATCTTTCATAGAAACTGGAAAGAAAATCCAAGAGGTTTCTTGTCTGTTTTAAAACTTTATTTAAAGCAACATTTTCATTGTGTTAATTGAAAAGATGTGTAGTTACTTACTACCACTGTATTTTGGAAGCCAGCGAACAGCAGAGGTAAGACCATTGATATTAAAGTGTTTGCCATCAAATTCAGAACACTGCTGCTCCCGAAAATCTTTTTTGCCTTTTGGACATGAATCAGTATTACAGGACCGAAATTTCATCCTGCGACCAACACAGTATTTTCCTCCATTTCTTGGCCTAAAATAAAGGTAAATGTAAAACTCATTTTCTAAAATTGCTGTTTTCCACGAAAAGCGGCCTCAGCCTCTGATCTAAAGAGGAAAATCTCCCACAGCATTCTGTCAGCTGTGTAACTGACTTACACACACATTGAGCTTCTACTGTGGATTCAATTATACCCAAAATAAACCCAATCCTTGTAAAATACTGTTGCTGAGGTGGTAATCTCGCTACGGATGTTTATTGATGCAATATTATTTTTACTTCTCTCACAGCTGTAACTATTTTGCCTGGGTAAAAGCATTAATAATTTTAATGCTTTTATCAATTTAGCTGAGATTGCACTCAAATTTTTACACAAGCAGCACCTCCCTCAGTAATTTGCAATTCTTATTTTACAGTGACAAAGAAAGAAGACCCTTAGGAGCTGGCACAGTCTTTTCTGTAGTCCTAATATTGGTTTCACTTTGAGGATCAAAAGAATAAAAAGGGAAAATTGTGGAATATACCCCATTTACTGTAAAGTCTAAAATACATTTTAACAGTTATAAACCCTGACACAAAGTAATTCAGTATTAGTATGCTCTTGAGGAAGAAAAAAAGAATAAATCAACAGCATATTGATACTATCAACCACTACAGACTAAATGAGGCATTATCTAATGGCAATCTAGTCTACTGCCTCTTACTCATCAGAGAAAATGAAATAACCTGGGCCATTTTATTGAAGTTCATTTATCCTAATGATAATATCAAGCTGACATGACTTCGTAGAAACACCATGAAACTACTCAGGCACCAGCTGTGGTTCTGCTTCTTGACAAGTTAAGGATAAGGCTCTCCTTAGCTTTTATTACAGAAAAATAAATCCACATGGAGTTATTCAGTCAATGTAATTTTCTAGTTATAAAGGTAAGTTTTAAATGTCTCTGTTATAACCAGGGCTCCTTGTGGCTTGTTATTGGTGGCAAAACTGTGGAAAAGTCTTAAATCAAAGCAAATCAAGTGCTTCACTAAAGAGATTAGTAGGGAATACACATATCTATTTTTGCAGTTCTTACTGCAAAGAAAGCATCTAATGTTTAAAAGAAACCTCAACAGTTAGACTAAATCTAGAAAAAAAGACTCTGTCAAACTAAGTTTTTAGAAACATCTGCAAGAACGGATAATATTGCTGAAAGACATGAGTAATCTAAAAATCCTCTGCATATTGGAGTCTGTAAATTTATCTCTTTCCAAACATGCCTGAAACAAGCATTTTTTATTTGTGTGTTTCACACAAATTGTGTGCACAGCCCACAATACCTCTACTTCATTTCGAGCCAACCCAAAAATTTTTAATATCTTCACTATGTAAATGTAAACCACAGTAAAAAAACCATACTCTGGTCGATTACACAGCCTGGTGGTGCTCTTGATTCCACCTCCACAAGTTCTTGAACACGAGCTATACGGTCCCCATGGTCCCCATTCTCCATCTACAGGTCGCAGCTCCATTTCCCTGCTCACACAAATTCCATGGCGGCAGTGCTGCACAGGTGGCAAACAAAATAAAATTAATAATTCAAGCAAAAGATTACTGTATATATTAGGCACAAAAAGAACAAAATTTAAGCGCTCACTACTCTTATCTGGATTTGGATATTTTCTAAAATGTTTAATTTCCTTTACCCAGTAGTCATGTTTTTAAAAATGCTATCTAGAGTTCTTTGATTGCTAGGAAATCTACTGGATATTGAATATTTTTCTGTCTTGTCACTTTATCCAAATATTTCTAAAAGATCTTGAATTCCTGATACATTTTCATTGTAAAGATCAAAAATAGATTTACAATCGTCTTTTTTGTACAAGATTTTTCAGTTTAATTTTGAATTCGTGCTGTTACAAAAAGTGAAAGTTAAAAGAAACCACCGAGAAAATCAGGGTGTTTTGAACATCTCGAAAGCTAACTAATGGGATTGTTTGGAAAAAGCAGAAAAGCATTTAACACCTTGATTATATAAAGCAAGATGATGCTACAGATTCATTCTTGAACTCAGACTTTCACACATATAACAAAATATGTAAAATATTTTTATTTATATGTCAATTTTTTTAATTTACTAGTAATCTAACAACGCTATTACCATTAAAATTGAATCAATAGTTAAATTTAAAAAACTAATAGTAAAGAAATAATAATTCTTAGAGCAAGATACTACATTGCAATGCCTATTCTGTTACTTTAAATCTTGGTGAAGAACTACTTATTTCCGCTAAAAAATTACATCAAGGACGAATTTTCATTTCATCTGCTGGGACTGACATTATTGAGAAGACAAAGACTGCAAGACTATTTTGTTGTGGTGATGTCACTTATGAGACTTCACCACACTGTAACTGTAAACTTTTATTATTTATAGAAAGTAATTACCTTTTTCCCCCAGAAACATCAATCTCTTGCTTCTAAGTATTTATTATCCCTGTTCCTGACTGCAAATATGTGTCCACTTCAGCAGTTAAAGAAGTACATGACTAAAAAGTCTAAGTGAGAATCTTATGATTGGTGCATGGGTGACTTTTTCCAAAGAACCCACAAGAATTACCAGGACTAATCCTACTGGTGACTTACAGCAGTTGGAATTCTAATTCACTTGCATCCTTTAGAAAATCCCAAGTAGTATATTTGATCACAACACAGTGGAGTATTAAAATAGAATATTTAGGAGATAGTATAATTTCAGCACTGCTGACTTCTATGTGGAAAAACGTGTCAACTTTGTTCTTGACTTAAAACACCTTCTGAGGCATCAAAGACTCTCCTCATCTGGAGACAAGACACTGGCCAGGACTGAATACGTGGGGTCAGTGCTCATACATAATAGAGAGATTTCTTTATTTTTGATGACTGTTTGCAGACTCAGGATTAGACTGTCCATTAATTAGGTTTGTTGTCAGGAGGGATTCTGCTAGTTGTATTGACAGGGAGTGGCTCATTCCATCTTTCCCTGCAGGAAATATAGTTATGGATCAGTCACTACAGCAGGTTGTATCAGCTCAACTGCTTGTTATTTCTGAAGCCTAGGCTTTGCCTCTTTGCAAGACAAAACAGCCTCAAATTACCTTAAACTCTAGAAGGATTTTGATAAATAAAGTCTCTGGAACATAAAACAATTTAAAAACCTCTGATACATAAAAGATTAAATGATAAAACAAGTATTAAACCTCCTTTTTTTTACAATAAATTACATAGAACTTCTTAACTTATTACAAATTTATTGTAGAAACTATCAATAACCTTTGCTGAACACACAAAAATTGTATGCAGTCTTTCTGAATATAGCTGACTGGCACAAAACTCAAATCTTGTTTAGTGGTTTTAACACTGCCTAAAACAACTCCTAGATACAATTCTTTCCTAATTAGTATATGCTTTTATTATATTGATACTTAGGTTCACATGCTATCAACCCTTTCGTTCTCAAAATAGGAATTTATCACAGAATCAGGTTCTCTTTTCAGGCTTCTGCCTGAATTCCTAATCCAACTTGATGATAAAATTGCCTGCCTGCATAATTTCTTGTCACACCAACTCTTGCATATAAGCCGTATCTTTTAAGCTCTGAATGCCTGCCCCTAAGAGTATGATCATTCCTGGTGATTTTCAGACCCAAAGCAAACACAGAACAAAAGCTAGACCTTGGCAAACAACTGTGCAAACGATCCAGTGAGTTGGCCAGATCATCACTTAATGCTAAAACTAACGCTTTAACTTAAAAACAAAAAGCCACCATTATGTCACTCCATATGAATTCTCACTGAGTGCTTACTGTTAGTTTGTTCTATTTTTTTTCAAGATGGCCGTCAGGTACCTTTACATCCAAGCCTTTTAGTGCCTAACATCAAATCCCTAGCAATCAAAGGCAGACTTTCTACATAGTCCATTCATAATGTAAAGGAGGAACGTGAAGAACTTGCCTTTTCATGAACTGTCTTTTGCACCTCAGGAAATAATTTTTTACACTATAGGCTGAAGACTCTAAATCCTCCTTCACAAAATGAACACTGCATTCTAATATAGACAGTGACCTAGCATTTAGGTTCTTCTTCCATCCAGAAAAACATTTACAGTAACTTCAAGGGAGATTTCAAGAAAGGAGCTGTAAAACAAAACTTTATATCCACAGAAGTATAATTTTGATCAATAAAAAGGCAAAGCATATGCTCACATCTGGGATTTTAATAGCTTATTCAACAAACTTGTCTCAGCTATTATTCTGCTGCATTCCTACAGAAGCAACATGATGAAGTCACAGTAGAAAACTCCAGCACCAGACATGTTCCAGATGTTCCTGTGTTGGCTTGAATCATTGCTTCACTGAGAATAATATCATATATAGAGCTTTCATAAACTTCAATATAATTGCTAACAATTTTTCTACATTTTTTATGACAAATATAGCATAGGCATCATGAAAAGTGTGTATCACAAATAATTCCAAACATACAGGTTACAGCAAGTGGCAAGGCGGCTCTAGGCAAGATCAACAGTTGGTTTTCTGTCAAAAAACCTAGAAATGCTTCAAATTTGGAATCAATAAACCTATGGGTACCCAAATTTGTTTTCATTAATAATCTCCTTATAATAATCACTTTGAGTCTTTCCTGTGGATTAATCTATGACTTGATAAATAGATTTTGAGAGATTCCAATTTATCTCTTACTGAATTTGTTAGATTTCCAGGAAAGCAACCTTGAAAGAAATTATTAAAGCATTACTTGACAGGCTATGCTCAACTTTGACTGAATTAAGGAGAGTGGTAGATGGATGCAGAACAGGACTAGAGCTCTTCTGAAATCAAGTACTTCCCACACATCCCACCAAGATGAGAAGTGGGACCCTAAGGCATATAAAAGGAGCTACACCAGAGCAGTTAATAAAACAAGCACACATGGCAGAAGAAATGGAGCTTGGAAAGACATCTAACTGAAGCTGTCACCAAATCATCTCAGGTCTTTATCTCTGTGGCATGGATTCTCAGATGAGTCTACATTTATTACTCAAATGACATTATCTACAAAACCCACACTATTTGAATTTTTTGAATGTTTTCAATTTTTTCTTGCAAAAAATCTGCATATTTTATTTCTCCCTTGAAACTTTTAATTTTTCTGAAATTATAGCTTATAGAAAAATACTTCACAGAAATCCCAGTTTACAGAAAAAATTTATGGTTTGACCCCATACTTTACTCTGTTCTTACAGTTCAAAAGATCTGCTGCTGCTTTCCATATGGTGAACATATTCCCCTATCCCCAAGTCTGATAAAATCCATCTGATTTTTTTATACTTATTTTACATATATATACACACAAAACGATTTATTCTTTCAGATTCAATATCTTCATGCATTACATTCACAATGTAGCCAAGCTATGCAACAATTCTTAATAGCAGTCAATAAATGGGCACAACCTATTAGTGAAGAACAGCAAAAATACTTCAGAATTAGATGGGTATTTCTTCTACTGTTCAAAGCAATTATTTGTTGCTCTGCATGTCCATTCTCAGTTGTCCCTGTATCCCTGTCTTTTATGCCAAAAGGACTAGGATGAAATTTTCTCAATACTCAATAGTTATTCTAAATATTTTTAGATGCTAGCTCAATATACATTACACATCTACAGTGAATAGAATTGATTAACATGCCTCTAAAAACCAAAAAGGCACATGCTTTCCAATCCAACTGTTACTTGCATCATGTGAATTCCTTCTTGCTGTTAAAGACGTTTTTCCAAACTTCAGTGACAGTTGCTTTTTTTCAATGTTTAAACTGCCATTATGTAGAACACTAGGATATCTCCAGGACATGGAAAAGTTTGGGTCAGAATCATATAGCTACCTCCTACCTCTCCACTCCAATGCTCAAGGAATCAAGAGAATATGGGCATATTTCTGTATTCCACAGGAATCCAGGAAGGATCAGGGGGCCTCAAAAAAATAATAGTAAACCACTGACACTTTACTGGGCATTTTAAACACTTTATTGGGTATTTTTGCCGTTATTTTCATAGCAATAAAGACTTCTTCTGAGAGTGCCTCTTCTGGAAGATAGGTGGTTTCAACAACTTTTCTTCTTTGGAGGTAGTTGTTTTTTGATTCAGATATGCTTCACTAAATCCAACTGTTAGAGCAGTCCATTGAGCAAGATCCATTAATACGACACATGACATTTGAAAACTGAGCTTAAAAAGTTGATACTAAAATAAAAAAATGCCTTAAATGGATCTTTTATCTATCCGTCCTAATAATGGATATTTGCGACAGCAATAATGTCGCAAACGCCAAATATAAATCAATTTAGCTTGCAGGAAAATATTAATTACAATTAGTAGTTACAATGTCTTATGCCCATTAATATTAGCAGCAACTTACTGTCTGAGCTTGAGAAGAGATGCCCCTTAGTCAGGAACAGAAGACAATTTGTCAGATTAATTAATTGCTGTTCTCTCTTACATCTTTCAGAGGTAATGACTGTAATTAGCTCTTTACTTCCTAGAGAAAAATGGTTCCACTGCACTAATTACATAAAGTAGGGTTTTGTATTCTTATATAAAAGAAATCCTCTGATGTTGGCAAATTAGAGTCAATTTAACTGAAGATTACAAATGAAGTTTACATAAAAGATGAACTTCCTTTCTGATGAGTGACTGACTGAAAAATGGGTTAAACATTGTAACACCAAGAGCATGCACAGGCTATAATCAAGCAAAGCTTCCCCTACAGCCTTCAAGTAACTTTTTCTAATCTTGCAAGACAGAAAAAAGCCATTTGAGACAGTTTACCCACTACATTTGTTATCCATTAAGACACTATTTTCAAATTCCTCGCTAATATTGTTTTACCGAACATAGAATCTTTTAAGATTAAAAGTTATTGGGGGAAACTTAGAAATAATTCAGTGAAATGTAGCAGCCTATTATACACAGAAAATGAAATTAAAATTTCTAATAATTTTTGAGCATATAAAATTATTTTTAAAAAAATTATCATTGCTACCACACGCCCTGAAGCTGCCAAAGCACACTACTAAATAAAAGCAGCTGAACATAATAAACCACCCACATTTAAGATAATCCCTGTCATACCTGATCATCTAAAAACCCTCAGAAATATTTATTCTCACAATACCCTGACAAGTATGAAAACACTTCTGTTTGCTGGTGGTGAAGTGAGATATGAAGAAGCCAAATACTAGATCAGTAAAGAACTTAAGCACCTAATTTCTGTTCACTTCCCAAACTACATACAAATCCAAAAGAAAAAGCCTGAAATCTTCACTGGAAACCGGATACAACCAGGCTCCACCACTATTTCTGTTTCTATCTGGGTTCTGTAAGTGCCTTGATTATATCTACTAATTTGATATTCATGACCCTTATGGACAGCCCAAGAAAGTCTATATTGTCCAAGTTTACAGATCAGGATTTGCATTCAAAGACTTGCAAATGAGGAAGCAGTGAGTGGCACCTTTATCATCCAAAAACTCTTTACCAAATAAACCAATGAGCAGAAAACACAGTTTCCACTTCTTTTTTCTAATCTGTCAAAGCATTCAATCCATACTTCAAGCAGCCAGGCAGTCTTATACATTGGAGTGTAAACGAGAAGAGAGCTCCTGTGTTTAGCACTGAACAGACCCAAGTATCCTGAATTATGTTACAATAGGCAAGACAGAAAATGAACGCAAGGTATGTATGTGTAAGGCACCTGATACGACGCAGATACAAATACCTACTGAGACAGATGCTAATGCAAAGACTCCCTCTTTCCAAAAAAGCATACACCTGTACCTATGTGACTCATACTTCATTTGTTCTCGTTCAATAAACAGCCTCAACAAGACGAACTGGGGGAAACACACTTAAGGGATGTCATATTTCTGATAATTCTACTTTGGACACTACTGATCAGGAAAAGAAACAACTTACTAGGCATAAGCTGACCAGTTCAAACAGAAGGAAAGATGTCAACTTTCCCCTGACTTCTTTCACCTACTTTTAACCAGTGTGGCATCTGTAAACTTTAATAATTACTCTGAACAGACAAACTGTGGATTTTTATGTCACAAGATTATAGAACTAAGAGAAACTGCAGGTAAAGTCAGGTAGACAATTTTCACACAATCAGTATTCTATAGGCACAGTATTGTCACACAGTGAGCACTGACCTTTCTTACGTACATCCAAAATTGCAAGTACTGAGAAACAAAACAAGGCTTACCATTCCTACACCACAAACTGTTCCATCAGCCAAAGGCATGTGCTGAGTACGACAACCCTTGTGAACACCTTCTGTGCTAGTGCACCATAAGCGTTTGCATTGTTTCTAAAAAGAAAACCAGATTTCTTTTGTTGCACCTGCAATACCATTTTAGACATTAGTTGTAATTATTTTTATTTTCTCACACTGTGCAGGCTTATTGTTTGCTATTGTACTACCATTTTTCACAGATCAAACCCCACAAAACCAAAATAGATTTTTCTTAAGGCCAAGCAGGAATGTGGAATATCTGAAATTGATCCCATTAGATTAATAGATGACTTCATTTTCTACTTCAGTAGAAAATTTTATTTTAAAATATGTAAGAGGTCACAGTTACTATTACACACCACAATTTCCATATAATCCCCCAGAAAAAGGCTCTAAGTGAATTTAATAGGAATTAAATGTACTGACTAGAAAATTAAGCAGAAAGCCTCATTTACAACTTGCTAAATTTGTAGGAAGTGCTGAAATAAAATCCCTTTAAGTTGTTGCAGAAAACCTTAGTTTATGCAGCTTTAGATACTTTAAAGGAATAATCACATTCACAGATATGGAAATCAAAATGAATGCAACCTACTTTCTATTACTATAGACATCTCACATGTGAAATTGCAATGCTGTTTACTGAACTCTTCCACTTCAAAACAATATAACATGGCATTTTACTTATTTCAGGATAAAATTACTCCCAAACCAGTTTATTATTATAGATTTTTTATTATAGATTAAGCATGACTTTGTCTGGTTTTCACTCACCAGGTAAGGGCATACTTGTGACCCAATACCAAACGTAAGCTCACACTGCTTGTTGACATCATATATTGACCCAGGTAGCTGAGAGGAAAGATCATATGTTCCTCCACTAGGTTTGTCTAGGAGGCATTCACCATAACCAGTACTGTTGTAAAACGGGAACAAAATGTGAATAAAACACTCAATTCGTTGGGAACCTTCTCACTACTCACAGAATACTTACACATGCATATCTCAGTGGAGTTATGGGTTTGCATGCCTACTTGCCTATGTAATGACTTTATTGAATTAATGAATAATGAAATGTACCAGGTCACTTGATTTTCCTTCTTTGTATTTTGCATTTAGATCCATCAAACAAAATTAAGTGGGGGGTTTTCTCACTTTTTTAAAAAAGGAAAAAAACTGGTACTACCTAAATTATACCCATCTCTTATTTTAACATAAAAACTTCAGAAAATAAAGGGTGCCCATTCTAACCTACTAAAATAATCCTAAAGGTATCAATAAACAATACCACTATATTAAAAAAAAAAATCTTCTAAGTTTTGCATGTTCAGTGCAACTTTAATGAAGTCATAATTCACCAAAGAAGTTAAACACGTGTATTTTTCTGGAAGACTGAGGCCCTGCAAACCAGTGGTTAAACCAAAGAACAATGCAAAAACTATATTTAAGCAATACCTTTAAAATACTTCTCAGAAATAAATTCAATTGGTAAGGGAAAAAAAAACAAACCAAAAAACCCCACTCCAAACCATAGCATTATATTGACACTCACTCAAGAAATTCAGTGATATATTTTTGACTGCATTTTGACCAGGTCCATGGACTTGTATGATAATTTAAAGTTGGAGCCATCACATGATATTGATGTTTAATTCCAGCTTCTTTACATTTGAAACTGTCATCATGAGGCACATTAAACCTACAATGCAAAACAGATAAACTCCAAAACAAATTCAGCAATAATTAACTGAAACTCTCTTTGCTGTAAATGCAATAAATTTTGCTGTAAATGCAGCAAATGCTTGAGTTTTGAGTTTGAAAATGCCTTAAAATTTAATGGGACTCACTTAATACATCTATCTGACCTTTTGGCAATAGATATCTTTAAAATGCCTTACATAATTATTCCCTTATCCAAATGCTCCTAGTTATATAGTGATGGGTACAGGACCAATTTTACAATTAAAGTAATTTTTTAGCTTACCAGAAAAATTCCAATGTTTTAGGAGTGTGCCACTTTAAAGGAACAACCCATCTCCTCAACTGAATAGACAGACCATGGCTGGTCTGTCCACAACATGCAACCCCAATACTCACATCATAACTCTTACTATTCAGTAACAACAACTGCAGAGCACATCAATATCATACTTAATGCAACTAACACACCATCTTATTTTACTGCCTCAGTTCAAGTACCAAGACAAATAGCATGTGTCTAAGTGGACTTTCAGGCACATGAAAATGAACAAGCTAGCTACTGAGCTCTGTAACCTACAGAACGTTACCTACACTGTGGCATGCTCATGGAGCTAGAGTATGGCACCTTTCTGCCATCACTGATGACGTATGCTTCATAAAATAAAATGCTGTCATCTCCTCTTATTTTTCAGTGTAAAGTATTTCTCTGTGTTACTCTACTGTATTCTGAAAGGATCAAACACAATGAAGAATATTTCTGTGTTATATTAACAATTGTCTTTTCTTAAAGGTAAATTCCTAACAGGGCTAGAACACACTTAGACTTAAGAGGACTGTGTTGCACTACCTCGGGTATGTCCCAGTGTCCCAATCATTTCATATGACAAAAGGACAGAATTAATCTCTTTGGACAGTTTTTTCTAAAATTCAGGATAACAACCAAGTAATAAAATTCACAATTTCTTTACCTAGCTTACTGCAAGGGGCAAAAATAATGACTCTTCTAAAAGAACATATCAGACTGCATCCTATTAGAAATGCAAAGCCCACTGCTGAAAATTGGTCATATTTAAAAGGAAATTAAAAAAAAACAAAAACATTACCTGCCAGGAAATAGGTACTTACACATGTCCAAGCTCATGTGCTATAGTAAAAGCAGCACTCAATCCATTTTCTTCACTTACAGAACAACTGCGCAGTGGGTCGCACATTGTACCTAGCTCTGCTAAACCTGCAAAATCGAATCCTTATATAAAAGCTTAAGAGAATGAATTTTCCTTCATGTATTACAATGAGTGCTATGGCACTCAAGTCGAAAGTCGTGCCTCAAGTATGCAGCAAATTTACACAAAAAGAACAACCACCTGGCACCAAAGTACATGCCAAGAACAGCAATAAGCAATGTGAAACCATTAATTTTGTCTGTGTGCCTTGAATTTTCTATCTATTTTCAGACTTACTGTTAACAGATTTTTCTCCTCACACTGATATTCTCATATATAAAATCATACTGATGAAAAGAGTAACTCACCAAGAGTATCACACTTCTCTCTAGCTCTGCAGATATCTTCCCTTGAAAGAAAATATTTATTTAAAATCATTACAGCATATAAAAGAATATTTTTAAAGTATTTCACTGTTGCTATACTAGTTGCAGCAACTGCAAATCTGATTCTCAATTTTTAATGCTACAGGCTATTCAAGCAATTTGTATTCTAGTGAAAGAAGTAATTTAAATTCAGACTAAGCCCACAGTACTGCTTTTCATCTAGCAAGCAAAGAATAAAAATTTATTACGTTCTTTCTCTACAATGCAGAAGGTACATCAAGTATGAAATGATGCTGACAAACATGCAGATTGCAGTATACTTGAAACTTGGAACACTGGGGGAAAAAATTAGTTAAAAAGAAGAGTGAAAAAGAGACTATTATAAAGAATGAACATCAGAACCCTCACTGAGGTGATTGGTGTACAGGAAGAAAACATAGTAATATTTATATGCTTTCCATTTTAAGCTTTTGGTAGCTCTGATTGCATCAGGGCTGCCAGGAGCTGTCTGTCACTGCATCCTTCAGTTGACTCTATTATGTACAATACTCCTCCCTTATCATATGTATGTACTATAGCTAAAGATTGAATTTCCTTGCTACACTTTCAGGTCTAATTAATTTCTATCATCTTTAATGGAAGGATCATTAGATGCTTATCTATCAACATAGCAATGTCAGAGTAATTGCTCACATATTGATAATCAGCGTTTTGGAAGGGCAAAACAGTGTTATTCACTTATCTATGAACAATGTCAGTGGAATGGTTGAAAAATTATATTGTAAAAACAAAACTGAAGCATTTGTCTCACCTATCTGAGTAACTGTGGCTATTTTAGATACTGTACCTGGTGATGAGAACAGCAGTATCATGATGAGAAGGGTGAGTATCATCCAAAGTGTTTTGTGCTTGCTGCCATAAGCAAAAATTACGAAGAGTGGTAGCTGCATTAAAAGTGATAGCTGGTCCTTCCTAAGCAAGAAATGGCCAAAAACATCAAATAAGGGCTTTAATATTCATGCACTTGCACTCACTGCATTGTCATTTGTGCTGCTAATCTGCAAAGGAATGACTTGCACATGGAAAGAAAGCAGGATTGTACATAAGAATTCCCTCAGCAGATCTGTTTGAAGGGTCAGATCTGAATTTAGCTACAAGTCATCAGTCATAAGAACCCATTATTCTAAACAATGTATGTGAATATTTACCATGTGTTAAATATTAGAAAAATATAGTGACATTTATGATAAATAAATATTAAATCCATGAAATTGAAAAAGAAAGTACTTATTACAATCTTAAAATATTACAGTTGTTAGGGCTGAAAGCCTTCCAACGAAACTCTCTATAAAAACTGCCATTTTCCTGCCATGTTTCCATAAGCATAACCACACTTCAGGTAGTTCTGCCATAAGCTTTCATATACTATCTGACTTATGTCAGTATAGGACAACTGGATATGCTAATAGAGACACAGGAAAATAGAGGCATTAAACACAGGCCCTGAAGTTAACCTTGCATTTGACATATTGTTTCCTAACTTAAAACAAAATTACATAGTTTAAGAAAATATTTTATATTTAAACTAAAAAAATTTAAGCTTTATAATTACAATGCAAATTCATGCATTTTGTTTCTTATATAAGAATGATATCTTCTAAATATTTCTTTTTCTTACCTGTTCATTGTGAATTACAATTAATTTGACAATAACTATATTTATAAGATTTCCAATAGTTGAATCTTTATAGATTGCTGCAACCTAAAGAGAAAAAAAGATTAAACTCACTTGGTAAACTATCTCTTTTAATGAAACAAACAAATTACCAAAGAAAACCAAGCCACTACACAACAGGTATCTCATGCATCCAGCTGTCCCTTCTACCCAAGGACATAGTGACAAAAATACAGTTTTTAATACATGAACAGCTTCAATTCTATATTCATTTCCAAACAGATAGACACTATGTTGAAATGCTAATGTAAAAACTACACTTGTTAAACAGTTTATTTATAAAATATCAAAGAAAGGAAAAAAGTAATGTTATTGTGACTGTGAAGCATAAGCTGCTTTATACAGATGATTTGTAGAATCAACACCTGAAATACTAGAGTTTTAAAAAACAACTTTGAACAAATAAGTTTTTACCTTGCTTTTAATGGAGGCTGGACTGAGCTGTAAAACTGTATTGAAAAGACACATGACACATACAAAGGCATCTTTTTGCATTCATAAAATTTGTATTTGTATACCCAATGGGCATTTTTATACATACTCTTGCAGACAGATAGTAAAAATCATGAGTCAATTCCATACACTAAAGTGAACTACTTTGAAAGTTATTTTTCATAAAAGCAGTAAAAAAGTTTATACATTCCAAGTAACAGCTTCAGATATCTCATCCATTTGAATTCTGGCTTAAAGCAGTAGTCAAGTGACAGCCTTATGTAAACAAGAGTTGTCACCAAACACAGATATACTGCCTCTCCTCCCTTCAAGCTTGTGCTAAGGCTACAAAAATGATCAAGGAACTGATCCAGTTGAAAAATTAGTTTTTTAAATCACGTTATACTGGTCAATATGCTCTCATTTCTGGTGCAGTCTCCAACACAAGTGCTGATAGACGGAGAGGGGAAGAAGAACAGACCTATTTCAGAAGTCTTTTGAGCCACTTTAACTGGCTCTAATTGCTTATGAAACCACAGCCTTGCAGCATAAGAATTCTATTTACCTGAGGTCAAGTAATACTGCTAAAACTTAGAACTGATAGAGCACTGGCTCCCAGCTCATGCCCCACCTTTCTCTAAACTGGAGAGAACACAATATGCAGCACTGTCCTTCATTCCTTTATTGACAAACAAGCTGGAAGTAGAGGATTCAATAAGAGTAGACGAGGAGCCAAAGCTTCAGAATTCATGTGGAGAACACATTTCAGAGCAGTACAGCTATTGTTTGCTTCTTTCCATATGGACTTCTTTCTTGGTTACTAACCAGCAAGTATCCAATTATTCTTAGGTGAGAATGAGGAACATCTCTCAAATACTCGTTGAAGTGCTGAATCCACTGGGCATGGACAAACTCAGAAGCCTTTACAAAAACTATCTGAAATGCTCAAGGACAATTCAGGCAGAACTTGAGTGGAATAAACTACCATTTTTCTAATATCAAAATTACCACAATCAGCTCATAATTTGTTCTTATACTTTGAGACTCACTTCAATAAACTTCGAAAGGATATTGCTGGGTATTTATCCTCCTCATAGTCAAAGTATATTCCTATAGGAACGGCTGTCTCACAATAACACAACTATCACATCCATCTCAACTCATGGAACTAATAGGGAGCAAATTCCATCAACGGTCAGTTAAGAAGAAGGGATGAACTGTTCTGTAGACACGACTATCTAGAGATATATTTTCATACAAGACAGGAAGAGCAGCTATTTCACTTATTCATCCCTTTACTGTGGAAGGAGACAAGATGTCTAATTTTCAGATGTATGAGGCTAAGGCAGATTAAATCCAGCCCAACTCTTTCAAGTTATATTTCTCTTCAGCAAAAAAGAAAAAGAATATGGGTTCATACAGCATTCCAAAATTATATCAGAGAAAAATCTGAAATTAGATCTGTAAGGATCTTTGGCTTATTCCAAGGATTGGAAGACACTTGTTCCAAGGATTGATTCGAATATAATTTAAGCTGATTCAAGAGGAATTTACAACTGAGAATTTGTTACAGCATAAACCTACACGAGATGATTACATATGTATAGCATTAACACAGACCTCTTTCACTGAACATGGTTGTTGCAGTTGGCCTTGTAAACCTTCATGAGATTCACCCCAGCCCACTCAAGCCTCTCAAGGTCACTCTGGATGGCATTCCTTCCCTCAAGCAACTCAACTGAATCAGTGCACTTGGTGCCATCTGAAAACCTGATGAGAGTGCACACAATGACACTGCCAGTGTCACTGATGAAGATATTAAAAAGTGTTGGTTCCAGTATGGACCCTTGAGGGACACCACTCATTACTGGTTTCTGGTTGGATGTTGAGCCAAATGGCCATCCAGTAAATTCCTTATCCATCTAACAGTCCATGCATCATATCCATATCTTTACAATTACTGGCCAGACTGTAGTGGGGGGCTGTATCAAAGGCTTTACAGATGACCAGGCAGAGCTCCTTCCTTTCCCTGATGCAGTTATTCCATCACACAATGCCACTAGATTAGTCAGAAACATCTTAATTAACTGTAAATCAGTCTAGTTAATGTCTGGTTTTGGAACAGAAAGCTCTGAAACTCAGGAACCAGATGCATTTCACTGGCTGTCAAGAAATGAGTAGGCAAGTTATCTGAGGTAGTGACACAATCAACAAAAACCAATACATGAGTTGTCCAGTAGTCTAAGGCTATATATATATCAGGTAGAATAGGCAAAGGGATTGAGAACTGAATGGGAGAGGTAACTAAGTTCAGCTAACACCAAATAATGCCTGAGTGCCTTAACAGTGACTTTCAACCTTCAGTGCAAAATTAGCCTTAAGTTTCCCAAATGCCTCCTCTGCTATAGTAGAGATAATTTCTGCTCCTGGGTGATTAGAATGATCAAGACAAAAATTTGAGGCTGGAACCTTCTCGTAACTAAAATTTAGCAGTTCTTGTTCATGGTTGTAGTAGTACTTATCCTGTAGTTGATGGATATATACATTAATATACATTAATAGTTCCTTGAAAAAGCTATTTTACTGCTGTGCAAGTGCTTTCTGTCAAGGTTATCCTGCTAACAAAATCTGGTAACATAGACAAGGCAAAGAAACCAACACAAAACAGAGTCAAGAGTTCTCCTTCCTGCCTGTTGGCCCAATGTAGATTTAAAATATTTGAGCAAAATATCTTCAAAACACAAAACCAGTTACTCATACCTTAGAGCAGATGCATTAGACTAAGTATACTTGAGAAAAAATATTTCATTGCATGCCTGAAGAGAATCTGTTGCAGGACTTTCAACAGTGCATCTATGCATCGTATGAACGCGAACTTGTTATCCCTCTGGAGAACAGCTGAGGATTGATGTAATGTCAGGTAGATGCCAGAAGTCAGCAGCTCCTGCCAAAATCTTAAACATACCTGTTTCCATTACGAGAGAAAGTAAGTTCATGCTAAATGTAAAATAACACTGCTCTCATTAACCCTATGTTTCAGTCAAACTATGGATTCTTTGCCTCATGAGCACTTTCATGACCTCTAAACATTTAGTTATACCACTGCTTTCAAAAGATCAAGGAGCAAGACTGTATGCTGATAACAAGATGCCCTTACCAGCAAAGTTCAGTATACATTCTCAGCATGGTTGAACACATGTGAAGAGAAAAATCCTAAAAACTGATAACTACAAATCAAACTTGAAGATTTACTTAAGGAACTAGTCAAACTCAAATAATCCACTGAGATTTGAAATGATATAATGATGCAGGGAACTATCAGAGATCTGGAATATAAGATTCTTATTTTTAGTGAAAAAAATTAGGAGGTAAGTACTCCCTGCTCCTCTATTCTAAGGATACCCCTCTCAACCTCTCTTACTGGAAGCATTCATGAAAAAGGATGATGAAAAGGGATAGGAATTTAATAGAATACACCATTTCTTTACAATTTCCAGATCTACTTGCTTTTCAGTGATCTAAATACAGGCTTCAGAGAAGTAGGAGGTAATAGCCAAGAAAAAGTGAATTTAGTTTCAAGAGATTTTTCAAACTCTTAAAACCAGCCTCCACACCAAAGAATGGAGAAAAATATATATAGATGAAATATATATATATAAAATATATATAGATGAAACTAATTGCACTTTAGTGGAAGGATCACAGCTTTGGTTTTCCTGAAATTTTGAAATACTAAGTCAGACAGCCATGGCTGCCAGTTGACTGGCAACAACTTGGTTACAAAGTTTAGTTTCTCTAGACAACTCTGTTGCAACTGTCCAGGAAAGCATGACTGTGAATAGAGGCAAAATCCCCTATTTAGAAAAGGTGCTCATAAACAAGCAAGTACACCTAGAGGCTGGAAGATAAAGAAATGATAAATCAAAATACAATTGGATAGATCTTGTTCAGCTCTTTTTTTCCTTCCTTTTTTCCCCCCTAAACATTGTATCACAAGACCTCTTTTTCTTTCCTCTTGTTACACGCAACCATGGTACCAAGAAAATACAAATATTCACACCCCCTGAAAGAAACACTTTCAAGGTATCACTTCATAGCTTGTATGTCTTTTGCAGGCTCCAAAATCTCTTGTATCATTGTAGTGTTGAAAGCATGTAAGATATCCAGGACCTGGGAGATTTCTCCTTCACCTTTTCCAGTGTCATACTGATTCCTTCATATATTTCATAAGACCCAAAAAATGTCTGAAGTCATGAGATATATGAGCAGTTATGGCTTCAGTAAAAGAGCTGTGTTATTTCTGTTGGGTCTACTCCTATTCTGTTGCATGCATATTTCTGCAAAAAACAGTGGATCCTAATGGCAGCAAAGGCTTTTCATGCAAATTTGTACAAGGATACCTATGCCTCAGACTTACCATTTTTTTCCCCTAAGTTTTAGGTCATCCACTGCCCCCTCACCCAAGACCTGTTCAATCTACTATACCCTGAGTTAACCAAGTAGAAGTTCCACATGTCACCTACTGGAGTGCTTTGGTGGAGGCATAAGGAAAGAATACATCCCTTTTAAAGGCTGAGTTGCCTTTTGTGTCGGCTTTGGCTAGGGTAGAACTAATTGTCTCCACAGTAGCTGGTATGGGACTATGTTTTAGATTTGTGCTGACCACAGGGTTGATAATATAGAGATGTTTTTGTTATTGCTGAACAGGGCTTTCACAGAGCCAAGGTCTTTACTACATTTCATACTGCCAGACTGGGGAGGAGACTGGGGGTGCTTGGGGGGTTGAGAGGAGACAAAACCTGGACAGGTGAACCAAACTGACCTCAGGGAGATTCCAGTCCATGTGACACCATGCTCAGTATATGCACTGGGGGGAAGAGGAGGATGTTTGGAGTGATGGCATTTGTATTCCTCAGTAACCATTACATGTGATGGGTCCCTGCTCTCCTGGAGATGGCTGAACACCTGCCTGCCCATGGGGAGCACAGAATTAATTCCTTGCTATCCCTATTAAACTGTCTTTATCTCAACCCATGAGTTTCTTCTACCCTTCTGATTCTCTCCCTCATCTTGGTGGTGGGGCAGTGAGCAAGTGGCTGTGTGGGGCTTAGCTGCCAGCTGGGGACACCCCATCAGGAATGCCTGTGTTCTGTCTTACCTCTAAGCTGTAACTGAGATGGGTGTAAAGATATCCCTTTAATATTGCAATAACTCAGAAGATGGTAACAGCCATGATCATCACCATGTACAACTCTTCAATGAAAATATGTACCACAGTTATAATCAGATCATATCAGATGCCATCATGTACCGCACAATGTCAATGCATCCTTCCTTTCAGAATCTAAAAGAAACTACCTTAAAAGATCATTTCACAAGACAGAGCCATAGACAGGCTTCTCTAGCTTTTAGAATCTATTCAGAGAAACACATGAGTGTTGCTTGGCAACATGTCTCCTTATTCTTTGTTCCTATTCTGATTATATGAGATGGTCCCAGTCAGTTTAAAGCAAGGTCTTTGTCACAAATGAACATTACCACCTTAGGAACACCCTTGAACAATTACTACTGAAAAGTCATAAAGATGAATCTAAACACTGAATATCTAATCAAGAACAACCACCCCCCCAGACAAAAATAGTAGTAAATAGTACTGACAGCAGTGAAATGTAAAGACAGGCAAGTATGTGCCTGCCTACGTACTGCAAAATATAATCACTTAGGTAGAAAAAGACCCTTAAAATCAAAGTTCAATCAAACACTGCCAAATCCACTATGAAATCCTATCCCTAAGCACCACATCTGCACATCTTTTACTTACCTCCAGGGATGGTGACTTCTCTGCTTCCCAGGGCAGCCTGTTACAATGCTTCATAACCCTCTCCATGACATATTTTTTTCTAAACCTTCCTGGTACAGCTTGAAATCGTTTTCTCTGGTCCTTCACTTGTTACTTGAGAGACAAAACTGACCCCCAGCTCACTAAAATCTCCTGACAGGTAGTTGTATACAATGGTAAGGTTCCCCTGAGCCTCCTTTTTTCCAGGTTAAACATCCCCAGCTTCCTCAGCCACTCCTCATATAACTTGTGCTCCAGACCCTTCATTAGCCTTGTTGCCTTTCTCTGGCCATGCTCCAGCACCTCAATGTCTTGGAGTGAAGGGCCCAGAACTGGATATAGCATTCAAGGTGCAGTCTCCCCAGTGCTGAGTACAAGGGAACAATCACTACCCCGGTCCTGCTGGCCACATTATTTCTCATATAAGACAGGATGCCCTTGGCCTTCTCGGCTACCTGGGCACAGTAATACCTCTGAATTAGTTGGTGGACCTCAAGATGCAGTGAGGTATCATTTATGACATGTAATATACAGATACCCTGGAGTTGCAATACAAGGACTGTCACAATTAAAATGGTAGGTTTTATACCCCTACAGATACCCATATGTCAAGATAAGTAAGAAGGCCAGCTCAGAGAATTTATATGAATGATAATTTGAAAATAATTATTTCCAGCTAAGTATATTCATTGGTGCATAAACAAATCCCCACTTTCATTTTAACCATGCCAAATGCACAAGATCGTGAGGTTTTATATACACAGAAGAAACATAATAAGGTATATTCTTCGCTTATGCCAAGAAAAATATGCCTTGTGCTGGCTTTCTAGATTTTACTGGATGAGAGATAAAAAGCACTGAACGTTCCTGTAGCTTTAATATTAATACAATGATCTGAATGAGAAAGGGGCAAAATAGACTAGTGACATTCTAAGGAACAGATACAAGAAACAATATATTCACCTTTAAATTTTGAATGTAATTATATACATTGCCTTTCAGATGGTAGGCATACAAATTAAATTATTAACCTACAAACTATTTAGGTCTACTGTCTATTTTTAAATTATGACTGTAGGCAAAATCAGTAATGCCAAATATTCTTAAAGGCCAGGATGCATCTATGTTTTCCCAGTGTGTTCTGGAAAGATGAACTGTTAACTACTGTATAGTATGAACTGCAAAGAAAATACAAATTTTAAATTCACCCCATATATATTAAGATAAAATAATTTTTCTGGTTTTTATGATGGGGCACATTTGTCTTTCCATATAGAAATACTTCATGATCAATGTTGATAATGACAATGGCAAAAAAAAGGAAAAACAAGACCCTAACCAGAAAATCTTTTGCTGTTAAGACCTACTACCTTCCACTCTAATCAACAGTAAAAGATGGTAGCTGTAAAACTTCAGTAAAGTTTTTGTCTTAAGGAAAATCAAAAGCACCATCATTTAACACCATATTAGAATAGTATTGTTTTACCATGATATAGCACTACCTTATGGTTTCACAGTCTCACTGCAAGTTAAATTGATCTAAATTGATATTGTCTCAATCCTCTCCTTGAATGCATGGCAGCCCCCCTCCCATGGTCTACTTTAGAACTCACATGACTAGGCAGTCAGCCAAGTTCACAATCTGAGCTGGCCATCATAGCCTACCACGGGTGGTTTTACATGTCATGATTTCTTTTCAGAAAGGCAAGATTATAAAGTTTTTGCTGCAAGCAGACTAAGAACAGACCTAGTAATCCTTTTATTACCAAACAAACTATATAAGCAGTACAGTACTTAAAAGGATGTCAATAATCAGGTTCTTGATTCAGAAAATGAGGACAGTACCTCAAAATGTTTCATGGAATCAAATTTCATGTGGTTTTGAATTTTATAGCAAACTCCAGTGTCTTAATGAATTATTTCAGTTGCTAAGACCAAGTCTTCACGTTTGGGGCTTTGAACTTTCAGAACATAGTCTAAGATGAAGTCCTCTAGTTACTAAATCTATCAAGGCGGTGCCTACTGCCTGCTCTGCTGATACAATTCTTGGAGGAACAAGAGGAAACAGTGTGAGTTAAGCAATTACAGTATTCTTATTGTTTTATTTATCGTTTCACATTAAATAATGCCACTCTTTGTGCTGAAATACAGTAGTTTTTCATTAAATCCTAAGGCAAAGGTACTCCTTCTATCTTGAAGTACATATTTCATTCAGAATGAGGAAGTATTTCCAAGATATAATGTAAGTAATGTGAATACTCATATTGCCAACATTTATGCAGTTTTCCAGAAATGAGAAAATGCATTCCAGTTCCAGTTCAATGGGATTACTTGCATGCTGAGAGCTAAGCCTTTTCAGGTTGAATTGGATAAGTGACAAGACACTTAAAACCCTAAAAATATTTAGCAGTATATTTCAGTTCTTATTTTCCACTCATAAAACAGCAGTAAGTTTACTTTGGTGGCTTTGTTGATGCTAAAAAAAAAAAAAAAGCCTCAAAGAAAATAAAATCAAAACAGGCCAGGATTTCAAAGGTTCTTCTGGGAGCTAGATGTCTAAGTTTCATTAAAATTTAATGCGATTTATATGCTTAAAGTTTTTAGGTTTCTTTCAAATCCAAGCCAGAAATAAGTAACCTTAAAAGTCTCAGAATTATTACAAGAGTAAAGTATAATGCTTGATTCACTCAAAATGCCAGCAACCTGACAATTTCCCATAAGAAAAGTTGCTTGACCAGACACAACTACCAGTAAAATTTATTTAAAAATACAGATTCAAAGCTATCTGTATAATGGCAGTAAGGATAAAATTTAGAATTCTCATTTCTTTACTTTATAGGCAATCAAATAAGGCTAAAAATGGTTCTATTTCAAACACTAAGAGGCTGTGGGTCAAGAAATGACCCACCAGCATACTGATAAATTCTAATGCAGATTACATAGCAAAGAATGGTAGTCATTTGTTTTCCTATCCTTCACATTTTTTTTACTACTTTACTGAAAAATAACAGTTATGGAGAAGAAGTGACTGAAGGCTGTATATTCATACACATTATTTGTTTGACAAATCATATATATGTCAGGATCAGATGACTTCCAACTGTTCTGTGATTCCAAGCCATTGCTGAAATGCTTCAAGGAGAAGGGATACGAGCTGGGATATGTATTCTGTGGGGGAAATGGAGGCAGGGAAGGGAAAGTGCATAGAAATTAACTGAAGTGTAAAGAAAATAATATAAAATTAAGATCTGAATTTCTATTTTTACATCTACATTTATAGAAGCTCAACATAGAAAAAACATCTTAAGACATTTTTGTTTCAAGATTACCTTCTGCATATATATACATGGAATAGACATATTCAGAGATATTAAACTCCCATTAAAGATGTAGTGGCTTATTGAATGCTACTACCCCAAAGCCAGCAATAAGTGTAAAACCCTAGTTTTACAGGACAGATAGGAATGCATAAGAAAGAAATGACAAGTTTCTTAGAAAAGAAACAGTATTCTTTCACTCATACAGTATATATTAGATACTAGATCTTAAAAACAGTTCATATATAGGTTCTCTTCAATAGTAATTATACAATGCTTATCTTATTTACCTAGAAGTCCACTTGTGTAAGCAAAAAGACAAATATTGCACTGTAAGGAATAGTATTTGAATGTACAACATCTACAGATGCAGGAATAATGTTTTCTTCTTAAAGAAAAATCAGGAATTACATTACCTATAATCACAACAAGACCTCATGAAAAAGATATCACAAATGTTCAATTTCATCTTACTGTAAAGTTCTGCAAAAAACAGTTTCTATTTTAAAGTAATGTCTTTACCACTTCACACAATGAAATGGCATCTTAAGGATCAATTGTTTTGAAAGGAATTCCAAACTGAGTCTGTACTACAAGAGAAAAAAACAACTTCCAGTATGGATATTTTTTGGTAATACATGAACTTTCATACCTTCACACCAATAGAAGTAGAAAAATTCAAAAAATTGTAGGTGTAAGGACAGAAATCTAGAAACAACTACAATGCAAAATATGTTAGCATGCTTTTTCCTAACAGATGGTTCAACTGATGTCACGGTAAAACTTTTGATTTTAGAGCTTACTGTACTGTACTATATTCTGAATCAATACAAGTAGTGACTTTTGGTTCAAGAAAGAATTTATCACATAAAGATCACAAATAAATTATACCAATTCAAAGTCTGACCCATATTAATCTGAAGTTTCTTCAAAAATTGAAAAACTAGGATTACTATAACCAAGCTTTTTTTCACAATACCATTTAACATCTGTCTGCTGCAATTAATCTGCATTTTTCACTCTCTGAAGCTTAAGAACTCTTCTAAAGCAACAAAAAAATCAGGAAATGAGTCCCATCATTTCACCTACACATCCTACTCTATATTAAACTGAAGAGATCCATAATATTAAATTTTGACCCAGCTTTAATTTATGTTTATGTAATCTCTTTTTATTATACAGAATTTGATCAAACCAGAAGACAGGAAAGTCGCAAAAAAGAAAACAACAAAAAAAATTTATAATACTTAAGAACTTACTTACTATTGACATCAATGTTAGTACATAGTGCTGTAAATTCTGCCCATGGTAACGAACCATTTTGGTGTCAGCTGTGACCATCACTTCTACATATCTTGGATAGGAAAGAAAACGTTTTTTCCTGGAATGTGGATTGCCACCATTCTCTTTGGAGAGGTTATTTAAAGCATACTCTAAACTGAGAGACCTCTGTAAAATGCTGCTCTCTTCATTTAAACTGCTGAAGGTTGGATGTAATAAAGTGCTCTTCTTCAACTCTTTCTCTGTAAAGTAAAAAAAATATTTACTTTTGAATGCAGTTGCTAAATAGTAAAAAGGCTGCCCAAAATAGAAAACTTGATATTTATGATCTTATTTCTAAGTGAAACTGTGCAAAAATTAAAAAAAAAAAAACAAAACCAACAACAAAAACACAGAAGACTATAATAGGAACATCAAATGAGATCTCTTGTATATTTTTATATAGTTCTATCATAAATGGATTATTTGTTACAAATTAGTTAAGAGACAGCAGTATTACACAGTTCCTAGAAAGCAGTATAATCCAAACAGGAAGGCTGGAAGGAGATAAGCACTACAGCTTAACCAGTACAACAAAGGACACAAGTCAGTTAAACAAAACAGATTTTTATACAGAAACTTTTTGGCACCAGCAGAACAAATAAAAACAAGATACGCCCAACTCCTAAATTCAAGTCCCTACTGACTTTCAAATTTACATAACATTATATTTAAATAATTATGGAGTTTAACTTCATAAGCAAGTACACATCAAAAACCTCAAGTGACCTCTCTGAGTTTTTTAAACATTCTTTATGTAGAATCAGAATCTAAAGGAAATACACAATCTTCTCAGATATCTCCAAACTGTTTTTCTAATTACACTGTATAGTCCAGCCACCAGAGGCTTCTGATGACTGATAGAGAAAAACCATTAACTTTACTAGAGTCATCTTAGCTCACATAAAAAATACTTAATGGAGAAGCATATCTGAATTCTCACTACTCTCTAGAACTTATGCAGCTAATTGGAGACTCCAGCTCCTTCAGAAGAAACCTCCACTGTCTTTCTGGAAACTAGATTTCCCTCTTGAAAAGGAGCAGCCAAAGGATATGTCTCCTAATCATTTTATTCTAATGACTTAGTGACTACAGCACTGACCCAAGAATTCAGAGATCACACTTCTGTCACTCTCAGCTTGAGAGGATTTAAATCTACACATTCCATTATTCAAGGGAAGAGCCACCATGTGTAAACTTCAAGCTACTTCTGAGAGATCCATAGTCTATCTTCCTTAAAGCTAGGGTAAAATATGACCAGAAAGAAAAACAGTAGAGACAACAGCAAGCACTTTACTGAGTAATTGTTTAAAAAGCAATCACAAAATAAAGCTATACTAATTGTAAAATCATTAGCACTAACAATAACAAGGGGAGAAAGCAAGAACTGGCTCTGAAAAGGAACTAGTTCAAGAGTATATACACTATATGTGTTCAGACTGACTGAGGTGGATGCACTGAAGGGAATTGGCTGTAGCAATTTCATATACACAATCTTTACTAGGTCACAGAAGGTGTCTGAGATTCTAGAGTACTGGCCAAATGGGAAATAACACTTTTATTTAACGGGAGAGTTTAAAGATTATCTAAATGCATGGACCAAACAGATCAAGAACAAATCAAATTAATTCTGTTTACAAACACCAGAAATCAATAAGTGGATAAGTAATAGCTATCAGATTTATCCAAAACATATTCTGGCAAACTCTAATGAGCTCCTAGTATTAAGGAAACAGAACTTCTGGACTGAGGAAATGCAATAAATATTCTATCCTGACCCGAGTAAGGCATATATCAGAGTTACACAAATTCTTTTCATTGGCAAATTAGTTTTAGAAGAAAACAGTACAAAGTGGTGAAAAGATTTGGTAGACAATTTTAGAATTATCATGGCCCAATTTCAAACTAAAAATATGTATTGGATGCTATGTTCCTCCATATCCTCTGTCAAGGCTTCCTTACTAGAGAAACACTCATGATTCCAAGTAGTGATATAAGTTGTTCCTCTGTGAAGAAAGGATATGAATAACCAAGACTAGCATTAAAGGAGACATCTCTTCTTTAGAAGGACAGAAACATAAAAAAAACAAAGCTTTTCTTCATAAACATTTCTACAACTTCACTCTCCCCAAAATGTCAGTAAGCCTTTTGTAATTGTTCCAAAGAATGAAAATGGAGAAAATTACTGTTCTTAACGCTTGAAGCCTTTTGTCACACTAACTTGTTTAGATTAAAGAAAAAAAAGACACAAAACAAACTGAAAGACCTCTAATTTGGTTCAGTACATACTATTTATAATTTTTAAAATGGCATAGGAATAACAACATTTGCTTGACATAATAGTTATTTTCTGGCCCTAGTATCTATGGAAAAGCAGAATTCTCAAAATAATGTTTCCAAGTATAAAAGATATGATAAGAATTTTCCAAAATTAATATCAGTCATCCAAGCTTTTTTTACATCTTTATATTTTTAACCATCTACACAGATATTCCTCAAGAAGAGTTCCAGAGAAAGGTCCCTGTTCAGTTTAGGAACTGATCAGGGAGCTCATCTTCCCTGTTGGTTCATCTTTCAGCAGGCAGGGATAGCCTTCCCCTGCACCTGTAAAATTTCTTTCTTAAATTATGTCCAGCCTTCGTGGACCCCTTTGTTATTATTGTTTCCCAAGGGACACTTTGAACCAGTGCCCTGACTAGGCCAAAGTCCAAGGCAGAGGTTCTGTTGACCCTCTTCCTTTTACCTTATATAAAATGAAATATTATGTAGTGTGAATAAATTTTTAAAATACTCATAAGGACAAATATTTACAATAATGGGTAAGATTAGATTATAATAAATGAATGGGTAATATTGGATACTTCCATTATTAAGGATGACAGATGTCATGCATTATCTGCTAGACTTGCAGAAAGTTCATTATCTTTTGTGAATATAAGCTACAACTCCTGGATCTTCTTTTTCAGTGTTTACATATGGGACAATGTAAGTCTAAAAGCAAACCACACCAAAGTTCTTGCAATATCATGGGGTTTTTTTATATGCACGTTCTGTTCTACTTTTGAATTTGCCACTTTCACAAAACAAAATGAACAGCTGACAAGTGTATGTGAAAGAAATGTGTAGGTTCTAATGGCACACTGTGGAGTAAAATTATTTACGAAATAAAATCTTGGTTTTTTTTCTTTAGAACATCTGACATTTGAAAAACGCACAATGACATTTAAAATGTAACAATACCTGAAACTTCACAAGGTTTATGGGATTTCTGATACTCTCTTTTAAGTTCACCATGCCTGTATATAAGATGTGGTTTGTTATGTTCATCTTCATGTTCACCTCCATCTGCTTTCATCAGAGGTTCTAAAATGTATTCACCATCATGTGCCTTGAAGGTGCCCATCTGGAAGTAAGAGAAGTAATTGAATTATTTTCCACTGGAAAAACTGATATAAGAATAATTCTGATTGAAATAAAAGCTATTTGTGATAATATTTTGAAGTCAATAATCATATATATGCACATGAGAGGGGGGAAACTCCAGTGAAACCTGGAAGGTAAGGCTACAGAAGTTTGCTTTCTTGTCCCACCAGCATAACTTCAATTACCTTGCATATTAACAATGTATCAAAGGTAATTACTATAAGAGTCATGAAACAAAGGAGATCACAAAAATAAAGAGAAACTAGGTATAACCAAGCAGGACCAGTTGGGAACTGTGCAAAGTAGAGGTCATCAAGAATTTCAGAATTTGACTGCTGTCCAAATTCTGGACTGATTTTTTGCCTTCTGTCCTTAACATAATTTATATAATATCCTTCTTCTAAAATTGCATTTTCCCCAAAGATTAGAAAGAGTTTTAGAATTCTATTATTTTTGAAGATTTTTGACTGGAGCACCAGAAATTCAAAGTTGACACCTTTTAAGTGTTTTTCTCCTTGATTCCCCCAAAACAACCCCCGTCCTTGGCCACCACAGACGCACATGGGTAACTACGTAATGGGAACCACAGTAACTTGATTACTAACAAAAGCACTGGCACATACACAAAGAACAAAAATTAAGCTCCTTTCCCCCAGCCCCCTGCACCATAATCCTTTAAATTATGAAATCCTAAAGCAGACTCTCTTCTTTCTCACTGCACTTCTAACCGAATTCATAATTTCCTACGGCTTAAGTACTCCACCTCAGGAGGAAAAAGCATGCAAGAGTTTCATCAAATTCTTTTCAAAATTTTTAGGAACTTCCTTGCTTCAGCCAATTAAACACATCAAGCGAGTAGGTACACTGCATCCTGATAGATGTTTTGCCAGTAAGGCGTAAGATTGACCAATAAAACAACAGCAATAATCGACATAATATGGTTTAAGAGATTAAATGTTCATGTCAGCCTTGAAACTCAGGGTTATAGAGAGAGTGGCAGAGCAGGATAAATGAGAACAGAAGCAAGAATAGGGCTTTTTCAAACAACCTATTAAGCATTTTAAAAACTGCTGCAGAACTACTTTAGCATCCAGGGTATTGTACTGGAATATCCTCTTGAATTTGGGATCCTTCTAAGCAGTTATCAGTTGTCAGTCCATAAGAGTCTGTTAGTCTATCACATGTATGAAGCCCATCGGCAATCTTGCCTGATATATTACATTATTAGAGCTATTGTCAACACATTGTGGATGAATCCTCTGCACCAATTTTGTCACAGAATTAAAAAAGACACTGCTAAATAGTATTTTCATTTCAAGATTGTTTAACTCACAGAAGCACTTTTCCCCTTCAGTTTAATTTAAATTCTTTGCAAGTAGTCTTCATGCTGGATCCTTTATACATTCAGTTTAGCCTTCTCACATCCAGTGTTTCCAGGGCATGTAATTTGTAGAGGACAGCAGATCAAGCGTACCAAGAACAGCCTGGAAAGGGCTTCAGTCACCAGCTACACTGTTTACAGTCCTGCAGTCAGGAAAGTGATATTTCACATGGTGACAGATTCTGCTGATACAAAAGGAGCTAATGCTGCATCTTGGACACAGAAGGAAAAGGGCTGTGAGATCCAAATGAAGAATATTTTTGGTAAAATGAAATAAAGAAAAGTCACTTAGATACATAAGCAAGTTGCTAAAACAGGAGCCCAAGCACTTGCAGGAAATTAAATCAGAAATTAACTGGATTTATTTATCATCTACAGATTCCTCTCAAATCATCTAACAAGAAAGCTGCCTGAAACATTCTATTTCTGTTCTTCAGATAAAGAGATAAAAGTACATTTAAAAGATCTCTTCAGTAGAAGTAGAGTACAAAATTGAAAACAGTCTTTTGCACATCATAAATAAGTGGTCCAAAGAAAGAGCATATGCATAGATTTGAGAAAATTTATGAGAAAGCCCACATGAGAATGATAATTTATTTGTTGGATTAAAAATATTATGGATGATCTAGACACTTTAGATTAAAGCAAGGTTCAGGGGATCAACACAGCTTCTCACTATATGGTATGACTTAGTGGTTTAAAGTGACTTAAAACAATATAGTCTTAACTAATATTACCTCCATTGCAAGAGTTATAGAAGTAAATATTGCAA
Source organism: Acridotheres tristis (assembly GCA_037013685.1). NCBI lineage: Eukaryota > Metazoa > Chordata > Aves > Passeriformes > Sturnidae > Acridotheres > Acridotheres tristis. The sequence continues at coordinate 30,699,652 of CM072885.1, read as the reverse complement.
AATTATGGTTAAAGAATGTCTGTATACAAATTGCATTTGTCTATAAAGTTTGCAGAACATATGGAAAACATAAGGGATATATAGCAGATTTCATAAATGAGGAATTAATATGTCCAACAGCACAATTGGAACGGTTTCATGAAAACTCTAAAAGAACAACAGAAGCTCTGGAAAACTTGACTCTAAACTGGCAGACTGCCTCCCAGGTAAGCTCCACTCCTGTGCTCAAGTACTTCTCATGCCCTTAAAGTATGGCTTCTTAACTCACTTAAAAACCTGCAAGTAGTTTACAGCAAGAGCCCTTTAACATTCAAAGTAAATTAGAAAATCCCTTCCTTTTATAATATTCTCTTCTCTATTCAAATCTCTTGATTCATGTAAGAATCACTCCCCCCTTTTCTTCCTGCTTCACTGTTACAATATTTTATGATGAAAGACTTAAGAAGCATTGCTTAATTAAAGAAAAAAGTATTACAGTGATCATAGTACACTGCCAACATCTGGAAAAAGTATTTCTGCTAGAAGATAATTTGGCTAGAAACACAGTAAGAGATAGCAGTTCAAGCTAATGTATTAAGATCAGAGCTAATATAATAGAAATAATAAAATAGTAATAAATTCATAAATAATAACACAAGCTAAGCAGTAGGAAAGAAATATCTAGCAACATTTTTTTTGGTAGAATATGTTTGTAGAAGGGATTGAAAGCAACATGACTTTTGAAGTTCTTAGAGAATGAAGTGCTAAGTTTGTTATAGGCATCTAACTACATCTTACAAATTCTGTGATGTTAAGATTGTATGAGCTGACTATAATCACACCATTAAAATAATTGATGGGACATTCACCTATGGTCGGAAGTATCCTCATCTGCAAAAACATCTAAGCATTAGTTAGACATAATTTCTTAATTCCAGATTGAAATTTAAGTTCCGTGTAAATGCTCAAAGGGATTTTACTTAATTGTATGTTTAAACTACACCTTATCAATAACCATATGATAACCAGGATTTTCTAAATAAAATTTGCAGCAACAACAGAGGGGCTCAATAGCAGACAACTTGTGAGAATATTAAAAAAACAATCTCAAAGACATCTGGAAAGAGCATAGTCTCATGGAAATTAACAAGATTCATTGGAGTGGAAAGAAGAGAGGGGGTCATTCATTTATATTTTATATACAATTCACAGTGAACAAGCTAGACTAGTCAACTAAAAATACGCATAACTGTAGGTGTAGAAGAAGATATTACAGGCAACCTCGTCCCTGGTAAGTCACAGTTGTCCTAATTACCAAAGAAGAGGAACAGCCTTGCCCTTATATATAAAGATAAGTGTGATAAAAGGGGTGGGTTGGTTGGTCAGGGGGAGTTTGGAGGAAGAGGAGCCCTGAGGAAGAAGGAATGATCCAGAGACACACAAAGAAGAACCAAACAAGGAAGAGAGTTGCTGCAGTAAAAGATCTGCTGTGAGGTCAGGCTGGGTCTGATGGAGTCAGAGGCTGCTGTTGGAGCCTGCAGTCACAGCTGAGCTGGGTGAAAGCTGTGTTCAGTCTGCAAACCAACACTTGCAGCCATGGTCCAGCAGGAAATAGCCAGCAGTCAGAGTCTGCAGCTGGACCCTGCAGTAGGAGCTTGCTGTAGTCAGAGTCAGGATGGCAGAGCTGTAAAGAAGAATCAACCAGGACCCTTTCATGTTGTTGTTGTTGTGTCTTGGCTCATTTCTACCCTTAAGAGGTCTGCTGCAACACATAACTTTTTTTTAAGAGATATATACATGGAGATTCCATTACAGAAAAGCAGTTACTTTGCTATACCTGCTGAAATTAGCAAAACAGAATGTATACATAAAGGGGTTTTCTTGTTTGTTTAGGGAGGGAGTAGGTTGTTGAGTTTTGAGTTTTAGGGGATCTAGTTTTAACACCTAAACTGTCATCAAGCTAAGTGATCTGATAGAACACAGACCTAGGGGATCTGTACACTATCGTGGAGGAAACTCCATCGTATTATGTTGCCTGTCTCAGAAAATGTCATGCAAAAAATCAACTTATCCCTATTTAAAAATTACTTCTTAGTTCTGATGTTTTTAAGTAGATACAGAACCACCTTTTTCTCTCACTGGGAGACGAATAGCTCCATACAGTCCTTTTAACCTCATAAGCACCATCACTCAAGAGCACACAAGCCATGGTTAGATTTTTATCTTTGTCAGCCACACAGTTAGCTACCTTGAGTACTTCTGTCAATATGTGCATTCCCAAAAGGTGTTAACTGTTCTCAGTGTCCGGCTTTGCTACTTAATCTTGCCATTTTGTACATATCTGAAACAGAGCAAGAATTGAGACTATCACAGATACACTATCTCATATGGGAAGCCTATCTATTCCCCAAGAGTACAAAGTTTCCTGAGATCCATGACAGCTGACTGTTGACTGCCACCTGAGACTGGGAGGATTAAGTTCAGACAAAAAAAGAAAACCCCCAAACACATCTATTTGCACACCAGTAATTCAGCTTAGTAACAGGAAAGGGCCATATGTTGTGTACTCTGCCCTCCTCTGACACAGAAACTTTTGTGTATGTTTTTGTGTGTGTGTGTGTATATATACACAGATAAAAGTAAATTAAAGTTCCTTTGGCTGCCCATAGCATAATAGCAAATTTACCTGTGTCACATAGGTCTAAACAATAAAAGCAACAGTTGAGAACAAGCTGCAGCCATCAAAACAATTTATTAGGCAAACTGGCAAAGAGTGTGCCCACGTAGCGACCAAGGGAAGGCCACTAGACACAGGATGTGGGCAGAAAGCAGGCCAGCGATGGCTGAGCACCCTTGACGTAAAATGTTACATAGGTACATCCAGTCGGTTGAAAGGACAATTCCTGCAGAATTTTACTGGTGCACAGGTAGACACATACTCAGGTCCTGCTGCTTTTGATAAAACAAGTTTCTGTGACAGACCTTCAGCTGTACAACCTGCAACTCCACGTATCTTCTCAGTTTACTGCAATTACCACCTGTATTTGCTGATCTGTGCTGGCCTACGTGTGAAGGTATAGCATTGGTGGAAACATTTCCAGGAAAAATTTATATGCAAAGAGCCTGAGGAAAACACACTGGAGAAGTTTTTAAAACAGCTGTAGGGGGGACATTTTATCTGAAACTTGCAAAGTAAAACATTTTACTTAAAACCATTTTGTGCTGACCAGAGACAGAGCATATGCTCAGGGTTATAATGGAAGCACTGAAATGCTTCCTGCTTTGCAGACCCAGAGCCAAAGTCTCACTTATATATGTGTATGACACAAGAAAACAGAAGTACTAAGTGGAAGTCTTCACATCATCCAGCCAGTTAGCAGTAAGACTTTGTTTGCTCAAGCAAGAATCAGTTGCCTTGAATCGACACTTTAATAGGATTGTTTTCCTAGCTTATGATGGGATTGGTACATCAAGATAACTATGAAATGCAGTATGTGCCTGATGGATGCTCTTAGCATTATAAATGTAACCCAAATGCTGAAAAGATCCTGCCTTCCAGATTTAGAAAGTAACTCTTTTGAAGTGACAGCTTAGAAGTTAAGGCATTAAGTTACATCCAGTTAAACATAGTTTCCAGTTACAAGTGTTAAAGCTTTTTGGAAAAAAAATGCAGCTTCACTCATTGAGGTTGTTAAAACTAAGGAGCACAAAACCATGGAGCAAATATCTGGAGTTTGTTACCTGCACTAGATCTCCACAAGAAACTAGATGCTGGCTATGCCAGCAGTATCTTCTAGCAAGTTTTTCGGGTTTGGATTGTTGGGTTTTTTAACCAAAGAATTAAAAATCACAGTTTTTAAAAACAAATTCCAGGACTGCTTACTTTTCTTTAAAAGGAGCCACTTTACCCATTCATAGCAGCAGACAGAACTGTTTTCAAAACCTCTCAGAAAGATGATCGTTCTGAGATCACCTGACCCATATTAATAAAAAATAAACACCACCTCCTGTACTGAGGATTGAGAAGATCCACGCTTAGGTTCATACTCCTGCCATTCATCAGATAAAAATAAGTCTGATGTGCAGCAAGGGAGCATTACCAAAGGGCTTCCTTGAGCTGCTGAAGAAGGAACTTGTTATACTCCAAAGCTACATAAGAACAAAGTGGTCCTGCCTTCTCGAACTGCAGGAAGCCGACAGCTGGAAAATCTATGAAGAAGAGATTCATGAGTACTTTCCTACTCCTAACTTCTGTCAGTCAGTGAGCATGTGAAATTGCTCTACACACAAGAGACCAGAAGCCCAAAAGAATGTATTTCTTCCTTCTTTCTTACCTTTTCCTCTCTCACAGTCACATAAAACACCTTGGGCACTTAAGCATTTTTTTAGCTCACAAAAACTGATTTTAACCATCCTCAGCATCAGCCAACACCCTCCTAACCCCTGAGAAAAAATACCAGGTTTCTCAAAAGACTAAACAAACTGTTTCTATAGCATTCATTCAGGACGATGAAAAGGAAAAAGAAAAACCCAGCCAAAAAAAGCTCCTTTTTTCAGATGGGTCCTGCTAGGAACTGAAGGTACATTCTAATTAATATAAGGAAGCTATCATCATTTATAAGACACTTCATTCACTGGTATTAGCTTGTATTTGTCATGAAACTCATAAGTCATATGTTCTCAAAAGTAAAATTATTTTTAACTATCTGGGCTTTTACCTCATTGATTTTGCTGTCTGCACAACATCTGAAAGGTCTCTAGTCGACATGTATCTAGGGGACATCCTCAGCAGATCCCGCTCCCTATGATTGTAGGAAGCTATAACTGACTAATGCAGTAAAAGTAAAAAAGATGGAACTTAAGAAATTAAAGTGAAATAAAGCATGAAATCTCAAAAACTACTCGAAAGATGCAAGAAATATGCCTGTATGTGATCAGATGCTCAGCTAGGCACCCAGACCATCACTCCAAATGACCTTCTGCCTTTGATGGATCCCAAAGTTCCCTAATTATACACTCCCTCCTTGCAATTACTACAGACTCCCTGCTGACCTCCTAACCTCCCTGTGCCATTTGCACCCCTGAACCCAGGGCACGCTCTAAAATGTAACACAACAAAACTGCACACAGGGTGTCAGGAGCCATTAAGCAATGCTCCATGGGTACTCTGGGCTCTACATGCTCTTAGCACATGCAGGAAAAGGCTTAACGGAGGGTGAAATGGCAAAGCAGAGTGGAGGGGGACAACACATTCAACATGAGAATGCAAAAAATGAAAAGAAGGAACCTGAGGAGGAATGAAGATGTGAATGAATGTAGTCAGACCTTGGGGATAGATGGCTACAAGATAAAGTGAACACAAGTACCTGGTTTCAATTCACATGACTCAGGCACATATCTAGAGCAATTATTAAAATTCCGTTGTTACACTTCCTTATAACTAATTACAAGTAATTTTTTCCTCCCTAGCTTTTACAGCATTGGTCAAATATAACCAATTCCCTTATATATGCAATGCTGGTAGTTAAATTATACCTAATAGTTCAAAGCAGTATCTTAACTTCCATACACTAAGCTCAGGTTCAGCGATCCTACAAAGAGAAAGGATTTTACTTAAATACTTATAATATACTGAAAATACTTAAATAGTTATAATATACTTAAAATAAATGTAATGCAAGGCTACCGAGTCACTAGCCTGATCTCTATCTCTGGCTCCCAATAAATAGTATCTTACCTCAGCAGCAGTCAGATTTTGAATGTTTGGATGTACTCATGAAGCATGGCACTGTTCATTCAAAGAGCAAAAACTAACGTATTTTTGTGGATACATTTGTTGAATGCACAAACCCATGAAATTTTAAAATCCTTGAGGAAAAAAACATCTTTTTACTAATTTTTGAGGGTAGTCCCATCTAGGAATAGGGAATGCATTCAGGGAGGACAAGATCTCACAGGACAATTCCACCTGGTCTGTAGTTCCCTCTTTTCACATTCATTCTCCTCTAAACTCCAAAGAAGTTTTCTCCTTTGGCAGCCTCACAAGACAGCAAACATTTGCTTTGAATCCATGAGGATGAGGAAGAACATTAGCTTGAAGGTTGAGTCAAGTTGGAGGATGCTCTGTGCAGTTACAGGCAACCAAGTGGCTATGACCACTACACAATCCCTCCAAGAACTATCCAAAGTCCACACACCTCAACCCAAAGACAAGCTTGTATATATCCAAATATCCAAGAAGCACAAGAAAGAGATGTATCTCTCAAATAGCAATTATTTCTGATTCTCTCTTCTATCTTGTGTATCACCTTCTTTTAATACACATTAAACAGTCCTAAATACATCCAACCAATTGCATTCTATTTTGTGTAGGGTACTAGAAAGAGCCTAGTATATGAAGTTGGATTTTCTTGAGGTCTCAGGAAAAAAAGTCTTGAACATTTAGTATCCTGAGTGACTGCAAAAAAAAAAAATTTAACAACCCCAACTTAAATTCAGAGTCATATTTACAATGCTTTTTTTCTACAGTGTGCATGTCACACAACTTGTCCTTGGCATTTCAATAAATAGTGATATGGTAAAGTAAAATGTACCAGTCTTCATGTTTCTAGGCACAAAACTATAAAATTTAGCAACACAGTACAATTGTTTTCAAAGACAATTGTGTGACACTATTTCTCCACTATCACTTTGGAAGACATAATAAATGCTATCAAGAGATAAATACAGAATGTATATCATTGCAGTTTTGATTTGTCTACTCAATTCTTAAGAAGTGTTTCACAGACACACTTCCACTGAAGTTAGGAAATTTCCCATTCCCTTTTAACAGAAATGTGTTTAGAGCACTGCTGCAGGCATAAAGATATGTTATTAGGATATAACATAGCTTTACAGTACCACTGAAAGCTGAGGAAAAAAGCAATCAACACCAGCTCAACTACCATTACTCCTCACTCAATACCACAGTATCTGTTAAGCTACAAACACATAATTGATGCCAATTGACAGCATTATTTTATCAAGTCAACAGCTCACTGTGTTTCTAAGGCATGCTTTTTCCTCTGTTATAGGGCTCTTGGTGTCAGGAGTTACATCAACCAACTATATTACTGGCCAGCAACCGATCCTTTGAAAGCTGCATTTGTACATCCCACCAGAGAAGTATCATCATGACTGCACACTGCTGATGCCAAGACATTTCATGGCCAACTACTTGGAATGATGCCCAAGAACTTCCAGCTTAGCTCTCCAGCAAAGGCATGTCACTACATTTCTTTCAGGGAGGAGAATATGAATGGAGACAGGAAGCAGTGACCAACATGCTTACCAAACCACCGCAGATGCTGAAGACAGCCATGTGCGTCTCCTGGGCATTGACATGCCCGCGATAGAAACAGTGGCGCAAGTCAGGGGACGACTGCTTCTGCGGGGCCCCGACGTGCACCACCGTGTACTGAGCAGCAACGAAGCCTGCATCAGCACTCAGGTTGAGCTGGAAGACCTGCCCGTATGCTCTGAGCTGGTAATGTGTTCGGAAAGCAGCGGGCTCCAGCGGTGCCTCCAAACTCCTTTTCCTCCTGAAGTGATGCGTGTGCGGGAAAACTTCTCCAAACTCATTCACTCGGACAGGTGTGACGATTTCATAAGAGGAGAGCTGCTTCACCAAGGTCTCTGCAACAGAAGGCAGGAGGCTCAGCCTGACCCAGCAGCACAGCACCAACCCCTCGCTGGCATCCGCACTCGTGGCGCCAGCCCGGGGTCCGGTGACAGCCGGGGAGCGGGGGCTGCCCCCGGAGCGAGCCCGGCCCCGCCACTCGCCGCCGCCGGGAGCGAGCACTCCCTCCGTCCTACCGCCCGCCGAGGAGCGGCGGCTGCCCCGGAGGACACGGTGTCCGCCGCGGGGCCGGGACCCCCGGTACGGTCGCCGCCTTTGTTGCCGCTGGCTTACCTTGTCCGGGGTGGAAGCGAAGTCCCCACGACGCGGTGACGAGCAGGGCGAGGGGGCACAGCAGAGCCGCCAGCCGCCTCGCCCCCCGCATGGCTCGCTCCGCGGCGGCCGTGCCCGCAGCGCCTCCGGGCCGCCGCTGCCTCAGCGCTCGCCGGCCGCCCGGGCCGGCCCCGCACCGCGCCGCTCCTCCATGCGCCCCGCGCCTTCCTCGTGTCCCGCCGCCTCCGCCCGCGGGAACCCGCCCCGCGCCCGCGCTCCCTCTCCTCCCGCCCCTCGCCTCCGCTCCCCCAGCTCGCTCTCCGCCGCCGGGGTGGGCGAGGGCGGCCCTTCCCTTCCCGTCCCTGCCTCCGCCTCCCGTGCCGCTGCCCCCGCGGCCGGCGGGGCGGCGCGGCGATGCCCGCTACCCTCAGGCGGGGCCATCCCCGCAGTTCCCGGCGGTGCGGGCCCGGCCCGGCCCCGCGGCACGGGCCGCCCGAAGGCGGAGGGCAGCCCCGCGGAGCCTCTGGGCAGGTCCGGCCCGGGGGTCTCGGCCCTGTCCCGCCGCCCCCCGCCCCGGGTGCAGGCGGCGTTACCGCAGGCGAGAGGTGTCGGTCCAGTCTAAGTACGGGCTTCTGAGAAGCCTGGCAACGCTGCATTCCCACTGGGAACGGCCGTGCCGTGAAAGCCAGCGGTGTCCGTGTCCCACAGATTCAGTATCACCCAACCGCAGCCCCGCCGATCACCTGCCCCTGTACCGCAGCCCGGGGAGAAGCCGTTCCCCCACGCAGCTTCCAAGGAAGGAGATGTCCAGGCAGAGCCTGACACCACGGTGTCGACAGACAGGCTCTAGGTCCCCTGCTTTGGTTGTTCTGTCTGGGCAAAGTTCTCGTAAAGTGGCATCCCCAGCATCTCTCTCATGGAGTGTGTGGATTATCTGTTTTACTTGAATATTTTTTTCCTGAAATGGAGGAATGAGCTAATCCGGCCTTGAGTGAAGCTGTGTAGTACTGAAACAGCCTTCACTGCTAGAATAAAATCATACATCCCTTGTCAAGAGTCCAGGATTGTAGAAGGAATACCTGGATTTTTCCAATATATATTGGTATCCAGCATAATCTTGACAATATTGAGTCTTGTTGGGAATACCATATTTCCTCTTGAATGCTCAGAAGACGGAGGCTCTCTGATGGATATTGAACTGTTTTCTCTGTGTGGGGTCACCGATAAGCATAGTTACATGAAAAGAAAATAAATACTTGAAATCTGAAGGGTTCTGCAAAGTGAATACAAACAAAAAGCTTGTCTCCAAACACCATGAATATCAAAGAAATCCAACAAGAAGCAAGATTTTCAAACTGTTTCTTTTAAACTGCATACACCAGAGAAGACTGATCACGGCAGGTAAACAGAACTCCAGTTCTGAGAAGTGGGTGTGAGAAGGGAGGTGGGAGAAGTCCATTCTGCCCACCACAGAAGCATGAAGGTACAAGATCCATTTCAGTACCCGGAGATGTCCAGTTACAGAACACACATGAGCAAAGTAGAGTAGAGCAAAAGTAGAGCAAAGTTTAAGGATGAGTACTTTGATTTTATTGGCACAAAATGTACAAAAAATAGTAAGACATTAAATTGAAAGGAGCAATTGTTGTACATGCCTCCAATTTCTCCAGCAAATTAGAATTTTCCTGTTTCTTGGGTCTTACTCATTGAAGCAGTCAACTTAAATGGTTGCAAGTGATAAAGCAAATAGACACTATTTCATTACATGGAAGCAAATACCCACTGATTCAGATGTGATGTTTCACTTATGATTTGTAAAATTATTTTTTGTAAAAATAAACAGAAGCACTAAGCACTGAGAAAGTCAAAGGTCCACTGATCCCAATTCAAGCACAAAGGTTTATTAAAGATCACTTCAAAACAAATATAAGATGACTCAATTTTTTAAACAGTGTATGTATTTTAGCATTTTAGGAAACACATTTGCTTCAAATGCAAATATTTTAAAAGGGATAAAATTACTTTTCTTAAATCTCATTTTAATGTGTTTAGATTTCCCTGTATTCTTTGTGGGAATGGAACCCCAGATTTTCTATGGTAAACATTGAAAGTCTATCTCTCCCTGAAGATGGACTGTTTAGAACAATTTAAATTTGATAACCTTCATTTAGATTGACACATGTTCCAGTAGCTCCTGTCAGTGCCATGGACAAAAAGCAGTGCCAGCTAAGGCACTTTTTTCCAAATTTTCAACTGAAACAAAAAGTAAATTTCCAAATATGAATCTGGCAATTCAGGTGATGTGAGGCCTGACAGTTGAACACCTTTTTATACTTATCAGCGATTATTCCTTCAAAAATTGCTGAAGCTCTACAGGTATTAGGCACAAGTCTGATTTTCAAATGCAAGATGGGTTAGCTGTGCAGGAGCAAAGGACAATAGGGCAGGGGATTAAGGCAGTTCTAGTAGTGTTCATGTTACCTGAATGGCTTTGGGCAATAAGCTGCGGTCATTCATTTGACCTCTACCCATATGGCATCAGTTTGAATCTTGTGAGGAGCAAATATAACCCTGTATATCAAAGCAAGTGGTGTGTTTCTATTACAAAGAAATATAAGTACATCCGAAAATTCAGAAATCATGGAAATAGTATGTTTGCTACAACTGTTAGAGGTAGAAGGGTAGAGACAGGCATAATCATGAAATGGAGTTGAAGAATTATGGAAGTTATTCAAAGAAGGAGAACTACAAAAAAAACATAATGAAATATTAAAAACTAAATTTAAAAAAAAGGGGATAACTATGGAAATAAGGATACAGAGAAGTTGTGCAGTCTCTATCCTTGTATATACTTAAAACTCATCTGGTCAGGAAGTCCTGAGCAACCTGAATTAACTTTTAAATTAATCCTGCTTTGAGAAGAAGGTTGGTCTTGGTGACCTCTAGAGCCTTCTTCCAACCCAGGTTATTCTATGATTCTATGAAACAAAAATTAAAAAAAAAATCTTGGAGAAAGCTGAAAAGACTGCAGTGGAGAGGAAAAAGGAGAGGAAAAAGGAAAGGAAAATACCTATTAAAAGAACAGAGATGTAGGGGGAAAATCAGAAGAAAATAGTCTTCAGCTACTATGAAACAGAAGAAGAAAGGAGACACAGCTGAGAATATTTAGTAAGATTTTTCAAGACTAGAAGTTCTACACTGGTAAAGCTCCAGCTAAGGCAGTGAAATGATGCTGATTTGCATCTGCAAATGTAGTCCTCAGAGATGTAATGCATTCTGACTTCATTAAATCTGCATTGACATTAAAGCTTGCTATTAAATAGTTGTCTTTAAAATGCCTCCTACATTAGTGAAATAAATCCATCTCTTTACAGTATTTATTCTTTTCCCTTATCTCTTTCAGTTGATATGTTTGGAGTAAAGTATGTTGCACCAGTTACTTTTGCAAGTCAATGAAATAGAAGGATAGTTTGTGCTTGCTGAAATCACTTCTCCTTGGGGTTTCTCTGGGGTTTCATGGACAAAATGAATTGCAATTAGGTCATGATTAGTCAAATATTTCTATTGTGCACTTAAAATGCTGCAGTAGATAAGGCTTATCAGATTAAACAGTAGGATTCGTAAAAATGCATACTGAAAAATTAATAAACTTCTTCCTTAGAACCACAGATTAACTATTAAATCCTTTCACCTGTTTTTGGCTCCATTTTTTAATTTAAGTGGTCTTTTGTGAGTGATTTTAGCTGAAGATCACAAAGTGGAAAATAAACGTCAGTCATTCAGAAAAGGCAAAGAAAACATTTCACAAGTGAAATTGTTAAAAAAATAAGACTTATGAACAAATTTTATCTTAAAGAGGAGACTGTATGAAATATATATTTTACTTCTTTATTATTTTATCTTGGCATTTTTCTGTCTTGTGGAATACAATTTAAATCAGACCTTCAGGCTCTTATTTACTGTTCTTGACCGGACATTAAGCACATTGCACAAATCTGGCCAGTTTGCAATCACTTCTCTTATTCATCCACTTATCTCCCCCTTACCTAGAGATATTAATACCATATATACATATGCACACACCATGGAGCCACCTGACCTCCTGCAGAGGGACAAGAGTGGCCCAAGTCCCTGTTGCCCAAGGCTACTGTTGTCAGGAGCCTGCTGGCCTTGTCCAGACTCTGAGCCTTGCAGTGAGCCCAGCTTGCTGCCTGTCCCATAGCCCTTCCCATCTGTGCCCCACCACACCTCCTGCACAATTCCATCTGCAGTGAGCCACGGGAGCTGGGCTTGTTGGAGGGAGGTGTCTGGCTGGGTCAGTCAGTATTCTGTGTGTGTGTTAGCAGCTCGGCTGTTCCTGCATGACCAGACATGTGATTTTCATACATACTGCAGTGAAAAAAAATGTATATATACATTTCTGCTGCTATCTGCATTCACATTATAGTATTTTTTCAGCAGTGGTGACTTACTCTAAGGTTAATGTCTGTAAATTTACTTTTTCCTTAATCAAAAGTAAAAGAAGGTTCATAACTTTTATATTATTTAATGTGAAGTTGTCAAGTTTTATCCTGTGAAATATAGGTTTACATAGACAGTGAAAGGTACTGAATACTATACTATTGCTTCACTTAGTTTTATTGAGATCCTGAATAATTTTTATATTAATCATTTTGTAGCATTGTCTATTAAATACTAACTTACTGGCAAAAAGTATTATTTGCAAACAGATATATACCAGGCACTCGCAACTACTAATTTAAGAAGCTTGATTAATATTATTTCTTTGTGTTACAATTGAAGACGAGCTCTTTGATATCATCACAAATTCCCCGAGAGGGAAAGCCAAGATTCATATGCCAGCTACAAAGTATTACACCCAGCACTGTGCAAGCAAGTACCAAGGATGTACTGGGGTTCAGTGATCCAGGACAGAAGCAGACTGATTTGTGCCTTCTGCTAACCCTGGGTCAGGAATCCTGCTCCAAACTTCACCCTGTCGTTGTGCTCCATCAGTACAGAGCACCTGTTGTATTGGATGCGAATATTTCAAGGAGCTGCAAATGTAGGTCACCACAAACTCCTGGAGAAGCATGCACAAGAAATAAAAACCCTCTAACCTGACATGTTCAAGTGATTCCATACCAGTAATTCAGAAAAGTAAGAATTACTGTAGTGTGAAGACAAAGGCATGTGCACTCACTGCCAAAAAACATGCTGCTTTTTTTTTTTTTTTTCAAGTCACAGGCACAGTGCAGCTGTTACTCTGGCGGGAGAGAAAGTAAAGAGACATAGGGTCCAATTCATCTCTCATATCAACGCTGTTAGTTATGCCAAGGATAGTTTGGCTCTTATAGCACTCTCCTAGCTACCAGCCTTTTTCAGAGTCCCACTCTGGTTAATACCTAAAATTAGTCTAAAAGAGAATATAAATTTAACATTCCAAGACACTAACAGCAGTCATAAAATTAGGCATCAAATTATTAATAGCAAGTGAAATGATTCCTAATTGTGCTAACTCCAACCTGTGTTTCCCTAGTGGTACACTGCCATTTAGAAATGCTGGCTTTAGTCACAATTAGATTCCTCAAAACCAGAGATCTGCATTGAAATATATGTCCATGTGGTGAACTGCACAAAGACTAGGAAGATCCAGAGGTATCTGAACTCCAAACACTCTGCTAGGTGTGGTTCTATAGCATGATGGAAAGGATTACTTAGAACATAACATGAGAAATCCTCATATCCGGGTGCTGTGTTTCAAAAGGAGGTGTGAGCTTGTTTGGCATTAATGTCACTGTTCTGACATTATAGTCATATGACACAAATGAACATCACAAGTTCATGGATCATTGCAGTATCTTACTGGACCCAATATTGTTATTCATTCTTGGAATACTATTCATATGTTAGAACTTGTCTCACTATGAAATTGCTGAAAACAGAAGGAGAGGAAAACAATGTATAATACTAACAGGCTTTCCTGGAGAGAGTATAGGTTTCATGTCCTGCAAGAAACTTATAGGAAAAGAGTTGCCAGCTGTCTTCTAGCTGATAGTCACTGAATTAGCATACCAGAAACTACCATCTTAATTCTGTGTTTTTCTCAGATATGGGATATTTTTACCTTCCTTCAGACATTGTTTTACCCAGCTGGGAGACTCACAAGAAAAATACCAAACTGCTCTCCAGGACAATGGATGGATGAGGGCTTCCATGGTGAAGAAATACAAAGCTGTGTGTAAAGAGATATGTTGTGTTTCCATCTTTAGTAATTCTGCAATATTATCTCCTGATAGCCAAATTGAAAATGCTGACATTGCAGAAAGTAGTGATGCTCTATCTACACAAGGAGATTACAGAGAAATTGCTATTCTGGTAAATAAATACAAGTTCAGGAGATGATTTTATCTGAATTTAATTTTAGATTTACGAAACTAATTAAGCAGAGTCGTTTTATCCCATCCAGCTGTTGTAGAATTCATTCAGGAGAAAATCCATGTTTAATTGCATTTCTTCCAAAGGAAATTTGATCTTGTGTTTTCATTAACTGTTTAATAGCATAAACTGGGCATGCTTGTTACTAATTTTCTTGATGATGTTCCTCATACACTAAAAACTCAACATTTCACTATCAGAAAATCTGTATAACAGATATGTACTGTATAGCAGTTAGATCTGCTTTCTGTTGCACGGTTTCATATCTCATTAAGACACCAAAAAGAAACGAATGCAAGGATGCCACATCATTCTTGAGGTGTCTAAGTCAGAGTTATTGTGCAAAACTTCATTTTCACAAACTTGAAAGAAATGGCATTAAGCTGAAAGCTTTTGCAGTTCTTTTATATCCTTTAGTCAAACATTTTGAGGATAAAGATATTTAGATTAAGTTTGAACAAAGGAACTAAAGTAAAAAATTGGTTCAGCCACTGAACAAAAAGGTAATAACTTTATATGGTGCCAAACAGGACCTAAAATATATGACTTGAATACTTACTGTCCTGAACAGATTTGAAGTTCATACTGCTGAATGGACAGGTCACCAAGTCATTTGTAAGTTGTGGGAATTCAGAATAGCAGCACAAGGATACTTTCCTCAATGCTTTAAAAACTGATTTAATAAGTTTGTCATGCTTTCCTGAGATGCCACTGTTTCCCTTTATGTGAGACCCATAAAGTGACTACCAGCCAGTGAGACGTACAAAACTGAGGCATTTGTCTAAAGCCAGTATTGAGAGAGAACATGTGTGTTTTCTGTAACATAGGACAGGAAGTGTAATGTTACTAGCAAAATTCAAGTAACTGTTATTAACAATGCTAAGACTTTTCTGCCAAGCAAAGTGTGTTGTGTTGCAGAACCTGTTTGCTAGACGCTGAAGTAAAATCATCTGGTCATTTGATTGCAGTTCCTGGAGAGTCCTGAGATGGACAGTATTTAAATAACAGTACTTTAAACAAAAATACTTTGAATTTGAGTCAACAAGACAGTTTCTTTCCCTCTTTTTTCTTCCCAAATCGAATTCCCTCATCTTTTAAGGATTTTCGTTTCTAAAGCCAGAGAAGTATTAAACTTCTGTACTCAATAATGCATTTAATACTAAAGGATACTACTATTACTACTGCTGCTTAGTTCCACTGTAATTTTAACCTGTCTCCCACACGTGCATAAAGATAAGCTCTCTCATTATACTTTGAGGCAATAATGAGCACTTTTATTTGGTACTTAATAAAATTGTAAGACTGTTCCCTAGGCACAGAATAACCTAGAGTCCTCAAAGGGACTTAAGTGGTTGTTAGATGTCTGAGGGGAATGTGTGTACTTTGCTCACGTGCACATTTCCTCCTGAAAAGTGCTGCTATAAAGCAAGAAACTGTAGATAAACGTATATAGTGAGTTACCTAGAAATTAGCCATTCTTTAAACTGGCAATGTCAAGTCAGGGCTCACAGGGAGAAATTGCACAAGGTTCTGGCATGTTTGCATTCCCTAGAAACTGTTCGTGCAAAAATAGTATTTCGATTTCTGAATAGCTGCCTCTCTCTGTTTCTAGAAGACTTGGACAATCTACATCCTAATTCATACATAATGAGACGTTATTACAGATACTATACCATCTCCCATGGCTTGGCATTTTATTGGTAATTAACCCGACACAAACCAAGCACAAATTGAGTAAAAAAAGTAAAAGATCTAAAGTAAATTCAGTATTTGGATGTAGTATGGAACCAAACTGAATTCTAAGTAAGAAAAGCATAATTCTTAAAACTAGAGTCACCAGGTGCCAATTTTTAAAATTCATAATTGCAGAATTTCTAACTAATTAAAATCAGCAGAATATTCCAGGGGAAATGCCTAGACGTTCAAACACAGGCTACACAAATAGTTACAATTTTGTCACCAGAATGTCAAAACATCATCTGGATTCCATCTCTATTCCATACAGCAGGTGGTAGAAGGAAATCATCTGATACAATGATCTCAAGTTAGCAGGTGGTGGCATCAGTCAGACTTTTCATAAAAAGCAAATTGTCCTCATTAAAAAGTTTAGCAGAGAAAAATACAATTACACTTTGGCTTGTGTTTTAGTAAGTTATTTCAGAAATAATTTAACTACCTATGGTGGCTCAAAAATATACAAGTAATCTTTAAATTCATAAAGTTGTTACTATAAATATCAGTGTTTAGCTACTTTCCTTAGGAATTTTTTCTAATATTCAAGCTATTATTTGCTCTTTTAAATTAGTATAAAGGCTGCTTAATGACCATTGCCTTGTTATTATCCTCTCATTAGACTTAGTGCATCTGTGTGTGCACACTATCTGTGCCTGCAAATTTCTCTGCTCTCCAATTGCCATAAGGGACCATGCTGGTAACTCTCCTCTTCCTACATGCATTGCAACACAGTAATTTTATTTTAAAACATTCAATCATATTTCATCAATGAAATAATGTCTATTGCTCTGCAATCTCCATTTTCTAAACAATTTTTTTACTTATACTATTTTATTGTTTGTATTTATTTATAATCTTTTCTCCTTTTATGCAGTTCATGTACTTACCTATCCAGTAAATATACAAATAAGCCAATTGTAAAAATGCAATAGATATACCTCTATGAGTTCTTTTTATGCATTTTCCAAAAATAATCTATCTTTGTTTTCAAAAATGAATTTCTTTAAAACTTCTGTTTCTAAAGCGTTTTGCTGATAAATGTACTTTTATTGATTTTTTAGCAACTAGGTACACACATTATTCTAAAAGTTGACTCAAGGCTGTACACCATGTTTAGTATTCGATTGTCTTTTACTCATAAATCATGGCTCTTACTTACAGTCATTCTGACTTTTGAAACATTTTGCATCCAATTTTCTCAAAACTATACTATGGAGAATTATGTTCTCTGTTTGCTAAAAGATCATTTTTGATAATAGATGGAAACATTTTCTAGAGATTTTAGGATTCTGCTTGGACACGGATAGGTCACATTAGTGAATGCCCTAACAACATGCTCTTGTCTTCACTCAATAATGAATTATATAATATTTCAGGTGTAGGAAAAGACTCACTCAGGAATATGGCAAGCATATTATCTATCTGGAAGTAGAACCTAAACTCTGTTGCTTGCATAATACTACTATTATTACTGCATCTTATTCCAATTTGAAAAATAATTATCTCCTTCCACATTTCGAGAACATCCAGGACTAAACCTTTCTGTGTATTGAACCACACCTGCCTAGTGAGCTCAGCAATCTTTGTCTGATAAAATTTTCATTTACAGACAGGTATCTGATACCTTGTAGAGGAACACTTAAATATAATTATCTGTAACCTTATTATGGTGTCTTAGAGGTGGTAACTATTAGCTGCCAAGACTGACTGCGATGGACTGTTAGACAATCAAAAATCTACCTCACTTGGTTCATTCCTTCTAGCAAGCAATGAAATAGCTAGAATGTGATCTCTGTAACTATGGGGAAAAATCTACAGGGCAGCAGATGCATCCTTGAACTACTAAATCTGTATATATTGGGAAGATCTCTTATGGTATAGTAATTATCAGTAAGAACTGTTTATCATATGCATAGCAGTACAGTATTATGGATCATGTTGCTTCAGCCTTGATTAGCTTATTTCCTGTAGTTTTCCATTTTCTGTTATAAAATCTTCCAGTTTCTGAAAATGCCTCTGCCTATACACTGGCAAGTTGCAATCACCACTTTTTAATATGTCCATTGGCATAACTATTTATTTATCCATGTCTATATCCAGGTAAATCCATTTTTTATATCTTAATATTTTTAGACTTGTGTAACATATCAACATATAAAATAAAACAAAAACCTTTAGAAAAAATAAATTAGTGAAATTTCTTTTTAAACGTGAATATTTCCTAGGCAGCATTATTGTATTAAATACTCTGGACCTCAGTTAATGTACTTGTTATTTAAGTGGGTTTTATAAAAATGGAAGTTTCAGCAGACAGCTTCAAATTTGAATGAAACAGAAAGGTCCTAAAATTAGAGAATTGGAAAGAGGTGTCCTTTTACGAGCAGTCTAAAAGTAACAGTAGACCAAATGTCATGTATCCAACATGGGTTCTTGCCAAGAAAATAGCCTGGCAGGAGATTAGAGGGATCAGCAGTTACCCCAGTGACCTGACAAAAGGCTGGTAAGGTGGATTGACATCAGGGTGGAGGTGAGAATGAGGCACAGAGTCACTGCCCATCCATGTCAGAGACAAGAGGGCAGGAGGCCAGGCAGGATGACAGCATACTGTTCTTGCTCTTATTAGAAGGCAGAGCAGGCTGAATGCAGTGAATATTTATTTCCAAATCCTCAGATACTTGAAATCAGTGTGTGCACTCTTTTCTCTTTTGAAACTTCCTTGATTTGCTGCAGGGAAATACGCAGAAAGGGAAATCTCTTGTGGTGAAATCCTTTGTGCAAAGTGAAGGAGCAATGAGCATGCATCAGACAAAATACTCAGAGTTATTTTTGCCCTGAAAAACCCCTGCTGGCACTTTGAAAGTTCTCTCTTTGGATATCAAGATAGAGGAGTGACATGCAACTGTCTCTACTGGGAGCAGTTAATTCCAACAGTTATGACATACTGAAGGACTTTGTTCTCCTCTCAAACATCCTCCTGTACACACAAAAATGGAGGGGAAAAACACTTATGCTGGGAGATCTCCAGACTGGTGCCACCAAAAAGAGCAATAGCCAGAAGGATTGCAGTATGGCATGTTCCTCTCAGTGCACAGAAAGGCATGACTGACAGTAAGCTGTAGTGCCAGCTAAAAGCAGTGACAGTGAGCAACAGCCCTGAGATCCTGCTGGAAGGAGATATGTTGTTTAATCAAGTCAGTTTTAGGCTGGTGCATAGCATCATGACTCACAGCACAGCTAAAGAACGTGCTTACAGTTCCCTCAGATACTCTACAGCACTTCTAGAGCAATGGCTGCAGACTTGTCTCAGCATCTAGGAAAAAATATTGACGATATATGATCTTCATGAAGGGTGAATAAGTATATTTTCCTACATCACTGCTAAATTTTTTAAATGATAGGTTTTAAATCAATCAAGAGATCTTTACCATATAAAATAGACATTAAACAGCTGCTTTATTAATATCTGTTTTTACCTAGCCTTTTCAGTGCAGGGAGAAGGATTATCTTCGATGTTCTACCTTTGGTGGTGGCTCATCTGCATCAAAATCTGACCTGCAAGTCAAGACTGTTCCTTTTGGGATGTGCCAAAAAGCACTTTGATACAAGGAGATGAAAGACGAAACTTGGAAATTAAACGTTTTATAAAAAACTGCCATCCACTAACCAATGCAAAAGCAAGAATGATTAAATGTGAAGCATCAAGTGACAGTGGGCAGTGGGGCTGGACTGCAAGGAGTTCCCACCTCATTTCAAGTGGTCTGTTGTAGCCTTGAGCACTGTGTTCCTCTCAGTAGCCCAGGCTATGCTCACTTTTTGTGTCCTCTAAAGGTTATGACCACCAAACCGGATAGATGTATCCCATTTCACTCTCTGCTTGCTCTGTGAGAGAGCAGCAGCAGCTATAAGTAGGTATTACTGTAAGCCTCACCCCTTGCTCTGTGCTTTGGGCTGTGGGACAGATCCACATGAGAAACCACACAGAAGGAAATTTTATGGGCTCAGTGCTGCTCCTGGCACAGGACAAGCAGTTCTACAACTGACACCATGGACTATGGGATTGAATTAAGTGGGAAAGAATCCTAAAAGCACTCACATGCACTTCAGAATAATAATGAGTTTTTGCTTGAACAGAA
This sequence comes from Acridotheres tristis, assembly GCA_037013685.1. Taxonomy (NCBI): domain Eukaryota; kingdom Metazoa; phylum Chordata; class Aves; order Passeriformes; family Sturnidae; genus Acridotheres; species Acridotheres tristis. The sequence continues at coordinate 30,679,438 of CM072885.1, read as the reverse complement.
TTAGTATTGAATTTATTAGTTTACATAAATAGGTATCGTTTTTTTCACTGAAGCATTAAATTCTTACTGACTGAATATCATTGAAATATCAGCTAAGTATTTGAGAAAAAAATTCAACAAGTGCACCAGAGTGCTTGAGGTTACCAAGTTCTCAGATACTCCCAGTTCAAATGACCACATCTTCTGAGATGCTGTTAACATTGAAACCTACCAGTGTCAGCAGGCTTTGGGGATGCAACATTTTTCTGCAAAAGCCATAGCACCTTGCAATTTAAAGTGGGAATATTTTGATAGTGCTCATCCATGTTAAAGTCATATAAGAGCTTAAACTATTTTTCAGCTCTAATTAAACTTTTTGGGAGTGAGAGCCACCACTATAGCTAGTTATTAAAACAGTGTGCAGATGTTGCACAGGGCTTGTACAAACCTGTGCCTGTGAACAAATGAAAAGCTTTTAAGATCACAGAGGAGTGTTTGAAGTTAAAAATTAGCCATGATTATGTACACAATAACGTGTCACTTCTTTTACGCTTCTGTAAAATAAAACACAAGAAGAAAAAAGAAGAAACACCAGAACGTAACTTGACATTTGCTTAAAATGTACTTCCAAAACTCCTAAAACTTGATTATTGAAACATCTCTCTTTTTTAAAAGATCTATTTGTTGTAATTTTGTATTGACGCACAGAAGCATGTGTAAGACACAGAATTACTCTCAGCACTGTAGAAAAGATTAAATTATAAAACATTTTATTTTTAATTGACCACCCAATATACTAAAGCTAGTTTTCATAAACAGCTAGAAGTAATGAAATCCAGTGAGATAAATACTAAACAGCATTCATTACAAGTATTCTGCTTTTTAAAATGTGACTAAGTATTTAATTAGTGAAAAATGCTTTATCTCCATCTTTTAAATTTATTTATTTACCTGTTCTTCTAGAACAAAACATCTGAAAGATTTTTACAATTTTGAAGCAAAATAAAATTTTGCTGCCTAAAACGCCAGGAGGAAGTTCTCTTGTGTCTTGGGAAGGGGCAAAAGAAGAAAGATAACAGTGAATGTCTCAGAGCAGAGGCAGATGAAGAGCAACAGAAGTTCCTTCATCAGACACTGCCAGCAGTGAACAGGGACCCTCTGCCATCAGGGGACTGCTCCTCTAGAGCCTCAGAGCCGCTGTCTACTATGCTCCAAAGTCTGGTTGCAGAATCCCTAACACAGGTGGGGTGTATTTGGCTGCTTTTATAATCCCTGGCAGTTTTAGGTATTTTCATTGAGATGTAGGAGCTCTGCATGAATGCTGATGTTTGTGAAGGACTGTCAAAGACTGCTGTTGCCTTGTCAGGCCTTTGAGTCATAACAGAGAGGTGGTAGAAACAGGGATCAGGCAGCATTCCCCATCCCTGTGCTCATGCAAGAGGACTATGCAGGAGAGAGGCTGCTGCTGATCCCTGTGTCAGAGGATATAACTCCTTAGCTTGAACGAATCCGTTTTCTTGATAAATACTGATCCAGCCACTGCTTGCTTCAGGGAGCCAGACCCAAATGGTCTCATCCCACATAAGCCTGACTGGAATTTGCACAGCTAAGTGGAGCAGAAACCAGGACTAGGAAAAATCTCTCTTTGTTGTGGAGGGAAGTTCTTACAGTCATTTCAGTTTGAATTGATAATTCTTAATTCTTAGCAGACCTGGGTTTATTCTGCTGAAAAAATATAAAAAGCTAAAAAGCTTTTTCCAACTTATTTTGCATTGTTAGTAAATCAAATGCTAGAAAAGTGAGGATAGTGTAATTGCAATTTAATAAGCACAGAAACTGCAAAGAAAGAAAGCAAATTCCATTTGGCAAAAGCCTGTAAAGGATCTAGCTTGTATATTGTGGAAGTCTAGTCCAGTCTGAATTTTCAGAAATTTCTAATTTGCCGAAGTCTGGAGAATGCAAAGGCCAATCACTATGATTTATCAAATTTCTTTGCTCCAAGAAAGTTTCTTTTAGGCGAGCAGCATTTTATCAGCAGATACAAAACAATTTATTATTTGCATAATCAAAGCATCAGAGATTGCTACAATGTTAGATTTGAAAATTTTCAAATATAATCAGCCCAAAGTCTTTTAACATTAAGGATAATGACAACAGGATCCTGCAAAGGTTGCCTTGTACAGTCTCAATACTAAGTAATCATAAAAGGTCTACCTACCACAGCTATGTACATTACCAGAAAGTAAGTAAATAAATATTTGATACTTTGGAACTTTAGACTGACAGAAGCTCAAGGGAAAAAGACAAAAAAAACCCCTTATGGCTGTCTGCTTTTCTAAAACTTGCGTTAGCTGGTTCTTTTCTGCTTCTTATGAAAGGACATAAAAGTCAGACGTGTCCCTTTTTTTATCTCCACAAACCAAAAGACTGATTTGACCTGTCAAGAACAAGACACTGAAAAGCCTCATATATCAGTCAGACCACTGGGACTGACCTTCCTCTGCTAAGGCCTCACCAAAGCAACAGAGTAGATGTAAGATATATGAAAAAAAGACCATGCTAATGAGCAAACTTATGTTGTTTTAGCTTGCAATGTGGAAACAGCTTTTGAATACAAGCCAAAAAAAGACCTGAACAACTCTTGTTTTCTCTCGTAAGGAGAATATATTTCTTTGTGAAAAAGATAAGGGAATTTGGTTCAAACTGTCTTTAACAAAGCAGCAGTTCATGGTGGCAGTTACTGCACATGCATACTAGAAGCCAAGTGCCAAATACTCCTGCTCAATTTCTTTAACAGCTGAAAGAATTTTTTAAAAAATTCTGATAACAGTTGAATGGCATTCCTTCAAACTTCCTTGTTAAGGTAGATAGGATTTGCAGTCCAAGATAGCTAGGAAGAGCCACGGCAAACAAAGACATACGGCATAAAGTAGCATATAAACTGTAACTGTAGCATTCTCTGGGAGTAAATAAATTGCCCAGTTACAACAGTAATTACTGCATATTTATATATCAAGTTCCATCTAGAGTTTCCAAAATGATTCAGTGAAATATTAATCATCACAACCTTTCTAATGAACAGGTGTCATTATCCTTATTTCAGAGATCAGAACACTGTAACGCTTTATGGTTTAACTGACTTGCTAAGCTTCACTCAAGAAACCTGTAGCAAAGCCATGAAATGTGTCTAGATATGAGGACTTCACATTTTAAACTGTCAGTTCAAAGTCTTATACTTTAAATGCAACATGCTTTTGCATTTGATCTTGGTCCAGGTCTTCAAACTTAATTTAAACTCCCATTTTGAAGCCTTACCATTTGTATGCTATGTGTCCTGCAGGAAAACACTGTTCACATAGTTGGAGACTTTGTTTGAACATAAGAGGAACATACCTTTCCCACAAATGTCTTCAGCTAAATCATCAACACCTTGTTATTATATCACTTACCACAGTGTGCATGGATGTCAGAAATGGTGTTAAAGTGAAGAGGGAGTGAGATATGTGGCTTTGCATTCTTAAGAGAGATACATTAGTTTGTACTTCCAGCCTGAGCGAGACCACTTTCATACCCCTCTTTGAATGTACTACAGGTTATGTGGGGCATGCACGATGGGGAGGAATGTGCTTCAGTGAGATCCAAACCCCTGATTTTTATGGTTGTAATTTTGTGTATTTCTGTAAATCTGTGCCTTACCACCCTCGTGCTAAAGATTTTTCCCCTAATAACTACTCTAAACCTACTCTTCAGTTTGAGGCCATTGGCTCCTTGTCCTGTCACAAGTTGCTCTTGTAAATGTCTCTCTCTCTCTTTCTTGAAGGCTCCCTTCAGGTACTGGAAGGCTGCAATTAGGTCACCCCAAAGCCTTCTCTTCTCTGAGTAGCTGTTACTTTTTGTGAGAAGCTGCTTCCATTAGGAAAGGAAAAACCTTAAGAGACTCTGAAAAGCTGAGGACTGAAATGCCGAAGACTAAAACATTGGGAAAGTACTTGGAGCTCTGGTAGAATTTCCATGTTTTTCTAACGACAATAGTATAAACAGACTTACTTATATAATCATGAGATACCTTGTCTCACCTTTTCTGCACCATTATTTTAAGTGACTGAAAAGGAGACACTGGCATATGTTCATTTTCCCCCTCCTTGTCATGAGGCATATATATAAGAGAGATCATGCTGCCCACATTGTGGCAGCAGAAAAATGAAATGGAATAGCCAAAGAATACTTTATTGAATGGAAGGCAATGATCCCACTCCAACAGCACTTAAGAGCTATCTTGTCCTGGCAATGTTTACAGCAGGAACCAGGAACAGCAAATAAGCTCAGGAATTTGCCATACTGAAGATGTTTGCATGCTTTTAATTCACTCTCAGTTCTTATGAAAAAAAAGTAGTTCTGGAAATTGTGTCAGAACCTGATATTGATAGACTTGTACATTGTTGAGTAAACAGACTAAACCATTTCCTAAATTTTTCTACATACAAACATTGACAACTGATGAACCAATTTTCACAGGCAAGTGTAGACAACCTGCTTACTATATCCCATTAAAAACAGTCTAACTGGAAAACGTTTTGTGCATGACTGCATCCATCCATCCATCCATCCATCCATCCATCCATCCATCCATCCATCCATCCATCACAGGTGAAACCAGACCAGGCCTAAAGATAGAGACAATAACCTTCTTCCATAGGGTCTTCCTAGCAAGATTCTGAAGAATGGCTGCTGGGTTTACAAAGTAACATAAACTGATATGCAAAAGTGAGTGTCAGAGAATTTAATCAATTTGCATGTGTTTCTCCCCAGTCTGATTTGGGTTTCCTCTGAAAGGCAAGGTCTCCCAAGTCAACTGGCAGAAGAAGTGAAGGGTTGCCTAGCTGTAACTGTAAGTAGAAGACAGGTCTAGTTCTGCGTATTATTTGTATGAATTTTGAGATTTCTCTGAGATGTTCTCTTTGGAAGAATTTGAACTCTCGAGTGGTTTCTCCTGGGTAGAAATTACTTCAATGTCAACATTGAGCAAGATTCTAAGCTGCCCCTTGGATCCCTGCACTGCACAGTGCAGTGGATGGATGGATGGCTGATGCCATCAGACAATTACTCACTGGCAGTAACTGATGATGCATCACCCCTTCCTTTGGGAACAGAGGTTTGCTGTTAGAGATTTTTAGCACAGAAATATAAGGTGCTTGCCTGCTACAACTCTCTCTTCAAGCTCAGCAGGATCCCTGAGAGGCCTTTGACACTGCCTCTTGCAGGTATCTCTGAAGAAGCTGCACTGTTTCTAATCTCAACACAGCTGCCCTGGTACTCTCTGGGGGTCTCTTGCTTAAGATGATAACATTTGACAGTCACTGAACTTCCTTCTTCCCCATAAAATACAAGGAAGGGGAAATCCCAACATCCTGTAACTGAAAGAAAATAGTGAGCTAATCCAATTGCTTATGAGCACCAAAAGGCTCCTTGTCTGCCTGCCCCACAGTTCTTGTTATCCCTCTTTATGAGATGAAACTATAGGCCCTCTGTGGGCCCTACTATTTTGAATGAAATTTGTCTACAAGCATAACGCCTTATTGTTATGCACAAAAATTTTCACCATGGCCATACAAAACAAGAACCCGTAACACTGCATGCCCTTTCTGGCTGGCAGTTGCTGGCAGAACAAAACTATTTGCAATCTTTTCCGCAGCTGCAAAGTAGCCTTTGTGTATTCATTTCTCCAGGATGTAATGCTACTCAAAATGCAGAATTCATTTTTAATTTAAATGATTGATCTTTTGGATCATTAATTTGACTATTGAAATATCCTATCAGCTAATTAATAAGATATAGCAGGCACCATTTCAGGGGCTAATTTTCAGATTGTTTCAATTTATTCTGTACATGTGCTACAAAAGCATGCATGGTATTTAAGTGATTTTTTTGGCCAGAACATACGGAATTGTGTGCAAGCCAGAATGTATTGGGAGAAAATTTGGGCCAGAAATATTTTTTGAAGACTGGAACATTTCAGTTTGAAACTGAGATTCCCTGCCTTCCTATTATGCCAGAACTGCAACATTTGGGAATTCAAACTGCCTGACGTAATGTTCAACACAATGTGGCTTACAAATATCCCATGTGAAAAAATTCCCCTAACATCATCCTCTTTACTTTTGGATGGATTAATGCCATCCAGAAGCATTAATCAATTACCCATAATTAATATTAATATTAATATTAATATCAATTACTTGTAAACAACACCTTAGAGAAAATGTTTGAAGTAAAAAATCAGCTAAGGCTTTTCAGCCAATCAGAAAGCAAATAGAAATTATGGAATGTGTTTGAAATACGGAATTTTCATTCCAACAGAAAATGGCTAAAAAGGCAAGGATAAGATTAATGTGGTTAAGATTTTACCAGCTCATATAACTTAAGTAAAAAGAGCCTATGAAAGCTATTTCAATCTTGTGCCAATAAGCTTCAGGTCATACATACCACACGTATCTTTTTATTCCTTTGCATTTAAGTATTGCCTTTAGTAATAGCTGAATATCACCCTATGTATAATATGTGCTGCTGAAACTTTAGCTTAGGGAGAGGGGACTCACTGAGTTGAATTCCTGCCAAAACAGAAGAAAGTTTTATAAAGTAGTAAGAAAGAGAAAATACTGCTCTGCCTTGGACAGGTACTGGAATCCCATGCATTTGAAGGGACTCAGCTACCATGGTTTGATATATTTCCATGTAAGCTCAGCAACCACAATACACTGTGGATGCTTTCTTGGGCTGTATCAAACAATATGATGATTTTTTCAGCTCCTTCACATTGTATTTTTAGCCATCTATTTTGAAAAACAACAGAATTTCAAAAGTTTACAGAATTTTCCATACTTATTGTCTCTTCTCACTCAGATGGGAAGTTTGTTTGCACTTTCCAATCAACCAAAAGGACAGCAACAGAGAGCTTATAATATTTTTATCTTTCTACTTGTGAAACAAAACTCACCTTTTGCTATTTAGTAATGTATTTTCAGAAACTGCTTCTTCACCCAGTGCACCGTGGCCTCTGCTTGTGCAGCCCAGTCAGCTGTGACAATTTCTTTTTAAATCACTTCACTCTAAAAAACTGTCCAGCAATTTCTCTGTTCTTCCAGAAATAGGCCTTACACAGATATTAAGGGGCTGAAAAGATGAAATTAGCCTTCCATAGGCTTTTTCTACTGGGTCAATTCAGCAATTACTGATTTCACTGACCTTTTTAAGAATTTAATAAATTTTACTTCTCCTTCCTAACCTACGGTATAATGTGGCATTAAAGTAGCTTTCCTTCAAAAAGTATTTCAAATACACTAAACTGACACTAAAAACAAGCAAAGATATCATAAACAGAGGTTGAGATTAAAGCTAAAACATTGTACAGATATTCCAGTAAATAACAGCTGCTGTTATCAAGGTCATCGTTTTTATTTGATACTTCTAAATTAAGGGTTAATAATTTGGGCAAAAAATATAACTTAGAGTTAAAATTATTCACCATTTTGGTACTGACATTTGGCATATTGCCATAGCTCAATGCCAGAAGTGTGAAATACAGTTCCAACAGTCTAAGGGTAATCTAAACCTCACTTCAAGAGTTTCAGCTCGAATGTGGAGTCATCCACCTTGTGAGCATGAACCAGGGGCATGAGGGTGCCTGGGGATGGGCAGATGTGGGGTCCTTTACTCTTGCCATCAACACTCAACACGTTTGGCAGAGATGCTGATTTCCACGTAGCACTGCAGAGCTGAGGACTGGGCTGACACTCCATGCTGAAGGAAGCTGAGGGCCTTGTAAACAAGACAAACGCAAAAAGAATATAACCAAACCCCCTTCAGAAATCCACAATGACAGAGGTGTTGGGCAGTGCCAGGCTCAGTTTGGGCGACTGGAATCAATCTCAGCTGAAGTTAAACTGTTTATAGCACCTAGGACCACACATTTAAAACTACCCAGTTCTGTCTAAAGGTGTTTCTCCTGTGAGTGCCATGCATGCACCCCTTTTGTTGTGCAGGGGACTATTTAAACCACTGAATTATGTGTACGCTCAAATGCTTGGAGGATTTTAGTCCATGATCAGGACCTAAGGCACACGTGTCAGTTGTAAAATAGTTTGCAAATAAATGGGTAACAAAAATAATATGTACAAAATAAATATGGAGAAACCTTTTCTGCAAAGCTTCTATGAGCATTAGTTTTTCTATTAGGTTAAATATAATATTATGGGTGAATCGAGAATTCAGAATTTAAATGGATGACATATTGTCCAATACATATAGTAAAACTTTATTTTAAACTACTGATGGTACAAGTGTGAGAGGAAAAGTACTTTCGTTTCACCTCTTTGCCTTTTCCATATTTCTTGTCATAGAACATTTAGGTATAGGACATGCACACAGCTATAATAATGACGTGGTACAAACTTGTGAAAACAAATAAACTAATATTACTGAAAAACTCTTTCAGCAGACTCTCTGGAGACTTAATAGTGGCAGCTAAGGTTCCTAAACAAGGGTAAACTTTCCTGTCTGATTACTACAATGCTTAGTTATAAGGAGATGAGTTAAGGGGTATTTTGTCTTGTTAGCTTTCATAATATCTACCTCTCCAAGGTTGAGTAAAACCTTTCAGATTTTCCAAAGACAGTTTTGATGCCTTAATTGCTACCTTTTTTTTTCTGGGCTAATTAACAAGTTTGTAAAAATCTCCTGCAAGACATTGTGAAACATCACTTGTTAAAGAGATTGTGGGGCTTGCTCTTGACAAATGTGAAGTGACATTCTGCCTGTGTCTTTTGTAAGATCATATAAAGGAGCTGGTTCATCTACCAGAAAAAGAAAAAAATCTCACCAGGAACCAGTGAAAAAGACAATACTCATCATACAGAGTTGCAAGGCTAAGTAAATGGTTCACACGTCTTGCTCACATGAGATGAAAGGGAATGAATCTAAATTCATTTTACATTTGATCACAGACAAGGAATTCTCCAGATCAAAGTGTGTCATAATAAGGAAGACTAACTAAATGCAACTAGATCCAAAACCATCTGTCAGGGGCTTGATGTCTAAAAATGGAAATCCTTTATATTAATGTATTATTATATAACCACATGAGAACTGGAAGACTCTTGAAGTCTTATTTTGTTTTCGTGTATTGTGGTTAAGAAATTCAACTAACATAACCTCCCCAAATGAGTCTAACACATTGAGAGAAAAGAGAGTTAGATATTATGACGAGTTTTCAACCTCTGTTCTCTTTGTGTCTGATCAGGCACTAGTTTTAAAAAGGCTAACGGCAGAAATGCTGATGACCTAAATAAAATATATCAGTGGCATAGGAAATGAGTTTGATGGTTGTAATCCAATTTTCAGTGGAGAAGGGTGCACATTGCACATCACAAAAACCTTCTCCACAATTAGTACTAATTGGCAACTTTTTTGGCATCTCTTTACAGAGGCCAAAAAACTGAATGAACACGGAGATTAAACTGTCCTTTTGTTCCTAGAAGTACTCTGTTTGAGCAGCAGCTGAAACTTATTGGTACAGCAATGTGGAAAAAAAAAGTGGCATTTCTGACTGTGCTGTACCTGTCCTGGAGATGATCAGAATTCATTCTTCAGGGCTGTCAAAGCAACTTGTATATGCTAATAGAGTTACAGCAGAAAAGTGAAAACATGTTTAAACCTTTAGGTGAAAATGCTTAAAATGTGTATAATATTTAACATTGTAGTAAAAACATGTGGAAACCTAAGCGGTGCAGAAGTGAACAAAAATGGACTTGTCTCTTTTGATATGAGAGGCATGTGTGTGCTGAAGGAAGTGCTGTTTCCTTCCATCATTCCTCTGTGTTCACTCATTCACTAATGCAATACTTTAGTGTAGTAAAGCTGTCTGGATGCTCAGAAAAAACTGATGCCCTTTTCAAACTTTATTTAACTTACAATATTGCAGTGTGAGCTTGATCATGCAGCTGGACACACACTGTTCCACAGAGGAGAAGGCATGTTTTGCTGCAGCCAGCCTTGCTCCTGGAAAGCTTTTGGAAGTTGTCAGGCTGAAGAGCAGCTCTTGGCTCTGCAGTAGTTGGGACTTGTATTGGCATAGAAGTGTCTGTCGTGTTTCTGGTTGAGTGAAGCTACAGTGCAACAGACACTTTGATCCATTACCCTGCAATCCAGTCTGCAAAGAAAATCAGGGGACAGAGGAGAGCCCCTTTTCTGATAGCTTACCAAATCTACCGACTCTTGGCTGTAGCTGTCTTTACTATTGCCATTTCCAAGGAACTGTCCTTGTACCAAGCTTTCACTAATCTCTGCATTTTCTAAGAAATGCAGGCAGCTCTGCTTGTTGTGACATCAGTTTCAGTTCTGCTAGTATTATTTTGATTTATTCTAGAGTCTCTTTTTATTCATGACCTTAAAGAATTTAAATTGGTATGTTGGTGTAGAATAATAGTACTAATTTCTGGAAACAGTACTTGGTACTCCCTGAGAACAGTTTATTTTCATGGTACTTACTGAACTTCACAGCTGTCACATCATTCAGTTTTGACAGCTCAGTCTCATTCCTCTGACAGATTTAGATTACCTTCTGTTCTTGTCTGAAATTATTCAGCTCTAACAGCATATGCAAAGAAGGTGACAAACACTATTTATGCTTCTACTGCAAGACTTTATTGTCATCAAAAGATACAGAAGAGGTGAGCCAACAGAATATCACCAGAATTCCTATTTCTTGCTGTCAGTGTTATTGCATTTTTGTGAAAGAAAAAAACCCTTCTGAAACTGATTTTAAAGCATGGGAGATGATAGTATGGCAGAAGAAATTGATTGTATCTTGCAAGTCAGATGTACAGATCTTCTTGAGGTATTCACTTGTCTCAGTGGTTTGATATTCACTTACACATTATGAAGAAATATAAGTAAATATAATTATAGGCCAGAGACAATGAGATAGCAAGCTAGCAAATGCTATTGATAGCAAGAGATTATGTATTATTAATGTTTGCTTGTGTCTGAAGAGTTTGATTATGAACCAAAACCTGTGTGAGGGATAGGATAACAGCAGGCTGTAACTTGAAAGACAGCAGCTCTCACTGAACAGGATACAGATCTTTTACATGAAGCAAAATGCGAGAACGTTTGATCTACCCTGACAACTTTCCTTTTTACTCTTTTATGTTCTCAGATGTCTTTCAATTATTCTGTTTCAAGGCCTTATTTTTTTAATTAGAGCTAGTCTTCTTTATTTGTATTTTACACCAAGTCTTTCAAAGAAAAGTGAAAAAGGATGTACAGCTGACTACAATGAAATGGCAAAATATGCTGCACACAGCAACAAAAGTTTCCATACATTTCACCCTAGTTGGTTTTCAAATACTGATCCAGTTCTGCTCAAAGCTGTTCACATTCAGCAGCCCCTTGCTTCATGTTTACAATCGGTAGATTAAGTCTGTGCCAGTCAGTGCTTCACCCTGAGCAGATGTGCTACAGCGAAACAGTGCCAAACCATCAGCGAAGAATGGCATTGCAGATAAGATGCCCGAAACAGTCTTCACACTTTAAACTCCACGCATGACTGAAATGCAAGTTTTTGAGAGTGGATGGTTGTATTTCTTACTGACTCAGTGAGTAGGTCTTTTTAAATACAGGTTGTTTCAATTCAACACAAATTGTTAACTAAATTCTTTATTGTTCCACGGATGAGTATTACATATACTAAAACTTCAGGCAAGTATGAAAGTACTTTCACAAACACAGTTTTGCATGCTAACAATGGTTTCCAGACTTCTGGAAGTTTGGGTCATTCCATTTGACAGACTTTGCAGTGTATTTTTAGTGTCTTCAGATGGTAAATGACCCCATTTATTATTAAAAAATGAGATGAGCTTGTTCTTTAAAACAGATTATTTTCTTAAATCAAAATGATCTGGCTTATTAAATTGCCAAATCAAAAATGTAAGGCAAAAAAAAAAAGGAAGAATTTATTTCCCTTTCTTTCAATAATTTTAACTCAAATCACACTAAGACCTACTCTGAACTCTATGGCAGTTAATTAATTCTCCTTATATAATGCACCCATAGGAGAACACAAGGATGAAAAATTCTGTTTTCATGAATTCACCAGGGATTTTGTCTTTTCAGCAACGCCAGGATTTGACCTAAAATATTTACTGGTACGGAGATTATTACACTTTTTTCAGGGAGGTTACACTGAGGAATTACATGGCATTGCATATGTTGTGCTCTGTGTGCATTTGGGTGACACACTTCACAAGCTCCCCACTCCTAGAGGGGCAATCAGGGCCAGCTGTGAAGATGAGGGTGAATGCACCCAAGGATGCAGCTCTGACAAGATCACAAAACAAAATATCTTTTCAGATATCTCTGTGCCAAGAGTGCCTGAGGAAACGAATCCAAAGCAAGTTCTGTTTTCACTCAGTGTCTTCAAAACCTGAAGGCAGAAATGTCCTGGTGAATTAAAAGGGATCAGGCTGGATTTTGACACAAAATGAACAAGTGAGATCCATCCTGAGGATCACTCGAACAGCCCTGTGACTTATAGCCACCTTTCAGATTGATAGTTTGAGGAAGATTTTGTTTGGTTGGAAATCTCCTGTGTCTACCTCTTGGCAATCTTCAGGAGGGGCTTTATTGGGACCATCTTGTGGAAGGGCTGACTGAAGAACAAGGCCAAGACTCCCAGTCATTTTCTAGTATTCCAACTATCTTCCTTCCAGCTTTGCTCTGATATAGTCCTTCTCCAGTCCTTCTCTCTCTCCTTCATCTCTGTTATTTCATCCTCAACTACTGGTTCTATCCCACAGTTTGTTCCCAAACTCCCCTATTCCAGCACACAAGACTCTAGACTCTTCCTTCTACCATTCAGGTCCAGAAAATCCCTATTTCAATTAATTGTCTGTTAATGTTTCTATAAATAGGTGATTATTGGAATTTTTGCCTCCACATTTCTGTAATTTGGCATTTTAAAAACAGTAGCCTCATGGATGAAATGCCAGAATACACAATGTTGCAATTACAAGAGAGCATCTGTGGAAAATTTGGTGGTTATTGCCAGTAAAACACATTCGTTCTTTATCTTTAGTATTGCTGAGGTATGTCCTTTCCAAATACCAAAACAGCATAACATCAGGAAATAATTAGGAAGTGTCACATCTCTGCCTAATATTAAATTTATATTTTCTGCAATAGCAAGCATGCCGTTAAACATTCAAATAAGTAATACAAACAATAACAAAAATGGAGTCCTAATAAATCAAGGAAATTATATATGATGTACTGAACTTGATTTTAATTCTGGGCCCCAAGGTTCTAGACAGCTCCTATGCTTGTTCAGTTCATTAAGGTTCTACACTCAATATGTTTCACATTACCATCTAAGCTTGCACTGAAAGTAAAAAATGGGAACTAATTCATAAGTGAACTCAAAGAGACACCACACAATACAAACGTCAGAATTTACTTTTATTCTGTCACATGGCAAGTCAGATACAAGGGAATTTAAATTCCTGGAAATTGTTTGGGCTGGATCTTTATTATGGGGTTTTTGAAGGGCTTTGATAGATACACAGATCGATATTCTCCTATTTATCTGTTATAGTGCACTTCACAGAGCAAACAATGCTATCAATTTGTGGTCTTTTTCTTGACTTTCCTAATGCAGTTCTCTATGCTTAGCTTTACTCTCAAGGTGAACTAAATTTTTTATAAAATAAAATCTCAACTGGCATCTCTTAGTGCTGAAAATATAAATTGTTCTGCTGTTCTGTTAGTGACTTGTGAAAAGGTAAGGAGCCTTTTGGGTCATGCACTCCTGGTTCTTTCTGGTCTCCTTAAGCCTCCATTGTACCTTAATTAACGTTTCTTTGTTTTTTGGGTTTTTTTTCCCTAGCATGATCCATTATTGTTAAATACATTATATGATTTTGGGCACTCTACCATCCTGGACCTACATACAGGGTGTCCAGGATAGTCACAAAACTGGGAGTCTTAGAGTGACTTGAAGGGAGGGAATGTAGAAGCCTAGAGTTTTAAGCTCTTTCTTTTCCTAAAGCAGAAGAAAAATAAAGATAATCACTTTGAAAAGTGCCTCCAGATCTCCTTCAGCATTTTTACATTTCTTGTGGTTCAGTATTCTGTAGGTGATACCCTGATGTTCTTCAGCTTTTCTGTAAATAGCAATCTGCATTTCTTTCATCAGCTTGGAAGCTACTCCACAATCCTCTCTAGGAAGAAGAAAATCCACTTTCACTTATATGTCTACCACAAACACAAGGTCCTTCTAGGTGTGAGGAGAAGAAGGCTCACATCACTCTTAGAATCTCTATTATGGTAACTGAGAAGAACAAAGAAAAGCCCATAGAGTTCTTCTTCTTGGGTATGACCCTCTCTTACAGTGTGAATATAAGTGTTTCAAGTCCAGCTTCTTCAGGCACACCTTTAGTCAGACTCTAGACCCTCATTATTTCATATTATAGGAGGACACACTGGAGCACATTTTGGTTTTATCTTGGCATCTCTCTACTCCATAGACTTTTCTAGACCTTTCTTAAGTCTTTTTAATCCTGGAAATATATTTTCTTGGCCTTTTGCCTTTTATTGCCAGTGTTGACAATTTGCCTCTAGCCAAGCAGCTCCCATCATGAAAGACAGTGTTCTCGTTAGTCTGCAGGTCAGACTCTGATCTCAGTCATGACTCTGGAAAGGACAATACTAGTTTAATGAAGGTTAAAGTCCATCCCATCATCTTCTTAGACTTTTCTTACAGAGCTTCTATTCAGCTATTCTGACTCCACTCCTTCAAAGTGAGAATTCTCTCAACTTCAGAGAGAGTTGAAGGGTATCAGTACATTGCAGACATGGCATTTTCATTTTTATTTAAAGGAAAAAGAGAAACATTTACTCATAAAATTTGACCATATTTTAGCTGTGATAGAATTTGAAACTGAATAATTTATAAAATTTTGTAAAGCAGTAAATTCTGTGCATCCTCAGCATAAACAGGATTCAGAAAATAATCAGATAGAATTAATCTGTCCAGTATTTGCCTACCTAGGTATTTTCTTTACAGAACATTTATGGAGGTACAGTTGAGTTCTATGACATGAGCACTTCAAAAATAGGTCTGACATAATAACTCCTATTTCAGAAATATTTGCCAATGTCAAATGCTTGCTCATGACACTGAAAATTTTGCTGAGTCAAGTTGATTCAATCACTGGGAGTATTCAGAAATAATTTTTAACATCATGTTATAATTTGTATTATAGAAATTATAGCATTGTATTTTAATTTATACTTTTCCCCTTAAAATCTGACTTCGTACACCTTCAGCCTGTCTTCAAGTTTGCAGTCTGCCTTTAGTTGCTGTTTCTTCCAGACAGAAAGAAACTCAGAGAATGCAATTGCCTGACTGTGCTACAGCCAACTCATTAATAGATTTCATGCCTATGGGAAGCTGAATTTACTCAGGTATGATGAGAACAAGACTGAAGACATGTAAGAATATGGTAAGGACAATAAACTCTTTAATTTAGGTAAAAATCACTTTTTCAAAAGTCTTCTTTCAGTACAATAAAGCTGCAAACAGAATTATTTTTAATCTTAAGGAAGATTAAATTCATAATAACTGTAGAAATGAAAACAGAATATTCCAGTCATACATGAAATTAATTCTGGCACAAAGTGTTTTGTTCTCTAGATGATAATAGAATAAATAAAAATCTATCCACAGCTGGATTTGTCTAACAATCTCATTTAAAGTATAAATACATTGTCTTTCAGAGAAGGATTTATACACCCTGCTGCCCTAAGCTTTTTAAGTACTTCTACTACTAAATATAAGAATAGGTTTTTATCATTTTCCTAATGGTCTCCTTTATTAGTTTCTTTTTTTTTAAATAGATATTTTATAAGATGGAAGATCCCTCACGTGAAGATCTTACAGTTAATGGATGTGATTTGTCACTTGGCTGCAAATAGTCAAATCATCCCTCCAAGCAGGGTCTGGAGAACAGCTGATTTCATCTTCTCTTACAGTAATAGAACCTGACATATACTGAATAGAACTTCTAATAGTCACATCAGAGGTATTTCAGGTGCTTACCATTGGCAAAATAATAAAGACCACTGGCAAGTGAAATTCACAGCCGTACTGGAAAAAGCTCCCCTTTTGATAAAGGGAATCAAAACTCCGGCTATGCTTGTTGCCCTTTGTGGTTTCTTTCTTTTTCAACTCTTACCTTGTTGCCCAATAAAGTTGCTCTGAGGGTTGGCCTTCAAGCTGATGGTGTTCTTTACAGCTCCAGCTGCAGTTTTGTGGTAATGTTTCAGCACTGCATGGGATAAAAAGACTCCTCCGATTCAAGCATGTGGAAAGGACATACACAATGTAAACCCACAACATATCTACTGCACACTAAAGGGGGTTGCCACATGGTAGCAGCAGTCTGCCAAATCCTCTGAATAATAGGGACACCGCAATGAAAGAAAAGCAAGGAAGGAAATTATTAGAGAGCTAGGAAAAGTGACTTATGGCACTTTTTTCGGGACAATCTCTTTTTCCCACTTCATTAATGCAATGATGATTGGATTGATAGAGGCTTAGCTCAGAGTACATCTGTTGGACAATAGCTGCTCTTTTTTATCTCTGTTCTGTGTATCACTGAGTACAAAGAGAAGTTAACACTCTTGCTACATTCCAGCCTCTCACCTCAGCCCCAGAGCCTGGAATTTTCTTTCCCACAGTTTTGCTTCAATTAGAAAGGATATGCTCAAGTGTTGCCCTTGTTCCCATTTCAGAGGAATAGTCTCTAGGACCTGCAGCAGCCTCCAGTAAGAAAGACAAATTGAGCATAGTAACCCTCAGGGAACTATTGATCTCAAAAGGAAAACATGGGAAAAGCACACATGAAAATCTTTTATGAGTAGTATTTTTAAAAAACATGAAGAAAAAAGTAGCTTATATATTCAAATATGAGAGTATATAACTAGCTGAGTGAGAATTGATTAATAACTGTTTATCTAGTAAGTACATATTAGATTTTTTTACAAACATAATTAACAGAAATTGTCAGACTTTGATTTCTTTTTGTACTTTTACAATTTTTTTTCAAAAAAAAGTATCTCTTAGGATGATGAAAGTAACACCACAAAGTAAGGTTTGAATAAACCTCGTATCTTTATGACACTAATCCCAAAACAGCACATACAATTGTTATTATTGGCACTGACTCAACTGACCTTGCTGAATTCTGTTTTAGTTTATACGGCTGTATATCCCATGAATTCCAGGGAAGTCATCTGACTTTTCTGACTTCTTTAAATTTTAAAATTGTTACATGGAAAGCTGCTGATGTTAATGGAATCAGCTCAGACTTATTTAAGTGTTGGCAGAGTGTGCTGTTATAAAAAAAAGGTTTTCATGATATTGTATGAAATTGATCTCTAAATACCTCAGAACACGTGGTTCAATCTCCTTAATTCATTTGTATTTTTATTTTCCATGTCTTCCCTCTGAAAAACCTTTCAAAACATTTACATATTAATTTTTATATCCTGCTCTGCCTTTAGCTCATTCTCTTTGTCCCTTTCTTTTCCATGTCACTCCACTCCTGAACATTAGTGTTAACTTTTTTCTCTACACACTCTTTCTCCAGTTCTAATGATTTTTTCACTTTTTAAAAAAATCTTCTTCCACCTTACCGGGTGAAATTCTTTTCCCAGAGCTCTTCTTTTGTCAAAATGACTGTTTCTGCATCAGCTGCAGCATCATAAGCAAGCATCTCCCACTAGACCAGAATTATCATTCCACAGCATTTTATTTTTTGAGAGTGAAGTTTTATGAAAGAAAGGACAATGTTTGTTGTTGAGAGGAAGGCATATTATCTATCAAACCACACTAACCAACCTCTCTGCATGTTCTCACGCACTAGTTCTACCAGGACTGGCCTGGACCAGTTAAACTCAATTCTGCAATGGAGGCAAACAGCAGAAGTGTTTGAACTTCAGTAACTTCACCCTCTTAATTGTCTGGAAATACTTTGAGTTATGCCTTATGGTCTCTCTTATATGAGAGTCAGTCAGATGGAATTAATTAATATGATCTATCCATTTATGAATAGTCAAAGAAAATTGATTAACTCTAGTATTCTGCTGGTTCTCCATAAGGAAAAAATGTAGATAGCAACAGGCATATCACCAGGGAGTCGTGAAATATTTATAAATCACCAGGGAGGATAAAAAATAAAACTATTTTGACAAGTACTTGTGAAAAATTAAATTCATTCCAACACTGGAGATTGGAAACAAGACTTATTCAGGTTAATGGAAAAAATTATCAACTAACATCTGTACAACACCACTCGAAAGGGATTCAATATATGTGTTATCTTATGGCACGTGAACAAGACCTTAGAAAAGTAAAGTAGATATTTGTAAATATTTTTCCATAAATAAAGCTCTTCCAAAACTAAAATAATTACTGAATTATTTTGGTTACTCATCAGAGGTGGCATGTTATACGTTTCCAGAGAGCTGGACGTGGATTACCTATGGCAAGAGGCAAGCTGATTTCAGCCAAGTAATTCTGTATTTCCAGTAATTGCATCCTGGAAATCAAAAATCTAATTTCAGCAAACACTCTCCAGCGATGTATTTGGTGTTAAGTCAACTTTCTGACTTCAGAAAACCAAAGGGACACAGATTTTACTAATGAACTTTTTTTACTGATGAACAGTTCCCAAAGGTTCAGTATGTAAAGTCCTCAGCCATAAGGATTGTTTGCTGGAGCATTGTGATCTTTCCTGGTACCCTTTAACAATACTACAATGTATTTGTGGTGCATCATATTTGAAAACATTATTTCCATTAAAGTCTGTGGCCATGACTTATTATTTGTATTTTTTGAGAAGTAAGAACCCTGCCTGAATCAGTGTTTCCCCTCCACTCTCCAGCCATTATGGGCACCACAAATTCACAGGATAAAGCATTTATTTTTCACCAGTACAGTCCAATTTGAAAAGAAAAAGCATGCAAAGAGCAGAAAGGTACTACCATAATTTTTACTGATAGCACCAGAGAGATTTTAAGTAGAGTCTTCACCAAAAGGTTTATTTTTAAGAGGCCAATGCTAAGTAGGACCCTGCCACCTTGGAGCTCCTCCATAGGGAATATTGGCTGTAGATAAATAAGTACTGTCACATGGCAACTCATCTGATCTATTCTAACTGTCTGTATAATGAGAAAATGAATCTGTACCTATAAATAGTGTCCAGTTCAGATTAGCATCCTGACAGTGACTCACTCAGATTTAAAAGTCAATCTTTTGATCTGTGTTAGGACCGATTAGTCTTGTCACTGGTCAGTTGACAAGGCTGCACAGCACATCTAAATCAGAGCCACAAACTGAAAACAAATTTCTGATGTGTCATACCCAAGGCTTAACTGTGAGAGCAAACTCTGAATGGCAATTTCTAAAGATAAATTATGTTCTCTGGGCTAGAAAAAAGTGAATATCTAAATAAGCAAGGATAAGGAATTGCTTCCTGATTTATATCTTTCCATTTGAAAAGCTCTTTTCCTTTTGTCAGGCTGGCATGTGCATTTCTTCTTTTGTGCCAAGCAAGAATTTTCAGAGTTCAGAACATAAATGAAAGGTCACAGAAGTATAGTTTGCTTGCAAATCTTCAAAGGAAAGAGGCTGCTAATCACTACAGATGAAGTCTAGCATAGCAGAAAAGCCTGAAATAGCTTCTTCAGAGAATGTTTTAACAATCAGACGCTTTTGGGGAGGGGGGAGGAAAGTAAGCACACAATTGCAACCTTTATCTAATAATTACTACCAGCAGCTGCAATGCCAGTTTTCCTCAGAAGCATGATATATTAAGAGTTAAAGGCAGTATCAGAGGAAAAGAGCATTAATATTATTCAAAATTGAGTTGGTTCTTTGATTTCCAATATTTTTCACTTGTTGAAATAATAAATTGCTATTTTTTATCCTTCCTTTTAAGATAGGTTGTTTTGTGGGGTTCTTTAGGTTCTTTGGTTTTTTGTTCTTTTGGGAGGGTGCTGTTGTTTTGTCTTTTTGGTTTTGTTTTTGTTTGGTTGGTTGGTTTGGTTTGTTTCATATCTGGAACATTTACCAAAAAAAGAGTTAAACATGGAGATAGTTCAAAAGGCTTTAAGGCCAGGTAGCCTCCCACTCCCTATCTTTTGCTAAGCAGGATGCAAGACATACATCAAAGCTTCCGTGGATGAATGTGGTAACTGTTACCCTGCACTCTACATGCTAAGAGAGACCTAGATCCAAAGAGGAACTTGGGCACTGAACTATGTGAAAACTTCTCAGCTGCTGACTTTGCTCTCATAGGCTCCAGCATGTTTCCCAGAGTGTAATTCAGGGTGGTGAGTCCAGCCCTTGTCCTCAGAGACAATGCAGAGCAACATCAAAACCTGCAAAGTGGTGCCTGGCCCCATCCCACTACTGCCAGCCTTCCTGGCCCTTAGCCTTGGCTGCACAATGGGCACTCCAGAAACACCACTTTGGTGCTTCTGATGCTTGAAGTAGGCAAGGAGAGATAGCATTTTTTTAAGATTTAAAAGATAAACCCACAGGGAGGAGGTTGATGACCTTTTATATGGCATCATGATGCAGAATCTTAAAAATTATGGGTTACAGCCTTTCAAGGAGGACATTGGAAAAATTAGATTCATTTCTGCTGAAATGCAGAAAAAAATATTTAGGATTCAATAATTTTTCTGCTATTGTATATTGTTTTACTATATTATTTTTTAATTTTAATGCTGATTAGCAACTGTTATTGCAATAAAATATATAACTTGAAGCATAATAAAAGTAAATTATGATGTTTTATTGTTGACAACAGCTGACTTCTTCTGGAATGGATAACTGAGAAGCAGTTGTAAATACCAACGGATGGATTTTTTTACTGGTTAGAAAGAATCTAATTATTTTTTATAACAGTGAAAGCTGAAAGCCTATATGGAAGGCAGGAAAAGGGAGCAGAACTCCTTCTTTCTTAGATATTTAGATCTGCAGCGAATAACAATGGCTAATTTTTGTTTTCTTGATGAATCAAAGCCAACCAAAGACAATTAACTCTGCTCAGACTAGACTGAAATAAGAAAAGGTCATAGAAGAATAACAAAGATCTTCAAAGCTGCTGAACAACTTTCCTATGGGAAACAACTAGGCAGACAAAAACTTTCAGACTGGATATGACCAAGGAGTGATAAGGATGTGGACTACAAAACTTTAAGAGGCCCGGATAAGGTGAATAGGGAATGACTGTTTGTTGCTTTTTCTTGCACAGAACTATGAAGCCTCAGATGAGGGAGAGAGGCTCACAGCAAACAAGGAGCTCATTCTTCCCTCTGCTCACAGCTCTGTGGAGCTGGAGGACTTGGTGCCACAAGATGTTGCTGCTGATAAAAGTCTGCAACTTCTCCAGGGAAAGTGAACAAAGAAAACACATCTCAGTTGAGGTAATTGAAGAAAAAGGTGTCTTTGACAAGTGATATCCTGATCCACAAATGGGTGGCAGGCAGGAAAATATTCTGGGGAGTTACTACTGCATTCCTAACCTGTTTCTAATCTCCTCGGGCACCTGCTACTGTTGGAGGTGGGCTATGGAGCTGGATGAGCCTGTGGTCTAATTTGTCATGGTTTCAGGGTTTTTGTCAATGAAAGCTGTACACAGTTCTTGGCAATAGGAAGAGAACCCATAGCTTCTTTACTTCCCTGTGAGTGTTCTACATGCCAAGTGTGGAGCCTTGGTCACTCCTCCTTGCTTTAAATGTGTGCTGAATTATTGTCCTGACCTCTTGAGTAAGCAAAGATGATTGATGAGTGATTATATTTAATCATTTCAAGTCTCATATGGAAGATAAGGCAGATTTTTAAAAAGTATTTTGCTCTTTTTCAGTGTCTTTCTAAACAGAGTGTAAAATAAATGCAAAATTTCTAGATGACATTTTTCCCAAGTTGGAGAGAACTCTTACAGGGACTTCAGAAACTGATTTAATAGAACCAATGGATCTTCTAAGGCCCAATATGCCAAGATCACAATGTATTAAAAAGTGGTTTTGCAAAACCTGTATTACAGCAGAAAATGTAGTTCCCATAAGATCATTTAATATAATTTAATCACAAAAAGTTGCTGTTTTTCCAGTCATTAACCTGATCAGTCACAGTGAGGAAAACATAGATGTTCTAATTTTGTTTATCATCAATATGACTGAAAAAAAATCTTCCACTGATTTTGGCATCTTGAATATGCTGGCCATTGAAAAATGCATTCACAGTGGTCATTTAAGAAATTTTCATAAGGTTTCTGATGCAATTATGATATATTTATGATATATAAATCTGTATGACCACTTTCTGGAACTTTGATTTATCTTCTGATATAATCTTCTTTCCATAATATTTTACTAAAATTAAAAATCCAGAGAAAAGTTTTAAAGAGCAATAAGTTCTTGAGATTTTAGAGAGGGAGCTACAGGGAAAAAAATTATAGGAAAGTCATTACATATAGAAGAAAACTAATTCCAGCAAATTCACTCAAAGTCGTTCTGTCTTGTTTTATTTCACCTTACCTAGGAAGAGCAACCAGTTTTCAGTGATTATGGCAGCATAGATACATGGGCAGCATCTTTCACCATTTTGCTACCAGTTGGGTATTTCTCAACTAAACTACGTGGCAGCATATCTCATGCAACATTCCTGCTGTAGCACGAAGAACTGGAAGAAGAAGTACACTGCCATGTGGGAGGCCTGGAAGAGAAAAGCAATCACAGGTATTATGCAGGCAAATACCTGCAGCAGGAGTTAAGGGCACACTTTGGCATCCAATGCTGATCATGTTCCCAGGTGTTGGCCCTTCTCCTCTATGTAAGAAAAAAAAGATTTTGCAAATTAGAGGTGCTGATTAAGGACAATCTCTTAGTCTCTCAAAAGACATTAAACATATAATCTGTAGGGTTTATGCTATAGGAATATATAAATATTATGAAAATTCATTGTCCTCTTTCATACATTTTGGTGAGGAAGGTCATTGTGTGCTTTCACAGTAGATAAAAAACTATTTTCTGAAAGCATAAAACTCTCATTTCAGCATTCTTAATCCGTTTACATTTACAGACCAAGGATTTGAGGACAATCAAAAGAAAAAATAATGGGACAAAAATAATGTAAGGAAAGAGATACAGAAGGATTATTAATCAACTTTCTGAAATTTGCAAGAGGAAATTCATTCAAAGGGAGGATTTTGGAGAGACAAAAGTGGTCTAAGTCCACAGTGATTTTAAGATTATTGCCATGAAAGCAAATCAAGATTCAAGCAAAGAACAATCATAGATAAAGGTCAAGCATAACTTTCTTTCCCAGTGCAGACATCTGTTGTAACAGAGGAGACCATACAGCATCTGAGCTACTAATATGAGTAGTTTTTGTGAGGTTTTATAGATACAAAAAATATATTAATCTTGACATCATGAAGGTAAACTGTCTGAAACTCTCTCCAGTTCTGCAGAATTAGAATGCATTTCCTCAGTTTTGAATTTAGAAATCCCTTTTCTTTGCAGCTGCCTGCAATACTTGCTCATGATCTCTGCTATCTCATAGTTTTAATCTTTCAAAGATCTCCATTGCTTTAAAATAATGCTATTTTTATTTTCCATTCTATTTCTGCTGGAGTATTTCATGTGTGCAAATCTTTCAGCTGTTCTTTGCACCCCTAATTAAACCCAAAACTGTTACAAGAAATTGCCTCACAAGCAGGTCACATTCTGCACAAACATCGCAGCTCCGTGGGTGGTTGTTTGAAGTACATATTTGCTATATCTTATAATCTAGAAATCTCATTCCACGTCCTCAGCAGCAGTGTAATATCCCTCTATTTATCATTTCAGCAGTATCAGTCTTTTGCTATGTATCCCTACCATGCATTTTTACTGCTATTTCTGGTTTGAGTATCTTCTCCAGGAACCTTTGTACTTTACAGTGCAAAACTTCAGATGAATATGTAATCTTTCAAAGAGAGAGCCTAGAATTCAAATTCACACATAAGAGGGCATAATCATCTTTGTTGCACTCAAATTCTCAGACTACTGAGTAAATACACATTTCCCTAATGGGTGCTGGAATGACTTCCTAACAGTTTCTCAAACATGTTGCCTGGATAATAGTGATACTAAAGCCAAAACTGAAGGCTGACTTCAGATACAAAGCTTTTATCAATTACCTACTGCAGCACTGGCAGGAAGACAGGGTCAAAAGAGCTTCTGTTGAAGTGTGTCTTTGTTTTGGGCTTAGCCGTGCTGAAGTGTGCCAATGCTTTGACACAAGAAAGGATAATTCTTCCAATAATGCAATTCCATGGCCATTGTCATAAAATTAAGAAGGGTTTTGTTCTAGTGAAAAAGTTATAATATGTGATTTCTATTATCTTGCTTTAAGTTTACATGGGAATAGAACTTACTAGCCTTTAACCTACGCCTACTCCCTCCACAAAGTAATGGGTTCACATTAAGTAAATGCCAAAGAAAACTCCTAACATCTTTCTGAACAAATGATGATTTATTTTTTATTCCTAAGTTTACTTTCTACGTTTTCTTTTGCATGATTTTGTCTCTTTTTAATCTTCTTGGATGACAAACCAGTCCATTCCCATCATTGCAGCTAACCAAGTCATCAAACCAGTGACCTGCCCTTAGTCTGACAGTTCCCATTCCCTTGCTTCATTTCCCACACTGTTCATAAGATAATAAATTTTGTTTATAATTAAATAATTCCTGAGTGAAATTCATAAGCAATCATTTTAGCAGGTATCCTCTCTTCCAGAGGAATATCTTGTCATCAATCTACAAAACTGTTCTCACTCCTGCTGCCATCCACTACTACAATGAATTGTGCATTCTTTATCAGCAGAGTGGCACTGCTTCACAAAGAAATAGAGAATAAATCCACTCCACAGTAATTAGGAGGGGAGTTCTGGATCTGAATGCTCTCAAGTTGAGGACAAATATATTAGGTCAGTTCTTTGTCTTCTGCAAGTATGTTAAGGAAAGGAATGGCTGATCAATGAGTTTTAAAGAAACCATGTAGAAAACACGATGGAAAAAGTTACACAGAGTATAGACAACAAATTCCAGCCCAGAACATCACCCTACAGCCCCAAATCAGGTACCAAAGTACCATAGGACAAGGATCTTCAAAACACCTCTAGCTTAGCATTCCAGGGACTTCATTTTGATTGTCCTTGTACTTGATTGTCCTCAGGCAGGGCATATGGTGCTCCAAAGGCTCACTCAGGCACAACCTCTCTGTGTTGTGCAGTCCCACACTGCTCACTATCATCTGTATTAATCTTAATAATTAAAAATTGAAAATAGTATCAATGTTTTATCAAATGAATTCAAGGCTATTCATCACATAAGAAATACTTTGCATTAATAAAGTAAGCTGTCAAGTACCAGCCAATCCTTATCTTCTGAGTCACATCCATTAAGATACACATAATTTACTGCATCATTCACTTTCGGATCAAGGGCTTGCTCAGTCAGCCATGACTTCCTTCTCCTTCAAAAAGTTGTAGTGTTATCTGCAGATCTACCTGCACAAAACCCAGAGAACTGACATGTTCATTGATCATCAGGCTGACATTGAATATTTTGTCTGCCTTTTCTCTCCTTTTTCTTTCTTTTCAGTGGCAGTTACTGTTAGTTTGACTTTCCTCTTCAAAACAACCACCTTATGCAAATCAGGGAGTTTGTGGCTTCAGCAGCTCTTAATGTTAAATGGACTGAAATTTCATGTTGATTCTATATCCCATCTTTTCCTCATTGTGAAAAGAATAAGCTGTTTTTTTTTAAAACAGAGAAGAAGAGGAGGAAACACAGGTGCTAAAAGATTAAATGCTGGGCACTAAGAGAAATTTAGGAGAGCTGCCAAAGGTCATAGCAGTAATGCAGTAATGCTCAGGAACGTGCATCTGCTAAATCCTAGTGCAAAGTCTGCTGGTCATCTTTTGTGTTCCTCACGGAAGGGGATGGGTTTCAAAGCCTCCATCAGGGGAACCTGACACCCTGCTACAGTCTGGGTGCTGCACCCTTATGTCTGCCTTCCAGTGGTTCAACCACTTGAAATGATTCCTTTCTGGATATTTCAGAAAATCCTTTTGAAAGAAAGGTGTCATAGCCCCCAGAAACAGGATACCAGTGCTATTGCTGATTTAAATGCAAACCATTGTGCTGTCAATGCCTATAGTTACCTGCTTTAATGTTTTGAGTTTTGGCCTTCCCTTTCCATTTGTATGAATATCTTTGATCTGAGTTAATACCTTCATTTGGAGATTTAGACAGCTGTAGTGTACATACAAGGGATGGCATTGTTTCCATAATGATGGAAGTTTCCTTACCTGATGTTTCATTTTATCTTGTAATTTAGTTAAATCAGGAGTTCTTATTCTCTTGAATCACCTTCTGCTTGACAAAGACAGTTTGCATCAAAAGAGCAAAGGCAGAGTGTTTTTACCTTCAGAACTCTGCTTCTGTAATTTTCATTCAATTATCTCTCACAATTTAAAATACATCTAAATAGATATTTCAGGTGGCTATAAAATTACAGAACAATAGAAAAATACAGAAATTTCAGCATATTTGTTGGATTTTTTGTTCAAATTGGCAGCAAATGAAGCTACCATTTTACGACTTGATATTTCTGTGTCTGAGATAATTACTACATACATTCAGAAAATTTAAACTGCGACCAAAGGACCACATCATCACAGTCAGCTCCATCACCTTTTGTGAACAAGTGTGATACTTAACACATCAGCGGTGATTAGATCAGGTTCTCAGAGTATTTCTGAATAACAAAGGCTTGTTCAATCAAAATAAATTACTGCTTTGGGGCTACTGCTGAAAACTGATCATATACGCAAAAGAGTTGCACTGTTTAGATGCCTTGGGATGTTTTATTTATAAGTTAAGGTACTGTGACTAGCAGTGCTTATTCAGAAAATGCATCAGAAATCTCAAGGTCAAGGATTCAGTTAGAAAATGCCACCAAATGCCATTGTGACAACACATTAGGAAATAACTTTAACAATGTTGTAATATACTCTGTTCCTATGAATCTGTAGCCTCACCCAAGGGATAGAACAGCCACTAACATCAGACAGGCAGCTATGGAAAGCATCCTTTGACATTTAGCGTTCCATGCGCAGCTCTAGGCTCCATGCAAGAGTTAAAACTCTGCTCTGAAGAGATATTTTGATTTCCTTATGAACATTTCATTATATTATAGTACCATACATGCGTCACAAACAGTAAATAACTTTTCTCAAACACTTTAGAAAATGAAAGAATCATTTATCTCCAAACGGGGAGGGAGGTGGGGGGGAAAGGCAGAAATTAAAGAAAACATTCTCCATTTAATTTACGTGCAAAATCTGATCCTTACCATTGAGTTTTCAAAAAAAAGGAAATTCAGTGTATTGCTACTTTAAATTTCAGTTCATGGCTCATACTTTGTAGAAGATAAGGTCTCAGAAAAGCTTTCCTTAAAAGGGAGGACACACTTGTAAAAAATCTGTTTGTAAATGCCTTGACAAATTTCCTACACAGGAATTTCATACTGGAGGCAAGGAGAGAATCTAGTCCCACAGAACTCAGCTGCTGCAATTCCACATTTTACAATTCTGTATTCAACTGTCTGAAACAAAAGACCATTTTTCCTTTCTCTATGGATCCCTCCATCATAAGAACAGATCACAACACAAAGCCTCTTTCACTATACAGTTCTTAAGTTTTCCTCAGAACTCTATCCATCCTTCACATTTCCTGTGGGAAAATAATTAATAAAGGGCTGTATAATAACAGCAACACAGAAGAAGATTGAATTGAAGTTGCACAGGGAATCTCAGTTTCAGTATCTTTCTACTTGCATAAGATTCTTTTAGGCACTTTCTAGCCAGCAATTTCCTTGGATTTAAGAAAAGCAGGCATAGACCCCAAAAATTCTTTAACATGGAATTGCAAATTATGTCCCCACACATCACCTCCCTACATACATAGCTGGATTAAGAGCAGGCTGAAGGCTGGGAAAGCCACGCCTGGGCTGCCCACATTATTTATTGTAGACTCTGTTGTAGCTTGGCTGAGAACATTAAAACTTCTTAGAAAAAGCCAGCCTCAGGGTATCTGCTAGTTGATGGGGCTGTAAGTGTGCTTGGCTCAGAATATCCTGACCTTCATGAACGGGGTAAAAGAGACCTTGGCTCTACTCTAAAGCATTTAGAACACCCAAGCCTTCTTTTCTTTTGGGAGGTCTCTGCAGTCATTTTCATGTACGGCTTTCAGACAGGCCTGATTTTCATAAGCAGTTCTGAAATATCAGGAATGCCTCAGCTTTTAAAGGGAAGTATTCATGTTTTTGTCTGTTGCTATTCTACTAGGTTTTTGCCCTGGAAACCCACCCTTTATCCATTAAATTAAATCATATCCAAAACCCCATATGATAGTCTTTTGCACATTTCCCACTAAAATATATCAGAATAATCTAGTGAATATAGTACATATAGTAAATTCTGTTTAGTCTACTGTGCTTACTAAGAGATACAAAAGAAACATCTATGGAACAAAGTTGTATGATGTACTAATTATGAATCCTGAAAAGAAGCATATTCATTTTAAGAGCCTATTAATAGAGATTTGTTTTTATTCTGAATGACTCTGTTTTTATAGCAAATTAAGCCATTAAAAGGAAAAAAACTGCAATAAATTATGCTCACATTCTGATTCCTATTAGTACTGTCATGCAAATTTTTACACTCCAGTACAATGATCTGTCTGTAGCTGAGATAAGCAGCTCCACATGAATGTAGGTATCCAGTGCAGAGATCTTGCCATGAAGAGCTAACAAAGAGCCCTGGAAAAGTCCTTCTGCCTCAGATGTCCAGGGTAACCAGAGACAGGTCAGAGATATCCTCTGAAGTGTGCATGTATATGTGTGCCTGTATGTGCAGCCTCTACTGGAATCTGATTGTATGAATTGTATCAATCTGATGTTCTAGGAATAAGGAATGCATATTGAATTCTTTAATAGCAAGCATGTGTCAATGTGCTTTTAAAAACACAGAACACCAGGAATGTGACACAATTTTCAGTTTCTCCTTCATATGTGCATCTCTGGAAAGCCGCAGTTCTTCAGGCTTTAGTGCACCTTGTTCCAGTGCACTCTGTGCCTATACAGGTCTCTCTGATAACCTTTGTGGTTAGACTCCACGGCATGTAAAATCAAATGCCCTTCTCACACACATACTTTTTGTGAATTTGTCTGTCTGGCTCTGATTTTACCTCAACACTCTTTCACAGCCACATGATGGTCATCAACAAGAACCTCAGCATAATATGCTATTTTATTCTTTACTCAATTGTTAAAAATATGACAGGCTGGAAATCTCCTAATGCCTAAAAGCAATTTAAAACCTAGAATCAAATTTCTTGTGATGTTCTTACCTCGGATGGACAATTATGCTGATAATAAACTGAATTATGAATTGTTCTACCTGCACAAATTTCTGTCTGAAAATAGGAGAGTTATAAGGCACAGAAAATTGCTCATATATTAGAGTGAAGAACATAAAAGAGACTAGTAAATACCAGTGGCAGATGAAGTTCTGACAGTAGAAATGCTTATTGGTTTTTTTCATTTATCATTTCTCAGCATTATAACATTGGAATAAAATTATGTTAAAAAGCAAACACTACACGTGACAAAGCAAAGACCTTTGATATAGTATTTCTATTATTATTTCCTGATGTTAGCTTAAAAGACAACAGCATAAAACATAGTTGTACCACACGGTAAGGGATTTACCTTCTACATCTGCATTGTTTTAATATATGGAGCAGAAGGGAGAAGTTTTCAAGGATGAAGTTTTCTCATTCACCTAATTCTCATTTTACAATTCATTAGAATTTTTTTTGATTCTGAACAGAGCAACACTTTCTACAGCATTTTAGGAAGAGCACTTCATCTGTTTGCTCAACTAAGTCTTAAAAGCACCTAAGACAAACCTGTCCTTTGAAGATAACAAATCACTTCAGAGTTCCTGAACAGATTCAGCATCAAAAAGGTCCTCAGAGGAAAAAGTATCACCTGTAGACCAGCTGCTTTGCCAAAGACAATATACCAGTCTTCTGCAAACTTATTTTTCTTCTGCTTGCTAAGGTCTTTGTTGGGTAAATTCAAGTCAGTCAAGCTTTGGGCACAACTGGGTCTCTTCTTGCTCTGACACTCTTGAGCCCGTATTGGAGAGCTCTCAAGTGTGGAAGGGCTGAGCTCAATCAAAAAAATGAGGCAGTGACTTTATGAACCTATGTTCCTTCAGTGAAACTGGACCTCTGTCCTGCAGTTTTACTTTACAGAGCTCTTTCTGTACTAGCAAGAAGGGAAAGAAATGCCAGTGCAGTTATGCAAAGCTGAATGACAGTCCCCAGCACAAGGACGAGCACCGAAGGACCATGGCATGACTGGGATGGTTAACATTAAAAGGTCACAGCTCTGGCTTAGTGGGGCATAAATTATTTGCTGCATAGGATGGTTCTCAGCATCAGAGAGAGGAATGGCTTCAAATAAAAGGTGAGATTAAGAAGTTAGGGTAAAATAAAAATGCATGACATGGAGAGAAGGGGGAAGGTTGATATGATGCTTTTCTCCTATTTACTGATTAAAAATACTAAAAAATATGCTATAAATTAATGGCTGAATACATCCTTTGGCTTCTTTAGAAAACAAAAAGCATAAAATAAAATCTTAGAATCAGTTTGAATACTATAATCACATTGAGTCTGCACTCACTGTGAGATAGACCCAAATCATGCTTTTTTTCCACTAGATTGTCTTTTCTTTTAAACTGCCCTTTAATCAGCATGTTCCTTGACAGCCCACACCCCATGGTACTATATATTCCCTGAAGTATGTCAGCTGGCTCCTGCCAGTCAAGCAGGCAAGGATCTCCACCCAGCTTTCAACAGAACTGCCATTTCAGAAACAGACTGGTTTTGTTCCTTCAAGTGAATACAACAGTGGGTGAGTAAAAGTCACACTCTGAACTGATACACTGAAAATATGTTGAGAAATATTGAGTGAAATGGGGTGATGACAATTTACACAGATACAGTTTCTTATCTCTCATTTTCTCCTCCTGTATTATTCATTTCCCAATACCATTCTTTTTAAGAGCACTGTTTCCTTTCTCAGATCATCTCTCTCTCCATTCCTGCCCTTCTCAACACCCCAGAGTATCAATCTTTCCAATAACCCCTTCTCCTATAGCAGTCATCCTCCAAAATAATCTCTCCTTCACACTTCTCCTAAAATACCTACTGAAAGCATCCAGCCCAAAGGTTTGTTTTTATCTGGAAAATTTTATTTTGCTCTACACATCCCAGCTAGAGAAGATGTACTTCCCTAGCTTTGCTGTGAGAGGGATCTTTGAGTAAAGGAGAGGTAGAGGACTCTTGATCTCTAAGAGAGATTTATAATTTGATGGAGTATATTTTTTTCCCCTTGGGAAAAACAAATAGACAAGAGTTCATTCACAGTAACATCATATCATACATCATTCTAGGACAATAAGCAACTGATTGGCTGCTTGAGGCATTACTAAAATGTCTGAGTGTATGTTTTTGTGAAAATGTTGTGAAACAGAAAACTACTCTTTGCCTTATCTCCTGGTAGGAGATAAGTACTATCTGTATCAGGTGTCTAGCCAAGATTTAGGGCTTATAGACAGTGTGAGATGGTGAACTTTGACCTGTAGTATTTCAGGATTTTTAAAGTAACACAGTTTAATAATTTGTCAACCATTGAGCTATAAAGCATTATTTGCAAAGTGTAAAAGCAAGTGGATTTACAAAGGAAATGCTTGGATTAATTATACGGCCTGGTTGCAGCACATATCATAAATGATGCATGTTGAAACTTGAGTTTCCTGAAGAAGAAAATCTTTTGTTTGTCAGGCAACCATGCCATGGCCAGAGCCTGTTCCACTGCCCCAGATAGGTGCAGGATGGCCAAGGGGCACCGGGCCAGGCCCAGTCCCAGGCCTCAGGCAGAACACCATGGGCAGGAAAGGGGAATCTGGCACAAGGAGTGTCAGGACTAATCAGACTTGCAGGCCCTCAGGACCCAGGAAAATTCAGTGCTGAATCTGAAGCATATTCTGACTCCTAGAAGAAAGACTTCATGTCTCCTTCCAGAAACTTCTTTCCCGCAGGAAAAAAAAAATGCCTTTTTAGCTGCCTTTGTGGGATAACTGTCATCTGAGCTATGTATCCCAGGGAAGATGCTAGACGACCTGACCAAAAATGCCTGGCTTAATGCAGCATCTGATGTATCCACTGGCAGGTTAGGGTGAAGGTAGGTATTGCCTTCCCCAGCCATTTCAAACTGTGCTGAAGGAGGACGGAAGATGTTCCCCTTGCTCCAAGGAGCAATTTAATGTGTTTTGGCAAGTTTTTTTCAGACCTTTAGGAGCAAAATTAGGATTAAATAAAATATATCCTTAACTATGTGCAGTTCTAGATCACTCAACTCAAAAGGGTATACTAATAACCAGTAAAAGCTAACATAAGGACAACAAATATTTTAAGTATGGAATAGCCTCCCATAGGAGCAGAGATTGAACAGATGCACAGTTGTGCTAAGTACCTCATTTAGGAGATACTTTTGGGAAGCATACCCAGATGTACTCATATATATACAGCTGGATACCAAGTAGATGGGATAGGGATGAACCCCTTAGGATCCCTTGAATTGAAATGTAGGAGCCAAGGATGATCAAATTAAGTCAGAAGTAAGCAGTTTTAAGTTTTTAAGTGCAGGAACATTCTGGAAGACAGAATCAATTTTTAAAATCAGTTATTTCTAAAGGTCATTAAAAACCTTACTGTTCTAAGCAGGAAGAAGCACTTTTATATAAGCTAAAAATAAATTTAAACTGCTGCAATATAAAAGACTTGACTTCTGCTAAGCAGAATAAAGTAGCTTCAGATGGTGTGAACATCTGACTTCATTGATTTTGCCTTCCTTGCAAAGACATTCCCAGACGATGTCTACATGAGAAAGCTTTTTAGTGTGACAGAAACAGATGAATCTATTGGAGCATTGAAACATACTCAACAGAACGTACCCATGCAGGATTTGAGACTCTCCAAATGACCAACCTCTCCTTTGGATCCCCATTTCTCTATGTGGACACGAATATGCTTGGCCTGCATCTGGAGCTTACCTTCTGGTTTTATTTCCTCCAGAAGGAATCTAGATCTGAACCAATGTACTGCAAGACATGATCTCAGAAAGGAAAGTGTTAATAGTTTCTCAGCTTGCTCCCTCGAGTACCTATTACAGGCAGAAGTTCTGCAAGAGAAAAGAAAGGTTTGTCCTGATCAGCAGGGCGTAGGAGGTCAAGCAACCAGCTGACAGGAACTGGCACTAAGAGAGGAGTTAATGGAGTTTTAATGAGTGACCAATAATCACACACCTACCTGGCTTCTGAACTGCCTTCATGATAGGAATGTAATTTTAAGCCGTCTCCTTCTGAAAGATCTGAAAATTTCTAGAGTCTCATTGAGGATTATACTAGTTGTCAAATTTGTAGGGAATTAAAAGTAACAGGATTTCACAGATTAAGAACATTTGCATTTTTCCCATTCAAATTGCCAATTATCTATCATCTGTGCTGCAAAAAATCAACTGAACTTAAAACCCCTTTTGTTAAGAATAGAAGAATCAGGAACTCCTCTTCATTGGTACTAGCAAATTGCTTTAAGATTTATCGGAATAGGATGGTAGCAATAGAAGTGCTTAGTAAAATGAGAGACTAATCTTTTCCTTAAATCCAGATCAGTGCATAATGATGATCTTTTCTAAATGCAGGGGTGCAGATGTTTTACTTATATAGATTATACTTAGGAAGCTGAGTATTGCACTCATACAAAACTCTCTGAATTCAGCTATTCATGTAAACATGAACCCTCCAAATAGCTGCTAGGATTAAGAGAATGAATTCATCCTAGTAAAAAGGATGTTTATCATATAAACACTCTAACAGCTAACCTGACTTCCCTGGTATAACGTTTCTACTCTAGGAATTTAACCTATGGGCACACATAATTAGCTCTTTCACCTTGAAGTTGCTGAAAGACTGATTTGCTTAAGAAGATTAGGCTTTTTTAATGCTCAATAGAAGTACTGACAAATTATCCTAGAATGATTATAGGGGAACTCTTTCAACACCATCTTCTGATCTTTTATTTTGAAATAGCATGCCTTTCAGTCAAAAACCTTTTAATCTGACCTTTTGTGTTTTTCCAAATCAGTGTTCAATTTTTTAATACCTTCTGTATTCAAGTCGTGTGTATGATGAGACAGTTCTCAAGGCTCTTTTCATCCACATGGATGATGACCACAATAGTTTCCCTAAAGAGAATTTCAGTGCTAGTTTATTTCTTTTGGTCATTGTAACTGCATGCAGCTTCCTGTCTGCACTGGAGCACTTTACCATGCCTGTGCTGACACGACAACCCTTTTGAACTGTGCTGTACCAAAATTACTTAAGTTAAAAATAATTTTCCAAAATGGGAGGATTTTTAAGGGCAGGTGGAAGACAGAGGAGGTGATACTGAAAAGCAAAGACAGACGAAAGTTGACTCAGTTGGGTCATGGCAGGGAAATGAATTGTTCCATCATTTTGCCTGTATGCCATAAACTTGAGATTTGGAGTAAGCAGTGTAATAGAGTAAACATTGTAAAACACCTGCAGTGGCTCTGTAGCTATTGAGTGCATGAGTCTATTTCCTCATATAAAAGCTGAGGATCTAGTTTTGAATTACTGACACAGACTTACAGAGTAATCCTCTTTTTTAAGGTATAGAATTCTCTGGATCCTTCATTGCTACACAGTTTTATACATGCATTGAAATTATGTGAGCTTTATTTCTATTTTTCCTATTCCTATAATTCTCAAGCTTGGGAAATTTAACATACCCAGCTGTTGGCATCATTTGAAAAATTATGCCATAATTTTATCAACTGATACAATAAACAGAAATCAATTTATATTATTAATTCTTGCTCAGTAAAAATGAATAGACTTTCCTACTTTAAGCTATGCTGCCATCTACAGGCAATCCAGGTTGGAAGAGGTCTCTGGCCCCTAGTTTAACTGCCTCCAAAAAACAATGATAATAAAAAGAGGAGAAGTATATGATGCTCAATGCAATTGCTCACATGATGTTCTGTGGTGTGGGATATCCCTTTGGTCAGTTGAGATCACCTTCCCCAGCTATGTTCTCTCCCAGTTTCCTTTGTGTACCTCCTCACTGGCAGAGCATGAGACAAGAAGAAAGTCCTTGATTCAGGATAGTCAACTTGGCAAAAAACCCAAAACATCAGTGTTACCAACACCATTCTCATTCTCAATTCAAACACAGCACTGTAACAGCTACTGAGAAGAAATGAACTCTACCCTAGCTGAAACCAGGACAGCTGCTCAGAGCTATATCCCATTTGGTCTCACAAACCTACTCAGATGGAGGCTGTACACCTCTGGCAACCTGTTCCATTGCCTGACTGTCCTCACAGGTAAAAAGTCCTTCCTTTTAACCATTCTAAATCTGTCATTTCAACTTAGGCTCATTGTCTCTTGTTCTGCATGAAGATCCTGGCTCCACCTTCTTGCTAACCTCCTTATAGGTACAGGTAAGCTGCTCTTGATTCCCCCTCAAACTATGTCTTCTCCAAGTTGATGAAGCTCAGTTCCTTCAGCATCTCCTCAAATGACAAGGGCTCCAGTGCCCGAATAGCTCAGAGGCTCTTTGCTGAACTCAGTCCAGTTCATGTATGTTTTTCTTATGCTAGGGACCAAAACTCAGTGTAAAAGTGGCCAAACAACTGCTGAAAATTTGGATGCAATACCTTCCCATGATCTATTGGTTGTATCCCTGCTAACCTATTCCAGAAGGCTGTTGGTCATTCCTGCTGCCAAGGAACAGAGCTGAACAGGGCCCATGCTCAGCTGCCCACCAGGTCCCTGCAGAGCTGGGCTGCTGCACTGGTGCTTCCTCCCCATAGGGTAGCACTTCCCATTTATCCTTGTTGAGTGTCATACAGTTCTCATTGGCCTCTTCCTTCAGCATATCTAGGCTGCCCCAAACAGCAGCCTGACCATCCAGAATATCCATTTGTTCCCTTCATTTGGTGGCATCTGCAGATTCAATGAAGGTGAATTCTATCCACTCCTTCAGCCACTGACAAAGACACAAAACAGGATGGGGCCCAGAAGACATTCACTCCAGGGAGGGTGTGACCCCTTAATCACTACTCTCTGAGCCTCATCATCACATCACATTTTCACTCATCTGGTTGTCCATCCATCCAAACCACAATGTCCTAACCTAGTTTCACAAATATTGTGGTACAGTGGCAAATGGGCAAAGTAAATTATGCACTTTTTGTTCTCCCCTTTTTTCAAAAATCCACTCATTTTATCACAGTTAGCTGCCTTTTTTTACTTAATCAAAAAGAAAATATAAAAGTGGTTTTTTTCCAAAGTTGGTTAGAATTTTTTGTGCTACCATAAGGCTTGACAGCAACAGAATAAAGTCTGCATCTTGTAAACAATGTTACATAGTTTTGGTTTTATTATAAATTTTTCAGTGATATCAAGTACTTGCCTGATCTTGAAGAGCTTACTGAAATAGGCACTCCCAGCTATGCACTACTGAATCCTGAAATTGTCAGCATTAACTTAATTTGGGGCAATCATCAAATGTCTCTTAAAGCAACCAACAACTTGTCACTGTTGACTCAGGACTTTTACCTTTTAACACTAAGTACCTGAACATGATGAAACAAGATATTTAGGAAACTTCAGTAAAACAACTTT
This sequence comes from Acridotheres tristis, assembly GCA_037013685.1. NCBI lineage: Eukaryota > Metazoa > Chordata > Aves > Passeriformes > Sturnidae > Acridotheres > Acridotheres tristis. The sequence goes on along the minus strand of CM072885.1, from coordinate 30,642,437 downwards.
TCAGTTAGAAACCTAACTGTAAACTTTTAACATTATTGCTTGAATAGCATTTAGTATAAAACACTTTTAAAAAATACTATGAATTACAAGATTAATTTGTTTGGTGCAAATACTTTTTCAGGACTTAACTTTGCAATCCAGATGTCTATGCAAACAGGAAATTCATGCTGGCTGCCCAAGAGTTCTTTAAGTTCTGTTCGACCTGCCTGGTGTAAGTTTTACTCCAATGCATTCAATGCATTTAGAGTTTGGAACGATTTTGAAATATTCCAAACATTTTGGTAATGTTTTTCCTTATATGTATCAATCTCAACGTACAATTTTTCCTATTCATTACTTGAACCTGTTATTCTCCCTAATGTTATTGGCACTACATGTAAAGTACCAACACTGTACAATATTTTTGCAATCTTTCATTAAGTGGAATCTTAAAAATCACATTTCATTATTTCTCTCAGACAGACTGTTGCATAACATGAAGGATCAAGGTCAAACGATATATGAAGAGAGACTTTTAAATCATTCAGATGGTTGTCCTCAATTTTGATCTCTTTTTCACTACTTTCCAAAAAATATGAGAGATTCTGAACATTTTTCAAAATGAGTCTGTAGCATCCAGGTATATTCAGCTGTAATGGAGACACTCTGAATTTGCACAACTCCAGCTCATCCTTAGAAAGTCTTTCATGGTACCATTGTCCAACTTTATTACTGGGATACTTGATACTATGTCCTACCATCGGAAGAACCACCTTCAAAGAAAAAAACAAATATATTTGAGGTAATGCTCACTCATTTCCCTTTAAATAAATGTGATCATTTAAAATGTGTTTAAACCTTGTGTTTTGGGGCCTGAAACAGTAAGCCAGCAGATTCTCTTGTGAAATGAAACTGTGCATGGCAGGTACATTGAATGCAGAAAAAATAATCAATGCATCATTCCTAAAACAAAGCGGTATACAGCAGTAAAGACATCCAGTTGCCACATATTCAGTTGCCATGCAAGACTTCATAACTACAGTCTGAAACCTTCAAAAAATTAGAATGCCAACTGCTTTTGAAAGTTTTCCCAGTTAACTTTGCTGAAATCTTTCCTGAAGTATCAGCTTCAGGATAAATATTTCCATACTGTAAATGACACTGTACTTATTTCCACTGCCAAGTAAATTTGTTATGAGAGTGGAAATAAGTTCACGTGTGTTTTCTTCAATGAACACTCTGGCAGGGACAAAGACTGCAACAGTTAAATTAATCACATTATTTAAAACAAAACATTTTAATCTAATAGAAAGATCAACAACCCAGAATTTTTCACACAGACTTACTTGGTATATAGAGTATTTGTTAGCTGATTCTTCTGAAGCAGTGACTACATGAACCTGACAAGACATTTAAGAAGAAAAAAACATCAACCTTTTAAAAAGTAAAAACATAAGCTTTATTTTAGGAATTATGCACTGTACTCACAAACTTGCAAAGAATATTAAGGTTATTTGACTACTGCAGGGGCAAGAAACTCAGGTATGAAAAAATCTTAAGATATGCTTAGTTTAAATTAACCAGTTCACTGGTAGATGGCATTAAACATCACACTAAAAGTGCTAGCAACCACTATTATTCTTTGAGTCTGAAGTCACCAAAGACAATGCCATCTTGTGCTACATCAGCAAATGTAAAAATACAAAGAAAAATGTTTCATATTAAGAAGGACTATATCTACATAAAATTCAGTAACTCAACACTGAATTTAATACATTTGCTTTTAGTTTGATCTAATTGTTTCATTAACATTCACTCTCGAAAATGATGGTAAAGAAAAAATCACATTTAAAACACAAGCCACACCATAGGGACTGAAGGTAACCTTTCAAATGCTCTTGCCTTCAGATTTCTAAGATGTTCACCCAAAAGAAATTAATTACATTCTGCCTCTGCACACACCTGTTTGTTCTCTAGTAAAACACTGTACAGTTTATGATTGATCTGATCAGAAGGAAGACAGAACCACAGAATCATCTAGGTTGGAAAAGGCTGAGTCCAGCTGCAAACTTAACACTGCCAACTCCATCACTAAACCCTCATTACGTATCTCCAGGGATGAAGTCTCAACCACTTCTCTGTGCAGCCTGTTCCAGCACTTGATAACCCTTCTGGTGAAGAATATTTTCTAATATACAATCTAAATTTTTCTAGCACAACTTGAGGCTATTTCCTTTTGTCCTACCACGTCCTACTTGGCAACTGTATTCACAATAAGGTATGCCTAAAAGAGAGCACTTCAGAATGGACTTCAACATGTCAAAAGCTGGGACCAGACACCCCGCTGCCAGATTCTACTCACAGGCTCATCTATGGCTCCATGCACAGCTCCCAGGCTGAGCTATGGGCAAACAGAAGTACTCTCTTGCCCTTTACTACTTTACCAAGAAGACTGCTGCAATTTTTGAACAATTGCTACCAGTTTAGACCCAGTACCAGTGAAATTGTGCTAAACATGTTTTGCCTCTGTAGCTGCAACGAGATTATCAGTTCAGCCTGAGGCTACCTTTCACCCTGGACTCACACTCAGCATCGTATATAGGAAAGGTCAGATGTGGAAAGCAAGACTCAGATCTACACTGACTGGTAACACGGGCACACTCCGAAATTCTTCCCAGTCAGATCCTAAGAAGAGCATTAGATACCATGGAGACTGAATTTTCACATGTATAATTTCTGACCTGTTCCTTCCTCTCACTCGAATAAAATGAACAGCCAAAACAGATTAAAGCTGCTAATTATATGTCTAGCTTGTAGGTCTATTTATGGTGAAACAAAAAAAAATCCTATATCATGTTTTTTAACTTTGTCACAAATATTAAATATTTCAATGAATGAACCAAAATAAAATCATTAGAGTATGTCTACTTATGCATTCAAGTGTATTAAGCTGTTCGGGGTTTATTGTTGCTGCTGTTTACTTTTTACAAGAACTACTTAACAAGAAGACTCACCTTGTCATTCAGGGAAATGCTTCCATCATTTTCTTCCAAGAAGATAAGATCACCCTTGACCACTTTTGAGCCATAAGTCTTCAGCCTGTATGATGCTGCTTCATTCCAGATTTTACTGCAATAAGCATGGACATAGAATATGCGCAAGGAGTGAGGAATGTTGAGCCATGCTTTGGTACAGCCTTCATGATTTACACCGTAGCGATTTAAAGCTCGTAGCAACATCTTCTCTCTTACTTTAAATTCTGGCAGCATCACAAGTGTGCCCTTTGCATCTTCTGATATAAACAAAAATAACCGTGTCATTAATCCCTGATTATTCAAGTATTACCTGACATTTAAAAAGATAAAATAATCAAATAGGGAAAAAAGGTGTCAGTCTAATGTCTCCATGCTTTGATTATTTCCTTTCCTTCAGTGTGTCATGTTAGACAAATTTCATCGTGTATGCCTATCAACACAGACCCATGAATTTTATTCTGTCTCATACAGTATAGATTAAACCAGCTGTCATTCAGTTATTCAGCCTAGTTTGAACAATTTCTTTTTTTTTAGAAACTTACTTTATCACCCAAAGGTTTTTTTTTGAACCAGGTAACTGAAAGTAAAAATCAAGCTATAAAGGAACACTAAATCTCTATTTCTCACCATTTCAGATGTATTTCACAGCAGGTAAAAAACATATTTTTATTTTAAAGGCAAAAATTACATTGGCTTCAGGGAAGTCTGACCCTTAATCAAGATGAAAATGCATTTAATAAGATTTTTACTACATGATATCATTGCTATATATTTAAAATTTTGTGGGGTTTTTTTTCATGTTACAAATGATTACCTGACAATGCCTTTTGCACAGACTTCTACATCTGCTTTCAGGAAAAGGTCAGCAGCTGCTTTCAGGGTCCATATCAATATTTTTCCATGCATCATAAAGCCGTGTACAAAACAGAATCATTCATCTTATATTTTTTTGAGAAACCAAACATATCTTTGTCTTCTATAGCTACATATCATAGTTGGTATGCCAATCTACAGTGAGAAGCAGGCTAATAGATGTGGAATATTTGAAAAGAAAAACACATTTGAATTTGAGAGCAACTTCAAATTGGTGAGAAAGTTCAGCTGAATGATAAAACCAATAAATATGGCAAACAGAGCACTCAGCACACTCCTGCTTTTGACCTACTTTGTTGATTTTAGTTCAAGAAAGAAAGTAGATGTGTTAAGTACTGAGTATGGGTTGGGTGCCACATTCCAGTACACTTCCCTTACTGGGGAGAAGAAGTTCATGACCCAAAAGCAGACAGATGGAAGGAGGTCAGAACTCCCTTCTGATAAATCTTAGTCTCTTCCAGCATTATGATATACAGCATTTGCTTCTATATTTTCATGCAGCTGCAGTATACTAATTTCCCACTATTTTGCACATTTAGGGCCTCATCCTCGCTTAATTTTTAAATGTGCAACTCTATTGAGTTTCACAGAATGCAGTATAAGTGGCATAAAGCAGTAGGAAAATAAAAAGTATCTTCCTGTGCAGCAACATGTTAATACCTCACAATATCAACTCTCCATAAGTATATGGATAATTTAAATGGACATACCAGTTTGAATAAAGTATCTTTTTGCATTGTTTACAGGATCATCAGTATCTTCGGGTGTGAAAAATAATTTCACAGCTTTCACCTTAAAAGAATAATTTTTTTTCAGTTAAAAAACCAGTTAAAAACAGTTTAAAAAAAGCACTTAAAAACAGTTACCTGTTTACCAGCTAAACAGGTAATCATGCATCCAATTCTGTCTTAACATATTCTGCAAGCTGTCAAAATTGAATCAGTTCTTTATTGTCAAAGTTAAATTCTTGCTTTCACAGAAGATTCCATGAACCACAGAACAATGTGTTGTGTCCCTTCTCAGACTGAAAAGAGGGTTTAGTCACCCAGAAAACATAAAACAATTTTCAAAGCTTTGTGAGAAACCAGTCACTTTCCTGGTCATCCAGTTAAAACTTCTCCATTTGAAATTGTCTTCATTTTATCCTGAACAGGAAGGCTCCTTCCTTCCTTCCATCCTGCATGCTTCATGCAAAATTTAGACTAAACACTTTCCACAGTCTCATACAGAGGGACAACTATTTTTTATTTTGTCTTTTAATACTTATCTGTATTAGGTTAGATGATACTGTGGCAAGGAAAAGCCTACAGTAATCTCTGCTACTTGTAATATCAGAGGAGCTGCTCAATTTGCTAGCATTTCTACCAATTTGTGACACCTGGCTCCTGTCCTTCTCTGTATTGGACTTTGCAAGCACATACCGGCACATTTTTAATATAAAACAGTAGTTCCTACCTATTTTAAATTAAAGTAACTAAGTTAAGACTAAGGATTTAAATTATTACTCCTCAGGGACTGGCACCTGGTCCAACTGCTACTTGATGTCAGATACATCAACAGTAACTTTCATGGGCTGCCCTCAAATGTTGATTCTTGCATTTGAAAGATAAATTTTCCTGATTTTTCTCAGAATCAAAACAAGATTAGAAGAAAAGGATACTCAAGCATCCTTTTGACCTTGTAATATCTGATTAGTCTTTTATGTGTGCCAAACACTATACCACATACACTGAAAAGTACATTACTCTTATATTCATTATCACTTAATAAGCTCAGAACTGAGAGTTTGGGAAAGCAGTCAAGGAATAATGGAAAGCAGCAATCTCTTCCATATAGCAGATAAATTACCGCAGTATTAAAAATGCAAAACCTTTCTTAGGAACTTATGTGACATTTTTTTAAGAAGTAAACAGACCCCCAGCAGACTAAAGAAGCTACAGTTCCGAGGTGATCAGGACCATGAATAAACACTGTATGAAGACTGCTTCTTTTCAGTGTTCAAATCCTGTATGGAATGCAACCACTTTCCTGCCAGGTGGCATGAGGACAATCCCAATCACATTCCAATCACAGACAGAACTATCACCCCAGAACTATTTAAAGCTTCACTTGCTGTTTAAAAAAAAAGGTTTTTGTTTCAGTATTAATATCCTCATGCTTATGTTGGTATCAAAACTGATCTAGCAATTGCTTCCAGCATACAGATGGATTTATCTCATAAATGAAATTGTTCACTGAGAAGTTCACTCCAGTGCTAGCTACTGCAACAGTAATATGACATTCCCTCGACAGTAAGTACTCAATTACTCAAATGGAAATACCATTTTTTCATTCAGTAAAGCCAATCCTATTTGATCTGTCTGAACAATTTGTCCTTGTCCAAATCGCTGAGGTCCATAGTAATTCACAAAACCTTTTGTCTAGAATGAGAAAGAATAAATATGTTTACATGCATGAAAGTACTGGGTATGATTAATAAGACCAGGCATACAACACACATACATCTACATTTACATCCAAAATGCATAAAACCAGAATCAGAAGTTACAGGAAACAAATGCAGAACTCATACTTCAGTACAATGTTTTTGCACTAAAAAGATATCGTATCAAGTTCTACCATTGTCTTCACATTATTAAAAAGATCCCAGGTAAATGAAACAAAATTATTTTTATATAGTTAACTCTTATAATTACAACTATAGGTAAAGTCAAAGTAATTAAGCTTTTTAAATGTACCAGATTATGGAATGTCTACTCAGGCAAATGCAGCACAGCTAATGAACAGTAACCACTGGACATTTTTCCTTAAAAACACTAATCTTTTTCACATGAGATAATTTCTGTTATTATTGCAATATAAAGGTCAAAAGTGAACACTTCTGCTAATTCGGATTTTAAATCTCCTGATGAGTTCTGGGTCACATGTGAGAAGTAAAATCACAGTTATGTGACCCAAAGAGAACATCCTTTTCTAGAAAATAGTAAGTATACATGGAGTAGAGAAACAAAAAATTTATATTTGTTTTTCAAATGGTTATTAGGTTCAAATTTTATGATCTTGCTTTGGACACCTATAGGTCCTATACACAATTTTGCTTTCACGGAAGACGAAAAATTCATCTTTTGGATTAATACATATCCTGCTTTGTCATTCATCTCCTGACCAGTAAAGTAAATCTAATAAAGCAAGACACACAATCATAGGAATTTGCGTTCATTTTCCAAATATCAAAATAAAAACAAGTCAGATGGAGTGAAGAAAGCATTATAGTGCCAGCTGAATGCTTCTCTCAATAATAAAATTAATTTCCAAAATATATGCACTATATTTTGCATTTGTACACTGGGTAGTTTTCATTCCAGACTTTATTCCTGGATTAATCTTCTTAAAGCAATTTATATTATAGTTATTGTTTCGAAAGATAGGGCAAGAAAATCAATACTATATAAAACATCTACGGTCTTTCCCTTCAATTATTTGGTTTTATTTTTCTTAGTGGTTTAAGAATGTCTGATGATGGGAGATTCCTTTAGGGACTAAGGAAAACAGAATTAACATCCACTGCATTTCAGGGGAATCTTCTTTCTCAGAGATGGACATTCCACCTATGTTCATACCATTAAAGGTTTGCATCCAAGTCAACCATGCATGTTCCTCACATGGCCAAAAAAAGCAACCAGCTGTCATGTGCACTGAGCATGTGTGTGTACATACAGGTATCACATACACATTGTATGGATGTGTAAGGACATTGCTTCTCCCTGCATCTGCCACAGTGAGACCCACCACTCTGGCTGGCCTCAGCTCTGTGCAGCAATGGCTCTTATATCCATACTCATTTGTTACTGAATTCCCCATGTCTTTTGCTGCACCACCCTGGGGTCTCCAGCCTGTAACACAGAATTGATTTACTTGCAATCTCTTCTTGGAAGGAAATTTTACTCAAGATTCCCTAAGTAATGCAGGAAAAACATAAAAGCAAAAAGCACCAAACTTGGGAAATATTGCCATTATTTTGCTATTATAAGCATTTTCCTTAAAAGTACTTTTTTAATAGAAGCAAAGAATTAAAACTGTTCATTATCAGCAACCATGAGCCTTTCTTACCACAACACTTTCCATTGCTTCAGATATTCTCTCCTTCAAATCTGCAGAAGAGTCATGACTGTGGTGTTGGAGATCTCTCACAATTATGTCAAAGTGATTGCCCTTCAGCTGACCAAGTCTGAGGTGCTGGTATGCTGGACGGATGTTGTATATTTTCATACCCTTTTTTTCCATTTTGTTTCCAATTTCTTTCAACCTGAATAAATAATTGGGAAAAATTATGAACTATCCTCTACTAAATCTATATAACTTGTAATGAATGTCTTTTTCACCTTTGCACTGATATTAAAAGCACTGTAAAAAATAAGACAGTTTGTAAAAAATGACTATAATAAAATCAAATAAAATGCAGAGATAGAAGTCTTGAAATTTAGTTATAATCCAGAAATACTTTTAAAATGTTTGCATCATTGGCATTTTTATTATATTGACAGATTCTGAAATGAAGCAATTCATTGAACTGTCTCAGAGTAACTGCAATTAATTTTAAATTTTTTTAATTGAAAAACTAGTAGTTTTTTTACTCTTCACTCCTCAAAACCTGTTTTTCATTAAAGAGAAAGCAAAAGAAAAGGTAATGTGCTCTAGCAGACTCCAAAACACAATTGCTCTTTCTTGGTCAGCCTTAACAAAAACAAATTTGGTGCACTGATTCTCTGGGTATGCTGGCACATGCTTATAATTGGAAACACAGCTGACAGTTCAAATACTTACCCCTTAAAATATCAACTCAATCTCTTTGTTCTCACGTGTAAGTAAGAGTCATTCAAATTAAAGGAAAATTTTAGCGTAAGAGCTTGAATTCTAAGTAATATTTTAATAACTTCATAAACTGTTTATGTATAAAAAAATTATTTCTCCTGCTGTGTGGATGCATTTACCTATTTTTCTCCACCATTTAAACACTAACACAAAGTTTTGCTAATTAGCTCTCGGACAGTTGGTCTTACAGTCCAGTTTGTAGTGAAGTTTTACCATTGACATGAGTGCTAAGTTGCCTATTTCCTAAAGCCACAAAAGATTAAAGCCATTTCCACTGTGCTCTATAAAGGCAAGGGGAAGACAGATCAGTAAGAACATTTCAAGAGATCCGTATCATGTTGATACTTATTAACATCAAAAACTAGGTGCTAAAGTGCTTGTATCCAGATTCTAAGTACCTCTCAGGAGTCACCTTCTTCACAACCATAGGCTGCAAAGTTATAGCCTTCTTATCTTTGATGCCAGTGTAACTGAAGTCCGAAGGAAGAACACCAAGTTCAGTTGCCAACAAGCCGATTGCTTCTAGTGTTTCTAGGTTTTCTTTCTGAAGGGTGAAAGCTGAAACAATCATCTCAGAATTATTAGGAACTTATCTTTACGTTTCAGTGTTCTGCCTGACAGGTGGGCAGGTTCTTCCCCTCAAACTGTAAGAGCATGGAAATTGCAAAGAAACTGTCCTCCTGCCCCACAAAACTAGAGCAAATGGACTTTTACAGCACAGAAGGAAAAAAATAAAAACAATACACAAAGCTCAGACCATCTAAAAAACCCTGATGCCTTTAAAAATAGTACCTCATAAAATGCAACAGATATGTATGGGTATATTGCACGGAACATCATATCAGAAACTGCTTTAGAGAATGAGATCATAAGTAAAATTTGACCTTACTAACTTGTTCAGTATCTAGATGCACCTAATATCCCACAATTAATTTCAAGGGAAAGCTATCACCCTGGGAATTCTAACTAAGAGTTAGTGGCTACAATCAAAAGAACTGTAACCATTATCAGTGAGCAGTTTATGTCAAATTGTTGCAGTAACTTGGTTCCTCCATTTCATTCTCCAGGGAAGTAACACCACTGCATTGATAATGATTTATTTCAACATAAACAAGGGGTCGACCAGGCCTATGTATCATATAAAAATGATCCTGAGTTTCAGTCTTTCTACAGAACACCTTATACATGCCACCTTCACTAAAAATATATTTACCTGTATAAACATCTTGCTTCTCCTGAAAACCACCAGCAGACCTTTTTCTGGACCAACATTTTTCTCGAAACCGTACCATTATTGACATATTTGGCTGATCATTGAGATCTTTCACAGTAAAAGATTTTGTTTCTAAAAGCTTTCCAAACTTTCTATTGATAAAGTGGTGAACTATTTTTCTGTGCTCTTTGTTTCCATCGGGCTGAAAGGAAAATGTAGAATTTTCTAGCTTTGCATCTAAAAATTTAAAGAAATCACTTGTTTCCTTTTCAGTCACTAATTGGCAAAGTTCCCTGTAATCAGGATTTCCTTTTACAATCATTTCATTGTCTTTTGTAACAGTGACTAGAAAGGGGAATTTCTGCCTAACAGCACTGTGCAAATCAGCTCGAATTTTCCTGTCCAGCCTAGGTCCTAGCGAGAACTCCCAAGTGCCAGCATCGGCGCTGTTCTCCAAGCCCCACGCATCCTTCAGATCACAGGCAAATTTGTGGAGCAGTTCGCTCACGGGCTTGCCAAGCAAGGACTCCAACACAGAGGGTTCCCCGAGGCCGGACTGCAGCTCGGGATCTCCCTCACGCTCACTTTTTCCAGGGGATGCAGCACAGCCGCCTCTCGCTCGGCTTGGGCGGCGCCCCGGGGGCTCGGGCGCAGCATCCCGGGGACACCCGGGGTCACCCGGCCCGGGGGGCTCCGTCCTCCGCTTCTTGGGCTCCTGCGGGCACGGGCTGCTCTGTGCCGGCGGCGCTTCGCTGGTCTTCTGGAGCAATTCAGCCCGGGTGTCCCCGAGGTCGGGAACCTCGAGCTCTGTCACTACGAAGTCGCTGGGAGAGTTTTTGATAGTGCCGCGGAAGCCGGTGTGCTCGGTCAGGTAACTGAAGGATGGCAGCATGGCCGCGGCCTGCCCTGCTCCCGGCCAGGCCCGCCGCGCCTGCAGCGGGCGGGGAGGAAAAAGGAGGGGGCGGAATAGAATCAACTGCTCCAAAAAAGGGCGGGGAGCGAGGCTGGCAGGCAGGCAGGCAGGTAGGCAGGGATGGGTGGAGGGATAGATGGACGCAGGCAGGGAGCGAGGTAGGGAGAGACACGGAGAAGCCGGAGCCCGCGCCCCCGGAAGCCGCCACCAGGGGGCGCCACGGCCTCCTCCGCTCCATCAAAGGCGCCCAAGGACGTTACCAAGTTCCCCAGGGCCAGGGAGAAACACAAAGAGGAAACGAGCTCCCCTCCTCGCGGCCGGACATGGGGTGTGCCGGGGGCGGAGCCCCTTTCGGCCGCCTATGGGAGGGCCAGGTGGGAGAGCGCTTGCGCTTTGTCCTCACCGCGCGGGTGACGTCAGTGGCATCGGGGGCTGGGCTCCGCCCCCTTAAAGGGAAAGCTTTGAGGGTGGAGGGGAAGCGGCTCACAGGTAACGCCCGATGGGAAGCGGGGCGCGCGGCCCGGGGGGATCGCGGCTCGGAGGCGGCGGCGAGGCGTGAGGGGGCTCTGGGTGGTGCCCGCTGCCAGCTGCAGCCGGGAACGGTGGGCAAGGGGCGCCCCCGCCGGGCCGGAGGCGGCTGTCGGCACCGTGAGGGCGGGGGCGGCTGTAGCGCCTCGCTGGGCGGCCGCTTCCCGGCGGACCGCACGGGTAACCCTGTGTGTCCCAGCAGGCGCGGAGGATGGGCGAACGCGTGACAGATTCCACGTACGTCCGCTGCCTGAGCTACGGGCTCGTCAGGCGGCTGGCAGAGTTCATCGACCCGCAGGAAGGGTGGAAGAAACTTGCGGTGGATATAACCAACCCATCCGGTGAAAGCAGATACAGCCAAGTGCATATAAGGTCCTACATAAAAGTCCCGTAATGTGAACTCGTGTATTACCCATTCGATATAAAAACTTGGTTAATCCCGTTTTCCATCCCGTTACTATAACTTGCTGCACTTTGTGCGCCGGTCGGCACTTGAGTCTTACAGTTCCGTTTCCTTAGGGAATATAAGGTAATTACTTGAATTGCTCTGCAGCTCAGTTTTTAAGCAAGCCTCAGAAAATTGACTAAAGAAATTAGGATTAATTAGAGCTACAGACATAAGCATTTTTAGCAATAGCGCATGGGCTGCATAACTTTCTGTTCTCTAAAGGCTAGTAGACATTGATGTTACTGTGCCCAAGGGACAGCTGGACTGTAACTCCTAATTCAGTGTTTTCAGAAAATGTCCAACAAATGTGGGGAGCCCGAGGCCTAAAACTTACAAGTTTACTTGAGGAGTAATATTCACAATATTTTATGAGCACCTCTTTTCTTTAAGAGCTTGTTGAATCCTTGTTGAAGCTTTTTCAAAGACAGATTTTTAGATGCTGCATATATCATCCTGGGTTTCCAGTCTTTTCTGGTAATGGTAGTATTAAATCTTTGTTTTCCTTTCAGTAGTACTATTAAATCAGTCAGAATACTAGATCTCATTTTCTTCTTAATGCCCATCTCAAAATATTCAAAATGGAGTGTGAATCCTGAATGGATGCAAAACATTTGCAAATTATTTTAGCCATTTGATCTGGGTCTGACTTTCTCTGTTAGCCTAAGGTGCCAATATATTATGGATCCTAGACAAACAGCTGAAGCCATGTATATGTGTATTTCCCATAGTTTTTTGCATGTTTCCCCCCCGATTTTAAATGTGTTTAGGTTTTTTTTGTTGTGTTTTCAGAAGATTTTTGATTTTTGCAGTGCCTTCAGATTTTTTTCAATGTGGATTTTTTTTGTCATTTGCCTTTAGTCTCTTTCCCTTCATGCTTCTTGAGGTAATATTTTCTTTTCTTTTAATATTGGTCTAATTTACTTTTTAAGGAGATTTGAGGCATTTGTGCAAATGGGAAAGAGCCCCACCTGTGAATTGCTTTATGACTGGGGAACCACAAACTGTACAGTTGCTGATCTTGTGGATCTGCTGATTAGGAATCAATTCCTAGCACCAGCAAGCCTTTTGCTTCCAGGTAGCTATTACTCTTTTACATTTTGTACTGTGTTCTCAGTTTTCTAAGATGCTAAAGAGCTTCACACACACGTGAAAATCAGAAAGTATTAGGTTAAAATAACCCAAAGTGAATATATTTTCCACTTTCTATCACTCGTAATAACAATTTAAGTAAGAGTTTCAGTGAAAGTGTTGAAGTTTACACATGGTGGCAAAATATAACCAGGTGATACTTATGTGTCTCCTAATTCTCAAAAATACTAGCATTAATATTACTTATTCTCTGGTTCCTAATGTAGTTAACACTTTTTCTAAATTCCCTTTTCAGAAGCTGTAAGGATGCCACAAGAAGTTACATTACCTCTTTCTTCACAGGAAACCTTGCCTATATATGAGAAACAACTACCTGTACAGGAAAAAGAAGTGGCATCTGTAAAGCCTGTTTTAGCTCAGAGTCATGAGAAGCAGCATTCAGATTCTTCCTATTCAAGTGAAGAAAACAGCCGCTCACAGTCCAGTAACACAGGTAGATATTTATTTTGGTCGAATTCAGTACTATTTTTTTGTTGATCTGTCCTTCACCCCATGTGAAATAAATCATAACTGTGCATGAGAGTGATGACTCTGTTCCTGTCATGGTGGATCTGTGGGAAACAGCATCGTGCATCTTGCCAATAAGTCACCTACTATGAGGGAAAACTTAACTGTTAATTAAATTGCAATTTCTTTTTTGCCACACATAATCCTGTTGCCCTTTTCCAATACTTATTTTATAGACTGTTCAGCATCTTATGCTTTAAACCTGGATTTTGTCTGTCAGAAATGACTAAGAATGCTGGAGAAAAGATGACTAAAGAAGGCATTTTAGGAAAGTGTGTGGTTGGTCTGTTCTTCCTAAAGGTCCACTTTTAGATTGCTGCCAGAAACATGATGTAACCCTGGTATATTTTTTGTATATAAGGCAGTGTGGCTCTCTCTGTCATCTGCTACACGTTTAATTTCTGCTACCTGTATTACAAGTATGAATCAAAAACACAATCAGATGCATGCTACAGTACTAGTTGTGAAGAAAATTATTCGTAAGTAATTGTATATGTTAATCTGCCTTCTTTTTGTTTTTCTCCAATCTTCATCACAGAGCTGGAAGTAGGGCTCCACTGTGTCAGATTTTGTGTAGTAGCAAGTTTTTGTTTTAAGAGAACTGAAGCAGAAAACCTTGTTCCTTAAGTGAAAACAGTTTTGTGCTAAATGTCAATGTCTTTCAGATTTCCAGAATTTTTTGTTTCATGACTTGGAAAACATTACAAATAATTTTGATGCCCGACCAGAATCAGCTGGAGGTAATAAACTGGGAGAAGGTGGCTTTGGCATTGTGTTCAAAGGCTACATCAATGGCAAAAACGTGGCTGTCAAGAAGCTCATTGCTGTGAGTTGTCCTGGGAATTTTTCATTTTAATGACTGTGTACTTTATAGGATAGACTTTTTTATCTTGTTTATTGTGAAAAGTGTTGAATGATACATTTCAAAAAGTGTTGTCACTATGTTACACATTAGTTGTATTAAGAAATTTATCCTTATTCCCATCAGTGTTGTGAGTCAGCACAGTCACAGGAGCTAATTCTTGCCTTCTCTGTAGCTCTCCTTTAAGGGGCTAAGCAAGTTGTTGGTAAGAGCAGAGTGTTCCCCCAGTTGTTTTCCCCTCACCCTCAAGAAGTGCCAGAAGAGAAGGGGTCCTAAGGAGGTATCCATTTCAGATTAGGATGGCTGAGATTCTCAAGCTAAATAGGTATTGCCACAGAATTTTAGTCTTCACAACCATTGTTTTGTGTGAATATTGAATTTTGTAATTAGGTGCTATTAGGGGGTAACTGCAGTGAATGGAGTAAGTTGTTGACTGCTGAAACTAGGTCAATGTATCCAGTTATACAGTGTTCCAAGGAATTTAAAGTGAGGTTCTGATACTTTATTTTTTAACTGAGATGAAGGTACATTGTGAAAAGTTAACTAAGAAAGGCTTAGAATTCTCTTTTAATTTTTTTAAATGAACAACTGTGCATTTTATTATGAACCAATGATGTTGATGTCAAATACTTCTTTTTATAGATGGTTGATGTTAGTGTTCAGGACTTGAAACAGCAGTTTGAGCAAGAAATAAACATAATGGCAAAGTGAGTACATTGTTACACAATTTTTGTCTTTCTAACATAACAATTTGCATGTTAACTGAAAATGTTTCTTCTACAGCACAGTCACATTTTGTTTGTTTTAAAGCATCACCACACAAACCTGGCTTTGTGCAGTAGAGGTGAAAAAAGTCATTGGGAATCAAGTTCCCACTGCCTTGTGTTTTCCTCAGATGTTGAGAGTCGTTCAGAACACGTGTGAATGAAGTTTTTTTTTTTTTTTTGCTATAGGTGTCAGCATGAAAATTTAGTAGAATTACTTGGTTTCTCAAGTGATGGTGCTCAGCCATGTCTGGTGTATGAATATATGCCCAATGGTTCATTGCTTGACAGACTTGCTTGTCTGGTAAGTGAAATTTTTTTTAGCTTCCTATTGCCTAATGTATATGCATCTGTGGAATGTCTTTCAAATGGAACTGAACTTTGATGGCTAAATGATGTTTTACTACTTTATTCCTGCGTTCTGATAACAACTACTCTTCCAGTAAGATTTTACACAAACATTTTAGATAGATTAAAGTCAAATCAGGCTGACAATACAATGTCATGTACTGGTACCTGAAGCATCACAGAAGCTTGGACTGACTATGCCTGTATGAGACAGTGCAGAGGGTGCTACAGTCTTGTTGCCAGTTCTGATGTTGGCATGTTCTCTGCTGGTTCCTGAGATTCTGCAATGTGAAATTGACCTTTGTTCATTGTCCTCACGATAGTGGCTATAATACAATGCTCATAGTCCGCTTATCTCTTTCTGAAGTACCTAAAAAATGTGAATTTAATTTTTAAAAAATTTGTGTAAATGTTTCTGATTTAATCAAATGGTGTATCTTCTAGCCTTGGCGTTAAGTAAATAATAAGTTGATTTGGTTTGGTGAGGCAACTCTGTGTATCAAGGACAGTAGTACCCCAGACTTAAGGTAGTAGATTCATGTCTGTCTTAATTTGTAGAAGGAGTTCAAAAAATCTGCTTAACACTAAGCAATTGCAGCTTCCGAGGTTGTAATCTGGTGAACATTTTAAATTGGTGCCACTTGCAACCACCCATGTCCCCAGACCTAAAATGTTGGGCTTGCTTTTTTTTTTTCACACTGGTCCTCTGGTTGTACTGGTTCAAGCATCTATTAGTTGGAGAAAAATCTCGATTAGGGAACTGATCAGGCTAAGAAAATAATACTTGGTGAAAAAAAAATTAATTTTCACCCGGAGACATTTCTTCTAAGGGCTGCACAAATACTCCTGCTCCAGTGGGAAAGAAGTGGTGCTATGATGAGAATGAGTAGCAGTGCTTGGGGAAAGTTAGTTTCTCTGTTAGCACTGCTGTCTCAGTTTAGATTGATTCATTTGCTTCCGTACACTGCTACATGTGCAATTATTTTGTTTTTCTAACTGTATCAGTGCAGAAGAGAGACTAAGTCTTACCTAAGGACAGTGCAAGTTTATCTGTAGAAGTGAGGAGTGCTTAACAAGGATGTATATGAAAATGTTCATCCATGTAACTGGCCATTATCACCAAGTGAGCTTAAAAGATTGGGCATAATTGAAAGCTAAAGGAGAAATAACTGATTCCTTTACAAGGAAGAGACAAATTTATTACATAAATCAAGGAATCTAAATCAGTATCTATAAATTAGAAAGAATCTTTTCCTAATAAGATCAGACAGGTGAGTAATCTACTTACTTGAATATATGTTCTTGCTGATAACTTAATTTTTTGACTGCACTGGATGTGTTTGATGCACGAACTCTTGCTTGTGTCATCTTCATGTCATGGATGTCGAGCAGGCAAGGGAGGTGGTAGAATGGTGAGATTGGTGAGATACTGTAATCCACTTCCCTTGGCCACTGACAAGATTAAGAACTGGTTTTGAAATGTAGGTGTCTTTACTTCTAAGGTCTAGTTAGTATAATGAATAAAGCTAAACTCTCAAGAAATCCAAAAATACTGGAAGATTGACTTCTTGTTGTTAGTAAAAGCTGTGGATTGCTTTGAATTATTTCCTTCGGATGGAAGGCTCTGGTATCAGTGCCAGTATGATGTGGGAGTTGCAGATAGATCTTTGCAGAGCAGCTGGCCTTGGAGGGTCAGAGTCAAGCCAAGAACATGTTTTGCAACTGGCAACTTAATCTAAGGCAAAATGCAGGGAAATAATGTAATGTGACAAAGGCGTGTATTTCTGCCCAAGTCAATTAAGAAATGTATGCTGATAGTGTTTTTAATAATCTACTTGAAAATAAAAAAACATACCAAGAAGTCACTTTTGGGTTGTGGGGATTTGTATGCTTGTTTTGGATTATGTGAGCATATATATATTTTTCAGATTTTTACTTGCCTTTCTCTCTTCTTAATCAAGGATGAAACTCCACCAATTCCTTGGAATATGAGGTGTAAAATTGTTCAAGGTACAGCAAATGGCATCAACTTTTTGCATGAAAATAATCATATTCACAGAGATATCAAAAGGTAAAAGCAGCAGACTATTGCTGGCTGCATTTTAACTTTTTCTTTTTTTCTTTTTTTCTTTTTTTTCTTTTTTTCTTTTTTCTTTTTTCTTTTTTTCTTTTTTATCTTTACCCTGTTAAAGTAATTGTAGAGAGAACAAACTGCAAAAAAACATTACTTCAGTCAAGAGCACAGTCTTCTGCAAGTGACATCTATCTCCACAATCTTGTCTGTGCCACAAGGATGTGACCAATACAGACTTCTAAAGATAATTATGGGGCTAGAACCATAGAATTGCTTAGGGTGGAAAAGACCTTTAAGATCATCAAGTCCAACTGTAAACCCAGCACTGCCATGTCCACGGCTAAATCATGTCCCCCATGTCCCCAGGTGGCCACATCTGCACGTCTTTTAAATACCTCCAGGGCTGGTGACTCCACCAGTTTCCTGGGCAGCCTCTTTTCACTGCTTCACTCGGTGAAGAAATTTTTCCTAACACCTAATTTAAACCTGCTGTGGCACAAATTGAGGCCGTTTCCTCGTGTCCTATTGCTTGCTGCTTGGGAGAGGAGACTGACTCCCATCTGGCTCCAGCCTCCTGTCAGACAATTATAGAGAGCTGTAAGGTCTTCCTTGAGGCTCCTTTTCTGCCAGCTCCTTCAGCTTCTGGATAGCTTTCCAGCTGTGAGATTTTGCATTGTAATTGTAATTTGTGTTATAAATGTAATATGTAAATTGTAATTTGTATCATAACCTGTTACTTTCAAATAGTTATTTGAGTGCCATGAGAAGACAAAAAGTTCTGTTCTTTAACAACTTCCGTTGAAGAACAGTTAATTTTTAAATAGGGAATTTTTCAGATAAAATCACACCTTTTTTTTTTCCTTTTCCTAGAACACTTTTTCAGAATGTCTCCTTTGATTTACTCCTCATTTTTATGAATACAGTAAAATTATTTCAGCCAGGTTCATGAAGTTCAGGGTTCTTCAATGATAATGAATGTTCATTGTTTGTTATACCAGAGTTTTTTCTATAGATACCAGAACTCAGGATAGGTGAGGGTTTTGTTGTAGAGTTTGGTTGGCTTTTTCTGGTGTTTTTGTTGTTGTTTGTTTGCTTTCCTGCTACAGTTTACTGTATTAGTTTTTTTAAAAAACTAAGCCCAAATCTTTGAAGAAAAGCCCCAAATGCCTTACTCCTTCTGAGGGTTAAGAAGGAGCAACTGACCAATTGGGTGTTGTAGATGAATGTTTCAGTAGCTTTCTGGCTTCTTGCTACTGCTAAATACAGGCAACTTCAGTTTTGTGACCTTTCAGCTTGTGGGCAGCAAGCTTTTGCTTCAGCTGCCTCATGTATGTGCTTGCTGCTTTGACAGTTTGTTTCTTCTTTTTTTCCTGCTTAAGCCTCTGGAGAAGTATAATGACTGGAAGGGATGCACTTCTTTACCTTACACTGCCTCTACCCTTATAACTGCTGTGAGTTGATCATATTAGAGAATTGGGTTTGGGGTTTTTTTTTGTTTGGATAACATTTTGCACTTTGTGTGAATAGTTAAATAGATTTGATTGGTACTATTAATAGTGCTGCCACTCCGAGATAACACTTAGATGAAGAGACGTCTGAGGAGATTAACTTCAGTCTTCATTTTGCTGTGACATGTAGAGACCATTCATGAACACACAGGCACTAGAACAGCTTCTCTAGGCTAGAGGGGACATTATTTAATGGGTGTTCTCACAGTTCACAGTCTTATGGATTGGTTATGCCCAGGAAATAGTTCAGTTCTCTTTCGAAGCTTGAAAGTTGCAGTAAAACTTGCATTTGTTGTGCTCTTTGTGGTGTACCCAAAAAGAGACCACTCTTTGGATTTGACTCAAGTTGATAAGAAGCTGAGATTTATGAAGTTGTGATCTTATTCTCCTTTTCTTAAAGAAGTTGAGCATTAAACAGGAGACTAGTTGGTGGATGATGCCTTGACAGGTGTTTGGCCTTTTGTGGTCATATATCTAGCATTATTTACAGCAGTTCTAAAATCAAGTGATCCATGTAACTTAGAGCTGTGTTAACTTTGTTCAGGTTTGGTGAACAAGAAGAATTTAGAAAACTAACTTTCTAGTAAGTGTTGTGTATTGTATCAGGCTATGTGGCTTACAGTTCCATGAAAGGGATCAGAAAATGAGGATTTCATAAATATTATATTTTAAAATGGTTCTAAGTGGTTCAAGTTTAAAACCCAGTAGATTTTTGCTGTAATTCATACCACTGAGTATTTGATGAAAGTGTTAAGGACTTTGAGATATGATCCTCATTGTTGAATTGGGTTGCTTTTTTTTAAAAGAAAGTAAAAGCCAGAGGTCAAGTGAAAACACAGCACATAGAGTATTCTAGCAGTAATAAGTTTTCTGATTTCCTTTCAAGACAAGAATAAGAGTATTCTTATTCATTTGGCATATTAATTTGTCATGGTTGACATAGTATTAGATAATAGGTATAAAAAAACCTGCTCTTGTTAGTTCTGACGAGAGATTTAGACTATAAGAATTAAGCTGTGGTCCAGAAGAAGTTGATCAGAGCTAAGTATTCTCTATTGTCCCTCTTAAAGCCAAACTATAAATGTAACATAATTGGTCTCTTATAAGAAAGTTGTGTATTTCTAAGGTTTGGGGGTAGGGGGAGTGTCTAGGGGTTTGTTTTTGTGTTTTGCCTTTTTAGTCAAAATAGCAGTTTACATTTTGTTACTAAAGAATTATTAGTCTGTCATAAAACCTATTTACTGTATTGTTTGTGAAATTATTTTTTCTCTTTTGTTTTTTTTTTCCTCTCCCTCCCCTCTCCACCAGTGCAAATATTTTATTAACTGATACATATGTACCCAAAATTTCTGACTTTGGACTTGCAAGAGCATCTGTAACATTGACACAGACAATCATGACTGAAAGAATTGTTGGAACAGCGGCCTATATGGCACCTGAAGCACTGAGAGGAGAGATAACCCCTAAATCGGATATCTTCAGTTTTGGAGTAGTAAGTAGAATGTGGGAAGCAGTATATGACTTCTTTTGTAAGATAAAAGCACACAAAATCAAGAGTATCTGAAATTAAAAAATTACTCTGATATATAATTTTTCTTTTTCCCAATAGACATTTTCTTAAAATAGTGTTTCAAAACTTTGACTGTGTTAAAATCCTTTGAATATGTTGATTTGCTATTTGAAAGACCAGAGTAAAATAATATTCCAAGTTCTAGATAAGTGTAGTTTGAAGTGGTGTGAAACATTATTTTTGCTTGCATGATATTGCACGAAAGTGTAACTCAGGCTGAAAAAGAAAATTTAAGAAAATGGTCCAAAATTACTGTGTTTCAGCACCAAAACCACAATGTCCATGTTGGATTTGCCTTAGAGCTAAGTACAAAAAAGACATGAGCTTAATATTTGGAAGAAAAATGTAACCATTCTGAATAGATCCAAGATGCTACTCACTATTGACCACTTCCTTCCCAGCATTTCATTTCATGAGAAGGTAGGCCCAACACTATGTCTGAATAGTTTGGAAATCCTTCAGTCTTGCTGTGAAGGACCACCATGTAGGTGAGAGTAACTTGTGTTGAAATTTGTAAGCCACACTGCTAATAACAGTTAATGAAAATAAAGGTAGGAACAAAAATAATGAATTGTGTAGGAAATCTTTGGACAAACACAGATCTTGAGAGTATTTGTTGACAGGCTGGAGGTCATGCTCCTTTTTGCAAATCATACATATGCTAAGGGTTATTCTGTGCTTCATTTTCTTTTCTGATTTTTCTTCCTCCTAGGTCTTACTAGAAATAATAACGGGTCTTCCTCCAGTAGATGAAAACCGGGAGCCACAGTTGCTGGTATGTTCTTTATGCTTGCTTCTTCCCTCCCACTGCTCCAGGATCACTTTATATGAAATCACAGTCAATTAACAGGTGCTGAGACAATCAAATTAGTCATCAAAATATGTAGTTGTGAAAACAGCTTTTTTGTCAATATTTGCCTTAGAGGTGAGGCTGAAACTTTTATCTCTTGGCTGGTGGATTTGTTCAGCCCTCAAGGTCATCATCTTCTAATCTGATACTGGAATTCTTTGTTTTGGTACTCCTTCTTGTTATAATACCATTGTACTCTCTTAACATACTCCTAGATACCCTGATGATTCCTCATCCCCTGAAACATTCTGAACTGTTAATCCGTCTTGGTTTTTTATTGTTCTGTATCAATTTTCATCTTCTTCAACTTTACTAGCAATTTGCAAGTACCTTATGCTTTTAACTTTAGTGAAGTTTGAAATGTAAGGGCATTTTTGCAGAGGAGAGGTGGGTTGAATTTTCTTTACTATTCAGGTAGTAATTCACTCTACTAATTAGGAAACTAATGTCTCAGAACTCCCCCTCTTGAATTAAAAACCTTACAAGACTCTTCATAATTTAGCTTTTCACATATCTTAAAACTAAGTTCTGAACTACTTAATCCAAGGTTTTCCTGGAATACTTTTTACATTGACTAATTTATTCATTAAGTATGAAATAGCATTGAGGTCTGGACTGATTCTGTTCCATACTGTTTAGAACAGTATAAAGCACTTTCTTCCCAATCTTTAGGAATAGCAGTATGGTATTAATAGATCTTTTTTTGTCCTTCCAAGCTGTGACTTCTGAGGTAGCAGAATAATTATCATGTTGAGCCTGTAAACAGCTTGAAGAACTCAGGTTTTTTAAAGTGGGCTTTTTCAGAGATAGAATCAAATAAGGAACATGACTGGTACAGTTTATCTTTGTAATTTACTTTTGGTACCACAAAGAGAATGGTCAGTGCAAGACCATAATGCCATTCTTAGCTTGAAAGGAAAATTTTGAGGTAGTTGAATGTTAGCAATTTCAGACTGACTCATAGTGGAAGGCAGAAGATCTGCCTCTACTCTTGCCTCTTATTTATTCATTTATGCTTCAAGTGTGTTGGAAACGAGGACTTTTGGACTTAAACCAGTCAGATTTAAAATTTGATTTCTGACTAGAAGTTTCCAGCTGCAGCCACTGAGACTGGAGCCAGAAGTTTAGTTTACAGACAGACATTGGTTTACAGGCTTTATAAAGTGATTAAAAAAATTATACCAACTTAAGCTTGCATAATTGTGGGTTATTAGGATACTTTGTTGATTGTGCCTCTTCTCTTGCCAAAGAAACAATATAAGAAATTGGGACAGTTAAATCTGTATGATGCAGCTTAAAGAAGTTAGTTTTATGATGTTGTGGTAATTAAAATTATAGAGAATAAAAATAAGAAATTAATAAAAATTTATAGTTTACACTCTCACATGCTGTTCAGATACTTATGTTATCTGCTTATTGGTTCAAATTTTCTTGTAGTTAAGTATAAAAGATGAAATTGAGGATGAAGAAGCAAATATTGAGGATTATGTTGATGAAAAGATGAGTGACTGGGATGTACCTTCAATTCATAAAATGTATTCAATTGCTGAACGGTGTCTGAATGACAAAAAGACCAGAAGGCCAGACATTAAGATGGTATGTAGTCTTTCAGAAAAAAGGCTTATTTTCAATGAGTGTGTGTGTGTGTTCCCTGCCTCTGGTTATAATATCAATCAATTATATTTGTCTGTTCTCTTCCAGATCCAACAACAGCTCCAAGAGATAAAAACTTGATAATGTGTTTCTTCTGATACATCAACGTTTCTGTAATGGAGACACCAGTACCAGTAGTTAGTATTTAGTGCAACATTATCAGTGGTTCTGCTTTCCAGAACTTTCTGGACACATGTAAGGTGAGCTGTTGGCCTGTCAGCAGCTCTTTCACATATCCTTAGTCACTGGGCCCTTAACATGAGAAAAGTGTTTCTTGCGTTAACAAATTGCAGTGCTGGTATATCATCTTGCCCTGCAGCTTTTAAAATGCATTTGCATATTATAATCTGATTGTTTTTTATTTTCAAGTATCTAGTATGTCTGTACAAAGGCATATGACTGTAACTAGGCAGAATGTTTTTTCTGCAAATTGCTTTCTTGATCGGGTGTACTAGACCTTTGTCTACTGAAGACAAAACCATTTAATAGCTATAATGGTAATAAATGTTGTCTATTTGGGAAATTACAATAGTATTATCCATTTAAAACAAACTTCTACTTAATATTTCGGCTTGAGAAGTTCATATTAGTGTGAATGGTCTGATACTGTTAGTGAATGTGATTATTATCAAAAGGTCTTCTTGGTGTTAGTTTTAGTCAAATAAATGCTGCAAGACATTTCCTAGGTTGTTTTTTCATTTCAAGGATTCCTGAGCAAAATAGTTATCTTGCTGTGCAGATGCATTTGCACTTGCAAATGCTTTCTTATAGTGAACTCTATGATGACAAACCATTTAATTTTTATTCACAGGAAGACTCTTAGCTACTTTGACTATTCTAGGAAGATTCAGTATCTTTAGTACTTTAGGAAAGGATTCCATATGGATTATAAATACAGATGGTTGCTTTTCTTAAAGGGGTCAGAATAATGATGTGAAGACCAATTCTGCATTTTACTTAGTCAAATAATTAAGCTATTTTTAATACACATATGTATGTATAGTAACTCAATACAAAAATACACTTCTAAAAGTATAAATGGAAAGTTTTTTAAAATAGAAACATTGACAGATCAAAGCAGACTAAAAATGGAATGCAAGTGACTAGTAAGATTCCAGATACTTTGGACCAAGTATGAACATATTACCATTGTAAATGAAAGATGTTATTTTCAGATAAACTCATTTTGCACCTCATGAACTTTCTTAATGGCTTAGGGATAGGAACATAGTCTGGCCTACCGTTAAATTTGAAATTTTTTGATTATGTGTGACTTCCTTCAGGAATATGTATCTTCTTGGAGGAAGCATGTGATTTCTAATGTAATGATATCTGGCTATTAATTCATTTTGTATTGCCTTTTCAAACTGCTAGCTTAATTTAGAAAAAAGGATCTACCTAATGACTTCTAACTTTTTAGTATAAATTGTAAAAAAATGTTAAGATAAATAAAAACTCTGCATTATTACTTCTTTCTGCTATTAAATCTCACTGCATGGAATAAAGCCGTACAGCTCTGAATCTGGAGAAAAAAGCTGCAATAAAGCTAAGCTAGAATAAAATCTGCTGAAGCCATTCTTCAGTTTTAAGCATCTCCAGTTGTTATCTGAAGATTTCTTATTAGATCACATCTGCTTTTTACTATTCCCTGGAGCTGGAATACATTTATAGTATTGTCCAGAAGTGTGTTTGCTGTAGCAACTTCTTGGTCAGCTCTGTTCACCTCTGGTATGGTAGAACATTTTTGTTCATACACCAACTGTGATACTCTTCAGTGTGAGGAGAATCTCAGCTGCAAGCACAGGAGTTCCTGCCCTGTCATACTAAACCATTATTTGCAGCGCTGCTCTCAGCAGCGAGGTTTTGGCAGTACTTTTCCCTTCCTCACTGACCATGAAGCATGTTAGCTACCCTTTCATACAATTTAAAACAAGTTTTGAACTCCTTTAGTGAATGAAAATATAAGGGGTTAACTTAGTAAAACTAGCTAACTTATGTGGCAACTGTTTTTTTTTAAATATGCAGGAGGCAAAGAGAAGGAACTGCCCTTTCCCACCCCAGATTTTTTTTGAGGTCTTCATGAAGTCAACATCTTTAGAGACTAATGGGGATAAGAGTAGCTGACTTTAGTTTCTTTTGTTCACTGCAAAAACATTAAATTATCCTAGAATACATACTTCTTTGTGTTATTTACTGTAATAAGACTTTTTAGGACACAGATCAGTAACTTGAGTCATTTAACATATTTGTAATGGGATGATGTGGTTTCATAGGACTGGAGCTGAGAGAAATCCAGTACAATTTCCTGGTGTGTGCAGAAAGCTCCACATGGAGCAGAGACAGGGCTAATCTGGCTGGCCTACATCCTGTCTCAGCAGGGATGGGGCCATGGAGGGCAACAGAGGATCACTATGCTCAGGGAAAGAACCAACCCTTCTGCATGTTAAGGCTCTAAGAACTGTAGCATAAAGCAATTTAGTTACCCAGGGAAGGATGGGTGAATAAAAAATAGCAAGAGCGATTTACTGCAATTCCACAATTAGAAAGCAATAGCAAGATGAAAGCAGATGATAATGAGCCAAAGAAAATTGCCTTTTTTAGGAGAATGTCATAGGAAGGACAACAGTTCTCCCCTTGGCCACAGCAGAAGTAACAGAATGGCTGTTAGGAGCCAGAGCAGAAGTGTCTGCACACCCCGTGGGCGGGGATAAGCCTGAAGTGGCTGCTGAGGAACAAAAGCAAGAACAGTATCCATATCTGGAGATACTGCATTGGAATACAATGGCTTTGTACAGTCTGCAACTCGGTAATTTTGGAAAGGGTGAACAGTCTTCCTTAAGTTACTAAGACTCTATTATAAATTTTCTTTTGATCAGTTTGTCCAGTTGCCTTCTGAGCCAACACATGAGACACAGCAATTCGTATTACTGAAATGGGAAATGCCTCATCTTTATATTTGGGTGTTCCAGCTGGGAGTTTATTTAACACCCACTGACCAAAAGGCAAATAAAATTCCTTCTGATATTCATGGGTAGAGGCCTAGCCTATTCCCTCCTCCTACCTTATGCCTGTTCCTCTTACAGCTCTGATTATAGGTAGCATTTGGCATTAAAATTATTCCCTGCAGTCCTAGATCACATCTTCAGATTTTCTTCTTTCCATTATAAAATTGCTGCATCACAAATATTTTCCCATGGGGATGTGTTGGCAGGACAGTTAAGAGAAAAGCCAAACCAGTAAATGTTCTTTTCATCTTGAACTTTCAGGGCAACAGGAAGTCTTCTAGCAAATTATTTTCAGTTTATACAAAAAACTGTTAATGGAACAACATAACAAGTAGTTTCATTACAGCAGTTCATGCTGAGCAAGTAAGAAAAGATAGAACTGTTAAATCACCAGTCAACTACTTCAGCATTTTAAAAGGATAGAAGAAATTTTTGAAGGGGCTTATTACTGAAATAACAAAAAAGTCAAGAGATTGGATTCTGCTATGGAGCCCTCGGTGCTGTTCCCATAAAGCAGTCGAAAGAAGCTGTTTCTAACATAGTGATTTTTCTCTAATAGCAGAAGCCTGGAATTCTGTTTCTGCTCACCTCCCTTCTTACACACTGCAGTCACTTTCTAGTCCCATGGGAACTACCTATTACACATTCTGATGTTAGAATATAGATCTTCATTAAAGAGACTATGAAATGATTGAGACAACACCAAGCTGAAGCATCAATCTTTATTTATAAAGTAAATTACAAAATAGATACGGTAAACTTAGTTAATTTTAGCATCTGAAGGTGGCTTTCATTGAATACATAAACACACTGATAAACAATATTTTTTCTTTACAGTGTCTATCTGAGCAACAGGGCAATTTTTATCTTGGTTAGTTTAGCCTTTGATAGGAGTGTTTTAAAAGATCAAGATCTCCTTAACTTGAAACATAAACATTTAATAATTACCCGCCCTGTTAATTAACTATTTAATAGCTTGTGAGCTAACTGCAAGCAGCTGCATTGCTTTTGGGCTTTATGAAGGCCAACAACAATTTGAATGGACACTTTTAATTATTTAATGACTAGAGTCAGTTAAAGAAGCAACTTTGATTAATTCCCACATTTTGCGCTGGTTGTGAACATTCGTGAACAGAAGTGGAGGCAACTATGTAGATGTAAACGTGATAGATTGTACAAAAAGAACAGATACTTCTGTTGCTGTTAGGAGAATAGCTACAAGAGGCCTGGAGAAGCAGCCAGCAGTGCAAGACTTCATACAATTCTCTTTTTGAGGAAAGGTGAGGGGGTGACATGCTCAGGACATGAGAAACTCCTGGCTGGGTCGGGAGTGTACATCACATAGAATATTTTCATGTAAGGTAATCTACAATGTCTGGTTTGGACTGAACTCTAAAGCAGCTCATCATAAATGCTCTTGCATAATCACTTAACCCACTCTCATAATTTTCCAGATTAAGTTTTCCATCTTCTACCCTCATCTACCTAAAGCAAGATTACAAAAAATACCAAACCCAAACAAAAAAAAAAACAAAAAACAAACCACCAAAAAAACAAAAACAAACCAACAAAATTAACAGGTAAAAATACCCCAAACAAACATCCAACAAACCCCCCCAACAACATGCACACGACCCTATCAGGTCAAACTGTTCATTATTTAAAACATTTAAGTCTTAAGAAGCTAAACTTCCTTACTGGCTCAAGAAAGTGTAATGATGTATGTGCACCCTTGCTATGGCACAAGGGCAGGAATACTAAACTCAAACAACCCTCTAGCAGTAATTTTTAAACGCTACACTCCTTAAAACCAAACCAAAACAAAAAACTCCAAAGTTATTTAGGTGTGTTGCAAATATTCTGAGTTAATCTAAAAATACATTTAATTACAGTGTACAATGAGCTGTACACACAGTAACCATATTTAAAATGCAATGACACTTGCCTGACCCATAGTACACATAGGAAACACTTCAAAGACCAGCTCCTTACCCAAAAGGGAGTAGGCAAGAGGCAGGAAAAGAACACTAATGGCGAGCAGGAGATTAGCTGAGGATCAAGACCTATTGAATTGGACTGATGTAGTGTGCAAAATTAAATGAAAAAAAGCTGAAGTTCAAAATTTCTGCATATAAAAAAACCACAGTAAAACCAACTATTGCAGCCTTCACATATAGTGCAATCTCAGTCAATAGCAAGCTAGTATAGCTAAAAAAAAAAATAGATAATTTTTTTTTGTCAGGAACTACTAGTGTCAAAACATTATTCCCTACAAAATTAGGTTAAAGTCTATTTTCCACCAGGTAAACACACAATTCAGCTTTATAATGAGTATATCCACCAGCTACGATAATATCCAACAAACCAAAGCTGGCAACTCCCATGTAGCTTTAAAAAAAACCAAAACCAACAAAACTCAAAAACCACAAAGGTCACATACAAGACACTAAAAAGCAAGTCCTTACTGGGAATATAATCTATTCATGAGTATTTGCTTTCTCACACAGTTTTAAATATTTAAGGTCATCCAATACTTGATTTCCACATCTAATTCTCCCTTAATGCACTTGTTAAAATAATCTATTTTTCCTCTTCCTATTAAACACATTACTTACAGTTCAATCAAGTTTAGACTCTTCTGACTGATTTTAGTATTTTGATGAAGGGAAGAAAGGAGGAAAAAAACCCTGAAATCCTAACTAGAGGCTTGCTTCCAGCAGTTATTCAAGACCTAGCTGGATTTAAATTACAGATTTAAGTTACTATTGAAGTTCAAACATATAGGAAAAGTAATTTTCAGAATACCTTGAAAGTAAAAATTGCAGTTGGTACTGCAAACACAGTAGGACTCAAGGATAACTCACTGTTACAAAGCAAGACTACTTCAATTTTTACAGCACTTAAATATTTTTAGATCCAAGTGCGCTGATAATTAATTATTTATTAGATACTTTGGGCATTTTGCTCTGAAAGCAGCTCTATAATCTATTGAGTATACTAACTCTAGTCATCTTTTACTTGGTCATTCAGTACCTAATATGTAACACTTACGAGTGATACAGAAGTCTGGAAAAGCTATGGTATTTTATGTCAGATTTCTTTAAAAGGTAATTCATGAAATTATTTATGAATTTGAGATGACCAAGTTTTTGCCTAGGAAAATGTCCACCTATTCCTGAATGCTTATATTAATTGAACGATAACTGATTTTAATTTATCTTTTCCATTTCAAGGAAAAAAACCAAAACCAAACAAAGCAACAAAAACTAAAGACAACCTTCTGTTCTACTATTGCCTGTTAGTGCTACAAGGAAAAATAAAGTTTTAATTGGAGCAATGCTATGTAGTCCTTCATCTCTTCTCACATGGAAAATATTACAGGTTTATTAGGCTACACATAACAATATAGCTGTGACTTACCCACAGAATACATGGGCTTCATAGTCTTACGTCTGCAAAGTTTATGATCACATGTACAGCTATTAAATAATGGATTCTAAATTAAAATAAAGGGGTACTAGCTTAGTTTTTCTCTTCTAGCTTTAAAATAATTACCTCTTCTATATGTCATAAAACATGGTCAACAAATATAATCATGTTATATTATAAAAAGTGTTGAGGTCAGAAAAGAGAAGAGTAAAAAGAGCTTTTATTTATCCCTAGCATCTATGAACGGAATGATTTCAGTTCATTACCAAAAGCCAGATTTCCATTTCTTACTCTAATATTTTAACAAATACAAACACAATTTCTAATCACTAAGTGTTTCAGTCTCTGCTGGACCTCTGATCAGTCTTCGTATTCCCCTCTTCCCTGCAGGACCTTTTGGTTTAGCAAAACTCTGTTTGTAAGCATGTTGTTTTGGATGTACTTCTTCATAAAGAAAGTCAGCAGTTAACTCATCACCATTGTCTATTTCAATCTGGCAGAAGAAAACAACATCTTAAAGTCAAAAAGATTTAGAAACTTTGCTGAAACTCAATACTATATTAAAATCGTATGTGCAATAATGTTCCAAGTCAAGCATGAAAAGTTCTCCAACTTATGCCTAATGCCCTGAGAAATCTTGGATCGTTTATCTGCAACTCCCCTATACTCCTACCAGTACTAAGTGTGACTTAAGTATTTTCCTGAAATGTAAGCACAACTAAACAGTACCTATGCCAAGGAATTTTTTTTGCCCCAAGCTTTGGCACAGTGTACCTGTTAATACTAACTAGAAGAACACATTCCATGTGAAACTAGTGCTTATTTACTCATTTGAAGTATTTACACATTTTAAGAATCAAAATTGTTCACTATAACATGCTTTAAACACTAACAGTATTAAGCAATGTGCATACATATTATTATCTCTTGAGAAACAGGGGCAGAAGTATAAAGAAGCTTATATTGTTAGCTGGCTACTGCCACTCAGCAAGTATTCAAGTGTTTAGCAAGGAAAAGCTAAAATAATGAACAAAATGGAAGGGAGTGTTTTAGTTTTCAAAATCTAGATATATGAAACAAAAAAAATATAAGAAAACAGTGTTCTCAAGCCAAACTCCACTGTTCTAAATTGCAGGAATTTAGAATTCAGAGAAACGCTATGGCCTTGCTCTGCTGAGCATTCAGCACTTCATGCCCTGCCAACCACAACACTTGACAGACTTGCCAGCCCCAGTTTTGCTGTTACAAATACATGCTCAGAAATTGTGCTCTGTAGGAATTTTCAGAAGTCACACGGTGCTTTAATCTTCTTGTAGAAAGGCAATTTCAGAAAAATAATTACATACAAATACACATAGCAAAAATCTAGTTAATTCAGATCATCTCAGTAAAAATGGTTAGTATTAACTCTGCTATTTTTAAAGGAA
Source organism: Acridotheres tristis (assembly GCA_037013685.1). Lineage (NCBI taxonomy): Eukaryota > Metazoa > Chordata > Aves > Passeriformes > Sturnidae > Acridotheres > Acridotheres tristis. The sequence continues at coordinate 30,611,430 of CM072885.1, read as the reverse complement.
ACAATCTTCACAGAAACTAAGCTTCCATAAAAGTATTTTAAAAAGTAACCGTAGGTCACAAATGAACCACTTCTGTGATCTCTGCTCGGGAGGTGAAAAGCAACTTTTTGCATTGCAGTAAAATCTATACAGTGTGAAAAGATCCACTTACTTGCAAATGCTTGTTTGCCCCATCAAGGACTCCTAAGATAGCAGTTTTAATTTTCAGAACTCTAGCTTGAAATTATTTTGAAAATCCCTACATAACCTTGGCTTTAAAGGAATTCAGTGTTTAACAATAGCAATGTATTTTGGTCCGAAATACAACACAACTTTGAGTAAGAAATCATGTTAATTCTACAAAGTCCTTCAAAGTACTCTCAAATTCTTCCTTGATGCAGACGGATATATTTGTTCAGGATAAAAGTGTAGAAATTATGAAACAGAGGAAAACTTCCATGACTTAACTTTGTATCTCTAGCTCCATCAACAATTATTTCCCATTCAGGAAAAACTAAGTTACATAATACCTGTCATAGTTTAGACAAGGTGGTGACAAAGTTATAGTTTTCCATTAAGAAGGGAAGACAGAAATGGAGAAAATACCCACACACCCACTGTACTTACCTTCCTGACTATCTGCATCCACAACTGTGTTTCTACAATTTCTAACAGTGGACTTTTGCAACTAGAGTAGAGCATTCGTTCTCGTATGCTACAGGTATACCCTGGCATAGAGTAGATGAAAACTGCAGGAAAAGAAAACAACACCACAAATCAGACCATAAATACACTCCATCAAAAGCTGTATCATAAAACCATTTATAGCAGAGAGGCAATGGAAATGAACTATGCAATATGAGAGCAAAAAATGTGGTGCCATTCTGGAGCTTTTTTGCTTCAGCAAGTGTTGAGAAGGATAAGGTTTAGACAGGAAGGTCTCACGGATATGTATGTATAACAGAAAGATCTTTGATTGCAGAAGCTGAAGAAGGAATAGAAACAGTAGTAAGTTTTGATATAGAAGGAAAGAATTGCTGAGCCAGTCTTATTGGGTAACTAGAAGGCAAAGAGCAAGTGAATTGGAAGGGGCTTTTATGACTTAGAGCAAAGGATAAATCCACCTCAAACAAAAGATGTTTTTACCAAACAAAAGGATTTTCACAGACAAACAAGAAAGCCAGTGTTGCAAGTAGAGAAAAGATGTCAGAATTTTCCACTGCAAGAAAACTGAAAAACAACTTCTAGCTTAAACTGAAACATACTAACCTTTTGTGATTGGAAAATAGTAACATGAATATGGTAATGTTAGTAGTTAGGATAGGCTTTATGTAATAGTAACGGCATTGATTGGTTGTCATGTTTTAAGATGCTCTAACCAGAATTAGAGATGGCTTCAGACGAGCCTACAGGTGTGGCTGAAAAGGCTGTGGGCTGGGCTCTTGTCACCCATGACCCGTGAATTGCTGTGTCATTTGGATATAATAAACAGCATTTTAAAGAGCTGCCTGGAGCCCTGCATCCCTCATTTTTGGCTCTTACAAGCGTTTCATTTCAAACAGGGGATAAGAGAATGGCCAGTATCTGTATGTTTTCACATTTATGGGTATTCATAATCAAAATGGACAGCTCACTACTCCACAAACATAAGAGCTCTCCTTCACAAGTTCACAGTTTCACAATCAAATGACTCTGAAATTTATGATCACGCTGACACATCTTTCTCTCTGACTCAAAATTCCTAAGGAATTTGAAACAAGCCAGTGAAGTTTCATATTGAGAAATTTTCTCATACTTATGAATTCCAAATAGTCTCCTTCATGTGTGTGCTTATACAGGAAAAAGTGGTAACGCGCAGCATCCTTTGGAACTCTTTTTGGCAAGTCCTTAAGTTCAGTATCAAGCGTGTTGGCCAAAATAATAGTTTCATTTTTCATATCAATTTGCTGTAAACAAAGCAAACATGAATATAGTTAATGCACAAAAAACAAACCAGAGAACACGACAGGATGGAAACAAGTTTGAACTAATCTAATTCAAAATGGTCATTTATCAGCATACTACATCAATACACTTTGTTTAATATGTAAGTAATCTATTTTATACTCATTATTTAAAAATAGTTAAAATCTCTTATACTTGCCAGTTGTACATAATTGAGTTTCTTATTTTTCAGTTTCTCCAGAGCCTGAATAGCTTCTTTAGCAATGGGGAATGCTACTCCTTGCAGTGTTTGATGCTTGGTATCCACACCAACATCTGCCTGTACCTGGAACACAAGTCAGCTGAGATGTTAAAAGAAACCTCTGCAGGCATTCATTCGGTTTTATACAATGACTAACAATGCATTCCATATGGTTACACATAAAGTTAGCGGTAGCTATTCCAAAAACAAACTACCCCAAAAAATCATTTCCTTATACAAAAGATTTGCATTTTTTAATTTACAGGTCATGTTTGTTTGCTAGCCTGTGAAGTTTCTTATCTCTGAAACAGCTCTGCTTAGCAGAGCAACAAAATCATCAGAGGGAAAATGGCTCACGTGTCAGTGAAAAAGATCCAAGTTAAAATCTGGTATAGAGACCAGGAAGAAAAATCTTGATTTCCACATGCTGTGTTATACTTTTGAACTGAAAACATTCTTTATAAACTTTGTTATAGCTTTAAAAAATTTAGATCAAAACAAAGACATGATTTCAAGGGAGTAAAAATTTTTGAAAGAAGAGAGAAATTATGAGACAAAACTGATCTTCTCAAAGGAAAAGTAAAGCTACTACTCTCCCTCCTGCTTCAACATACTCCCCCAAAAAGCCTATACCAAAACCAAAGCAAACAAAACAAACAAACAAAATCCTAATTTCTCATTTTTAGAAGGTCTAGCACAAAGTAAAAAAAAAAACCAGTCCAGGACAAGCTAGACAATTGTTCATAATCTAGCTGTATTTAGTATCAAATTATTTGAGAGAACAGTTATTTTAAAGCTGATGTTCAAGAATTTATGTTTATCTTCATATTTATTCAGTTTCTCTTAAAATAAGCTCTGGCCTCCAGTCTTCTTTGGTCTTAGTTTATTGTTTAAGTACTGTTTTTTTAATATATTCACTTCCGTTTAAAGTTTCACAATTACCTTTAACATTGGTTATGAAACTGCAAAAGTCAAGAGTGTACCAAATGGAAAGTATGGGCCTTAGATCTATCTACTAGAAGATGTGCCACTTTATTTAAGAGATGTTAATAAAATATGAAACAAACCGCTAAAAAAATTAAAAGCAAACACTTGTGACAACACATACTTCACATTCTAAAGAACAGCTTGTCAGCAACAAGGAAAGAGGAAAACAAAGCAGGTGGAGAGCTTACTTTGCACAAAGATTGATAAATTTATGAACGAGGTTATAGAAAACATATTTTGCAAAATATATATCTGCTAAGTCTGACTGAAATGTAGAATAGGCATCACAAAAATAATAAACCATAATAAAATACCATACTCTAGAAACCATATTAAAATACAGGTAGAAAATAAGTACTCCAAACTTAAAAACAAGCTGTCAAGTGTGGAGATAGACAAGGGAAGAGAGTGACCCAGCATAACTCCAGACATAAGAAAATGAAAAGAACCACCTAAGTCATTTAAGAATATTTAAATTTACACAGCTAAGATTCAGTTAGTAATGGCTGCTGAGTGCTGGATAAATGGCAGATGAAATTTCCTGTGAATAGATGTAATGTATGCAGGAGGAAAAAAACCCTCTTTTTACTTGTATGGTGATGGGGTTGAGCTAGCTACTACCATTCAGGAGAAGACCTTGCATATCATTCTGCCTAAACCTGAAACTAAACCCAAGCAAAACAAAAAAGCCCCAAACACTCCCCACCCGCAAATGAAATGTTATAAATTGTTAGGAAAAAGAGTAGAGAACAGAACATATTATTACGCACTGGAGATATCAGTAACATGCCTGCATCTTGAATACCATATGCAGATCTGGCTTCCCCATCCCTCCATCTCATAAATTATATAGCAGAACTGGAAAAACTGCAGAGAAAAGCAAAAGGATCAGAAGTATGGAGTACCTTCTTTAGGAGGAAGAACTACCCAGATTAGGACTCGTCAACCTGGAAGAGATAACTGATAAGGAATACAACAGAGGTCCATGGATAGAGAATCGTGGGACAGTTGGGGTTGGAAGGGTCCTCTAAAGGTGATTTAGTCCAAGCCTCCTGCAGTAAGCACCAACATCCTCAAATAGATCAGGTAGCTCAGCCCCGTCCAACCTGACCTTAAACGTTTCTAGGGATGGGGAATCGACCACCTCTCTCAGCAACCTCTTCCAGTACCTCATCACACTTACCATAAAACATATTCTTGCTCATATCTAATCTGAACCTACCCTGTTTTAGTTTAAAACCATTCCACCTTGTTCTATTGCAACAAGCCCTTCTAAAAAATCTGTGCCCTTATTTTTATAAGCCCCCTTTAAGTACTGAAAGGCCACTAAGAGTTCCCTGAAGCCTTCTCTGCTCCAAGCTGAACAAATGCAGCTCTCAGTCTTTTCTTGCAGGTAACGTGTTCCAGCCCTATGATCATTTTTGTGGCTCCCTTCTGGACCCACTCTAACAGATCCACGTCTGTCCTGTGCTGAGTACCCCAGAGCTGGATGCAGCGTTCTAGGTGGGATCTCACCAGAGCAGAGGGAGAGGATCACCTCTCTTTACTGCTGGCCACACTGCTTTTGATGCAGCCCAGGATATGGTTGGCATTCTGGGATACAGAGGGCTTTATCTAAAGAGAGAGGGAAACTGAGGATTGACTGAATGACTCTTCTTTACCTTTGTCACACTATCTGTAGGGTATAAGAATAAATTAGAGATGCTAGAGAGCAGTCAGTGGTTCTTCACATAGTATTTTGTCAAGCTGTGGAATGTGCTGCCACAGGACCTGTGGCCAACAAAACCTTTATGTGGATTTATAGAAATGACAAGACTAGATAATGGATGAAAAACCCATTAAGAAGAATTACATAGTAAGGTGCCATCTTTTGTGCAGGAAGATCCCTACCTGCAAATGTTAAGGCAACAGAAGAGCATTTAAGGTAATTATGGACTTCTTGCCCTGCTCCTATATCTTTCCTGGATTTCTGCTTTTCTCTCAAGGACTTGACAACAGACTAGGGTCTCAGGGTATATATTATTAGGGTAATTATGAAAGAATATACATATGGAAAACTTATTAAAATCAGAAAGCTCTTAGTTTTCTAAGTCTTATTACAGGCTTTGTAATGGTGGAAACAGTGAAGAGATAATTGATGTTAAGTTATTGTACTGTGAGGTGTTTCAAACAAAGCCAAAATGGCAGCAATATACAATGTATGCGTCCCTGAAAAGCAAAAGTATTGCTGCTGAAATTTCAGAACACATAAAGACTTAGTCTGCATGAATCAGCTTCTAAACACATTGTATGTAGTACATACACTAATACCAGAAGTGATCACCGATCCCACAGAGGTTTTACATTCATTACTCATCATTCATCATCATGGTTTGTTTTTTTTTCAAGCTGATGAAGTAAAATGCAGTATTTAATGATGGTGAATGTATTTCTGCATTGAATTGTTAAAATCAGACATGAAAATGAACAAAAGACACCACTGGGGGAAAAAAGTCAATAACCAACAAAGCTGCAGCAAAAGCACAGTAGAGTGAAAACATCAGAGAAGATACACAGATGTATTTAACACAATGGCTGCTGGTATCCAGCTGCAGGAATAAATCACATTTCAAACACATGTACCACAGCTCTAACATACAAGTCTAAAGAACAAATAAGTTCAGCACATGACCTATTTTAATATACGTCTGACACAAACAGTGTTCAAATGAAGGAAAAATGTGAGAAAAGAATCCTCTGAAACTTTTCAGTCACTAGCTAGCTGGCAATTATCAATTTTTTTTTGGTTAAAGACATTTGATAGAGATTTTTCTAAAAAGTGTTTGTAACATAAGCAAATCAGTATCTTAAAGTGTCAGCTATTTGGTTTGGATTTCTGTTTCATTTCTACTGGAATCCTCTTCCTTTCCTCTCAGGCTTAAAGAGAAGTGCACTGGTACTGGAAACTATGTACCTTTCCTCTGAGAATAAGGCTGCTGAAATACTCCTGGCAATCACTCACTGCAATAATTGCTATTCTGTGTTTTTTCTACAATTTCTGCCACCATGGGAAATGCATGGGGGCAATCACAAGTGGACAATGACTGAGGTTGGAAGACATCTCCGTAGGTCACCTTGTTCAATGACACTATTCAATCAGGGCCACCTAGAGCCAGCTTCCCAGTTCTGTCCAAACAGCTTTTGAATATTTGTAGGATGAAGACCTTGTAACCTCCCTGGGCAACCAGTGCCAGTGCCTGGTCACCCTTCACAAAGGACATCCAGTGATACCGAAAGCTGAAGTTGCAACAATTAAGCTCTGCAGTTGCCAGGCCTCTGATTTGGACACTAGGCCTTTCAAACGCAATGAGATCACTCATTCCACTTCAGCCATCATCATCCTGCAGTTTCAACCCATTGTGAAGTACATTTGTATGCTCATCCACTCACACTTTCTGAAACGTCCCATTTTCTGTTCTGCCTTTTTTCACTCTAGAAAGATATTTCCCAACAATACATTTGGAACTCTGCACCATTTCCCACACATGCTTGAAGACATTTTAGGTACCTCGTTAATCTTAATTTGTCGAAGTTCCTCTTCTGCTGCAGTCAAAGGTGCAGGGGAGGATTGTGATATCAAATATTTTTGATATCCATTCAGTGAAACATCCTCCTGAAAGCACAATATCAATATTTATCAGGATCTTTTAGAATAGAACTTTTCTTCAACAATTTTCTATGGAGCATTGCAAAAACATACAGTTATGGTCATTTTATTTGAATATTCCAATATTCCATTACGTCTTGTTTCAGAAGCCCAGAGGTATCCCGGTTAATACATATGAATTAGCAGGTGGGACCATAATAGGGTTCCACCAGAAAATAACACAGCTGGTTGCAACCAGACCATCCTTAGGTTTAACGAAATAAAGACAAAGTTACCCACTGGATGCTGATGATCAAGATCCTGAGTGACATCAGCAACTTGAACACCTTGAAGAAGCTGTGATATTCACACAGACGAACATTAAAGGCCAGCAACGATTAAGAAGTTTATAAAGACACTCAAACCAGCAATTTAGAGCTATAAAATTGTAACATAATGAGCCTAGAAAAAGTGAGTTATAGCAATGTCATCTTCCCTGTGCTCCATGCCATTCTGAAAAAACAGTAAGACAGACGTAATGCTCCTTCCTCAAAACTGACACGGAAGTTCAGACTTGTAGGGCTAGACACAAATTCCACATATTACACACACTGCTAATGGTTTGGTGCAAGTGGCAGTGAGAGACTGGTTGATCGGACAGACAAGAAAAAAATGACAGGACCTCCACCTTCTCTTACCAAGTCAGTTATTTACTTCCCTAGAATACAGCCTCTCCAGAGAAGTTGATTTACATGTTGGTTAGGATAATGCAGCCTTCATGACAGGTTAATGAAAAATATAATTAATTATTTACTCAGTGAGCAACAGAATTATTAGTCTCATGTCCACCACAACAACCCATTTCTCTTCCACAGCTTTTTTTCCCCACTACAATATCCTCCATTCTTCCCCAAACTCCTTCCATTCCATTAGAGGACTCATGCTCATGCAGCGAGATTAAGAGATATGCCTATTATTCTTAGGTTATTTAGTTTTCATAACCATTTGAAGCAAGGACTCCTAAGCCTGACGATGTTAACTACACCTCTTAACTTGTTCAAATGAGTTTAAATACACTTTAACTCTGGAATAATATGCATAGCTTTTAACTATTTTTTTTCTTAAGCCAAAAAGACCATAAACAACCCATACAAATACCAATAACATCAGCTACTATATTCAGTATTTAAAGTCAGTGCCCTGACTTTGAAAAGAAAAACACACCTGTACCGTTCCAAATACTTCATCCTTAATATGGCCACCTCCAAATTCTTTCTTAAGCGTTGCTCGGGTTGCTGCATACAACATTTTTTGACGAACCTAGCATATAATAAAACAGTAGCTTATTGGTTTGGTTATTTTAAAAAATTTTGTTGTACACAGAGAATCTAGCATGTTGGTGTACCAAGTCCATTAACAAACATCTTTCTTGGACAAGTATTTTAAGTGTTGAAACTGCACTATAAACTTGTAGAGCTCTGAATCATACTTACTCATACTATTAAACTCACATCATCATTATACTATGTATTATTATCAAAGTAACTTCAAAACAGAATTGCAGCCTTAGTTGGAGTATGAGGGTTTTTTTAAACAGGAAAAAATCAGCATAACCTTTAGTAATTTTAAATGGGAAAAAAACGCAACTGTTTGAATCTTTTGTCACCTGGTCTGTGTATTAATGGATACAACAGACAGCAAAAGAGCAGACTAGAAATAACTCATTATTACTTTTGATTTGATAGTGACTCCAAATAGTTATGGTTCAACTACAGAGTGGAAAAATTATGTTTGCTCCCTATTAACTTGTGTCTAACACAGTCACTTACTCCTCCCTCAGCAGCCCCACCTTCCCACTTTATTTCACCATCATGTTATCCCCTCCACAATACTACACCTTTTCCACATAATCATCTCTACACACATCAACTTTTGGTGTCTTATTATTTCCTAACTGCTAGTGAAAGCAGTAGGAATATGGGAACAGCTTTGCTTTCTGCCTTCCCTTATCTCACATTCCCAGAACCTGTATCCTAGTTTCTCCTAGAAATCCTTAATTCTAACCTTAGTCCTCTCCCATGCTCTCAAATCACTAAGAAGCAGTGTATTCGGTGGCACACCACATATCCACAAGTGCCAGCTGGGAAGCCAGCAAGCTAAACAGAATAAACAGCTTGAGCTCACACTATAATCCTTCTCTATATGAGCATCCATTAAGATTTCTGTCCTATATCCTTCCATAAATTTTTCCCAAGTACTGACAGTAAGACAGACAAACAGGACAAAAAAAAACTGTATTGTGTCCGCCAGTTGGGCTAAAAATACATTGGATCAGCTGTACTCCATCTAGACCTACTGATACGCTCTTTAATCATCTTAAAAAAACCATTTTCCTAGTTTTCTTCTGGGAATGTAGGGGAGGCTGGAGAATGCTTCATTCCTCAAATCCTCTTCCTTCATATCTCAGACTCAGATCAAATGCTAGTGTTGAAAAATCATTAACATGAAGCCTCTGATGACTGTGACTTACAGGAGAGTGATCAGGTGACCATGCAATGAAGATCCATTCATATCCTTGAGCATTCTGAGAATCTAATCTGTATAGTATATAACATGGTTGCCTGTCTTCAAGAAGGGGAAGGACAAAGGAATCATAATCTTTTTCCCATGATCCAACTGGCCATCTAGAGGATCCCACAACAAGCTGCTCTAAAACCAACAAGCAAAGCTACAGGTTAGCAATAATACAGTTAATACTTTCTGTCAAAATTAATAATTACAATAAAAAGTTAACTGGACACGTAATTGTTCATAATTATGCCCAAAAGAATGGAAGACAAGAACAGTAAGTGTAAAAGTGGGTGAATTCCTACAAAAGCTATGTTCAAATCCTAACTTACTTTAACCAAAATACTGATAGTTGAGAAATAATGGGCTGGTTGTCATCAAGTTCTTTGATCTGAAGTGATACTATTGATGTCAGTTTTTAGGAGAACATACATGGAAGGGAAATAAGAACTGTTGTCTAACAGTTTATTTTTTAATTTGGAATACTTAGGCATAAATATTTTTATTTTGGAATTATAATTACTGATGCTCTTGGTATAACATATTAGTGTTTGCACTCACTGTAAGGAGTCAACAACCCAGTTACACAGTGAAAAGAGTTTGGAACGAATATGCTTGCACTAATCACTGACTTGACTATGTAAGTAGATAAACCTCTTTCTAATATAGCTTCATAGCTATGGTCTCTTTAAATGACTGAAGTTATTTATTATGTATAATTGGCTTAAGTCTGTATAGAATACTTCAATGGTATTTAATTATGTGAACAGCTCTAGCAACAGCTTATTTATACATCATGTCTCAGTTTCCAAAGGAAAGTATTAGTATACTGTCTTACAAAATATTTATCAGCTTCCCAAGAAATACTAGCCTGCACAAGTGGAATAGAAATACCTTGTTTAAATGGGGTCTTGCAACTATTTGAAGACCGTCATAGTAGCTAGTATACAAATCACCATCCGATAGTCTAGGGCTTAAACTTATAAAACTTCAGACAGAAGTGCAACAGCACACAAATGCCTCTAGAGCAAAACATCAAGCAAAGCTTTCCACCACAGTAACTCACAGAACACGAACAGCTCACGGCAAGGGTGTTTGGCTCTTCTTTGAATTAGACGCAAAGTACCTGAAGTTGTACACCTAAACCAAGAGTATTCAGAATGTACTTGCCAATTCTGAACTCTAGGTGGATTTATACCCACTTGGATTTAAGATACAGCCAGACGAACTTTGCTGCCCAGCAGCAAATCTCTTCTCTTATTAAATCAGATTAGCAAAACAGGATTTGACTATTATCTGTTGACTATTATCTGTTACTTAAAGCTCCTGAAGATATATGAGGCAACTGCCCTTCTTCCAGTACACTGGGAGTTTTACAGGTTTCTTTTTGAAATCCAGAAAATCTATCAAAGACTAGATTCCGCTTCTTATAGAGATGAAATGCATATACCCACATCTATATGTTCATATCTATATATGTGTATACACATGTACACACATACACAAAAATGAAAAAACAGGAAATGAAAAAACAGAGAAAGTATTCCGTTTGTATCTTATTTCTAGGCTTCACTTCATATTATAAAGTAGCATATACACAAAAGCCTATTGTTTTGCCTTGCTTAATGGGACAAAAACCCCAAAACAATGGTTTGTCAGCATTTACCTTGTGCTACTGAGACTATCACAAAGTCCTGCCTGTAATCTTACTATTCCCACTGCCTTAAAGAAAGCTATATTAAAATATCAGACAACTTCCCAAGAAAAGCAAACACAAAGAAGGTAACAGTAGGTTATTTACCTAACAATAAAAGTGTGTGTGTGTATGTATGTACATGTAACTTTTTCCAGCTAACAGATTTTTAGTGTACTGTAAATGAATGAAGTCTAGAACAAACAACTTCAAGGTGGACAACTGACATACTTGAAAAGATGGACTAAACCAGGAAATATCTTATACAACCAACCAACCAACCAACATCGCTATTGCTTGAGTTTTGGAGATGTTTCTAATTCTACTCCTTTCTCTCTTTCCAGCCTATATCTCTTTCAATGTTTGCAGCCTATATCCCTTGCCAAGAAGTTCAAAAATCAGACTCAAGTTCTGATTGAAATTATGTGATTTTCTACTTATATATATATGTTGAAATTTAAGAAACAGTTTTAACTCTGAAAATTTAAATAAAGTTACAGATTTATCAAGATATTTTCTATGTAGCCAGATTACTATTTAAATATCTGCTTTAGCAAGACTTTCTTTGTACAGCACTTTTATACTGATATATCCTGGTTAAAAAGGCAGATAAAATTTACAGTTATCCATCTAAGGTGACTGGTTGTTGTGTTAGACTACCTCTCTGCCTAGTGAAAGGAACCAGAGTGTACAAATGCTACGCAGGTATGGAAATTTTCATTTCCTCTACTCTTTCCTTAGTAAGAGATAAGAATAAGCTTATTTAAACTATCCATATCAAATACACAGCAGTTCTTAGTAAAACATGAAATTACATTTGGGAGAAAAATTTAGATGCAAAAATACAGTAGTATTGTAGTAGAATTCTACATATTCTATATATGAAAAACCTTAGTAACATTAAGCTTGGCAGAGTTCTGGTTTTTAAACAATGGTACATGAAAGTCATTAAAATAACTAAGAAAATATCTAAAAGAAACAAAAAAAATCATAAAATTCAACTAACCATTCTCAATGACTATTTTTAAAAGCCTGTATTGTCCATTTCTGGCTCCAACAAAGATGTCTTTAAGACTTCCACTAGCTGAAAAAGAAAAAATAAAAATAATCAAATTAACACATTTCACTTCCCACAGACAAAGAATATTCATGAGGGTAAGAACAACACTGGAAAAATGTACAAATGGCCCTTTGCTACACAGTCGGAAAGAAAAACTAACCCAGGAGTGATGCTGCTGCTATGCTGCACACTGTTCCAACCATCAGCTTGCCACACAAAGATAAAAGGCAACATTAAAATGCAGCCCTGCTTTCTAGCATGATTCTACCAAATGATTTTCAACATCATGAAAATTAAAGGTGGCATCATATCATCAATCTCATGTTTCAGAGTTAACACAGCAACACAATAAAAATATGACACATCTCAAATTACAACAGCTTCACGAAGTCTGCAGGCTTAGCACAAACTTTCAGACAGAAACTTTACACCTGCCAGGAAAATGTTAGAGCTTGTCTGGTAAAAGTGATGGTCTTTCCTGAGAACACCTCTCTGCAGAGTACCAGTGAAAGCTGCCACTCATTGTTCATCTTTCATACTGCCTTATCTCCTTCTATGGTTGACGACATTGTTTAAGCCCCAGCCTATTGTAACAGGATAGCTTTATAGTGAATTTACAAAGTAATTAAAATATTTTTACATGTTTGTAAATCACACTGATGCTGTACCACCAACATGACTGATTCGCTTCCCTAAGCACACTGAAGAACTGTAATTGACTTGCATGAAGGCCATCCTTATCTCAACTGCTCTGCTAAATAATCTGAGTGGAAATCAGTTTAATTATACCAGAGACAGAGGGTTGTAAGGACTTATTGAAAAACATTTATTGCAAGCTGGTCCTTTAAGTAATCCCATAGGATAGAGCATAGCACCAGCAAAACAAACATCAAACCAGGAAACAAATAAAATGGATTATTTATAGTCAGGTTGAGGCCAAGTAGACAGATGGTATCCAGCAACATTATTGCCCTTACTTAAACCATTTTACATTTATGTTCATCCAGGCCCATCCTGAGAGTCCAAAATGGCATGTTAAAAGAATATATTAAACAAACTGAACTGCACTGGGTTACCAGTTCAATCTCAGTTTCATCCCAGCTGTCATCTTCCCACTAACCAGTGCAAACCCTCACAGTAATTTGCTGCCAGCTTTTCTGATCATCTCTGCTGGTCTTCACCATTCCATTGAGCAACCAAACATTGTGCCATTTTCTAGACTTTTTGCTCCCCCAGAATATTCTTTATCTTCTTTTTGCCTATTATCCTTTTGTTCCTTATTCTTTCATTTCAACACTACACACCAAAACAAGACCGGAATATAGCAGCCTGTACACAAATTCCAGAACTGGGACAGTTTCCTGAAAAAATATTTTGAGACGCTTGTGAAAAAAGCTCACTATCAAGTATCTATGGGTTTTTTTCATCATTAAGATTTTTAAATTCATAACAGTGATATTATTTTCTGTTTAAACTTTCTGCATAGCAGTGGGCCACAGAATCAAAATTTGGGCTTATTTCACAAATACTTTTGCAGAGAACATTATTTTTAAATTATTTAGAAGACAGTAAACCCATTCAATTGTATTTCCTCCCAGTTACTGCATTCTGTGACTTCCTACAGTATTTATCTGCACTGGCCTGTTTAAAACGTCCAGTCCTTTTAGCAACTGCCTGATACATAGCAGTGTGCCCATGACTTCATTTCTCTTTCCAGAAAAAAGCAGCACATGCTGCCAAATCTTGTAATTGTTTATGAGTGACAGTAGCCTGTTTGTTGTAGCTAAAGCCAGCAATGGCACAAGTAGAGCTATTCCTCTTCCAAATTGCAGAGGCTGGTGCTTTGCTGCAAACAGGATTCCTGATGAGTGCCTGCTGAGGGCAGGTTCCCGAAGGAAAGCTGCCGAGTTCCCTGCAGCTCTCCTCAGAGGACGAACGATTGTCAGACACGAAGCAGAGCAGAAGAGGCTTAGCCACTCTTTTGCTTACAATAAGCAACAGAGTTTTCTCCTGCTCCTCCCTGCCAGCATCGCCAGGAGAACAAGGGATTATGAGTTATTAACTAACAGGTTTCCCCAGACTGGAAAAAAAACTCAAACTATTCCAGGTGCACCTCTAGCCTGAGAATAGTTGAAGAACTTAAAACAAGAAGCTGCAATAAAGATCAAAGACTGGCATGCAAAAGAAGGAAAAGAAGAGAGGGAAAAGGGCGCAAACCACACGCAGCCAATGGACAAAAAAGGGCATAGAAGAGCAGCTAAGGGCTGCCGTGGCTGGGACAAAAGTCACCTTCAACAATAAATATCTGAGTGCAGGCAAAGTACATGGTACTAGTCACCGAACACGCAGATTGCGGAAATCCAGACAGTAAAACCCGACTCCTCCATAATCCTGCAATATAATCCCTGCTTAGCATTCTGTGATTCAGGAGAACTCGCTACTACTGCGAAACAATGTGCTGTCTCCTTCTAATTGCTCCTCGCACTCTCCAAGGCCTGGAAACAGGGGGAAAAAAGGTTCCCACATACTTTTCCCCATTGTGGCCTCCAGCGATGGGCTTTATAGTGACTCTCCAACGCCAGGGCGCCGGCTGCTCCCCACGGCTCTCTCTGCAGGGGACCGGCAGCGACCCCCGGCATTTCTCGTGCTCTCCAACCCATCCCGAACTCGCTACGGCGACCCCGAGCAGGCGACAGTCCCCGGCTCGACGCTCACTTCGCCGCCGCTCGAAAACCTGCACTGGGGGAGCTACCTGAGCCCAGGCGGGCCCAGCCCGCCATTCATGGGGCTCTGCAGTGAACACTTTCCTCGGGCAGACTCCCTGCCTCTCCGGGGCGGACAGGCGCGGTTCGCTGGGCCAATAAACCCTGCAGGCTTCGCCTGACTGGGAACGGACCTATGGGCTCGACCCCGAGGAGCCGTGGCCGCCGGGGACGAAACCAGAAGCAGTTGCCCCGCTCGCTCGCCCCCTCGCCAGCCCGCGGCGCAAGGGACGGGCTCCTCCGGCAACAAACAAAGAGCGCAGTAGTGGAAGAAATCCCGCCGGGAACGGCCCGCTAAGCGTCCGTCGCGGCCGTCTGCCTCCGCGCCGCGCCCCGACCCGCGGGGAAAGGCGCTCCGCCCGCCTCCCGCCCGGCTGGCACGGCCACAGCGGAGACGGGGCCGGCTGTCATGAGGAACAGCGGGCACCGCGGAGCGGACGTGCGGAGGAGCCCCGCGAGTACCTTGGATGCCGGTCTGGTGGGACATGTCGCACCGCGCCCGGGCACCGCCGCCGCCGCCGCCGCCTCCCCGCCCGCCCGGCACGGCCCGGCCCCGCCGCGCGCACGTGACACGCCGCCGCCACGCAGCGGCCGGGAGGGAGAGCGGCGCCTTCCGGGCCCCGCCGGCCGGGCCGGGCCGGGGGCTGCGGGCTGCGGCCGCCACTGCACCGGGCCCGCTCCCCCTGCGCCTCCTCTCGGTGCTTCAAAACCGGGATGGGGCGCGGCTCTCTCCTCTCGCGTTCCCTTTGCTCTCCCTCTCCTTTCTTCGCCTCCTTCACCTACTGTCCCGGAGCCTGCAGCGCGATCCGCCGCGGGCATCGCCGCGCAAAGCCTGCGACCAGTCCTGCCTGGCAGGAAGGGACATGTGCCCCGCGGCCCGGTTGCTTGTTAACCGAAGTGCTGAAACAGAGCTGAGGCGAATTTAGTTGATCTGTAGAAGTCCGTGGTGGAGACCTGTCGCTCTGGCTTGGAACGGCACAGAGGAGCAATCAGGTGTGCGTGACAGCAGGTGGCATGTATACACTGAAAATTTCGGATTAAACAGTCCCTGATAAAGAACCCACAAGTCAGGGCACAGAGCCCAGACCCAGGGCTCGCTCAGTTCAGGCACTTGCCCCTGCCTGAAAGGCAGTCTTTGTTAATTTTGCGGTATTTGATACGTGGTGGCACTGCATCGACAGAAACAGTGAAGATTTCTTTCAGTGCAGACCTGGTGGTTGAGCCACTCGTCTGCCTCGGCAGGGCATGGACCCAGGTTTAGAAAGGGTGCATCTGCTTCTCAAGGCCCTATCCACATGACCAAAGGCTTCTTTATACCTTTTCAAACTGTGTTGGTACAGTTTCTCTCAGCTTTTTCTTACAAAGTTTCCAGTGAAGAAGAGTCCTGCCTCATGAATTTAAGCATGCTCTGAAGGTCGATTGGCTTTTGCTAGCTCTTTTTCAGACTCATCTGTCTATGGGTTGAGAAGCACCGTCCTCCTAACAACAAAAAGATGGGTACTAAAGCTTCTTCAAAGATCGCTTGATTGTCATATAGTCAGCATTTTTAATCTGTGCTGTGGTCTAGATTATAGCACCACAGATAAAATGTGGATGCTGTAGGCATTGATGCTGATGATTCCTTCATTTTCCTGGGAGTTAGCAGGTTTTATGGGGTGCTATTCAGCTAGAGAACACGAGAAGTACTGTAAAAGGACATACCAAATATCCAACCCAATGGACCAGGCAAGAATTGAAGAGTAAGGCGAGCACATGGTAATCCTTCCTTCCCTGGTTCACCTTCCCAGCTTCCAGCATGCTGCAGCTCGGGAATTTCTGAAGTCAGCTATGTTGATAAATGTGGGTGCCTGCGCTTTGTCAGATCCCTAGTTTAAAGAACACGTGGGATTTAGTGTCCTATTTGGGAAATGTGAAACAGCATTGTAACTGTTATGTGAACTGTGCTATGTAATGCTAGTCCAGCAAATAAAAAGTCACTGTGGAGACACGTCGTCAGTTAATGAGCTGGGCAAACAGAAAAGCTGCAGTTTTTCTTTCTTCTAGCAAAGAGGCTGAAAGAAACCAGGAAATAAGAGACAGGTAGAGCCTACCAGGTACTCAGTAATCAGCTCTTGTTCCTCAATTGTAAGGCTCCAGGAGCACCAGGAGTATATGAAAATAAAAAGAAATTCTTGGAGAAGAGCTTTTTCAAGAGGAAGGGAGTACTAGAGATCAAACCAAAGTGGCAACCAAAGATATGGTTACTTTAAATTACTTGAGCCCTTGCCACAAGATGCCACAGGTTCTAAATTCTTGGGTTTTCCCCGTTTTGCTGTTAGCGCTTGTAAAGGATGGCCTGAAAATTTATGAGGGAAAAAGAAGTTTTTCTTGATAGACAGATGTCCTGAAAACACCGATCAGTTCCTTGCTCCAGCTATTCATGTGTCCCCAGGACCACTACTATTGTCACAATGTGGTAACAAGGATGTGTGGCTAAGATTGTGGAACTGTTTTTTTTTCAGTGGAAATTCATGCCTAGACTGGAAATACCAAAATGGTATAACATCTGTCACTTTATTCAGATCATATTGTTTGTCTGTCTGAGGTCATATCACTGCAGCTTCCAGCAATCTGAGGGCTCTAAAGTGCAGGAATGCAATCTTAACATCAATTTTATATGAAAAAAACTTCTACACATTGGCATTTTGTACCACTTTTTGGTAAAAAGACAAACTGAAAGTCAAACGTATTTCCTTTAAAATATTCTTTCTCAATATCACATGTATTTTTCTATTACAGTGATTGATATGTGACCAAGAAGAGATGTTGCATGGAAATTAACACAAGCAAGTAGGGATTTTATATCTAATGAAGATTCCTAAAGTTCTGAATTTTAATGTCCTTCAGATTCTTACTAAAGTGCTTTAAATCATTAAACTCCTATCCAAATCATAAAGAGTACCTGGACAAAAATAGGGATGTTTATATTTTAAGAAAGTTTTCTTTTTCTTATTGGTAATATCTTCCTTGTACTTGAACTGTTTTTCTACAGCAGATTTTGTATCTAATTAAGGTTGTGATTGTTTTCGTAGAGACAGCATATTGCCGTTTCCCAAATTATAATATTTCTTTCAGGGAATAATAAATGACATATTTTAAAAGGAAATACTTCTAATCGATTTTGGTGCAACATTTTCTGTGTGACTTCTGGGTTTAGTTTTCAGTGTCTTTAATGCCTTTTCCTATACATTTACTTCTTCATTGATTTAACAATATTCTGTTCAAATACTTATGCTAGTTTATTAAATATTGTGGTTATAAGCTCTGTGGAATCATCTGTTCACTCTATTCATAGCTGTGTAATGGTGTGCAATCATTTTCTCCTGTTTAGATGTTGCTGGCATGTCCCAATTTTGACTATAATTGTCCACCTCACAATGAAAATGCACGTACTGTTTTACATACAGTTTCTATTACTGCACTTTGTACCTATCTTAAGGTGCCACTTAACAATTAAACACATTTCCAACAATGGAAATGTAAGCACCTTTCTTTTTACCATGTAATATTATAATATTATAATATTATAATATTATAATATTATAATATTATAATATTATAGTTTCTTGCTGCAGACCTCCATTGCCTGTAGATGTCTATCCTGATGCTCTTCAAAACTTCCGTTCAGGTTATGCTTCAGCATGGTCTTCAAAACTAACCATATTTTAAGGTAATTAAAGTATGAGAGAGTCCATCAACAAGATGAAATTTCTTCTATATAGAGTAAAAATACAGTATCAAACTCTTCCTTCAAAAATACGTGAAAACTTAATTTCTTCAACTCTGCTTCTAGTTATCTCCGTTCCAACACACTCACAGGTAGCTAAACAAGGAAATTAGAAATCACATCACTGCTAGAGTCAGATTTGCTTTTAACTTTGAGGATAATGTGAAAGGTGTTCCTAGCAAGTAGACTTTGATTTTTGAGCATGCCAAATAAAAAGGTATTCTTCATGATGAACAGAGCTTATGGATAGTCTGCTTTTAAGAATTATTGCTCTAAGAACCCATTGCTCTCTTGCCATTACAGCAAGTTGTTTTCAGTACAGTGTGGACAGCTCTCAGTTCACATTTGTCAGTTAGCCTTTATAGCAGTAAGAATATATCTCTTCATCTCTTTATGCTCTGAGACATTTCTGTTCATTTCTTGTAGATGAACAAATAAACCATCTAACTCTCTTCTCTTAATATGCTTAATCTGAGGGACTTTTCTTTCTGGCTCCCTAAAGAGCTGAAACACTAGGCGATTTCTGTGGGTTGCCAGGAAAATGCTAGATAGGCAACTATTTTAAATTGAATTGCAATATAGCAAATAGCCAAGGTTAGGGTATTGGGGTTTCCCAGCCACTGCCATAAATGAAAACTGATTTGCAGCAATAGGTTTTGCTATACTAAAGGTTGTAGACAATTTAATTTTGTCACCTTTTTTTTTATGCTTTGATAATAAGATGAAAATGTCCTATGAAGTAAACTGAAGAAAAGCACAGTTGGTGAGAGGTCCCATTTTTCTTACCTCTTTATCTTATGTTGAGTACTGCCAGACTATTAAAGAGTTGATGAGTTGATTTTTTTTTTTTTTTTTACTATATATGTGTCCATTTCTAGTCCTTATGCTGATCTGGTAAATCTGTAGACAGTCACTAGACATGGCATATCTGCTTTCTCTATGTGCAGCATAATGGACAGTATCATGATCAAATTGTTTCCTGCTCTCAGTGGTTTTTAAATTATGAAAATTCTCAAATGTTGTTAGTTCTTTCATATACTTTCCCCAGCAGTAATGATTAACTAGCATGTAAATACCACTGCTAAATCACTGTGCAAAATGACTTGTGATCCAATCATCCTTTTTGCCACTCTTCAGATTTTCTGTTCTGTCTCCATGGGGTTACTTGAATGCATTTCTGAAGTGCATTAAACAGTAAGACTGATATCTCAGTGCTTCTCTATTCCACTTTTTTTTCTCCAATGGGAAAATTTGTTTTTGTTACTTAAAACCTATGTTTGCTTGTTAGTTACTGATGACATGTTTCAAGAAGTTTCCTAATGTGTAAAGCACATGCCAGCTTCTTAGGAATCTTCTTATATGATGTTCAAAGTGATTCTTGGGTCAGAAAAAGGGGGGAAAAACCCCCTTTTTTAAAGACCAAGGTAGCTCTCAAAGACCTTTGGAAGATATTTTATAAGTCACAATTTAAACTTTAAGCTATCAGGACTGAGCTAGTGAATTTGTGCCTTCTTCCCAGATCATCATATACCTGACCATAAATGCCAAGGTTTTAAATTTGACTAGAATCTAGATAATACGAGATGGACATAAAGTAGTCCAGGAGGGCTAGGGGCTAGAGATGCACTAATTACTTGTAGCAAGGTGTATTACATTGCTGTAGCTCTGATCAAAGACGATATAACAAGGCAGTAACTGAAGCCATATTACTATTTTCATTCAACTGGAATGAAGTCATTCTTCCTGCCACCAAACAGATACTTCACTTAAATAACACTTATATTAAAAATGGAGATCTTGTATTGGGAAAAAACCTCCAAGACAAACATGAGGTGCTTATGTGCATTCATGTAAAACTTTTATCTGTAACTCAAGATATAAAAAATTTTCAAATATCCATTTATTTTTGAAGAGACTGGGTACGTCTCACAACAGCCTCTCCTTGTATGTTTTCATGTCAGTTAGGACTACTCAACCTTCCATTCCATTTGTTTTGCTAGCTTTTTGTCAATGACAAAGAAAATACGCTTGGGACTGTTTCAGTTCCATTTGGATGACCATATTGACAGCCCAGCACATGGTGACTGGATAAGGACCCCTTTTAGAAAGCTAGTGAGTCCTGGCAGAGAGCCACCAAACACAATACAGTCTAGATTTAGAGTAGATTTTATCTGCCAAGATTGTTAATTATCTCCTGCAGGGGTGGTTTGTCTTCCAGTAGTCATGTCTAAACATAGAGCAGTATTGGAAGTTTGCATGATCTAATGAGCTAGTATGTAGGTACTCTGGAAACTAGTAATTTTCTCAAAGATTTCCTAGCTCAAATCTTCCTGTTATTTACTAATATTTATTAATTAAATATTAATTAATTAATATTTATTAATTAATTACTAATATTTAAAAATAATACCAAGGTATACATAATGATTAGGTGAAAATGCCTATTACAAACATTAGAGATTATGCTTCTGTTTTTCCTAACATTACACGGAGGATATAATAACCCTACACAAAGTAATTAAGAATTCTCTCACTGACTTTGGTACGAACAGAATCTACTAGTAGAAAGTATGTGAAATGCCTTTAGTGGCAGATGATCTAGGATGATAAACCGGTGCAGCCCTAGCATGGATCCGGTAATTTTCCTGGTGAACTCAAAAGAGAGATGCTGGGCAACATTCTTTTCATTCCCATTTCCACTTTAATATTTACTTTAGATGAGTGCATTGAGTCATGGTGAAATAGTATCAGCTCAAACATCAGCACTGTGCTGATTTGTGCAATTGTTTATCTTGTTTTCCATTACTATAAGGATGGCAGTTCCTCTCTTGACAAGGTACAGTTAGTACTAACTAATTCCAGAGGAAGCAACTGCAGCTCTGGCCAAGACATTGTTTGCACTTGATGCTGAAGACAAAGTCCCAAGTCACTTCCTTTCTTAATTACAGTTGCAGAGTCTCTGGGCCTTGCTGAGAGCTTTTACTTTGTACCCTAGGAGTATCAATATTTCAAAGTTTTGTTCATTTATCTTCTATTACCTTTGACATTTTGCCTAGCCTTTCTGAGCTCCCAGATTCCTGCCTGTTTCTCCATGGTATGTATGGCTATGATGTAACAGATCATAGAATATTTTGGATTGGCAGAGACCCTTAAGGTCATCTAGTCCAACCTCCTGCAATGAGCAGAGACATCTTCAACTACATCAGGTTGCTCAGAGCCCCGTCCAACCTGACCTTGAATGTTACCAGGGGTGAGGCATCTACTGCCTCTCTGGATAACCTTTTCCAGTGTTTTACTGCCCTCACTGTAGAAAATATCTTCCTTATATCTAGTCTGAATCTACTCTCTTTTAGTTTAAAACCATTATCGCTTTTCCTTTCACTACAGGCCTAAAAAGACTGTTCTCATCTTTCTTATAAACACCCTTTCAGTATTGAAAAACTTCAAGGAGAAGTCTTCTACACAAATCCAACTCTCTCAGCGTTTTCCCATAAGAAAGGAATTCTATCCCTCTGATTATTTTTATGGCCCTCCTCTGGACTCTCTTCAACAGCTCCATGTCTCTGCTGTGCAGAGGACTCCAGAGACAGATGCAGTGCTTCAAGTGGAATCTCACCAGAACTGAGTAGAGGGGTAAAATCACCTCCATCAATCTGCTGGCCACACTTTTTTTCAATGTAGCCCAGAGTACAGTTTGCTTTCTGGGCTGCAAGCAGACATTGGTGGCTCATTACTTTTTTTTTAATCTACTAGTACCCTCATGTTCTTCTCAGTAGGACTCAATCCAGTAATTCCCCAGCCTTTATTGATTCCAGAGATTGCCCTAACCCAGGTGCAGGACTTTTCACTTGACCTTATTGGACCTCATGAGTTTCACATGGACTCACTTCTCAAGATTGTTCAGGTCCCTGAACATCTGATCTGGCATCTGATCCCTCAGGCAAGTCAACTGCACCACTTAGCGTGGTGTCTGCAAACTTGTTGAGGGTGCACTCGATCTCATTGTCTAGGTCACTGACTCAGAAGTAAGGAGTATGGGTCCTAATACAGACCCTTGAGGGACACCACTCATCACTGATCTCCATCCTGACATTGAAACGTTGACCACTACTGTCTGGATGCATCTATACAGCCAATTCCTTAGCCACTAAGTATCAAGTTCCTTCCAGGGGCTCCTTGTATACTTCTTATTGCAGGAGAACAGTTCAGTTGGACAGGTTTTTTCATCTGAGTCATGTAGAAGGGGCACCCAGTTTCTACCCATGTATTGCTATATAAACATAGTAGCAAGAAAACATGGGAAGTTTTATCCCAAAAGGGTTCTATGAGGCCAGTTAGGGATTATAGTACTAATTGTTTGTGGAAAACATTTCTGAGAAGTGGCAGATCATTTCTGAGATGTTAGAGAATAAAACTCTAACAGATCCTTACCATGCAGTGCTTACTATTTAAATAGACAGAAATGTGGAAAAAGGGTAGGAGAAAGAATTGCAGTGAAACCCGAAGTAGTTGCATTTTTCCTTCTAGCACTTAAGACTGCTTTGTTAGTGCTCAGCTCCTTGCACGTCTCAGCATAAGCTGAAGGACTCCAGTACTTCACTTTAGTTCCAAAAGATTCTACAGTGCACTCAGTGCTCTTAGAAATGGAAGAAAACTCGATGAAAAAACAAAGGATATTTTGACTGCACTGTATGTTCTTACTTGTTCTCTCGGGGAGTTATTCAGAGTGTGTGTCCTTTTTCAATAGATTTCCAGCTGCTAAATAAATTATTACATTTATAATTGAAATTTTGTTTGCATAACTATGCTTTTTCACAGTGCATTAGTATGAGATAAAAATAACAGGCATTTACCACAGGCTGTTCTTTGAACATTGAAAAAAAGCCTATTTGCATAATAGATACTGCATATCCCTATAAAGGACAAGAAAATACCTTAAAGACCTTAAAGAAAGGTCACAAAACCTGGTCTTCTCATCACTTCTTCAAAACTAAAAATCAGACAACAAAACCTCAACTCTCCAGACATAGCGATGTATATATCATTCACTTATTAATTTTCTTCAGACTATGATTAGCTTTCTCATATTTAGCATTGATACACAATCATTTTCAAGCATAGATTACTTGTATTCCTCTATTCCATCCACTGCTTGGACCAGCCATGCTTTCAGCAGGACACCTGAAAGGGTCTGCTTTGGCAGCATCAGATTTGCTCTTCATTTATATTAGTGCAGTGTCTGGTTTGCCACATCCCCTATTGAGACAGCCAATGAAGCAGCCAGTGCCTCCTAACATTCACTGCCCTGGCTGCATTTCTATTCCCCCATTTCGGTCAGTTGTACATGGCAGTGCATGATCAGAATTCTTTTTATTTTAATAGATAACATACACCAATTTCAGGCACGCAGAGATTTGAAAATAAAGTAATTTAATGTTTGAGTTATAATACTATGCTTGAATTTAAAAGAATACTTCTGCCAAAATGCAAAAAGTACGTCTCTCAAGATGCAAATTTTTTATGTCATGCTACACCTACTTTTGTTTTAACAGAAACAGGGACCAAGATGCAGTGAATTAATGTAACAATACAGTAAAGCCTTCAGATTTTTTTTTTTTACAGAGGCAATGCATTCTTGTACTGTAGTTACACACAGTAGAGTTGTTCATTGCACTTTGGAGGAGCATCATGAGGCACAGTATGTTGGAAACAGGACCTTTTCTGTCTTGTGTTTCTTCATGAGGTTAAGAAATTTCCCCTCATTATTTTTAATCAAATGTTTCTTTAGTATTGAATAAACCTCCATGCTGAACAGCTCCAAGCTCCTCAACCTGTCTTCACAGTAGAGGTGTTCCAGCCCTCCGATCATCTTCCTGGCCTTTCTCTGGACTCTCTGCAGCAGGTCCATGTCCTTCTCATGTTGGGCACCCCAGAGTAAGACACGATAGTCCAGGTGATGTCTCATGATAGTGGAGTAAAGGAGGGGAATCCCCTCCCTTGCCCTGCTGCCCATGTTACTTTTTATATAGCCTAGAACACATTTGGCCTTCTGGGCTGCAAATGCACGTAGCCAGGTCATGCTTAGCTTCTTGTCCACCAACATTTGTGTTTCTTTCCAGGGCACCTCTCAATGAATTCTCTGCCTGGCCTATACCTTTGTTTGGGATTGCCCTGATCCAGGTGCAGGACCTTGCACTTGTTGAACTTCATGAGGTTTGCACAGACCCACCTCTTCAGTCTGATAAAGTCCCTCTTGGATGTCATCAGGTCAACCACAACACACAGATTGGTGTCCTTGGCAAACTTGCTGAAGTGCATTCAATCCCATGTCACCAAAAAGATGTTAAACACCACCTGTCCCACTACTGACCCCTGAGGGGTCTCTCATCCCTGGTCTCCTCTTGGACATGGAGCCATTGACCAGAGCTCTTTGAGTGCTACCATCCAGCAAAATCCTCATTCACCAAACAGTTTATGCATCAAGGGTTCAGAAATATTAGAGCACTTTTTTTTTCTGAAAGACCTTATGTTGTCACTTATTATTTTTCTGACCTTTTGTCCTGCAGCTTAGTTCCATTTCTCTGAAGTCTTCCTTTACCATTGCAACCAACTTGGACAGTGTGGTTAAATAGAATCTGTGTAAGGCTGAACTCAGATTCCTCTTTTTCTTAATTTGTGTTTTCTCCAAGTCTGAACATGGAACTATCGAGTAGCTGCAAGCTGATCATTCCTTTCTTTTTCTAGTGAAGTCACATGTAGTTGTTATATTTGCTGATGGCCAGCAGATGTACTTAAAGGTATTTAAGTGAGTGACATAAATTAACTTCATACAGTTCTCCTTTAGTGATTTCATCTAGGCTAGGTGTATATTACCTGTCTGATATTCAGTGTGGATTATCTGAAGCAGAATCATGCTTATTTGGAGTAAACTTGGTCTGGATAAGCAGAAGTAAGTACTTAATTCAAGTGTAAGGTCTTCAAAATTGTCAGTACAGCTTCTGCTTCAATGTTATTAAGCCCTGTATCATGGGACTCTAGTATGTGGAGGGAGCAGAGACCATCTCTGAAGAAAAGGCAAACTCCCAAGAGAGGCCCCCATGGAAAACGATACCTTAGATAAGCAATTGTTTATGTAGAGTGACTAATACCAAGAAGCATCTCACCCCTCTGTAGACCCCTGTGTTATTTTTCTGTAATTCTAGTGGTCCATTTTTCCCTTAGATAATTGATTCCTTTTTCCTAAAGTCTTTTGTAGATTGGTTAGTTATAGAATTCCTTAGTTTATTGGTTCAAATACAAAACCCTTAAAACCTATACAAGTCCCCTTAGAACCCTACCCATTGGATTTGCTGGACAGGACCCCCTTCGTAGAAGAAATAAAGGTTCTATGGAATCTCCTCGACAGCATCTCTCAGTCTCCTTCTCTGCTGGCTCAGGGGTACATGCAAGCCTGATTTCACAAAAGAGCTGAGAGCCTAACTCTGGGCACAGCTTGCACTTGTACCTTGTAGCCGAGAGCTGCCTGGGACTCGAGGGGAAGCTGTCCCTAGCAGGATAACTGACTCTGGCTCGAGAAGGCAGTTTTGGGGTCGAACAAAGACCCCCACACCGGCTACATTAGGACTGAAGTTCTGCTTTTACAATAAGTAAAAGGTCATGTAAAGTTCTGGTTCTCCTACTGCTTTTTCGTTCCAAGTTCCACTGGCATGGTAAAGGTAGATATGTGTAAATTCTGCTCAAAATTTTATTTTTGTGATTTAACAGATCAACGGCAATGAAACCATCCCTAACTTCCTCTTAGTAATCTAAAACCTGGTTGACAAAGATAAAAAAGTACATATTAATCACCCGTATCCCAAGATTCCACTAACATTTTTTGCTGGGGCATCACTTATATTTCTTAAAATCTGTATCCAAATGCTTTTTTCACTTTTTTTTTTTTTGCCTTAGCATGTGTGCGCACATGTGCATGCATATATGGTTGTTTTTCTCCCTTTCACTCATTATAACATTAACTTTCTTCTATTTCTGTGAATTTTCCTTAGCATTTCAGCAGTTAGGAAGCAAACTTAATTATTAACATTGCTGTCTATCATGTCTTTCATTTGTTTTTCTAATAACTCGTCAACCTGCCATTTAAAAATAAATGTTTCATTTTAGTTTGTGCAGTTTACTATCCTTTCATATTATTGATTTAATGGAAAGTGTTTCATGTTATGTAATGTGAAAACGCTGTTTCTGTTTCTGTTTTCCAAATATGCAGTAGAAACATTTCTGCTGTTCCACATTCTTTTATGCAATTCTATTTTTTCACATCTAGTTGTAAAGCAGTATTAGTATTTGAAATATCATTGTCTCTGATTAACTTAACATTCTTCATTTCCACAGAATGTATCTATTTGCCTTTTCTTTCTTCCAAGTTCTAGAACTATTTAGTTCTTCAGTTATACACTAACTGCTTCCAGGTTTTTTGGGGGTTTTTTTCTGCCTCATTTGTTTCATGTTTTATTTTGCTGCTTTCTCTTCTTTTAGAAGATGGTAAGAAATGAGCTGGGGATGCAGATAAGGAGTAAGTCTGAAGTGGTATAGCTGAGACAGGTCATCATAGTCATGAGTTTGAAATTCCAAAGTGGGGAGTCTTTCGTTCCAAGGACGTTTTTACAGCTGTATTAGATCTGGCCCTGAATTATGTTGACTATCTTCATAGCAGTGAAATTGTGCTGTGTTTTGTGTTTGTGACTAAAACAGTGTTGAAAACATGCCAATGTTTGGGCTATTGCTCAGCAATGCTTGTGTAGGATCAGGGCTGTCTCTCCCATTCTGCCCACATTCCCATACCAGCAAGTAGGCGTGAATTTGGGAGAGGACAGAGCTGAGACAGCTGACCCCATATAATGTATAACATCAGGCCCACGAATAAAAGTGGATAGAGGAAAAGAGTGAGATAGGGAATGTATTCAAAGCTGTTTATCAGAGACTGCTGGTCTGCTTGTGGGTTTTGGTGAGTGGTTGCCTTAGTATATATTTTTTTAATCCTTACTTATTGCACTTTATAATTCTCACTTTTTTTTCTTACTTATTAAACTATCTTTATGTTGACCTACTGGTTTTCCTCCTTTTTTCCCTATTCTCTCCCCTGTCCCGCTAGGGAAGGAGTCAGGGGGAAGTGAGCTAGCAGCTATGTGGGTCCTTTCCTGGTGGATGTGGTCAACCAAAACAGCAAGATAGAAGAAAAATACATTAAGAGCACAATCTGAGTTATGGAGTTTTGAGGTTTGAGGGACTGTAGTACTTTTAATGAGAAGCAAGCCAGGGAAGAGGCATTTGTCCATCCACAGATGGAAGGAGAAGGAGGACAGGATGAGAAAACTGTGACTGTTTAATAGGAGTAAAGACAAAGACAGAATCCTTGTGATGTCCAGGGAGGGACAAGAGGCAATGAGGACAAACTGAAATATGAGACGTTTCATATAATTTATGACAAAAAGAGAACATTCCAGTTACAGACTAATGTGCTGAAGGCTAATTCCTCATATCTGAGTGTAAAATGACACTATAAAAATTGGTACTGTAAATATCAATTAATAGTATCAATAGATGGTTAATTCAATACTCACAGCTCTGCTGGAAACTGGGTGTAAAACAATTGCCTTTACACAAGTGCTACTTTGTAGTAGGAGTGCTGATAGATTAGTTTCTTTCACAAGTATCAAAACCAACATTTCAAGATGACTCATTGTCCTGATTCAGGCTGCTTTTTAAGTGCAACTTGCTGGTTTCATTTCTGGCTTTTTCATTTGCTGACAGTTTTGTAGGTAAGAGTTTGTTTGTATTCTTCTGTTGCAGGCAGACCTTGGCATTCAGTGAGCAGGCCTGATTAGTCTTGTCTACTGAGATTATTTGTTAATTGTTGCTATTCATGTAATCAAGGAAATCTTGATTGCTTGCTTAAAAATAAGAAATAGGAGCCATCTATCTCTTTTTTTTTTTACATATGAGTGAAACACTACACTTTAAAAAAATATATTAGCTTCCTCTTAAGACAGCAAATGCAACATGAAATTTGGGAGAGATATATGGAGCACTTAAGCTTTTGGTTACTGTAATAGAAAAGTAGAAAAGTAGATGATTTTCATTTGATTAACTTAGTGACTTTAAAAACTTGCTTACTGATTTACTGTCTGAAAAAAATGTTCATGGATGCTTTGTAGTGTAGCATGGGTTTCAATCTGAGCTGAAGAGAATAGTTTTTGGTGTGTAGGTGCATGAAGAGTGTGATCTCTGTAGTGCACGATACCTCCCTCTGTGGATTCTCATTAGCCGAACATAAGGAGACAGTTCTGCAAGAGTGGCAGTACACACAGAACTGTTGCATGAACAGGCAGTGCTTTAGTGCTTTTCACCGTTTTTCTGTACTCTCACATTGCACATGATGATTTTTCATCTGTGAATATTTGAATTTTCTTTTTACTGTAAAGATAGCTTGGGGTGTATTAGTGTGAAATACTGAATACTGCATTTTTCTACATACAATTGAGGGTCTCAGACTATCCCACTGAGAAAGAAAGTGGTGATTATGTTAGACATCTTCAATAACAGTTACATTTCTTTATAAAAATACATAAAACTGTATTGTCAGAAGTACAGAAGGGGTTCACAAGTCTGCTGCTGCTGCTTGTTCTTGTTGTGCTGCTCTTCTGCAACATGACTCTTCTAAAGACCCTTCCACATTCCTCAGTGGATCTCAGCCACATTCCTGTCTACCTTGGCCTGAAGCAGCCAGATGTCTGCCGCCAAATGTCAGATACCTGCTCCAATGGAGTTACCTGACTTTTCCCAACAATATATTGAGGCTGTGTCTAGCAACTTCAAGTCGGTTTTATCTGTCTTCAGCGATGACCAGAATTAGTACATACTGCATTAAAACCCAGTCTTAATGCAATGCTAAAAGCATCCTGTAAACGTTTTCCTGGGATGTCAGCAATACCAGCACACTGACACTAGGGACTACATCCCACATTAAAAGGCTTTGGTTGACAATTCGGCTGAAGTGCAATGTCAACAACGCTGGCATGCTGCACAGAGTCATTTTGCCCTACACAGTGACCCTACAGACTGTGTGCACCCCGGAGTCTCAGCACAGCCCCTTCCCAAGTAAGTAAATAAATTGGATGTAAACCTCCTTCCCCTCCCAAATATGAGGAGCTCATATTTTCATAGCTCGTCCTGAGCGATCTGGCTGTTATTGCCGGCCCTGTGCTTTTGATTTGGGATAATAAATAACCAGATTTGACCGCCTGTTTCCCGTGTTTGTAAATTTGCATAATACTGGAGTCGGACCGATGGGAATTAAGTGCTGCTCGGGTTTCGTTCACCTCGCCGGCTGGATAAAAGCCCCCGTGGCTCCCCGGCCACCCTTTTCCAGGATGAATAAAGGCACCCGCGGCACACCGCTCACGTTTCGGGTCCTTGCCGCCAGGCTCCGGGGGAGGGGCGGGCACGGACGGGCACAGGCGCCGGGGGCGTCGGGACCCTGTCGCAGCGGCGCCGCCCGCTGCCGCCGCGGCTGCGGCACTGCCGGTGCCGCTCGCCCGCGCCCGGGAGCGGAGCGGAGCGGAGGAGCGCAGCCGCCGCCGCCGCCGCCGCCGCAGCCGCTCCCTCCCCGAGGCGGCCGGGGGCGGGACACCGCGGCAGCCAGCGCCGCTGTCAGCGCCCCAGGGGCTGAGGGGCCCTGCCGGCCGCGGGCAGCCGCGGGGGGCAGCGGAGCGGAGCGGGGCCGCTCGCCGCCGAGAGCCGCACCGGGGCGGGCGCCGAGCCGAGCCGAGCCGCAGCAGCAGCAGGGGCACCGCGCCCGCAGCGCCGGATCCCCCGCGGCGGTGAGTGAGTGAGTGAGTGAGTGCGGCGGGCAGAGGGCGGCCCGGGGCGGCGGCGCTGCGGGGGCCCGTGGCCCTGAGCCCGGCGGGGAGGAGCGGCCGCAGCCGCCGCGCCGGGTGAGGCAGCCGCGAGTGCCCGGGTCTGCCGGGGGCAAGGCGAAATGGGTCCATTTAACAGGTTGCGCCGGGCGTGTGGTCCGCGGCGCTCTTGGCGCCCGCGTTTTTGGCTTTGAGGTAGGTAGGAGCAGGATTTTTGTTAGCAGTTTGTCACTGCTGCTATTGCTAATATTGGCTTCTGGCGCTATAAAACCCTTCCTAGGAAGCCGCGTCTTCAGCTGGGTGTTTGATCACTCTCGGGTATCCGGCAGCTGTCGAAAATACCAGGACATGTAGTTGTTTATCTCCAGCCCCATTCGGGCTTAAACATGGCTCATACACATAAGGAAATACCGAAACTTTTCTTAATGGTAACAGAACGAAAGCAGAACAAGAAATAGCTTTAGGCATCATTATGGCTCTAAAGGCAGTTTAATCTCCCCGGAGTGGTATTTTCTTAGACAACGACCCTTACTTTAAATCACATTTTTTTCATAAAGTTTTTCAAGGACCGCCACTTCTTGTGCCAACTTTTTAACTCCGTAATGTGGTATTTTTTTCTTTTTCGTATGTTTTTTATGGATAATGGGACATTATTCCTTTCTGTTATTTACTGAATGCATTGTCTGAATCTGTCAAGAGGTTCTTTTGTCCTTTTCATTTAATAGGTACAGGATTCCTTGCACTTTTATTAATATAAATTGGGTTATGGAATTAAATAATTTTGGGACTAACTAAAGGGAGGCATTGAAATTCGTGCCATTTCTAAGTTTGCAAGTCCTAAGTTTGAAGTCCAGGAAGGGATGAGTAATTGATCGGGGGTTTAGGTATTTTGTGGGGTGTTTTTTGTTTGTTTGGTTTGGTTTTTTGCTGCAGGGCATATGACATTTGCAAAAATTTGTATCCTTCAAGGATCATGCTGTAATAAACAAGCAGTATTACTAGACACATTTTTTTTCTTCCTACACACTGTGTCACTTAAATAATTTTGGTGTTCTACAACACAAAGGCCTTCTATCTTTGTGCAAACAAAGTGGTTCAAGAGGATGAAACAACTAATTGGTTGTGAATAAAAGAAAAAGAAATCAAATGGTGAACAAATAAAATGTTGACTATACTCGGTCGCATTTTTCTATAGCAGTACTTAATAAGTAAACAGGTTTCAAAATACAATTTTTGTATTCATACAGAACAGTCTGTTCTCAGGGTGTCTTATTTTATGGTTTTGAAAATATGCTTACCTATAGGTGTAGTCCCTGAAGTCAATGAAAATATTTATACAGGCTTATCTGACTTGCAAGAATTCATTCTAGAAACTTTTCCAACATGTTATTCTTTCATGTGAGCGTAAGTTTCTGATGTTTCTGGGTCATATGCTTTTAAGCTTCTTATAGAAGACCTTTGCACTCCTGGGCTGTTCCATCCTTCTTCTACATGGAGAAAGATTCCATTTAGGCTTAGCATGAACATTTGTGAAATATGTGCTGTATTTTTTGTGTGGATGGCAAGGCAGTCTGGGTTTTAGGTAGCCTGGCATGTTCTTATAATCATTATTTTCATGCCCCGTTGTGGAGGAGGCATAAAAGCAATAGTATATTTGAGTCTGAACATCCTGTGCCACAATGTATATATGTTTGTTTTTTGTTTTTACATTGGAATAGGGAGAAATTTCAGTTTTTCTTTACCTGGATCTAACAATGTCTTTTGATTGAAACTTTCATTTCTAGTCAAGTCTAAAGTGTTAAAAATTACTGATGACAAGGTTGCAATGATTTGATTTTTGTAATGTGCAAGTCTCTCCTAAGCTCTGAGAATTTGGGATATATATAACATTGTGCATTTGTATCTTTACATACAGGCAAAACCCAGTTCATCAGTATCTGAGAATGGATAAAGACTTCCGCTACTACTTCCAGCACCCGTGGTCTCGCTTAGTTGTGGCTTACTTAGTGATCTTCTTTAACTTCTTAATATTTGCTGAGGACCCAGTATCTCACAGCCAGACAGAAGCCAATGTTATTGTTGTTGGTAATTGTTTCTCCTTTGTAACAAATAAATACCCTGAAGGAGGAGGCTGGAGATTCCTGAAGGTGTTTCTGTGGCTCCTTGCCATTCTCACAGGACTGATAGCTGGGAAATTTCTCTTCCATCAGCGCTTGTTTGGTAAGTTAAAAGATGCATCTGCTGACTTCCTGGTAATGGCTTTTTGACTTTTCATTTTAACTTTCTACATGTGGCAATTTTATAAACTTTGCTTTTAATTGCTTCTACTGTTCAGAGCTGTATAGAACTCAGTACATCAAAGCTTACACCATCATGGAAACTAATGCTATAGCATAATTCTCAATGATTTCAGTCAAAAGAGGATAAAAATAGTGAAAGCTGACATGTTTAAATATGTGGGAGGTCAGTAATTTTCAATTTTTCCATATTACAAATGTATTTCTTTGCACCTTCAGACCAGTGTTTATGTCTTATTATGTAACTTCCTCAGCAATTTGAAGCAAAGGAATTCTTCCTTGGGGTGGCACTCTTCATGTCTTGTCAAGAGACACTTAAGTGGAAGCAGAGGTGCTTGTAAGTGTTAGCAGAGCTGTGCTGAAGAACTCCCATGTGAAAATGGGAATTCTAGAGTGGTAGGACCTGTCTCTGCTTTAGTACAAGAGCAAATCAGTAAAATGGAAAGGCGAGAAATGGGGAAAAATACGACAGTAAATGTTTCCATACACAAGATACTACTTAACTGAGGAACATACTGGACATGGACTAACTGAAAGCAATGAAATGACTCTGGAATAAATTCTGAGACTGAGAACTTAATGTAAATATATAGAGATACAAAAATATTCATTTTTGTCTTAACTTACATGTAGATAATGCTGTATCTGAAGGCTCAAGGCTGTCTCTGTGTTCTAGAGATAACAGGAAATCTTCAGTAGCAAAGATTTCTTTGTTCCTGCCAGTTGCACTACTCTTTGAAACATCTGATTCTGAGTGTGTTGCTGCTGATCTAGATGGACAGCTGCCATATTCTTACACTGGTAGCACTGCAGGATGGATAGTTATTGGAACACCTGGAAGCACATGAGCAATAGGCCATTTCCTTAGACTGTCTCATTCTATTAAGATCAAGAGAGAGTCACTATTGTTTCAATAAATCAAATGTAAAGCTGTTGTGTTGAGGAATGAACAGGTAAAGCCACATTAAGAGACTTCTTTCAATGCAGACTTCTGTTGAAGCACTTATTCTGAAAAATAATTAAGCATCGTGGAGATTATTCAGCTATTTTACCATAGTGTAATGGTAAATGTAAAACGTTCCCATAAAGAAGACATTGTACCTGGAACAAGGGCTGTCACAAGAATGTTTTCAATTCTGCCTTTGCCAACTGAGAAATTATTTTGTTAAACTGAAGACATTTGAGGAAAAATGATGAAACTGATGATAAATTTAGAAAATTAGCCCAATAGTGAGAGGATTGAGAGGATAAAGGGAAGGTTAGAGAGTGACTTGCTCAAATTTGAAGGGCAGAACTTTCAGTTCAGCATATGCAATGCAAAGTCCAATGCTTGGAAGTGGCAAATAGCCAGCTTTTTTTTTTTTTTATCTGAAGGACTATACAGTCAGTATAGGACCTCATCAAGACATCAAGACATGCATTTTTCTTTTGGAGAACACATTTTTCTGACTAGAGAGTAATTATCTTCTATCTAGGTGGGTTATTACGATAATACCCTGTGGATTTGTAAGTGAATATCATATGTAGCTAAACATAAATTTTAAAGTGGCTTGATTCAGTCTTACTGCCAAACAGAGAAGGTCTGTCCAGCCTTCTAGTGTCTGCTGCTTTGTGCCTTTGTGCAGTTGCTCAGTGAAACAGGATAGGCAACTTACCCATATTAGCAGTACCCATCTTTTATTTCTGTAAGGATCACGTGTTTGACCGTACTGGCGTTTGAGGCAGCACTTAGATGGGGTCAGCATTGACAGGTAACTAACGGGCAAGAAATTCCTAACCCTGAAGGCTGTGCTAGTTTATGGATATTTGTGGCTGTGGTCTGGGCAAGCAACACGGGCGTAGGTACAATCTGATTTGAGGCTAGCTGCTGCATATTGAGTTTCATGGCAATTCGAGCCAATGTAGATCTGTCACAACCCTACCCTCCTAATGCCAGCCACATGAGTGTGGTGCCTCCCTTGAGCCCGTGCTGCTGTTGATGTGACAATGCAGCAAGCCAGCTCAGGCAGCCAGTCTCATGGAATATCAGTCGCTTCTGCTGTCGTCTACAGCAGCTCCTTGAACTGATTGATCACTTGGGTGCCAGTGCTAATGAAATGGCCAAGGACTGTGCAGCCAAGATAGCTGGGGGCTGTGGCAGCCGTGCCTTGTGTTGGCTCCAGTGCTGTGCACTGCACCCACACGGTGTGTCAGTGGAAATGTGCTGCTGCTTGTGATACGCTGCGAGCAGATGGCAGGCAGTGTGACTGTACTGCTGACTGATGTGGCTGTGTAGCTGCTGTGGATAGAGGTTGCTTCGATGGGAATGTGAGTTTACAGCTTCAGTTATCTCTGTGTCTCCAGAAGATTTGTACAGCCCATGCTGGAATATTTTCTGCCTGCTATTAGCTACTACTTTAATGACTTCATTGCCTAGAAATCACTTCTTTTATTGAGATCCTCATCGAATACATCCTCTGGATCTTCTGGCATCAAGCAGTTGACGAATTCATCCCTTTATTGTTTTTAATTTCCCTAGTCTATTTTTCTAAGTAGCTTGCATTTTTTTTTATTTAACTTTTTTTTTTTTTTAAGGTATAATTGCTTAGGACAACTCTGGTTTTAAATCCTTGTTTATTTTTTTTTTTTCTCTGCTAAACTCTGTAGAGGAAATTGTGACTGGTTGTTTCTTGTGGCCTGTGTATAACTTCTGCAGTCAGGAAACCAAATAGCACCAATCTCCCCTGTCAGGTCTTGGCTCACTGTGTAGGCTGCAAATTGAAAATGAAAAGGATTAGTCTCCACATCTCACTTTAAATGAAGAGGAAAGGAAAGGATTTTCTTTCTTTATGCCCTTTGTGCTTTTTTGTTCCTTGTCTTCTGTATTTCTTGCTGCTGAGTTTGCATAGGAACTAGAAAAATAGTGTAGCTAGAACTGTATCATAATTTAACTGTCTCTGACAGTCACTGCCTGATAGCCATGACTGTCATGGACTAAAAAATAAAATAAATATGTTCAAGCATCTTATGTATCTAAAAGGGGAAGGAGACAGGTGCTGGAAACGTGATTTAGGCTTCATCACTCTGAGTTTAGAGAGAGATAAGGGAGTAGGTAAACTCTTTTGATGAGAAGTAGAGATCTCAACTGGAGCACATAGTGGGATGTTTTCTGTTGCAACCTTTGAGCAGTATCATCTTCAGGGTATCCTTCAAGACACTACTCATGACTTAAAACAAGATTAAAAAACAATTACTTCTCCTGTTCTTCAGTCAAGAAATGTCTTACTTAATTTGATAAACATCTCCCACAGTAAATATTTCTGTGGAAAATAGCCCTTATCTAGTACATTCTTTATATCTTCGTGGCATGTGGTCAGAACAGGTAGAATTTAACATTGTCTTCTGGCTGTTATCCACTGTATTATTTCGATCCATCACTAAGCATACATTATATCTGGTTAGGTATTGTGTTCTGCAGTGATTTTTATTTTGCAATGGAAAGTTAAAGGTCATAGAAGAATACTGAAAGTTTGGGGAAATGAAAAATAAAGATACCTACCCCTGGTTTGTTTTTTCTTTCTGTATGAGAGAATTACTTAAGATAAGGGAAAGCGATAATTTCTTGATTAATTTTCTGCTTTATTTAAATCAGAAAGAGCTTACAAACTGACCCATTTGATGACACTGCATTCAAAACATGCATTCGAATCTTGACTTATAAATAAATTCCTAAATAAGCATTTGCCTATTTTTCATATTGCTCTGGGGCATTGCATGAAAAATAACACAGTGTTTAAGGTGTAGAAAATGTATATTTTACCGGGTATCTGCTCAGCATACGCACAGTTTGTCTTCTGCACTACTTTAGACCTAAATTCTGAATTCAGGAGGATGGGTTTTGGCCTGAAGTTCAGGCTGTGCATTTTGCATCAATATAGATAAACATGATCTATCATGTAAATTTAAAATAGTCTTCAATTTGAAGAGATTATTAGCAGTATGCATAAATGGGCAATATACTTGGACAGATTTTTTTTTGGTCCAGCATTTTTGCTTTGACTGGTCCTTATGTGCACTAATACTTAGCTTATGCTGCATATTATATACATCAGTTTTTTAAAACTTACTACAAAACATATATGTAAAGATGTAAAAACCTGATAAGAGAGACTGTATTTGTATTTGTATTGTACTTGTATTTGAATCAATTGTCAATGAGTGTGCTTAGATTTATACTTGTAAGTTCCTTTCTAAATGGTGTGGATGGAAAAACTAAATACTTAATGTGTTATAAAAAATTACAGAAAGCAAGGTATATATAACTAAATCTGTATTTCTTAAAATGGAGGAATCATAATACAGCAAGTAAATTAGAGCTGTTATATAAATGTTGAATTTAATGGGTTGCTCTCTTACAAATGTTCACAGTATGCAGTTTGCTTAAAATTAAATTATAGTCTGAGCTTCATAGACACTGGGGTAAATGAATAAAGCACTCATTATAGGAATTGCACTTAACTGTGGGTGCACACAAATGTTGCAGATTTTTTTAATGGACAGTAGTGCCATGCTGGGAGCAATTTCATGATACAGGGTTTCAAACAAAACACCCACCAAGGTTATGCTGTCTGAAAACATTACCTCTTTTATCAAACGTCTTATCTGGAAAGCTCTAAAAGATCATGCAGATATCTTAAAAGCAGACTCTTCAGTGTCTGCTTTTATGCTGAAATGTAAGGGGTGTATTAACTGAATGAGGCTTGCAAGAGGA
Source organism: Acridotheres tristis (assembly GCA_037013685.1). Lineage (NCBI taxonomy): Eukaryota > Metazoa > Chordata > Aves > Passeriformes > Sturnidae > Acridotheres > Acridotheres tristis. The sequence continues at coordinate 30,573,846 of CM072885.1, read as the reverse complement.
AATTAGGCAGACTGGGATTTAGTCAGGATGATAGGGCACTACATAGGAAAAGTGGATATTAGGTAACGGGATAAATCCATGCAATACTACATATATAATTAGTTAGTATCCTGATATATTAGGGGTCATGTTAGTGTAAAATCTGGGCAGTGGTATTGCTCCTAGTGTTGGCATATCACTTTCATAGTGGTGTTTGTGAAATAGCTAATGAGCCATATGATCTGTTTTGTCAAAGAAGCTTCCCATAGATTTGTTAAGATTTTTGCCTGCTTGTTTTTCAGCCAGATTGTTTCCCGTTCTTGTTTGATGGTGGTGATAGGAACAGTTATGCCACCATCTGTAGAAACAAGTGGTGAGTGTATAGCAATACTTGCATAAAATTCTAAGCTGATTGATAGAGCGTATTCTTTTCTGTTGTCAGCTCTGTGTCTTACATTACAGTAAGGATTGTCACTTAATACTCAGTAGCTTTGTTCCAGCTCTTTCTTTTCCATTGATGACTTCAGCCTAATAGAAAGCAACTAATGTGATAGCTGGTAAAAATATTGTCTTCAAGAGCCTGTTCAGTATTTTAAAAACAATGACTAAGTTAATACTGTTGAAGGTATTCAAGGTCTGCTGTGATTTTGCCTCATGGTCAATTCACCTCTTTTGTACCAGTAAAATGTTGAAACAATACAATAAAATTATTCTGGTCCTACAAAATGTGTGCCAAGGGGCCAGTCTAACAGTTTGCTAATAATAACGCACAAATGACTGTGAGCAAGCATTTCTGAGAGCCAGAATCCTCAAATTAAAAAAAAAAAAAAAAAAGGCAACATAAAAAGATGCTCTCAGCCAGTGACTGAATGAGTTGCAGGCTCATCAGATTCCAGCTCTGGCAAGCTGACAGTAATTCAGATATCAGTTTATTTTAAACTTTACATCATTCATGAGGGACACCACAAATGACCTTTCAAATATAAATGAAAAGCATGCAAGTGACCTCCTAATTTCTTCTCTTACTCCTATTTTTAGAAGAGCCATGACATGTCACTGCTTCCTCTTTTCCCAGTCAATGAGAAGACTGCTGTTGTCTGCACTTAGCCTTAGTTGTGGAATCAGTCTTTGGGTAGTAAATTATGGAGTTTAATTGGAGAGATGCAGGCAATAGCTGCAAAAAGATTATACTCTCTTCGATGAAAACTTTGATTCTACTGGAGTTGCATATCCCACTCCCCGAGCAGTAGCATAAGAGTGCAAGAAGAGCTACATGTGTCAGATTTTCCATAATGGGAAAGCTCTAGATAATATTTAGCACCCAATGACTGGAAACTAAAAATAAGTTCATTGCTACTTCATATTGATGTGTCAAATCTGTGTTTTGATCTTTTTGACATGGCTTTCAGATTTTTCTTTCTGTTTGAAGCCGGGAGTGATAATGGAATGATGCCTGCCACTTATGGGAATGATATGTCTCCATTCCCCAATTTCCAGAAATAGAAGTGAGCTTATTCTTCGTAGATGCATCCTGATGGGCAGAGTGCAGGTGCAACCTAGTGCTGGGGCAAATTTCATATATCATTATCCCATACAACGTCCTCCTTGATAGAGAGGATATTAGTGTGGAACATCACCTTGCCATGTGCCTGGTGGAGAGTCCCTAGGAGAACGTGATTTCCTTGGTCATGCTGTGTCCTTTTGAAGGTCCCCTTAGGCTGTCAGAGTGGCATGAAGCTCCTTTACCTACAAATCAACATTTCTCTGATTCTGCTGGGACACCAAGTAGAATCCAGCCTGTGCACTCCCCCAGCCTGTGCGTCTGTCTTATAAAGTTTTATATATATATGGTTTTTTTCTTTTAATTCTAGAATAAAAAAACCCTCAACATATTCTGGTCCTTAAAAAAATTTGAATATGTTATCAGGATGTAAGAACTATTTAGCAAATAGTAGGTGTGGTGTGTACATTTCTCATAGATATTTTACATATGGCAAAAGTAAAAGAATTTGTGAATGTATTCACTAACCAGAGTGACTGTCAAGGAGAGGAGATCAGTAATTGTTCCCTATGACACAGGTAGGGCAGAAATGCAGGGTTTCCAAATATGTTTGCTGAGACATGAGAGGCACATGCCCTAATTTCAGATGCTGGAAAACAGAATTTTCTGCCTTCTTTTTCTCTTTTCATCAGAAAGGGCAATGCCCCTTTCCCCAATGAGTAACTCATGCCAGGGGATAGCAGGAACAGCAGAAACTCTCCTGCTCTGAGAATTCACACCATTCCTGGTGTCTTTATATGGGAAAGGAGTCTCCCAGGAGCAAGCTGGATATCTGAGTAGAGGTAGCAGCAGAGCCTAGAATTCAGTTTTCATCTGCAGCACTGGGGTATGATCTTTTGAAGTGGCCAGCTGCGTAGGGCTTATTATGCTCACTTATGTACATGCTAAATAATGTTTTCTATTTCTGGGGCACTGATGCAATGTCTGTCAACTATGAAGCACATTTTCGTTTTGTAGTAAAGCAAGTAAGAAATTAAATCTGTAAAAGATTCAGGTAAAGTCAAACATGCTAAACAAATAATGAAAAAATAATTAGGGCAGTGAGGGAGTAAAGAGATGAGGCAAGATGGAGAAAAACATTCCTAGAGAGTCACAGCAGCAACAATATTTAATTTTAGCTTACTTGAGTAAAAGGCCTAAAAATTGAGAGACAACAGTTTTAAATAACAAAACCTCACAAATATCCTGGCTGTTTTGCTAATCTGTGCTCGTAGATGCAAGTGACCAAAAATATGGATGTGTTAATTCACACCTGATGGTGTAATGTACTAGAAAAGGGAGGAGGAACTGAAAACTAATATTTTACGTGGAATGTCCTGATATTTTATATGGAGTTCCTGATCTGGGGAATTCAGGGCTTAGCACAACGTTCAATTTTGTGTCACTTTCATGCAGCAAATAAAAAACAAACAGTTTTCTCCATGCCTACCACTTTGCTTCATGCTATCCTTGATAGGTTCCAGCTGAGATTACTTTTAAGTGGTTTGGGGCTTATATCCCATGAGCCTTATCTCTGTGGCAGCCAAAGGTGGAGCAGTTTTTAGTTAAATTAGAGTCACTTTTGTATGAGTTGTCTAAATTCAGAGAGTAAAACAGGTAGTGCTACTCTCTTGGGGAGCTCTACAGATTTCCATCTCTTAGGCTGCAGATAAAAAGCAAATTTCTCTTGAGACTGTGTTTGTGCTTGCCTCGCTGGGGCACACCCCAGAGCAAACGCAGGCAGTCAGGGCTCTCTGCAGAGGTAAGGGCTACCAAGGCAGCCTGTGTGTACCCAGAGGATATCAGGATGCCACTCTGGGTATCAAACGACGTCAGAACTTGGTTGAGGCTCATCTAAGGCTGTGTATAAAAGATGAATTATTGATCCTTGTACTTCTAGATGCAGTTTGATATCCCAATACTTTTGGTGGTGTGGAATTGGTGTAGATCATATGCTTGTGTTTGTATATTTTGTCTTTCTCCTTTTTAATGTTGGGGTCTCCTTCAGACTTCAGACAAATGTTCAAATTCTAATTAGGGATGCATTCTGCCTTAATTTACTCCAGGAACGGGTTTAGTGGTGTTAGGTGTAAAATTAGACTCAAATATTATAAAATTATTTTCCAAGCTAAATGATTCTGTGATTCCCAACTTTACAAAACATATAGTTTGTGAGTTCCACCACAATTTCCATGCCTCACCTTCCAGCAAAACTAATTAGAATCCTGCTCAGATGGGATTTTGATTTGTTAGAAAATGAGTGATAACAGATCTGTTATTTTCATGCTGTGATAATGGTAATAGCAGACAAGGTCCAGCTGTTTTATGGCAGGGATAGCGGCTGCAATTACAGTCTGTGTAAACAACTGGCCAGAACCACAGTTATTGGAAGAAAATTAGCTTTTAACAGCAATTCAGACAGAAATATTTATCTTTCGACAGAGGAGCACCTTCTAGTGGTCTCGAGTGAACACGGCAGCTAGTTAAACATTTCTCCAAATAAGGAGAGCAAAATATGCTAGATAAAGAATAGCAATGCATATTTCTGTACACTATTTTTATGATTAAATTCATAATTAATTTAAAACGAAGGAAAAAACCAAGCATATATTGGAAAAAATGAAAACATTTTTGAATTACAAAATTTTCTGCTCCTCCCCTTTTCCCTGCTGACCTAATAGTTTACTAGCTTTTTTTACAGTTACCTTGAAAGAGTACTTTTGTATGTTCTACTTGTAACCTACTCACCCTTTTGCTTTCTTACTAATGAAAATTTGTATTCATTACACACCAGCTCCAAAGGAAATTTGCCATGGAAATACTACTTTATTCAGTTTCACTGATTATTATAACACAATTTCTCCAGCTAGAGTAATCCTAGTAAACATAGATCTTGAAATGTATTATTGGCCCTGGTTACTTTTGCAAATAACATAGTATCAAATGATTTAAAATTCAGTTTTTCCTAAATTACTGCTAAATATAGGAGCTATGACAGTTTCGTCTCATCTGTGGTCTCTTTCAATCTGTATGTAGTAGATAATCCTTTTTGGACATGATTATATAGTGTACATAATACAAATGAATGATGTACTATTTCTAGAAAGGCAAATTAGGATTAATAAGCAATGCTTAATATTTTATCATTGCAGGATATTTGTGCATTGGTGGAAGCTAAGCAGATGAAACATATTCATACTTAGATTTTCATGACATTTCTCTGAATTTTTCAGTTGAGTGAAAAATGTTAAGTGCAAAAATTCAGATTTTCAGGTGATTAAAAGAAGACATAGCTATTCAATTTTGACTAGAAACATTTAAAATATATTCCTGAGTTATCAAAGTAGGGAACTTGACATGTCTTTTTTGAAGAAATTTTTCATCATTTGGAAACTTCAGCCCATAATTGAAATAAGTCTTGCGAAGATTTGAAAAAATCCCCATGAAAGCTAATTTTGTATCATTTGTTTTGGTGATGCCATTATAAAATAGGTTTGTTGAAATAGTAATTTGGCATCCTCCATCCATGCTAGGAGGGCAAAGGGGTAGTAAGACAAAGTTGATGGAGTTCTGGGGTTGTCAACCACTTCTGTAACCACAGGAACAATATTCTGGAAAATATTGCAAGTGCTACACAGTCACTTGTAAGAAGTAGAACTGCTAACCATAAGCCTGGTCCAAGTCTGGCAGAATAATAATTAGCATTCCTGTGTAAATCTGTGCAGATTGAAGCACATACTAGTTCTGACATAGAACTGGATTAACTGATTGTCTCCCTTTTTGATGCTCAGACAAGTGTTGATCTGGATGTTTATACAGCTGCCAGTTGTATATCTGTATGAGAAGTGTATAGCTTACAAAAAACAAATTTTCACCAAGTCTGGAAAGGCTCAGGTCTATGTGCATACCCCTGTATTCCACTGTGCGCTAGAGAGCATATTTTTTGTCACTGGAATATGCTTCCTCTCAGTCCCATAAAACCAATTCTCCACTTTGTTTCGCACTGGAAACACAGACATGCTCAGTAACCCCTGGAGTGCCTGTTTGTCCAATGTGTGAGTCTCCATAATAGATGGCAGAGTTGCAAATATTTATTGAAGACCAAAAAAAAAAAAAAACCTCATACTTAATTTAGTTTGTTTTCTGACTCAAAATTTTTTATAAATGTTTATTTTAAAGGCCTCTGTAGTAGATACATTGTAGGCAATTCTACTTACTATTAGAAATAAGCGTGTGAATTGGTTTCAGGAGAAAAGAACAAACAATATAGAAAAAGCCCTGATTATTCTGACAAGTTGTTGTGGAGCATCATCAAACTGATATTGAAGAACAGAGATTTCAGCACTTTCCTTCAGAGGTCAGCATCAGCATTATATAGGCTATAAATACTGCTATGTTTCTTTTATCTGCTATGAAGTTTGGATTCCAAAGAATTCAGAGAAGGAAAATGTAGTTTCTGGGGGCATGACATATATGGTGATAAAACATTTCAGCTCTAAAATTTTTTAAAATAAGAAGAATCATGAAATTGCTTACATACGTTAGGCAGTTAAAACCCCAGGTTTCTTAAAAATGCTAACAATTGTAAAAGAATAAAGAATGCAAAAATATAATTAAATACTTATATGCCCTTTAAGTAACATTTTTCAAATATTATGCAGTGAGGCCATTTTAAAAGAGAATGATTTTTTTCACATTAGTTTTGCAACCTGGGATTGAATCACATAGAATTAAAACACCTACACTTCAGGAACAAATGCGTTAGCATTTTCTGTTGCTAATGCAGTGTTTTCAGTTAGTTCCCCACTAAAAAATGTTCTAAAACATTACAGGAAATCAATATCTGTTTTTACAGGTTTCCTTTTTTCTGCATCAGCACAATTGTCTAAACCTGAAGTAATAACATCAGTAATAGTAAAGTCTAAAAATTATAGGCTAAATCTTTATAATGGAAATTGAGAAGTGCAGAAAAATTCAGAATTAAGCCTGCCTACACCCTAATTCTGGCACAGCTTTAAGTCTTCCCACACTATCGGCATTTTACAAGTCTTCCAAATCAGCAGTCTGAAATATTGCTTCAAGGTAATAGCAATGACATTAACGTAAAGCAGAGATGTGGTGCCTTCAGGACTCCCACTGCAACGTTTGGTATGGCAGATGACACTGACCATCACCACCCGGCTCTTATTTGCCTTTGGGTAACCCACTAGGAAAAGAAAATGTCAGCTCTTTCCTTGCATCATCAAAAGTCCAGCCTCCTGTTCTTGTTTTGGTATTAAAAAATGAATGTGCTTTCTTTTGAACAATTCTATTCTTTTCTTCTTTGAGAAATAGCAAGAAATCTTTAAAGGCTGTGTGGCATTTCTAAAATGGCGTTTTTTTCTCTAAAAAAGATAGACTGTTATGTATTTCACCTGTGTGCACTCACCTGTGGTTTCTGTTCAGATAAGGCCCTTGAGACCACCAAAATGAGGTAAGACAGGCTGCACAAGAAGCCCAGTGGAAAGACATTTGTCTGTGGACATCAGTCTTCTGACCAGTGTTGGCTGAACTGGTGGGAAACCGGAGATCCTAAGCTCCCTTTAGCACAGCATGTTCTGTGAGGACATCAGTTTTCTAGCTGGATCTGTAGCTGAGACCTTGACTGTTACCTGCATTTTACCTTAGACTGCAAAAGCTGAGAACTGCAGTGCTCCCTGATTAAGGTTCACCTTTCCCAGCTGGAGGAAGCCCTGTCTGTGCTGAGTCATGTGAAGTGGAAGGGACTGAGCCAGCAAGTGCCAAGCTGGGAGAAGTCCTGAGAAGAGAACTTGGGAGGCCTATAGATTTGATAGGTCCCTGCAGGAGGCCAGCACATCCCATCATCTCCTGATTGCAGGCTCCAGGCAGAGCACAGGGAGACTTGGCCACTCAGAGTCTTGGATGTCTCTCTAAAGCAGGAGCAGAGAAGCTACATTTCTTTACAAGGCAGATGATGGACCATATCACCTGCCTCTGCTGTGGTTCCTCCAGCTGTACAATCAGTCTAAGCATATTTTTTTCTCCTGCCTAAGGAGATTTGACTTCCACAGATGAAAGCAATGTAGAATAGTGAAGTATTTTAATAGAATTGTGGTATCGTTACAGTTTTTTTGCCAAGTGAGGTGATTCTGAGGCATGGCAAATAAAAACTTTGTTATCAGAATATCATTATATATATCTTGAAGATATCATTTATATATCTTGAAGAGAAACCAAACTTTTAGGCACGTCTGAACATTTTTATTTTAAAAAGTAAGCTCTTAAGCTGTCTTAATAAATTAACATTTCAGTAGTTTCTCTCTGAGATGAATGTATTGCAAAGAAAAATAGAGAATATAAAGATTGCTTTCCTTAGCAACTTTGGGAAATTTGTAGCAAAATTTATCCCTTCAACTTAGAGAATTTTGGTTTAACAATTTTTGCTTACCTAACACTGCTGAATGTACAATAGTAAATCAGAAAGTTGTTTCTCTGACAGCAGCTGAGCACATACATAAAAGGTCAAATCTTTCAGACCATGGTCTATCTTGTGTTCATTGAATGTATTAGGAAGATGTTAGAATATCTATATAAGGTACACAAAAGCTACCTAGACCTTGCAGTCAGTTTTGTAGGCTAATAAATTATTACAATAATGTGTTCAAACTCATAATAGTTAGGTATTTAACTGGATACCACGTCCTCAGATTTAACCCAAACAAAGATCTTTGAGAAACCAATATTGCAACATATGCGTCATAGTAGAAGATGCTTACTTTGGCTCTTGGCTGTTTAGTTTATTGCTCACTTATTGTACCAAAATGGAATAAACATTTAATTTCATTTGTTTGTGTCATTCTATCCAGGTAATATTATAATACAACATTTTAGGAGGATGTACTTCAAAGTAAAAATACAAGCAAGTAAATATGAACAGATGTCTTGTGCCTTTTAACTCTTACTTTGCAGAAAACTTTCGGTTTCAATCAGGGCAACGTTATCATTAGATCAGCCTAGTTGAACAAAAATGCTTTTTAAAACTATATTTAATTGATTATATAACCATTTATAACCAGGAAAACAAATTTCTAGAACCCTTATCAGCTACTAGAGTATATTCATTGCTGAGTATCATGAGAAACAGGAATAGTTTAGGGTAAGAGATGGAAGGATGTTTTATTTAAAGTTTATGCTGTGCTTTTAGACTCAGCCCAGGACAAAGGCATGGTGTGTGAGATGTCCAGGCTGGGAGAACAGCCAACAGAGGCACTGTGGCACAGATGTGTTTTGTAGCAATGCCCTTATCTGCTATTTTTCCTTCTGTTCTTCATTATTCAGGGTTGGTTGAGACTAATCTTATTAGAAGCATGAGGTTATTTCTTCTCCTTTTTCTCCTTTTTCTCTTGTTTGTATGAGCATCTTGGGACCTCTGTTATAGATAGCTTTATTGATAGATAATTAATGAGCTTTATAGAAATTGTGCACACAGACAATAGAGGTAAACAGACACGGAGGCATCTTTCCAATACACAATTAAAAATATTTTTCCTTTAAAGTAAGAAAAATTGAAATATTAAGAAATATAAAAGGAAAGAAGCAGTACTTAGAATGAGGCAAGTACACACACAGGCATGCAATTTTTCTGTGGGATTTTGTGAGTGTAGTAGTACATCCCAACACCTGTAAAGTGTTTCAGATTATCAGGACCGGATTCTTTTCTTGTCACAGACAATTTTAAAAAAACATTTTTCTGGATCTTATATGTATATATTTAGACAATACAATTGAAACATAGAACAAGAGAGACTGAATACCCATGTAGGTATAATTTTCTAATACAAGGAGAAAATTATATTAAAACTGTGGAAATTAAAGAATTAAGACTGTACAAAGTATATTAAAATCTATTTTGTCATCAGTAACTTTGAGCGCAAAGTTAACGTGCTCACTGATACACGGGCTTTCATAATTAACAAGGTAATGTGTGGAACTTGGCAGGAAAACAAGTCAGCAGGTGGCTGATTATTGGAACATGATCATTTTACCCATAGAGTATGATGAAAGAACACGTATTTAATGACTCTTGAAGGTGGATGTTCTGATGACTGTTGTGCTGGTTGAATGACTAAAATGTATTGTAGTCTAATTATCTTGGACTGTCCTGAAACTGTGATGCTAAGACCCCAAAGGAACAAGAGAAGAAGCATTCTGAGTAGTGGCATCTCTTACCCTTCGCGCAGCTCAGCCGCCTTTCTATTTCAGAGCTTTTTCGGTGCAGACTTCTCCTTGTAGAGAAGTTCAGAGTTCAAGGCAGAACAGGGGCTCCCCTAAAGCAGAGCACTAATAAGAAACAGCTGTAGTTGCCCGATGTTGGGGGAGCCCCTGCTGCCTGGGAGAAGACTTAGCACAGCTCTCTAATCCATGCCTGTTTATTTCATGAGCAGATTCACTGTGGCTCTGACTATCCTCAGGGACTTTATTTATTTTTTGTTTGTTTGTTTTTGGAAATGTGCTGCACTTTCCTGGGTTAATGAGGTCCCACTGCCGCTGGAATTCTATTGCAAGCAGCATTAAAATGAAGTACTTGTAGAAAGCCTCTCTGCAAATGCTCAAGCAGTTCAGCTGTAAGCATTCTGACAGTTATTAATTGCACAATCCCAATCACAGAAGCACTTACAAACAGATGAAGAAATAATTAACAGTAACTATAAGGAGTCTTCTCAACAATGCTCTTGCTGTATTTTTCTCGCCCAGAATTAAAGAAGCTACTTAGAACTTTTCATCATTTTTTATTCCATGTTGCATGTACATACAGATAGAAATATTGTTTCACAATAAATTAGGGTATGACAACAATATTTAAAATGCCAATTCTGTTAAGCTAGGAGCTGCTAGTGTTTCTTGTCATGTTAAATCTTACTCTACATTTCTGTGTATTCTTGCTTATTCAAGAGATATCTGTACTATATGGGAGACCAAATATGAAATGAGTCTGATGACACAAAGCCAAACGAGCAGTTGGAGATGCAATTCTTCGTAGACTGGTGTTTAAGTCATTGTTCACAGGGACAGAATGATGTCCCTTGCCCTTCCTGTCAGACAACATGAGTACTGGCATTTGGGATGACATTTTATACTTCTAATTCTTTGACAGAATGTCTTATTTGCGATTGTAAAAATGATTGGGTCAAGGCAACTGTTGATGCCGCAGGTGATCTTTGTGACTTTGTAAATGACACTTAATGTGCTTATATTCCCACAGGGTGGTTGACAATTAATTCTGTAAATTAGTATCACCATCATCATAACATGGTAAGGTATGACAGAAACAGCGAACACAATCATTGCAGCTGAAATCAGTAACAGAGGCCTAACAAGTCTGTTCCTTCTTTGCTGACGTTTACTGAATTGTAGTAATGCTCTCAGAGTCAACATATAGCATGTAAAGATGACTGTGACTGGAATTAGGAATCTCAATACAATTTTGGAGAATGTGAATGGCGTGGCAAATTGTAGTGGTTGTTGGGTGCTATCCAGGTAATTTATGATGTCGTGCTGTCTTCTAGCTACAACTGTGCAGTACACCTCAGGCAGCGATGCAATCCCTATGAAGATCCATACCCCAACGGTGCAGAACACAGCCTTGTCTTTGTCCCACCATGTCAATGAACTGATGGGATGAACAGCACCTATGTATCTGTCAAAACTGATGAGTGTCAGGAAATACACGCTTCCGTAGACATTAATACTAAAAAATAGTTCTATGATCTGATAAAACACTTGACTGAAATAGACAGCAAACTTCTGGATATTATAATATACTGAAAAAGGTGCCATGAGAGTCCAAGTAAAGTCACACAGTGCCAAATTAAAGAGAAATATGGTATTGGTAGTCCATGTCTTCATGCAGTAAACATAATGTCGTAGTGCAAGTATGTTGCCTAGGAATCCTGTTAATAAAGTGAAAAGGCAAACCAGAATCAGCAAATAACAGTACCACTCCAGATTAGGATTTCTGTTGCAAATGAAAGTAATGCATGTGCCATTCATCATCTGTCCATGGAATACACCTGAAGGGAAAAGAAAGACCAACAGCCTTTAAAATAAAAATTGAGTTGGATACATTGCATTTAAAATTCAAAAATAATAAGTTGAATTCAGTGTTTGAGCTAGTAAAAGAGTTCAGAACATAGTATAATATACAAACTCTCTTCTCTATCTGAAAAAAATGTAAACTCCAAGTAGGTAACACAGCTTACTCTACAACACCCACACAAGCAGATCTTCATGAGCTTATATGCAAAGCTTTATATGCTTTCCTCTCTACTATTTACTGTAGTGTACGATGGATGCGAGGAAAAAAGTGTACATTTTCAAGTGGGAGCAGTGTCCCGTGGCCACTAATGTGTTTGTATCTATCTTTGGAAAAAGCAGGAGAGGTGACAGGAGGACAGTAATTGCCCATGCTCATCCCATCATTGCTTTGATTGCCTTGAGCATCCATATGGGGCCTAGGGGCAAGTTTCATGTGGGCAGCTGTGCAGTGAGCTGAGATCAAGAAAACAGCATCAAGACAAAGGTTTTCAATCTAAAGTGCTAGACAACGTGCTTGTTTTAACCCTTTTTGTTGATTTTCTTCTGTAAATATTTGTCCCAGGATTAAAAGATTGTGCTTTGGTAGGGTTAGAGAATATTCTTTTTGTCTAACTTCACGGCCTACTTTGTATCAATTCCCATTATGGAATACGTGGAATATAGATCTGCAGTATATTTTCAAAGCACATTTTTAATGCATATAAAGTCTTATGCTTAATTCTAATGATTTTTTTACTCCTAATAAAACCAAAGGCTGGAATATTCTGTCAGAATGAGCTGTCACCAATTGCAGTTTGCTGTGTTTCTAGAAAATTTCCAAACGATGCCAAACTGTGAGGCCTGTCCAAGTTGAAGCTTTGTATGAGGATCATCCAAACAGCAATTTGTAGATCAGAGTACACTACAGTGCTTGCTAGGATGACAGAATAAAATTTTCATCACTACAGGCCACACTTTGAGTGGAAGAAAGGACCTTTTCAGGTTGTTATTGATTCATTGAAAATTTTGAAACATTTTCAACCATTAAGTTGGCAATAATTTTTTTTTCCTAATGTAATGCTTTACTTTCATGTCAAGTTTAATACAATAAGACTTTTCCAAAGGCATGTTCACATACATGGATCCACATATAACAAACAGAAGCTGCAGTGAAGACCTCCTAAATAAAGACTGCATTATTGTGCTTTGCAAATTTATAGTCCATTCAGTTAGCTGACAAAAAGCTGGTTTAGACTGTACTCAACAAAACTAAGGAAGGAAAGTGGTTTCTCTAGAAGCTCAGCAACAAAGGCAGTCAAATGACTTTCAGGAAATTATGTAGATAGAGAACCATCTGTTCTACTCAATGCATTTCACAGGTGGGGAGTGTTCGTTCTATAAATTTATTTTTTAAAGTATTGAAGCACTGGACTTTAACCTAAGGTAGCTATACGTTCCCTGCTCCTTAGCCTTTGTGAATATAAAAAATTGTGCAAACTGTGTAATTATTTTCTTCCGCTGAAATTTATAAGACATTCCTGTAAATTCTTAAAAATATGAAACATATCTAAGTAACATTTTCTCATGATATGTTCAATTAAAAGTAGTTTGAATAGGTTTAGGAAATTTATATTTTCTTAAAATCCTCTTGGCTAGAGTTTGTGTGTTCTTGGAATTAAATGGCATTTCCTACCTCTCTGCCTTCCTTTTCAGTACTTACATATGAAGGCACCAGACACCTGATTTCAAGTTGTGTTTATAGTATAAATAAGTCCTAACTGGCTACAAACAGTATGGCCATAGCTGCACAAGGGAATTATAATGCCAGGTTCCTGATCTTAAGCTTCTGGCCAAGGGCTGTAGGTAGGTCTAAATAGAGGGAGGCCAACAGCTGTGCCACCTGCTCTGCTTTGCTCTAAGTTGGGCAGATAAAGTCTGGATGTGCAGCCTTACAACTGTGTTAGGGCAGTCATAGACTTGAACAAAACAAAATCCCCTGTCTCCTTCATCACCTTCAGTTTACTGGGTTGCACTCAGGGCAGAGCTGTATGAAGTTGGTTTTGTAGCTGGAGGAGATGGGGCTGCCCAGCTGTGTAAAGTGCATTTGGAGCTCAGAGAGTCATTAGAAAAAATGTCTATCTGTGTAGGTATTTCCCCCATGCCTAACTTGGGACTCCTATCTGAATTTTCTAAAATGTTTTTCCTGTCTCCTGTTAATTCTTTATATTGTAGTAGAGCTTAGAGACCATAAATAAGACTAGATTCTTGAAACTGTGCTTTGCAATTGAAATTAGTGACTTACAAGGTGGACACAGGGGAGCAGGTGCAGAGATAAAAAGAACTTTTCCTGAGTTAACTTAATAAGCAAGAGGAAAATACAAGGCATCTGACCCCCAGCTTGGTGCTATTCCAGGATCTCCTGGTCTTCCATCAGAAGAACTTAAGTCCTTATGCAATCAAGGATGCAGTCTGACTGCATACAGGAAGACAGGCAGCATGCCCTGCTCTATGCTGAAGCCATTGGAGCTACCCTGATGTCCGGAAGATATGTGCTGTAATAATTTTTCAGAAGTGACATTTTTTTACATCAGACAATAGCAAATCTTCTGTCTTAGCTCCAACAGAATCACTCAAGTTACAGGATATGACTAGCACAGTTTGAATCCAAAATTTTGCATCTGTATTTTAAGAAAACTTTCTTTTTCTGAACATTGCAGCATTCACTTCTAAGTCCATGTATTCTTAAGCAAAGCCAGCAGACACACATATGCATATTGGGGTGGAATAAGCAGCAGCACCATGGCAATATAGTGTGTATATGTTGTTCGTGCTGTCTAAAACCAGACCAGCCAAACTTTTATGAAAGTAGAACTGGATTTCAAGGTTAAGAAATACTTCCCATTTATTGAGGTTAATTTTTCAGTTGAACAGTTTCAGTCATTGATGAAGATGACCTTGAGCACTAAGTGGGCAGAAAGAGCAATCCCTTGATAGCATGCCCAGAATTAAAGGAGTACATCTGATTCAATGAAGAGCTTAGTATTAGAATATTACAGATGTGTTCGGGAAATGGTTGAAATTTATGGTTTCCATCACTCATAATTAAGACAAAAAGCATGCTAAATGCATAGGTAAGAACTTGCTGTTTCTCTTGGTTCTGCTTCTGCAATTTAATGAGTGCAACCATCTTATGGGCTGTGGATCTAAAGATACTAGACAAGCTTTAGTTTTTAAAAAAGTGACCTGTCTGACTTGATTTTTTGTATCTGCCTATTGAGTTGTCTTTTCTCTTGGACTGAAAAACATCCTGGTTGATTACTGCCTGGTTTGTTGCAGGACCCTAAATGCTCTTCTACCCTGTGTTCACTTAGTACCACTGATGTGGTCTCCAAAGCCTTGGAGCAGATAAAAGACTTGTTTCCAGTAAAAAATTACGTTTTGAGGAAACTTCTGGTGGAGCTAGGAAACACTATGATAGGAGAATCTTGATTGATTTTTGTATATAGTTAATTCACAGTTTATAACATGTAGTCATTCATATGGCGTTTAACTTGCATTTGCAAAGGTCAATTAGGCTTAACACATTTATTTGAGATTTTTTAAAGTATATAATTTTTTATGTGTAAATATATCCTAATAACCATGTTCATCTGTGTCATACCTGTCAGGGTTTATTTTACATTTTTAACAAGTTCATAATAAGCAACTAATTTTTCCTGAAGTAAAAAAAACAACAGAAAAGAAAGTTTAGACAAGTCAAAAGCTTATTTTGTGCAATATTATCCCTCATCTACTCTCTTTGCCCTTTGCTACTTTTTGTTTACTATTCTTTATAGTAAAAGCCCTAATTTTACATGAACTGTTTTATTTTTCTGGAATTGCTCTGAGAATTTTGTTGGGCTGTTTGGAATTGTATTTTAAGCTAGTACAAGTCTATTCCAGTTACTAGATAGGTTTTCCAAATTTCTGACCATTTGTACTCCATAATATTTCTGTAATGTGTGCTTTCAATGTGTAACCTTTTAGCTCATTCTATTAGAAAAAAACAAGCATTATACAGAGTCCTAGGTCTTGTTATAAAAAATAACAAGCATTATTTGCAATTTTTACTTTAACAACTTACCTGTTAGGTAATCATCTGATGCAATCCATTTTTATTTCAACTGAATTGATATGAAAGGATATATAAAGCAATGTGAGCATTAGGTGGATCATTTAACAGATTCTAATTTAACTGCATTTAGCATATTATACATACTGGGAACAATAAGTAATATCTGCAGAGTTTGTATGCAGTTAGGTAAGAAGATTGTGCTAGTATCCAATTCCTTTCATTTTTATATATCAGTATTGTGATTAAAGTACTGTTTCTTTCTTTCAAAAATTATGTTCATGAACCCTGCTTGAGAGTTAGTTGAGTCCTATATGGCAAACACATGCTAAGTAGAAGGAAAGTTGAAAGTGGAAGAATTTGCCTACTGAAGACAGTGTTTATGAAACTATTCTTGTAAGAATATAACATTTATACATATTTGTAGGTATTAATCACTGTATATTAGCTACATAGGAAAAAGCATTGCTTTGGGGAGTACAGGTGCAATGAATATTTATGAAATCTTTCTCTTACCTGTTTTAGAAAAGTTGGAGTTATCTGTTTTCCAGAAGTCTAGATTCCAGGCTGTGTTTTTTCTCTCCATTAATCTTGACCTCCTGAAGTCACAACTCTATTTTGTGAATACTGTTTATTATCCAAGGTGTTGGTAATATTCCGTATGCAATGGCAGCTGTTCAGAGAGTAGGTATCAAACTGCAAGGGAAGTATCTTTTATCATTAGGCCCCTCCTCTCAGTAAGTCAGGATAATGTGCTATTGCCATAGCAGCCTCTGCTTGCTCTTTAGGGAAGGACAGACATATGGGACATCCTCAGTCTAGCTAGGCCTGGGGCTGTCATGCTTTCCAGCAGGGAAAGCACAGAAGAGTACAGGAGCTTGGGGCAGGTATATGTGTATTTGCACTTCCTCTTTCCTCACCTTTCTTCACTCACAGAATCCTTGTTGCTGCCCTACTGCTGGACTGGTCTGTGGACCTGTGTTGCTCTTGCCCCATTGTAGAGCTTCATTCAGCCACCCTATACACACCTGTCACTTCTCCTGCCTCATGGTTCCCACATCATCCTGAAGTCTCAGCTTTGTCAGAGAGCTCTCATCCTCCAGTGCTTAATCCAGAGCTCACATCCTACCTTTTCAGCCCACAGCCCATGTCTGCTCCAGGTCTTCAAGTCTTCTTCCTCCAGACCTGCATCTCCATCTTCAGCAGAAAACATCAGTCCTGGGATCTTCCTGTCTGCCTAAATGAGCACTTCAAATTTTCAAACAGCTTCCCCCTGTATCCAGCTCTAATCAATGCTAAATGTGGACTTGGTAGTTCAACAACCAGCTCAGAGAAATTGCCTCCATCTCAGACCATTTCACTTCTCAGTCCGCTATATCACTTCTCTTGACACTTCCTGTCCAGCTCCTCATATTACTTCTGTTCTCCCTGTTATGACATCTTCTAGCACCAGGCTGCACTGTCTCCTTGTTAGATGCTGTCCTTCACCTTGCTGTTTGAATTATCCATTGTCTTCCTTTACTCCCTCTTGGCTTCTGCTGTGGCACTCTCAGCTTTGCAAAAGCAAATTCCCATCTCTTGTGCTGGTGAAGTTTTCAATATTCTAAACAATTCTCTAAAGGTAAGAGATGACGGAGAAGAAAAGCTAGCCCAGGAAAAATATGTTTTCATCAAAAGTATCTGAGGTTTCTCCTAACACCAGTGGTGAAAGTAAGCAGAGCTTCTTTTCAAGTGGCAAGACACACCAGTATTCTTTGAAAAAAGGTATGCTTTGCAGAATGAAGTATAATACCCTATCATATAATTAAAGTGATTAAGTCTAAGAAAAACATACAGTATAAGATTCTAATCAGACTCATAATTTGATTTCCAAATGAAATTAGGGAAGTAAATAATATTTGTCAGTGGACATACCTCAAATATTTCACACTATCTTAGAAATGAAAAGCTGTCTTTGACAGGAAAAAGGAAAATTATGTATGAATCACTAACCTTTTTTAGCGTTTGAAATGCATTGTTATGGCCTGTGGTCTTTCTCATCATCTCTTAAAAATAGTGCTAATAATTCGTTATTATTGCATTTTTTCTCCCTTTTGGATTGCAAGTAATTTGTAATTTTGTAGCAATAATATCTGTTCATGCTGAACTTCAGAAGAGTAGTTTGTCTGCATTATGCTGTGCCTGTTCTCTTCACACACGATGGAATATTTGGATGTAGGAAGAAATACAGTTTAGTATTATATTTTGGTTTTATTACAATGTAAACATGTATTTACTGGCTGACTAAAATAATTCTCATAATTTTTGTACCATAGGTCAGTTGCTCCGTCTGAAAATGTTTCGAGAGGACCATGGGTCTTGGATGACGATGTTCTTCAGTACCATCCTCTTCCTTTTCATATTTTCTCACATTTATAACCTGTTCCTCATTATGGCAGGGAATATGAGGTAGGTTCCAGAGTTTATTTTTGTCTATTTTGCTCTAGAATATACTTTACTGTAAACTTTTTAATTCCTCTGCTTTCTGAATTTAGGTGGAATAGTAATTTAATTACCAAGAGGATAAAAATATTAATTATAAAAAATGGAGTTCCAGACTAATGTTAGTAACTGTTAAATCATGGTAGTAATGAACATTATATCTTTTATTTTTTTTTAATTATAGCTAAACTGATTAGAAATTACACCTGAGTGGTTTATAAGATTAAGCATTACTATTGTGCCTGGGGAGGAAGTTCAGAGTTAAAAGTAATTGAAACATCTAAATTTGAGGAAGCTCATAGGTATTAAATGTGTAGTACAGTTCTGTTTTGCTTATGTACAATAATATTTGCTGATCCAGTTTGTTTAGAATATTCTTAACTTTTTTTCCCATAAGGTGCTCTGACAGCAAAATTGTGTTTGGCTGAAGGAAGAACAGCCATCTATTATATATAGATTTATTTCAAATGGAGCTCTTTATATTAATTTTCTGTCTTAAGACCTGCTTTCTCCTATTATCTCAAAATTAACGTCACTTTCATGTGTTGATTTTCCTGAGAAAGCCTCTATTATTAGTCATCTGATATGTACAAAATGAATTAATTGGACAAAATCCTGCAGCAATGTTGTTTATGAAAGGCAAGGTAGAGCATCTAAAGACTTCCCAGCAAGGAATAAGAAATCCAAAGTATTTATGAGTTGAAGAACAAAGCAAATAATTAAATTCCTTGTTGCTCAGAATATCAGAGCCATATGAACAGACAGATGATGAGCAATTTAATGGACAGTGGTGTGCTGTGTTACAGATCTTAAGCATGTCAGCAAAAACGTGCAGTGTTCAAAGTCCTGTAAACAATATGACATAAAAAGTGAGTAGGAGGCTGAATGAACATAAGCTCAGACCAACTGGGATAATCATGAGATTGTGACATGAAGACCAAATGTAGTGGTTTGAGCCAGGCAGGTAAAGCAGCAGACTCATCGACTGTTTTATGAAACGATCACAGTAATGACATGGTAAATATGAATAGGTGCTCAATAACAGGTGGGATAATTAGGATGAGGAAGCAGGGAGCATTGCAGGTTTCTGGCTTCCCTATTTATGTAGTCATACTATTATTGGTATTATGTTAAGATTTATATTTGATATTCCTAATGTTCCATAAACTAAAACCGCCTAGCTGTTAGACAAAGCATTAAGAATTTTGAAAGCCTGACTCTTGTCTGGAAGTCAGATTTAATTTGTCCTTGTCCACATTTCTGCTTCCTGTATCTGTTACAAGCTTCCATTAGCTGCACTGAAGAGATTGTGTGGCTATCAGCATCCACATCCATGGAAATAGGCACAGCCTAGTACTAAAATAGCTATGTCAGACAAACGTGCCCTCTTGCTTCTTGTAGGCTGAAGCCTCTCCTTTCCTCGAGCTTATGCCCCAGCTCTGGATTTGTTGTGATTCTTTTGGGAGGTTCACCATAGTGTGCTCATGGAATTGCACAGCTTTTTTCCAAAGTTGGCTGAGTGCTTGGTACAGACATGTCGTCTCTCCATTCCAGCAGGAAAGGATATGGAGCAAACAGTTTCAGTCTCAAACAACAGAACCTAAATCATCAGTAAAACAGAGCTCTTGGATCAGTCCTCTCAAAGTTGGGGTAGAACACTCTGTAGTACTTTTGAAAAGATGCTTTCTACAGTAAGCATCATCAAAACCAACTGCTCCATGTTGCCTTAATGAAATGTTTCAAGGAGTGCATTATTTTTTCCTGAGTAAATGAAAGCTATTTGCTTCATGGTTTGTAATTCTGTACAAAAGAACAGCTCTGTCTATATCTTTTACCACATTGCCTTACTGAAATGACTGTCACCACAGAGACTGGTTTCCAGGATGAAGGTCAGAGTTTGCCTGCATGAAGGTTATGGTGTTTGTGGAGGGAAACTGACCTTTGAGCCTGTGGGCTTCTAGGAAACACAGGCATCCCACATTATACATCTTTCAATACATGGGCTATGAAAGCCTTCCTTTCTACAAGATTAAGTGAAAAACATTTTTTTTTCTGCTTTTTTTTTTTTGTTTGTTTGTTTTTTTTGTTTCTTTTGTTTTTTTTGTTTTTTTTGTTTTCTCCTTCCAATGTCTCTAGATCACCTTTCCTTGGGTGCTGACACCAGAGGGATTCTGAAAAGTTTCTTTATGTCAGATGTTTGGTCTCATCAATGAAAATTCCTTTCTGGCACACAAGTAGGAAGTCATACATCTTGCATTATGCCTGCATGGTTGATTACAGCAAAAGTCCCTTTGAGGGCTTGAGAAACCTGTGATTGAAAGCTCTGTCATGTAACCGTACCAAAAAAAGGTATATGTTACAGTTGCCAAAATTGTGGTTTTTTTTCAAAAAGTATTTTTTAAAGACACTTCACATGTGTCTTAGTGCAGCGTACCTAAAAAGTGTGAATAAATCACTTAAAAAAATGTAGCAGTAGGGACTGTGCTGGGAAGAGCACAAGGTGGATTTTGTGTTCAGTTTTGGGCCCCTCACTACAAGAAAGACATTGAGGTGCTGAAGCATGGCCAGAGAAGGGCAATGAGGCTGGTGAAGGGTCTGGAGTCATAAGAGAAGTGGCTGAGGGTGCTGGGGTGTTTTAGCCTGGAATAAAGGAGATTTAGGGGAGACCCAGACAGCATCTACAATGACCTGAAAGGAAGCAGTAGTGAGATGGGGTGTCCGTCTCTTCTCCCAGGCATCTACTGACAGGATGAGAGGGAATGGCCCCAAACTGTGCCAGGGTGGTGTGTATTGGATATTAGGAGAATGTACTTCACAGAAAGAATTGCTGAGCACTGAAACAGACTGTCCAGGGAAGTGGTGGAATCACAGTCTCTGGAAGTGTTCAAAAGACATGTGGCTCTTGGGGATATGGCTAAATAGTGGTAAATACACTGGTTCTCAGTTAAGAGTTGGATTTGATGATCATGGAGGTCTTTTCCAATGTTAACAATTCTATAATTATATGAACAAGTTGCTGGTATTTGAATATATATTATACAGCTGTCTGTTGGGTGAAAGTGTAACTCCTTGAAAGAAAAATTTTGTGACAGATTGGAATGTGTCTTTTAAAATTTAAAGTCACTATTTTTTTCAGTGCTGTTTCCTTTTAGGTACTCCACAGTATAGGGCACTGATCCATTATACATAGGGTCACTGTTCTTGTAGTCAGAACTGAGTATCTGATGACTATATCTGCTACCAAAATACCATTGAATACTTCTTTAAAAAGTGAGGCACTTGGGTATTTATTTGTTATCTTAGGTCATTTAGAATTTTGAAATTGAGCAGTGATTTTTAGCTGTGTAACAGATAAACGACATGGCTTATTTACTTAAGGCTGTATTTGAAACATAAATGAAGGGAAAAAACTTTTATTTTTCTGTATCAAAAAGTGTCTTGCGGCAAAACCACGTGGTGGCAGCAAAGGGCACAGTTTAAGAAGCTAAATCTCGTGAAAGTATATGGGAATCCTTGCTATCAAACTTTTTTCTGTGTTTTTCTGTGCCACAATCAAATTCAGAGCCCTTTATTTATTGTCTCTTTCTTTAAAAGAATTCCAGGTTTGGAGCTTTCTAGGGACTGTCCCATATTTTTGTCATTTATATGTGACTTTTGTGGCCTTGACATACTGAGGTATTCCAAGTCTGTACCTACACACATTGAAGTCTTCCCATCTCTATTGCTTTAAGTAGAGACTGTATCACCAAAAGGAAATCCGTTTTCTCCTTTGGGAGCCCGCATCAGTAAATAGTGCTTTGATGTTTAACATTACAACACAATGATGTATTTTTCATATGACATCCAAAAATCAAAGTTGTGACTGCTTGTCTCACAAATGTCAGCTGTCTTGTCTTAGATGAAGAGATTTGCAGTGGTGTGAAGGATGTTCAGGTGCCTCATTATTCAACACTGTAAAGTGTCGTTGAAATAACAGTCACAAACCCATTTTCTCTTTAGCTGCAAATTGTCACGTTACTGTAGCCATAATACAAATTGCTGGGATTGTCTTCTTTGCGTGTTGCATGTGTCAGGAGAGGATTTGGTGTGAATTTATTACATGTGCAGTCAAAGGTTTTGGTTATTCTTATTGAGCACTAGGGGAGAGTACATCTCTTTTGGTGTAGTTTTATCTTCTCTTACTGCTCATTTATTTTGCAGAAAAAGTGTGAAATTTCAATACAGTTTACATTACTTGAAGAAATTCCTTAGAAATAAAAATGCAACTTTAATTCATTTTAGTTAGAGTGATTTAGTGAATTTGCACCCAATTACAATCTGTAGCTGACAAATGCCTGTAAAAAGGCCTTGCATTTTGTTTAACAAGCTCTAACAAGGAAATAGCTATTTATATATTTAAAAGCCACAATAATAGCTTTCTATTAAATACTTTATCCTTATCCAAATTAGTTACTACCCCTTTTCCTTTTTCCCCAAGATACAGATTATTGTGTCTCTGAAAATGTGTATTTACTCAAAGCTTTAAAGCTACATGTTGTTCAGGATTCTGTGCTTTAGTTTGTTTGATTGCTCATTAGAGTCAAAGATTAATCATCATTAGCATAATTTTAGAGCAAGATTTAGGGACAACAAAGACTTTATTTTCCTAACCACGGTTACTTTTCTACAGAACTGTGAGGCCCACAGTGGATCTGTATTAGGCCTCCTGTATAATTTCATAGCTGTATCTACCTGGCCATATGTTTTGTGGGCTTTATGTTGATGTATCCTTTGTGTATATTTGGTGTAGCTGTGTATTTATACCGTAGTCATGTTTATTATTTGGCAAAGATTATAGTGTTATACTGTGAGCTTTAGAAACGTCAAGCTTTTGTGAACTGCTGGAAGAAAAGGTCCCAAATCTTTAAGACCTCTATGCTGTTCTCAGATATTAATACTTTGGTCATTCATTCTCAAAATGTGTGTGGAAAACAGCAACTCCCTTAGAATGTTTATAGCTTCTAAACAGAATAAACTGTGACAGGTTTGAATTATGTAAAAGTGTATAGAGGCAAAAAGTTTATTATGGTTATATATAAATTACAGATACAAAATATTGCTGTAAGAATGCAATCTGTAAGAGGTTTTCAAGTTTGCCTTTTTATTGCAGGTTGTCCTCCCAGCTGGGATCCTAAGGTACAGGTGTCTAATGAGATCACAGCAGCAATAGAAACCATATTTTCCAAGTCACTGTGATTGGAAAGTGTCTTCAGCCAGGATTAGTACTTGAAAATCAAAGTAATTGAAAATTCCAAGCTAGTTCATGGTGTTTCAACCTTTATAGCTAACTCCCACTGGTCAAAAACTACCTCTCCATTGGCAAAATCTGCCATATTGTTTCTGTTGTCTGTGAAGTAGACTTCATCAAGCTTTTCTTTCTTCTAAGCCAGGAAATAGCAAAGAATAGAAAATGCTTAATTTAGGTGTAATTACAAGATGATGACTCTGAAAATCCAAACCTTTTAACAACCAAGAAACTTGTTCCCCAAACCACACTCTCTGCAGAGAAAGGGCAAAGGAGGTCTTGCACATCACAAAACAGTTGGCATAGAATCATCACAGATCCCAGGGATCTATGGTATCCCAGGATACCAAAGAGTTGTTTTATCAATAAAGCTGTCTCAGGAGTACCTGCTGGTTGGTAGTCTCAAAGGCTGTCAAAACTCCTGTGACATAATTTGCTCTCTCATAATGCTGGTCAGTCAGGGTGAGAGCAATGTTAATCACTTTGACAGAATGACTGAAATTAATAGGAATTTGTGGAGAACACCAAACAGTGGGGAAAAAAAAAATCAAGGCCAAATTATTTTCCCATAAACTCTTTTAGTTAGCTTACAGGCAAAGGCCAAACCACAGAATTTCAAGTGACACATAGCAGTTTTGGAAGGAGTTCTTTATCAATACACAGGCAGAGGACACAGCTTGGGAGTTAGATACATTTCATGTGGGCTGATTGAATTAGTCTCAGATACTTCTGAGTGTTTAGGTAAGAATTATAGTTGGAACACTGTTGTAAACCCCCCTTCCTCTAAGGGCTTTCTTCCTTTTTCCCAAAATCAATGACTCTGGTTTCAAGAAGGTTGTCACTGATAAGATATGCCAGAGGGAAGAACTGCAAGTGCTGAGCACACCCAGACCTGTACGCTATGAACAGCAAATATAAAGGATGCTGGAGGCTGCGATGGGAGAAGCATGGGAGAAACAAAAGCAAGTCCAGCACCAGAGGGTGTAAGAGCCGAAATGAGGGATGCCGGGCTCCAGGCAGCTCTTTAAAATGCTGTTTATTATATCCAAATGACACAGCAATTCACGGGTCATGGGTGACAAGAGCCCAGCCCACAGCCTTTTCAGCCACAGCTGTAGGTTTGTCTGAAGCCATCTCTAGCTGTGGTTACAATGCAGAGCATCTTAAAACATGACAACCAATTAATGCCTTTACTGTTACCTGTAGCCTATCATAACTGCTCATATTACCATATTCATGTTACTATTTTCCAGTGCCAAAAAGTTAGTATATTGCAGTTTAAGCTAAAAGTTGTTTTTCAGTTTTCTCACAGTGGAAAATTTTGAAATCTTTCATTCTACTTGCACCATAGCATTTTTGTTTGCCTGTGAAAATCTTTTTGCTTGGTAAAAATATCTTTTGTTTGAGGTGAATTTATCCTTTGCTCAGAGTCATAAAAGTCCCTTCCAACTCACATACTAACATACCTTTGGCCTTCTTAGTTATCCAGTAAGACTGGCTCAGGAATTTTTTTCTTCTGTATCAAAACTTGCTATCATTGCTATTCCTTCTTCAGATTCTACATTCAAAGATCTTTGTGTTATACATACATATATATCTGTGAGACCTTCCTGTCAAATCCTTATCTTTTCCAACAAGAGGAGTCTTGCTCAAACCCAGGACAGAGGGATAAGTAGCTCTGTGGCTGTGTCCTAGCTGTCCTGTGGTGTTGCCATAGTGAGACTGATGTGACTGTGGGAATGTCTTAGGGCTTTATAGACTGATTCCCCTTTCCTCCATTCAAATAAAAATCCTTTCTAATGCTAGGGGAAAATGATTAGGTAAGTAAATTGATCACAGTAGAATGTTGTTAAACCTTATGCAAAAGTTAATTGACGGCGCTATATTTTATATTTGCTTTTTATTCTTCTTTTTTTTCTAATATTATGCTAATTTAAAGTGAAAAAACTGCTCAATTTAAGGTGCAGGTAACGGCTACAACATTACTTTTCTTATTTCATACCACTGTATTGAATTGACATGTAGACATTGAGAGTGTTTTCCCTTAACCACACTCTGACCTTGTTGCTGTGGCATTGTCCAGTCGGATTATGTGAAAATGCTCCACTCCAGCAGCTCTCCTGCCATTTCAGGAACTATAGTTCCAGGAACTATAGTGTTGCTGCTCCATTCATTTCTCATTTTCTTGGCCCATGATACATACAAGTTGAATCCCCTGAAGACTGAAAAATACTTTCCCCTAACCCAGATTATTGAGTTCCAAAGAGAAAAACAATCTGGGGAACAAGTTAGTGGATTGTCCTGCGTTTGCAACTCATGAGGTAAGGCCACATCTGTGGGTAATATCTCTGTGTAAAAGGTCCAAAGACACCTCCTGAGGCCTGCTAGGATATAGTCCTTTTGGAATGGTCTGAGTGAAGCATAGTTTCTTCTCGTACAGGATATAATTTCTTTGATCATCTCTCCTTGAGTTAGAAAATCTTTAAAGCTGTAATCTGCCCTTCTAAGAGGTTTTTCCTTTGCCAGGGAAACCTAAAATTGAGGTTTATCTTCTGAGAGGACCTACTGCCAATTTCCATTAGGAGGAGCTGGTTCATTACTGTCTTGTTTGCATTTAGCTTAAAGGAGGACATTGATATAAACACTGTTTTAAAAATAGAAATCAAATAAAACTTACATAAAAACCAGGTTTTTAAGAAGAAAAGGCTTCTTGACACTTTCTATCCTTCTTCCTTTTGGCTGAAAACCCTGGAGATACCAAGTACCTGGAATAGAAAATACTGCAGCCCAGCTGCCACCCTAGTGAGCCATTTGCTTGCTCTAGGTACTGCTGCTGTATTCTCTTTCCTGTCATCAGAGCAGAACTGGGGAGAAGAGCCCAGCTGTCCCAGCAGGGCTGCCAGCAGCAGGGTAGGTGGTGGTAGCAGATGGGGAGGCAGCCTGTGTCCCAGCCCTGTTAGGCTGCACTTGGGATGGAGGCTGCTCAGCATGAAAGCCGTGGCAGGGAAGAGAAAGAATTGGAAAGTGCAGGAAGAAATTTTGCAGGGTTTGGTCTCCCCTGGCAGCAGCTGCAGCAGCTGATGTGATTCAGACAAATTTGGCCCACGTTGTGCTTTCAGCTCCCGTGGAGTAACGCAGGATGATGGTCCCTGCCCTTCTGACAGTCCTGGATACAACAACTGCCTTGTGCTTGGAGGTGACTGCTGGTGTGAATTAAATTGAGCATTTGACATAATTCTTGCCAAATTATGGCCCTAGTGCTAGTAGTTCACCTGCTCTTGCTAGAGAGGGCAATTTGAAGTATCTGTTTTCTTCACCATTCAGTAGTACGAGGGATAATGGAAGAAAATAGAACACCGGGTTTGCTTTCCGAGAAAATATGACTTGAGCTTATTTAGAACGTTTAAGATTGCTTCCCTCCCAAAGGTACATGCATTTGTATGACACATTTTATTGTCATCTTGAAAAATAACTGCACAGACATTTTATTAGAAATGTCTGAATTTAGCAAGTGATAATGCATGTCTCCCTATTGCTTTATTGATGGTGTAACCACCAATCACCACAACTGTAACAAAAAAGTAGTCAATTAAAAAAATATTTACCTGCATTTTTCAGCAATTGCCTGGTTTCTAGGTCTTCTTAAAGAGAATCTCTAAGTGTAATGTAAATAAAATGGTGCTTTAGTGATTAACTTGTGGGGTTAATGCAGTTTTTTTAAAATCAGGATATCACTTGTAGGTGGCACCTCTTCATTAATATGTTCATACCTCTACAAATCAGCAGACTAAGAAATGTGCTTGTACATATGAAGTTATAAGTGTTTCATGCCAAGTAAAAATTGACTACCTTTTTCCAAACTAGAAAATATGTTTTTTTCTTTTATGAAAGACTTCTGGGTTTTTTTTCACCCAGGCTTATGAATTCTAACATTTTGGCTATGAAATGGAAGCTACAAACAGTTTTTGAGTTTCTAGAAAACCCTTGGATATATTCCAGTGAGAGAAAAAAGGTTAAAAATATCCAAGTGTTTTAATCTCTGTGAATGACATGATTGGAAATAGTTACCAGATAGTAAAGGCCACAAATTAAGGTAGTAGAGCAACTGTATCTAATTCCTACTACTTGCATTATTTTATCTGATATCTAAGTCAATCTAAAGTTAAACTAGCAATATTTTCACTGTGGAATTGGACTTGAATCCTTAGTCTTCTCTTAGCAATACTCATGTGCTAAGTATGGAGAAACCTCCATACTAGGCCCCCAACAGGAAAGAAGACAGTAAATTTGTGGAGGGAGGAGAAATTTTTAAGATTTGATAAAAAAATTTAATCTACAAAAGTACTCGGGACCTTAAAGGCTTTCTTGCTTTATTTATATTTTTCCAGTTGATTACTCAGATTGCTGTTTTTCTCTCTGTGAGCCTCTGTGTCAAATCTTGAGTTCTTTAGTCAGAATACCCACTAGATGATCCTGTGTTCTTTTGCTTGCTAGTAACTGCAGCCTTCCACTTTCTTTTGTACGTGAACAAGAAATAGTGTCTCAGAATGTCTTCAGTGTTTTTCACGGCATTACACATTTTAAGCATTTCCCTACTACACTTATCTATAGGTTTTGAAGCAAATGTTTTTATTTATTGTGCAGTAACAGTGTACGAGGAATTGCTCCCATTGTTTTTTTGTTTTGTTTTGGTTTTTTTTGTTCCAGAGCTGCTTATTCTGTAGTTTCAGCACCCAAAGGAACTTCACGTTCAAATAAGTAACCAGAGTACCAGTTACAACAAATTGAAGCAGATATTTTCAATGAAATATTGAATGCTTGCTGTAAAAAAGTTAACAAGCAGTCTAAAATTCAAGAATTCAAAAATAATTTTGAATAATGTACAGATAACTACTTATGTGGTACCAGATGGCAGAAAAAAAATGCTAAATTAAAGAAAAGTGCTTTTTTATAATTAATGTGCCAAAAGCTTTCTCCATGTTATCATTCTTCAATTAAATTTAGTGTTAAAGCTTTAAAATTAGCATGAAAGTTTCAGTATTATTTACACAACATGCAGTTACATCCATTCTTGTCCTTTCTATGGGAATATTCTGTGAAAAAAAGGAATGGACAATATATTTTAGTTTGTAAGCATTTTTTTTTTAATTGGTACCTATATATATATATATATATATATATATATATATATAATATATATATGTGTAGATTCAGAGGAATAGTGATATATTGCTGTTTCTGAAAAAAATTAAAATATACTCTTTTAATTCTACAGACATAGCTTTCCTTAAATGTATCACTGGTTGTAGTTATCTAAAGAGCTTTTCTCCTTTTTTTAAGTGTGCAAAACTTTTAATGCAATTTACCATTTTGGAAATGAAAAAACTTAAAAATAGCTGAGTGCAAGAATTCCAAATTTGCATGCTGAAGTGGTATTCATATAGGCATGCAAAAATGTTATTGTAACTTAGGATACAAACATTTTCCAATGCAAAACTCTCCATGCTAAGATTTCTTACATAAAATCTCTAAGTAGAGGTTCAAAATGTTTTATCACTTACCAGTGCTCACCTTGGAAAGCATAGGTTAGGAATTTATTTTTAGAGACATTTTTACTGTAAGAGAATCAGCATGACTGTGATGGAGAGCACTGCTGATTGTAAAAATTACGATGAAACATTGAAAATTACATGGTTAGAACCTATCTAAACGGAATCAACCTGTAAAATGAATTAGGATAAAATGACTTTCAGTGACACATGCTCTGAAAAGCAGAGTCAAGATGCACAAGAGGTTCTGCTTATTTCAGGTGACCCATTGTAATACCTCGAGTCTATCTAACACATAATGGTAACTGAGAACATAAACTGGTGCTAGGTAATAGCAGCATTTGACACCTACAATTAGTCCTACAGAGGTGAATAAATGATAATAGAATCAAAAGAACCTTTTTCTAGCCTTAAAATGCTTGTGAGGATAAAGGGAATATTCCTTTAGTACTCTGCAGAGCAGGAGGATGACGCCTTGCTCTGTATGAAGTACAGTGAGGGAACTTGCAGAGGGCTTTAGTTCTTGTCCTAGGGGAGTGGAGGCTGGTCCTGTGTGCACTCCCTGGGCCTCCCTGGGTGGCAAGTCCCTCCTGGAGCAGTGTGACAGCAGAGGCAGAAACTTGCAGATGTGACTGTGACACCAGCTCTGAGTGACCTGCGTGTGCTGTGCTTCTTGGGCTTAGTACTGAGGCTTGCAAGACTGGCTTGGGACTAAACAAAAACAACAACAAAAAAGAAATGCCAGATTAGAGACTTCAGAAACATATCACAAAAGCCTGAAATTTTCCAGGGCTGAAAATACTATTCTTAACCTCTGGTCACATGTAGCATCATGTAGCTCTTGGGGTCACAAAGATATCTTCTAGTCTTTTTCAGAATGGTTTTCTCACAACATTTAACCACTAGGAGCATTCCATGCTGAAACTATTTCCATATATGCATACAAAAAGGTGAATGGAATTAGCATTAGGAAAAATGAAGAAAAAAACCACCCCTTCCAGTAAGGTGAGACCAAAATTCTATAAGCTCATTATAACACCATCACAAGCCTATGGTCAGTTCTTGTGACTCAGAAACCCTGATCTTTTTAGTTATTTCAGTTTTCAGTTTTCAAATATTGAACTTTTTCAAGTAAGAACTGTTTACCTTCTCAAGGAACTGTAGAGTAAATGCTCAGTTCTCATATTGGCAGGGTCGAGGAAAACGTTTTTTAATCTATTGCTGAATGCATCATCCTGTGTCCAGGAGACAGGGCTTACCCCAGGCTATTTCCACACAGTGGATGTTAAGATCCAGGTTCTCCTAGTTTTGCTTTGCCTTATGTTGCAGCTCCATAAATGCAACATAAGCATTAAATAAGCAGAGTGTACACAATGTCAGAGATATGTCTTGAGTTCTATAGCTCTGAACATCTCAAAGAATTGAATATTCTCATCTGGTATTACTAATTCCAGCTGCTTTTCATTTAAAATGAGAGTGAAAACGGCTATTAAAAAATTGTTTACCGTGGAGTTATTCTCAGGATTTATACATTAAAATTACAGTAGGCTGGGATAGAGAATTTGAAATGTTTTTAGGACCTCTGTGATTCTTAACCTAAGTTTTCCAATTTCACTCCTTCTTCTCACCTTCCATGGAGAAAGAAAGCCAAGGAAGGAACTTTGCTGTGTCCAAAGCACTGCCCAGACTTCAGGATTACTGAGGGACTGGGAGCACACTGTTGAAGATGACTCATTGCAAAATAGTTTAAATAGATGCTTATTTTGTGAAGGTCTGCAATTTCTTGGTGTTTTTTTGAAACAAAAGTGACTGTGGTTAAAAACTTCCTGTATGTAAGTCATCTTGTCCATTAAAGGTCAGGAAAGAAGCTGAGTGCATCTTGTCAGATAATAAATCAGAGAATAAAATTGTGAAGGTGCATTTAAGACACTGGGTATATCAGGTTTTAGTTGGATCAGGTTTCAGTGTGGTTTAAGAGGTCGGAAGTAGGCAAAGTCTGGTCCCAAGAAAAGGAATAAAGAAGAGAATATCACGTGTCCATCAGAGTGTTTCTGAAAGACACAGCCTTTGAAAAGTGACCCAGTTCCCTAAGCCAGCTGCATGAGGAAAATACATGATAAACTGGATCTCATCTGTTTGCAAGATACTGGGGTATGACTGGTGCCACCTGAGAAGGGAGCCTGGCCTCCATGCTTTCATCTAACAGCCCACCTTGCCAGGTGTGTCCAAATGTGCTGCTCTTTATTGGTGTTTCAAATTCAAAACAATCAATATGGATTGCACACAGAGGTAAAAAGAAGTGAAAGGTAGAAACCTATTCTTTCTGGTGAGGTTTTTTGGGTCCCAATGAAAATTTTGAGTCTGTTTCTATTTTCTTCACACTAGTTCACCTGATCTGTACTTTTCAGGCTGGGAAATTCAATATGAAAAATGTATTTTGTTCATTGCATGTTAGAGAAAAACTTTTTTAGGAATGGGGTGGGTGGGCCATCATGATAAGGAGAACTGGGTAGATGGAGCACAGCTGGCAATATCTGTAGCTGGTGGTTCGTGCAGAGATTTTTTGCTTCCATGAAAACGACACTGGAATTGTAAAATAAGAATTAAGACAGCTAGAGGGCAGTGTGGCTAAACGTTTGCAATCTGCTGCTTAACGACACCCTATTTATTTACCAGACATAAACTGTAATTCGAAATTAACAATAGCTTTAAAGTTACCCCTCATGTTTTTTTGTCATATGTAGAATGCATCAAAATCACTGTAAAAATGATGTTTGTCTCTCCTGAACTTTTGAAGGAAGAGACAAAAATATACAGAACTGAGTATTATTGAAGTCCTACAAAAGAATATATTGACTATAAACTATATGGTTATTTACAGTACCATCTGCACATTTTCAGATGGCGAAATCTTCTATCCATTCCTCACATTTGTGTAATTGCTAAATAATTTTTAAGGAAGTTGGTATTCATATGTTACACTAAAATCTTTTTGTATGTAAATAAGTGACAGATGAGATATTGCTATATATGTCTAAAGTTGCTTCCCTGAGGAGGAATTCAGTGCAGTGCATAAAATATTGCTTTTTGAGTTTGTTTGGATATTTATCTGAATGTTTGGGAAAATAAGTAAAACACTAATAATTTTCTGTAACCTGTTTAGTTCCTTCACACAGAACTAGCAATATTTCAGCTGTGAGATGTATCTCTTGGAAATCATAACAAAGAAAGGTTCCAGACTTTGACTTACTGAGAATGGCAAATTCTGAACACACAAGGCTGGATTTAAAGTCAGATTTTGTTGCATTGATTTCCTTAAGGAATGCCTTAGCTCTCCTGTGACCTCATTTAAGCTAGTAGAACAACCTTCTGTGAATTGGTTCTCATGTGAATAAAGTATACCAAGCTTGTCCATAGCTGAACTGCTATAAATTAGTCATTCAGGTGTCAGATAATCCACTCTAAATCACAAGGTAATCTCTGGTGCATAAGTGATAGGTGCACAGCTAATGGAGAAAATACGTAATCTTTACAAAATGTGTTTTTAAATGTCTACAGAAAAGCATATTGAGATATGTAAGGCTGGGATGAAATTTAAAATTAATGATTCAGAGCACTAGCTTTTGTTTTCTGGATCAAAATGTTGAAAATCAAAGGACGTATAGCATTATTTTTCACAATTCCAGAGTTCTTGGCTTAATACTTCATCAGGATGCAAAATTGCTATATGTAAGGTTCATTAATGCAAAGTTTACATCTGACATGTCTGAATGTTTTTATCTACGTAAATCACATACCAGTTAACTGTGTTATTTAATGCACCATCTATTTGATGGAATCATTTATTAATCCCACCTAATTGGATGTGTGCTGGTAACTGTTATCAGTTGTGCAGTTCAGCTGGGATTAGTTTCATGCTGAGTGTTGCAGCT
This sequence comes from Acridotheres tristis, assembly GCA_037013685.1. Taxonomy (NCBI): domain Eukaryota; kingdom Metazoa; phylum Chordata; class Aves; order Passeriformes; family Sturnidae; genus Acridotheres; species Acridotheres tristis. The sequence goes on along the minus strand of CM072885.1, from coordinate 30,540,896 downwards.
GCACCATTACTCAAGCCTTCTCTTTTGTCTCTGTTTTATTCAGGGAGATGACAGTATAGGTAACAGCTGAGCCAGTTATTGGTCTTGGGTTTATTGGTGACTTGAATGCATGCTCAAGGCAAAGATAAAGTGATTTCTGTCCTTAGGGAATAAGTTTTTTCCTTTTCAGGCTGGTTATGGTTGAGCCCATTCCTGGTTTTTGGACTTGTTTTTTCCAGTGTCATTGAAAAATGTGTATCTGCACCTTTACAGCAGCACTAAGTATATCCTGTAGAACATCTGAATTTCCAGTAGGCTTGCAAACATTAAATATTGATATTGAATTTCTGTCACTCTACCAATAGTTATTCTACTTCTCTGATACTATTGCAGAAAGTATACTTTTAAAATGTTAATTGGAACCCACTGTGCTGACTTAAACAAATGTTTACCCTAAGTGTATTAAATTCACAATTTATAAGATTTTATACCATCTTAGCCTTCAGTAGTTTTAATTGAAGCTGTCTGATTTTTATCAGTTAGGTTGTTCTTTACTTTCAATGAGAAAATTGTGTAATAAACCACAAAAAGGAAATGAACATTTATTGAGGTAGGTATGAAAAAAATGAGATTGAGCTGCTCAAATCCTTAGATTACAGGGAAACTACCCTGATAACTGATGAGAGGATAATTGATTCCTCTCATTAAAATCCAGAGTCTTAAGGCTCTCTACATTAATGCTTTGTCAATTCTAAGGTATATTTGAGGCAATTTAAAATACAATGGCTTGATTACTCTCTTGTACATTTCTCTATCCAACAGGAAACTTGTTTGGCTTCCCTCTGTCTTGTGATATAAAGATCAAAACAAAAGTAACTCAGGGATTCAGTACAGTGCATGTTTTAAATACAACTCCTCCCAGCAGTTCATTCTGCAAAACATGTATTTCGTAAGTGTAAATTTGTATAATCCCAGAAGTCCACAATGATTTAGTTTTTCTTTATTATTTAGGAAAATTAATGTGAACCAGGAGAGTTATTGCTCTGCAGCTATTTTTTGTGACTATTTAAACTGTAATTTCATGTACATGTAATGAAACCTGAAAATTGCTTTTATTCTGATTATTTGATAATCTTTTAACCCAGCAAGCAGTTTTCATCCCTGTAATAATTCTGTGTCATTACTGACAATGTACTTTACATCTAGGTTTTATAAGACCAAAGGTAGAGAAATACTTTCTTTTGCACCTGTTCTTTCCTTGTTTGTGCATCATAGTCAGATAGCTCAAAAGGGAGGATGGATCCAAGTCTGATTTATAATGATAAAAGTCTTTCCCAGGTAAATGAAGACACGCAGGGATTGATTGTCAGGCTGTATTTTTAATACTAAAATTAGAAGAGAATAGTGTGTATCCAGTTTCCTGTCTTGTGTGTAGGTGGCATTTATGTGGGTATGAGTGCCCAGTCACAGGGTTCTCACTGTGACAGAGCTCCCTTCACCCACTGCTAGGAACGAGCCTGCTTCTCAATCCGCTGAGCTTTGTCTGGGACAATGCAATTTACCCCTTATCCAGTCCAACTGCCTGTATATTGGGAGCTATTAGATGCCACCTTGTTCTGAATATTGAGTTCGGCAGAACTCAAATATCCTCCACCAGAGATGCCTGTCCTCTGTTGGTAACACACACTAGGACTGAAGGATGTACTGAAAGGTGTTTGGGGCATATGGCATTCTCAGTGCTTCCATCAGTGCCCATCAAACCGTTGAAGAATACCAGGATACACCTTGCACTGCTCTACTACATTCTTTTCTTTTGTTTTCTTTTATGGCCAGAAGGACTTCTAGTTTAAACCTCTGCTGATGTCTGTAGCAGAAGTGCCTATGTGTGGAAGGAGAATGACTGTCATCTGTGTACTGCTGTATACATTGCATGGCATGAGCTACTGCTGGAGCTACAGGAAAGAGTTGGAAGATAGGAGAATAATGAAACTTGTAGGCTCCATGGGTGAATGGCTTGGAGGCAGAGCACAGTAGTTGGCTTCCTGTAACTTGCTTTAATGTATGATAAACAAATACTGAAGTTAGTGCAAATCAAATGTCTTCAGTGCCCAGCAGCTGACTGTGTTGCAAGAGCATGGGAAGGAAATAGCAATAAGATTTGTGTAGGAGGGATGCAAAGCTCAGGGAAGGATGTTTGACTCCTCTATACTGGCACTCCCCATGCCAGGAAAGAATTGTAGAGGTACTAGTCCCTTTTGGATTTAAGATTTTCCTGTTTGATAGATTTTTTTTCCCACTGAATTGTGTTTCCTTCATCCATGAGTTTCTCACAGTGTTTACTAAGGCCTTTTGAAGCTATTTACAGCTATGGGAGATTATCTTGTTCCCTACTGCAGGCATCTGGTGTCCAATAGGAGCTGTTTCATTGTTTTGTTTCTTCACCCCCCCCCCCGGTTTACTGTATGCAATACTTTTTTTTTCCTGATTGCTGCATTATAATAACTAAAAGTGGCCTAAACTACTAAACTCATTAAAAATCCATTATCCTGACAGGTTCTAGATAGTTCTAAAGTGAAAATATACTATTTGGACTGTGTTAAAGGGATCTGTTTTGGTGTTTGCATTGCTTGGTGTCTGGTACTGGAAAGGAGCAGAATGGCAAAGGTTTTGATGGTCCCGAGTTATTCAGTGTAGCAAAAATGAAAGCTCACTGCAGAGATACAGAAGGATTTCACAATACTAAGTTAGTAGATGACAAAATGGCAGGTGACAGGCTATTCCCTCTTAGGACACAGGGCTCAGAGCTAATATAGGTAGTTGTATAAAAACTGTCTATCCAAAGGTGAGCAGAGGGCAAGGAATGTAAAGAATTACTAGAAAATGAGCAGAGGACTAGGAATTGCATTTAGAACAAAACAGAAATTATTGGGCAGCTCCTCATACCACTAATGCTCCTGCATCTTGAATAATATGCATGATTCTTCTTCCCCTTCAGAAAATAGTACAATGATCTCAAAATTGCATAAAGTAGTGCAGCCAGGATGGTCAAAGGAATGCCTTCTATATTACAAGCTGTGAAGTAGACTAAAGTCTATGAAAAGGTCTGTAAATTCATGGATGGTACAGAGAGATTTGACTAATTAAACTGTTTATCCTGCTACAAAATTTAGACTATATCAAATGATGTCAAAAACATGCTGTGGAACTCATTGCACAGAAAAGTGCAGATGTCTGTGTAGATGAAAAAGCAATTAATAAACTCATGGAACAAGAATATGCTAGAGTTTTATACACAATGTTATCACCTTTGTCAGAGAAAGTCCCTGAAAGTCCTGCCATCTGGGAGTCTGTAATGGGGAGGTATCACCTATAGGGTTTCTCTATTCTAATACTTTCCTTGGTCATTTTAGAGGGGTGAAATATTGGGACGGGCAGGTGTTTGGGAAAAGTAGAGCCATTATTGTTATATCCTACAGCTTTGGTTGTGTGTGTCTCTCAAATGTTTGATCATAATAAAAGAGATATTTTTAAAAATGTCATGTCTGCATTAATCTGTGTAAGAAGCACTCTGAAGAATGTTACAGATCACATCTCCAACGTGCCGTTTCTACCATTCTCTGAACACAAAATTGATCTTTTTTGAGGTTTCTTCCAGGTAATCTCATGAAGGATAGTAATTGTCTTCCAGATACCATCATGAAAGATCTCATGAAAAATCTCATTAAGAAATCTCATGAAAGATAGGAGTTCTCTTCCAGATACCATAAGGAGTGATAACCTTAAAAATCTTGAAATGCTTTGGTACTGAAAGGAAATTTAGCAAGAAAGTGGGGAAAGAAGTGTATATAGATTTACAAATAGGAAAATTGGTTTAAAATGCTGGCCTGTGTTTATTTACCCATCTGAAATTCTGGTTGTGTGTCTAATTCTATTTGGGTTTCTGTTTCTGTGCTATTCTATTTGGAATAGTAGCTTTTGATTCAGTGTATATTATTTAAGAGTTACAGCAAATACAAGGCCTGTGTATCAAACTTAACTAAATATCCATCAGAGATGGAATGAATATTTTGTCATTCTCACAATGCTTCTAAACACATAGGAAGGATCATATGCAAAATGTAACAAAGCTGCAAAAGAGCAAGTGAGATTGTGAATTGCTAAAGCGTTATGTGAGAGAGGTCAAAGGTTGGTGAATGGTTCATAAAGATTTCAGTTTTGTCAGCAATCTTATGAATTAACTTCTGTCAGACTGTTAACTACTCTTTCAGTATAAAATCTTGTTCTTTCCTTTAAAAGACGCTGCTAAGAAACATGTGAAACATGTACATAAGAAAGTGAAACACAGAAAGGTGTTTTGAAGGTTTTTTGGTGGTACAGAAGAGATAACATTGTAAATTTCTTGGGGTACACTGTGTATTCTAGTTCTGTCCAAATCCTCCTGTTAACAAATCTGTACTAGAGACAAAGGTGCTGGTTTCATTCAGTCTGTCTTCATTCATTCACTCATACAGCACCTAAGAGACACTGGGCTGAATATTTTCAATCAAATGCTTTCTCTACAGTCGCAAATTATTAGCTAAATAAGCTATCAGTACCCTGACCCTAAAGAGTGACATCTTGTTATAAATATACAAAGAAGGAAACATTGGAAAGCTTGGCAGTATAAATCATCTCCTCTGTTTCTCTGACACCCACACATACACATGCACATGTGTCGTGGAACACATTAAACATTCAAATCCTTAAATTAGTTCAGTATCCACCCTTATATTTGCAACTTTTGTACTGTTTATCACCACAAGTGTACACATATTATGGTTTTGTTTTTCCAAATCCTGTAGGTAACACATTTTTATTGCATGTCACTAGTATAATTTTGGTTTTGTTGTCAGGCTGCTAAATGACAGTGAAGTGTCTGCTGCGTATGTAAAGCAACATCTTGTAATAGACTGCAGGTCCCATGTGAGAGCTGAAGATGAATATATTTAAACTTGTAGCAGTATAGCCTGAAAAATTGTCATCAATAATCTGATTGTGATGTGTTCATGTACTACTTTTTGACATGCCTGTGTGCATGTTGATGTAAATCTTCCATGAAGACTGGTGACAGTATTATGGCCTCCAGTTAGGGGCCCTCCGTTACTTAACTAAATGATATTACTTCACAGAAAGAATATCAACAGTTCTGCTCCTAATGGAGAGGATGTAGAAAATTTGAGGTCTTGAAAAGCAGTGTTTTAGTACTGCTAGTAATGTGTACCTGTGTTTTCAGAAACGTGCCTGAGTCCCAAGGATTGTCTGAGCAGGAATAGGATGCCAGACAAAAAATTTTAGCTATACTTGTATAATATAAACACAGTGGATTAATACAAGTTTACAGAAGTGCAGATGAAATTAAGGTGTTCTTGATTTTTGTTCACTTATACCAGAATGTCAGAAATCTTTTTGACTAATTCTATTCTTAAAAAAATTGCTGGTTTAGGAACTTAGGTGCATGGGAGGCAACTCTCTTTGCCATCATAAATTCTACCAGTTTATGTTGTATATAATTCACAGACTTTTGGAGTCAGGACATTTCCAAGATTAATGATTTTAGCAATAAAGCATTGCTACCTTTATTCTATTTTGGTATTTAACTTAATCTTTCCATGATTTAGTGATGTTACTTGCTTTTTGGCTGGATTTAAGAGCTCTCTACTATCAATAATCTCCCATGTAAATACTTCTACAGTGTAATCAAGTCCCCTCTTAATCTTTGCTTTGATCAGATAGACACAAATTCTTAAATCTGTCATTATAAGGCAGGATTTACAGCCCTCTGATTATCTACTATATGTATTTTTTCTTTTTTTACTGTTGTTTTCCTTCAGAGCATCAGAATCCAAAACAGCAGTATGAAAATACACATGCTGTCCAAAAATACCTCCGTATTGACGAGGAATACCATCGTTGAAGTCTTGATAGCTATTCCTCTGCTTATATTCCCAGGGATGTTGTTATCCATTGGCTGTAATACTGCATTGGGACCTTGTGTTTTATTAGCTGTGATGATGATCATAGTATGTTTTCACAAGTGAGATCCATCTTGTTTTACAGATTAGGATTATTTTATTGAATATTAAAATGTTATTTGAATGAACACATCTGTAAATGATACAGATGACATTATTGCACCTCTGCTTTTCAGTGTAGCTCTGTGTCATGTGCAATTTTTTAAAAAATAAACTTGTAGTGTTTTCAGGTCAATGACAGTGGATTTTGTAGGACCCCAGAACAAAATGTACATGACTGCATCTTATAATGCAAAATCATTCACTGCACATTCTTTTAGGTATCACTTGTGAAAAATTTATTTGGTTTTGCATTCAGATGTGATCAATTTAAAGGGTTGTATTCTGTTGCTGCCACACATGATGTATGTGTTTGCTAGATGGCCACTAGTTGGTGGGACTGTTGAATCAGAATTTTTGAGTTGAGTCACCTGCATGAGTATTTTGAGACTACTTACCTACTTGAAGTTTATCATATGCTGAAATGAACTGTTTCAGGTTGTTTGTGATAACTGGTAGGGTGAAATAGTGACGACTAAAAAGTCATTGGAAGCCTTTTCAAAATATAGATTGTTTTTTTTTGTTTTGTTGGTTGTTTTGGGATTTTTTTTTAAATTTTACTCAGCTGTTTATGTGTAAAGTACCTTTTTAAAAGGAGTCAAATCCATAAGCAATATTGCTGAGAAAGGTGCTGTCTTGGCTCCTAGTGCCTTTAGCTCCTCAGTGGAGCTAAATAAACTTCTATCAGCTAAGGATCTGGTTCAGCTTCTGTTATAAATTTTCCATTCACTGGGCAAGCTGACAATCAGATATTTTGAAATCAGTCTTCTGAGAGAAAAAAAAAAATGTTGCTCTGGAGATATCTGTCTCTCCTTTATCCTTCTTCCTCCCACTACCTCCAAAAATACTCCACTTGCTCTCCCAGAGCGGGTGAAGTTTCAGAGAACATGAGGAGAAAACAGAGCTGTGCTTTCCAAGGTGCCACATCGATGAAGGTACCGTTTTCCTGAGTGATGTACTCCACTTCTCTAGGCTTTCTTCTCTCAGTCTGTTTTTTAAAACTCAGATGCCCTTATTGCAAAAGAATATTTTTTTCCCTGAAAACCATTACATTGTTTTCAGACATGTATTTTTAGCAATTTGGAGTTAGGTACGTGGCAGCCTGTGGTTGTGGATGAAGTTCTGCATGATGTCAGGCCAAACTCACAGTGACAATTAAGCAATTTGACTGATAATGTAGTACAGGAAAAACTATATTGGGAATTTTGTTTTCCTTTCAGTGGAATACCAGTGACTACTAAAGACTGCAGGCATGAAATACTTATCCTATAGGAGTGTTTTCTCCTTGCTACCATCTGAAAATTTGAAGCTTTAAACATTTGTGTCACGCGTTTCTGTGTGGGAGGTGTGATACTTTCAGTTTAATAAATGAATCTTAGCTTGTTTACAGTATATCAGAATTGACTATAATTTGGACAGTGTGCATCTGTTCTGGAAAATGTCTAGTGTGCTTACTTCATAATGGAGTGTGATTATGTTTAATTTGATTTCTTCTGCACAATGAAGCATAATTAATATTTAATTTGTAATCCTTTGGTAATACAGTATGAGGCTGCTGTCAATTAATTGGAGGCAATTAATTCATTAGCTAGAAATGATAGTATCACAGGAACAATGAGCATACATAACTGGGCAGTGAACATATCTGTGGGAGATCAACAAGTGTAGTCTAAGTCTCCAGGCCACAGATTTTCTTCAATAGTAAGCAATTTGCTGCAAAGAGATGTGCCCATACTGGTTTTAAAATCTGTTTTTGCATTGTTAGCTCCCCCTTGGAGTCTGACTTTATTTGTGTGTGAGTTGCCATTTGTATTGGAAATTTTGTTCAGACTGCTGGGAATTTGGTTTGGTTTGGCCACTGCCCTGGCTTTCAGGAGACAAGTACTTGAGGGAAGGTTCGGGGAAGGAGCAGGGACAGGCACACCACTGAGGGTTACGTGATACCTTGGTTAATTCAGGAAACCTTTTTTTCATTTCTGGCAAGAGGTGAGCTTTCCCACCTGAAAAATGGAAAAAGGGATTCAAAGAGGGGAAGGAGTAGAGCCTGAGAAACAGAGGCTCTTCCGCCACCTCCACCACTGTTAGGCAGGAAATTTGAATGGAGTATCTAGGTTACAGAGTTGCATGCAGACCACACAAGGTACAAATTCTTCAGACAGATCAATTTGCTCATCACCTCAAGAGAAGAAGGGACTTAAAATGTTTCTTATGTACTCAAATAGTTAAAGGACTTCATATGACTCACCTGGCACATTAAATCTAGCTGAATTCTTATAGACATGACGGACTCTTTTCCCATGGTCTTGACTTCCCTTCTGAGACCACCTCAGGGCCACCAGTTTGATTTTCTTCTTGTCAATATTGCAACAAAAAAGAAATATCTATTACTATCTATAGGTGTTTCACAGGAATAGCCAGATTTATTGATGTGCTATGGCCTGTGTTATCATCACAGGACCACTTTAATTGGCACAGTCAAGAAGTACTGTAATTGTCTTGTTCCTTACTGTTACTTATTTGATGGAGGCTTTCTTTCTGCTTCCCCACATCTGTTTGCATCTTCCAGAAGACCAGATCTTAGGCTGGTCCTGCTGTGCTTATACATCATGGACTCACATTGCATGGGTGGGATCTACCATTCCTGAAGAACTGGCCCTTATTGTGACACCTGCTGTGAAAACCTGCCTCCTGATGTAGTACATATTTTTTGACCTTGGGTATCAAAACCTTTTTCTGTTGAGAACCTATATCTATTCCAAAATAATTTTGCCCAGTTTATCTTATCAGGTCAAAATTTGTCCTTGCTTGGAAAAGGAAAAGTCCTGGAATATAACCTCTTTCACAGTTCAATAAAGTCAAAGCCACAAGAACAGGCTCGGTGCTAAGCTAGGACTAACTGCTAGCTTTCTCAAAATGATGAGAATAAACACAGACTCATCCTGCTTCCAACTAGTCAAGAGGGACCTGTGCAACCTATGTCTGTGTTAGCAAGTTGCTCAGCAAAATAGAATTGAATGTGTAAAGAATAAAAAAAGAGGTGCTGAGGACTGAGTATCCTCAACAGATGTGATTTGGGGGTTGTGAGGGGGTTCATCCTGGCCCTAGTCTGGTACTGGAGTGAGCACCAGTGCCCCTGCAGGAGCATAGAAAGTGGGAGCCGGGTGGAAAGCTGGGACATCAATAGTGGTCAGCCTTCCCTTTCAGTTTCAATTTTTTTCCAGTCACTTGCTGTATTCCTTACCACTGGGAGGCAGCTGATGTCTAGGATCCAACACAGCACCATTCTGCACTGCAGCCTTGAAGATTGTTTGTGTTGCAAACAAACAGATGTTCTGTAGAGAGATGTGAAACACTAACTGATCACATACAGTGAAAGCTCGTTTTGTTCTGTCTCAGGATAAGTAAGGCAGCAGTTGCTTCCAGGCCATTAGGCTGGTTGTAATAATTTCCTTTTGTGCCATTTCTCTGAAGTTCTGTGGATCACTAAAGTGAGACATCTGAAAACCAGTGACTCTCTAGATGCAATACTGCAGAGAAGAATATGGGCTAAACTGAGATTACTGAATTTTGACTACTATCTACTTACAATGTTTATTTTTTGTCAAAGTATCTTTTTTTTAATAGATGCACCAAGTTATGATTTTCTGTTGATATTGTGCACTAAAGACCATTACAAGTTGAGAGGAACTTTATTGTTCTGCTGTTCTTTTGGGGAGAAAAAGTTCTTTTGTTATTGACATAATTTGCAACGGTTAAAATATGCACAGCAGTACCACAAAATGTTAAAGAAATGTTCTGAAACTGTCTGCACTTCAAACAAACAGTGGTTAGTTGCTCTGTGGAATTTTCCAAAGTGTCCTTGGATGAAATTGTGTTGTACCAGGAGGAACATTTGTCAGTTGTTGCCAGCATATATATGAATAAAATACTGTTCCCGCATGTTTGTTTTCACTGGGACCCAGAAACAATAAAAAATTTCTGTGGTGATACTATTTTTTATAGCTTTCAGACCTATATTCTAGACTTATATAGTAGTACATAATACTACTTTAGCATATGCTACTTATCATAGTATGAGTTTTCTTACATTAATTTTTTCTTACATTAATTTAGAAGTCCACTTTTTTCAAACTATCTGCATTTATTGCTTAAATAAGGCACTCTGGAAAATACTTACTTATTTTAAATTCTTGATAATTATATTGTCTATTTCCTAGAATTTGTGTTAGCAGACAGATTTAATAACACCCTCTGTTCATATTGTTTCTCCTTTTATAATTTTGTAATTTATAGTCCTCTGTATGCTTTCTGCTGCTGTTTACTTTCTTTTCTCTTAAATGCTCTACTTTAGCCTCAAAATGGTATTATCTTCAGTGGTATCCAGGAAACAGAAGTGTGGAATAATTTGTTAAAAAAAAAAGCAGGATGAGGACAGGGAGGACAATGGCCATCTTGAATTAATGACATTATTGTACATGCAAGGTCATCACCAGGTGAAATTTCAGTTTACAGTGAAGGAAAAAAACATGATGAAATGCATATAAAATAGAATTTACTTTCTGGGACATACAAAATAAAAATAAAATAAAATAAAGAAAACACCATAGAAGGAAATTCATAGACTTTAGATAGATGGATTCCCTAAATCATGCCAGTCTGCATTTTTCTTCCCTTTGTTACATCTATATGAAAGTAACGCCTTTAGAATTTATTATTGCTCCTTATGTATTAGAACAGCAATTTAGCTGTCACCGGACACCTTGCAAAAGAAAGCTAAAATTCTGCTTACTGCCATTGAAAAAATAATTGTTATTACACCCAGATAGTAATGAAGTGGAGCAGAGCAAATTTTTTTTTTTTTTTGCATATTTCTTCTATTGTATGATCTCTCCTATATATCCCTTTCTCTTCATCACGAAAATGGAGGTATTAAATCTGCTGGACAACAGTGCTGTTTTGACTCGGGGAGGAATGCTCCCATTGAAAACAGCACCTCAAAGAATATTTTGTTTGCTTTTCATCTCTTGTGCCCTCATTTCTAATTCTTAATATACAAAAGCCACATGAACTTGGAATTGCTGCTTCTTTTCAAAATATTTTAAAATGTTTTCCAATCTATTTGTTAATCAAATTAAAGGTCTGCCACCAAAATGTGACCTACTTGTGGTTTGCATAGTGGATATATCTACACCAAAAACTTTTCCCCACCTGCTTATATCATCAGAATTAATTTTAAAGAATTTGATCTTGATGCTTGCAGATGAAACCAGTTAAGGCAGCAAGAAACTTTCATGAGCAAATTACTTGAACACAGTACTAGGCAGTGAAATTCAGGGGTAACACTGTACTGCTGTTACCATTTTGAATCTGAAATAAATTGAAATATTTCAGAGTGTGGTAGAGTAAGAATACAGTACAGTCTTCTGTGAAGCTGATGATGAGTTCTGCTTAGACCAGGGTTGCTCTGTGCAAGCACATCAGATAACCGAATTTCAGAACAAAGCATTGATTTTGCAAGGTATGTACTTTCTTCAGAAGTTTTGTAGGAGGACTTTAAGGCTTTATTCTATCTAATGCTCAGTAATGAAGGTTTTGACAGGGACAGTCTGACTGAAAATACTGCCATTCCATATCCTCCTGCCTGTGGACCACTGAGAAAGAAAAGAAACAGCATCTGTCTGTGGATTTATATATTCAGGAGAGGGAACAGGAGAAGGAGAGGTACATTTATATCTGATTGTGCACATTGTTGAGAATCTTACTCATGCTTTATATACATAGAGTTTTGGCATCAGCAGCTGCAAAATAAGAGTGAGAATAGAAAGCTTCTTGAGAAGCCACTTCAGACACTTGAGAGCTAGGAGAGGGTAACTATGTTAGGCCGAGAGCAAAGAGAGGAGAAATGGAAATAGCAAAGTATAAATATATCCAAATCAGGTTTCATGTAATAGAACTTCTTCACATGTCCTTGTAGATACTTGTGGATGTCCATGTTCAAAATATCCCATTTTCTGGTTTTAGTTAACTTTGTTTTGACCATTGCAATGGAAAAACCCCCAAGGGTTTTTTAGGTCTGCTTATGCTTCTTTATTGATACCTAAGTAATGAGGCCTTACAGCAACTTTAAGTAATTCTAATCTCTTAATGAATAAATTTTGTAGTAATAAAAGTAATTCCCTTTAGCAGTTATGTAATTTTTTAAGCTACAAGGAGATGCATCCTTTATGTAACTATGTCTTCTATCAGCCACTAAATCTACTGCAGAAACTGTGGCAGGAAACTTGAGTGACGTGTCTGTATTTATAAAAGTTACTGGTTTCAACAGTGGGTTGAAACTCTTTTAACTATTAGTTTTCATCACTCCTACAGTAAGTCATTAAAAATGTTTGCACATTGCCATTCCTGAAGTCTTCCCCAAATTTGTTCTGCATATGTGTCTGATTTCCTTGTGGCAGATTTTTCTTGACATCTGCTGTCAAGACAACTGTAGCTAAACTGAGGTGAAAAATGCTGTGGCTCTTCAAGTGTGCTGTTTGACCAAAATCTGGTGCTCCAGACAGACCCAGCAGGGAAAAAAAGCAACCAACCAACCCTCATAAATTTGTATTACAGTTTTAATCTTTTAAACTTTTAACTAAGAATTTTCTACAGAAACTGTATTTCCTACTAAATTGAAATTTTCAACAGGATGCTACTTTTATTTTTTTTTAGCTTTTAAGGAAAGATGGTTTAAAAATGGTGGATTTTTAAAGGGTTTTCCATTACTGCTTGCATAAATCTAGGTCACTGTGGTGGTTTATGAGATTATAGGAGGTCTAGTTCGGATAACTCTTGTCTTCATAATTCCTTGTCACTAATATAACTTTACAATGTACTTAATGTATCTTTTCTGGTAGCAGGATAGTCCACAATACAGCATAGAAGATATTTTTTTCCAAAACTAAATTTGGAACTGAGTTTTCAGACTGCATTTTCCATCAGAAAATTTTCTGATATCAATGTTTTGCCCCTACTTCAGGGGAAAATGAGTATTTAATTTATTAAAAATTGGAAAATTATCTTTTTTTTTGCTAGCAGCTTAAGCATGCATATAAAATTAATTGACTAATTCATAATTTTTTCAGGCAGCTGTAGCAGAGCATTCACTGGCTTGTTAAAAGTAGGCACAACCAGGAAGCTGAGGTCAAGTTCAGGCCCTTAATACTGAGGATGAGGAGAACTAGTCATCCTTAAGCTATAGACCATTTATAAAATCAGGCTTTTAAGCTGCTGCCGTATAGGTGACATGTATAATCTCTTAGTGATTTCAGGCAAATACTTTTACCTACTAACCAATGACTAGAGAATGTAAAAACATCTTTACCATGAGACCCTATGACAAGTTCTAGGGAGATAAATCTATCTGCCATACTTGGCAGCAACAAAGTCTTAACAAAGTCTTAACCTGCCTGCTTCAAGCGATGCAAACAGTTCATTAGCACTGTTGCTTGTATGAAACATGTCTGTATTTAGTTCTTTATTAAGTTTTTTGCTGTCAGTGGCTCTAAAGCTAGACATTTTTTATAAATAAAAATGTGGGAAAAATCTCTGGGTTTCCTTTCTTGTTTTACCCAAAAAATTCTTGCATTACCAAAAGAATGTGCACATGCATCCCAGAAAGCCAGTCTTACTGTGGGCTGCATCAAAAGAAGTTTGGCCAGCAGGTTGAGGAAGTTGATTCTCTTCCTTTACTCCGTTCTCCTGCCATCCCATCTGGAATACTGTGTCCAGCTGTGGGGCTCTGGTAAAAGACAGACATGGACCTGTTAGAGCAGGTCCAGTGAAGAGTTACAAAGTTGATCAGAGGGCTGTAGCACCTCTCCTGTGAAGACAGGCTGAGAGAGTTGGGATTTTTCAGCCTGGAGAAGGCTCTGGGGAGACTCTATAGAAGCCTTTCAGTATTTATGTATTTGTGCCTATTACGTGTTTGAGTTGGCTGCACTGGAACAGCACCACCAGCAAAGTACTGATGGTGGATAATAAGAAAGATGGAGAGAGACTTTAGCAAGGTATTTAATGGCAGGAGAAAGGTCAACACTTTTAAACTGAAAGTGATTGGATAGAAGGAGGAATTGTTTTTTGAAGGGGGTGGCCAGACACCAGAACATGTTGCCCAGAGAAGCTGTGCATATCCCATTATTTGAAGAGTTCAAGGTCAGGTTGGATGGAGGTTTGAGCAACCAGCTAGTGAAAGGTGTCCCTGCCCATGGCAGGGAGCTTGAAACTAGATGATTTTTAGGGTCCCTTCCAACCCAAATCATTCTGTGACTCTGGTTCTGTGAAACGTTCCCAAATGCCCAGCTGGATCTGACCTTTGGTGTAGCTTTGCTGTTTTTCATTGGATGGTGAAACCCAGGCTGTCATTTTTTGGAAAATAAAAAATGTATTATTCTAAAGATACATAAATTCTTTTCTGTCATTAGAGTTAGTTTGGAATTGATAGAAACATAAGCAACAACCCGAACTGTTCTGAGATAATCATATCAAATTCCATATCCCATGTAAGGATGTAGAATTTGACTAGAACTGTACCTTTGTGCTAGTATGTATGGAACCAACATATTTTTTTTTTTCTATAGCCTTAGGATTCATTTAAAATGGCATCTGTTAAATTGCTCTACTACATTTGGTGCTTTTGTGAGTGAATGTCTGTCTACAAGGAATTACAGTAAATGATTTCTATTTATGTTTGGAAGCTTGAAATATTAGTAGGAATGTCAGCCCTTCTCATTCTGGCACTCTCTAGAGCAAGGCAAGTGATTCTAGCAGCATGATCTTATTTATCTCTTGTCAGCTCCATGTGGTTTCTCTGGTCTGTTTGTGTCTGGGATATTAATTCATAACAGAATTATTTCCTCCTCAGCTGGGCATTTTTGCAGTGTCAGCATCTCCTAATTCACACTCCTGTACTGTAATGCACTGTGTAAGCAGGCCTAAGGCATGGTGACATAAAGAGAAATAATGGAAAACCAGAAGACTGAGATGACAGAACTAAGCATGTAAATAAGAAGTGTAGATAAAGATTCAGGAACTGGAGTGTGAATAAAGGAATCAATATAGTTTCCCCCATGCTTGTGTTAATAACAGAGATTTGTACACAGTGCCAATTGCTGTAAAATGCAGTAAAAGAGGGGAAATTCAGTAAAATTATTGTTGTTTTTAGGTCTGCATGAAAAAGTATATATATTTAATTCCTAAAGTACAATAATGCCCTTGAATATTTTCCTGATAAGGATGTTTCAGCAGAGCAAATTCAAATGTATAATAGCCCTAAATTTGTAGATGTTACATTCTTCATCTTGCAGCAATTTTCCTAAGTATTATTGTTTGAACCTTCTATTATATGTTGAAGCTAGTATTTGGTGAAATCAATCTGTATGCAGTACAACAACAAGGTAATATGCACCATTAATGACCACCATCTATCTCATCTTGAGATTCTTTTTCTTTACTGGATAACCTCTATCATTATTATATCTTAATGAAATAAGGGTAGGGTCAGCTCATCAGTGAATGTAAATTAGAGCAGTCCAGTTGGTACCAATTTACATGTACTTCATGGCCTTGTGCAGAGATTCAGAATTACATACTTGAACGTTAAGTTCTTGATAGTCTTTTAGCTCTAGTTCGACTCATAAAATTAACATGTAGCAGTAGTTCAATTAATACATTCAAAATATATTGTATATCAATGAATGAAGTTTTATTTTGAAACTGACAATTCCAAATAGAACTACAGCTATACCTGTGTATTTAATATATATTTTATTTGCCAACTACTTTCAGCAGTGAATCAGTCAGGAACTGTTTCACTGTGGTCTCTTGCTTTTCTTACTTGTCTACTTCATAAATTAGTTTTGAAAATAGTTACTGAAAACTTCCTATCAACTTGCACTGATGTCCTGAATTCTGCATTTTAAAAAATTTTTACCCTTTGTTTTGGTCCAGAAATAGGTAATTTACTATTGGATTGATTAGATTAAAGCCTTTAGAATTGCCCTTTTGAATGGCACTTGTGAATTTAGAAACCCGTATTCAACCTTAGCCCTTTTTCATCAAATTGGATTTGCTGCTTATTGGCAACTTACATGACCCTGAAAATGTAAGGAGTCCACTTAAAGGAGAGCCAGCTGAGATGAAACCATGAGTTGTTTTAATTTGTGAATCCAAGGAACTATGCTGCTCTCCTGAGCTGACTATCTGATCCAGTGTTTGTGACTTCTAGTTACATTTGTCTTTTCTTCAACATGAAATTCTTGACATGAATACCTGGTGTTATATTTTGCATTGTTACAGTTGATAGCATCTACTTAGAGATTATTTCTGTTTTTTTGTGCTCCTAACATGGTTATATATTGTCACTTGTTTTTAGTTTGTATTGTTTACCTATGTGTGTAAGCAATTTTTATCCTGAGGGTAGTCCAGTCACCTATCAAAGAAAATGTATACAACTTTCCTTAGTAACTTTATATTCACTTTCTGTGAAGCCCTACATATGTGACAGAAAGTAGTGGAGAACTAGGTCTGTAATGCTTGTGGTTTTGTAACAGTTGTTTAAAAATATTTTTGGTTGTTTGTTTAATCAATTCTGGTTTTGTTCACTTCTCCTTTGTGCATGCTGAGGGCTCTCTGCAGACTGTACCACCTAAGCCAGCTGAGAAACATCTGCTGTGCAGTGGCTGATAAGAAGAGGCCTCTATTTCCCCAAAATTATTTGGTTGCTTCTAAAGAACTTGGTTTTACCAGTATACTGTGGTTCAAGAAATCATGCTTAATTTAAGTACACACTTTCTGATATCACTAGCTTTAGTGATATACCTGAAGGTAAGTGTTCTGCTGTAGCTGTCTATAGAAGCCAGCTTGCAGGACAATTTATTTCAAAACCCAAAAAGTATATTTCAGTACCTAACTGCTAGTAAAATACCTAAGATCTCTCTTTCTCTTGGGGTGTCACATGAATGTAGGGGTCAGTTATGTATTTCACTACTCCTTACATGCTGTAATGTACTCCTTTCATCCTTAATGCAATTTGTATTTGGACCTATCCTTTCATTGGATCCCTGCTGCATATTTTGTCTTAATACTTATTCTTATTTGTAATTAATAAAGCGATGGAAATACTCTAGTTGCTGGGATATTTTTTACTTCAGTTATGTTATGGTTTTATTGAGATATTGAATGTAGGCTTCTAAAAGGTTAGAACACAGTTAAAAAGATGGTTAGCTGAAAATTTCAAAACATTGTAAAAATTATTGACTCCTGTAACGTGATAATACTAAGCAAGCATCTTAAACTTTGAACCCATTTGTAAGATTTTATTGACTTGAAACTGTTGAATTGAGCTTCTAGAATTACTGACTATTACCAGTTTGGAAATAAATCTCAGTGGGACCTATTTCAAGGCTGGAATGGATCCAAGATAAAAGCCTTGGGACAAAGTATACACATAAATCCCTAATCTCGTTGGTCAGGTTATTTTAGGGAAGCCTAGCAGATTAGTAACATGATGCCTTTCAATTCCATTAATGAAATCCTGTCAGAATAAATTAATGAATATCATACTGATATTTTAGACTATTTTATGGCCATGTAATGCAGTTATTTAAAAACTAATTTCACAAACCATTTTAAGTGTTGACATTAAATAGTAACCCATGCAGTTACTCAGTTTTTCCTGTTAACAGCAGTATTGATTTGGTGGAAAATAGAATTTACAAAACTATGTTCTGATAAAGTTGTCTGTATATGACAAAGGTTGCAGTCTTACTAAAACAAGAACAGTGTGAGTTCTGTACAGGATTGGCTTAAAGGAACTTACGTTTTTAAATTTTGAGTAACATAAATTTTGATCATAACAGCCTTTCTGTCCAAAATGTTACAACAAAAGCCTATTTTAATTGTATCAGTCTGAAATGAGCTTAAATACCCCTGTGCAGAAGTGAATAATTTATTTATTGCCTTTAATAATTCTTATTTATTAATGCAATACATTTTAGAATTGTAAAAGGAATAAATGTACTGAAGTCAATATCATTCAAGAAGAGTGTGAAAAATATTGTCAGGAAGAGAGAAGGGAGCAATGCTATTGAACAGAGGTGATTTGGTCTTGTTTCCATGAAAAGCTTACATAAAATGAGGCTCAGAGTGCCTCACACACACTGATGTTAGAAGGTAAGTATGAACATTATGCAGGTAATTTAGATTATAAAATATAATTCAGGTTAAATGTGTGTTTGCTTCATTTTTGGTTTAACTTTACAAACCCATCTTTAGTGTGGATCCTCCTTAGATCACCATGTAAGTTGACTTTATATTGCTCAAGACTGTAAGAATGCCAATTAAGACAGAAAGAGCAGGACCTCCATTAACCTCTAGTTAATGACCAAAAGAGCATGTTTGTTTCCACAACCTATAAACAAACAAAGTAAAAAGCCAAGGCTCTGAAAACCAGTGATTATGATATCTGCTACTTGTTTGCAATTTGCTGTTTGTACTCTGCTAAGTCTATTTTATGCTGCTTTAAATATTATTTCCAATTACCATTGCAAGTTCTCCTCCAGTCAGAAGAATTTGGTTCTAGGAAGCACTTCCCCAGTCAGAAGTTGAACCCTCATCTATTTTAGTAAAAAGCATTTGTTTTAAACCAAAGCATGTTGGCTTATGCCACTTATATTCTCAGCGGCAGCTTCACTTTGCTATTTCACAGTTTTACCTTCAGGATCTTAGTCTCAAAAACTCTCTGACAGAGACTGGAAGGGTAGCAGATTGATCTTCCACTGTACTGAAAGCGTTGCACCCACCTGCAGAGCTCATATTCCTGCTCTTGAAATGGCAGATTGATTTGGAAAATAAATGATCTACTGTGCTAATTTTTAACCTTTAACCTTCTCAAAGGTCGGTGCTGAAATAATAGACCAAACCTATAAAGACTTTCACTTTTTTCCCCCAAAACTTCTATTTTTCAAGTTCTCAGTCCTCTCTTCCTGTTCAAGTTCATGAGTGCCATCAAGAGTTCTTATTCATAAATCAAAGACTATACTGCTAATCAACACATACACCTTCTTTTTAAACTGAAACTCAAATATAATAGTCAAAATATTGTTAAAAAGTAGTTTAAAACATGAAAAATGAAAAAAATTCTCCTCATATGGATGTGATGCATAAGGACAAAGTTATGTAAGCAGCATCTGCAGGGACATAGTAGTCAGAGCCTGAAATTAGTGCTACAACACTCAAAGTGCATGAACATTCCTTTTTCTCCAGCTGTAAACTGATCATATCTGAGTAGGTTCACTCAATTTAGAAAAGACTCATGAGTGAGACTAGAGGCCACACACAAAGTCTGAAATACAAATATATGAGTTCCTCTCTTTCAGCATCACTTCTCTTTTTGGTGCATACTACACTATTGTTTCAAGGCTCTTATTCCAGTAAACAGTAGTCACTTACTCATTTGGCCTGCCTTAAACATAAATTTCTTTTTGCAGCCATAGTCATCAGCTTTTGAAAGAACTACCAATTAATAATGAAGGCTTCTATTGTAGCAAAAATCTCCATGCAGTAAGAAAGTTTACTGTAGTTCCTGCATTGCCCAGGAGAAGAGAGACTGATGGCAAACCTTTTCATTGCCAATTTTTTCTTATAACTGATCTCTTCTGTATCCAGTCAGATTCTTTTGCTTTATTGCACCCCTGCCCAGAAGTACTTCAGGATATTGGATATGGACCCCATTTTTACCTTATATTTTCTATATATTTTATTCAAGCTGAGCATAGTGCTTATAATTATTTCAAAATGCCTCAGAAAAATTATTCGAACATTCTTAACAAATTTACGAGAGCAGTATCTTACAACAGTAAGAAGGAAAAGTGTCAGCTTTTCAAATTCGGCCTGTCAAACATGTCATTGTTATTACTTCTCTTTCTCATCTTTTGGGGAGTTTATCCCCAGACTATCCGGGGGAAAAAAATTCTCCCAGTAACACGGGATCCATTCCACTTTTGACTCTCTCTATGCCCTGGAGTTCATCTGATATTATTGAAAGCTAATATTTGTTCCAAACTGGCACTGCTGGTGGCATCAAGAAAACTCTAGTCTCTTGATTACCTTCTCTCTTGAAGAACTTAAAACACTGACTGTTTCTACAGTCTATTCAGCTTTTACAGAAATAGGATTGACTTTTTGGTCTTACTCCAAAAATCTTTTCTATCTTTGTTGTTTTGAATCAAACTGCTTGCATTTGTTTAATGAGGAGACACTTCTGTCACAAAGTTTCCATAAGGGAAAAGATGATCTCTTCTAATGAAAACAAATCCCTGATAAGGAAGTGCATCTGAAGCACAGCTATTTTGTACCTTGCCAGTCTGGCCAAGTCGTATGGGGTTTTTTTACTTCCACATCGACTAAAAGAACAATAACTTATTTGGTTTAATGATAATTATTTTGTGGACAAAAAGGGTCTATTTCTGTATTTTCTATAAATAAATTTTTATTTAAGGTTTCAGTTTTATCGCGTGGTAGCCATATAAAATTTTGTGACAAAAGGAAGCCCTAATAACTAAATCTCTTCTGAAAGACATAAAGAGAGATGCATGCAATGATAGGACTCTAAAATGAAGGGCAATAAGAAAAGTGTAAAATCCTCAGAAAACTTCTGTTGGCTGTTCCACTTGCAGACTGAAGGCATGATACCAGCAGAGTTCATGTACTTCTTTTCCAAACACTAACTTGTTCTGCTATCTGGAAAAAGCCATGTGGCTTGTGCTGTCTTGGCACAGGTACCTTTGCACAGGAAGGCAGCACTGTGCTTACTGTCACAGCCAGCCATACTACTTACAGGATGGATATGGGGCTGTGCCAGATGTTTTCAAGCCTGCAACAGACTAGAGAGAACACAAGGTGAAAAAGTATGTTGGAAAAGTATATGAAAATGTATCATATCCACACCACATTAAGAATCCAACTGTCCTGTGGAGGACACCCATATGCTCCTCATTGGTGCCAAGGTTTCTTTCATTCCTGAGTGGTCTCTTAATAAGGAGGAGTTCTCTCAGCCCTAGGAAGACTTCCTGATAATCTGATAAACTAATACCAAGGTCTTGTTTTCCTTTAAGGGGGATAGAAAAATACTTTAAAAATTATAATTTCTCTCTATTTCAGCGGTTCAGTTAAAGACCAAAGCCTTATCAGTAAGAATTTCTTCTTAATTACCCGAAACTATAGCTTTTTATTTATCATTATGTTAGTAAATCCTTGTTTAACAAGAATTCTTTGTGGGCGTCTCTGTCCAAAACCAGTTAATACATTTGGTTGTACTTTCAATTGTTTTTTTTCTTTATCTAACAATATGATTACTTCCAAGATTAATGTAGTTCATCTGAAATTTTCAGAAATTGAGTGCACTTTTTCATCACTTCAAAATGATTATCACAAAACCCCCCCACAAAAACACAGCAGACTGATACACTTCTGACAAAAAAACAACAAAAAAACTCAAAAACAAAAGAGAGAAAAGCAGATATAGCTTTTACTTCAGATTTAGATTAATGGTATTTGTCTTTGTCATTCAAAATCTGATCAATTGAAATGTATTTAAAGTATGCAGAAAATGGAGTAAACTTTTCTTTCGGAGTTCTTTCTACTGTCAGTTTCCCTGAAATTGGTCATTCAAGCTGCAAAAGAGGGCAGGAATATTTGTACTGTTATCCTAATGAAAAGCACAAACAGTTTCCCAAGTGGCACCTTCAGCATGGCAGTGGCTCTCCTTTGTGCTCCTCCTCACCTCTGACCACAGCAGCTGTGGTGTCTCCAACCTCAGCAAGAGTTTGGGCTGTGCTCTGCTGCTGAGGGAAGGTCTCAGCATCCCTCAATCTGCTCAGGTTGAAATATAACCTGAGTTGAGCAGGAGTTTGCATTAGGTCACCTCCAGAGTTTTCTTCCAACCTAAATTATTCTATGTGTTCATAAGAAGTATGAAAATAGGAAAATATGTAAAAGTCATTAATTTGGGTTTGTCTGGGTTTTTATTCTACTATTTTTGTAGAACAGTTGAATTCTGGTCTCTACAGAAAACAGTAAAAATCCATCAGCTGTAAGTGCTGGTAAATGACCCCCCCTGCCATAATAGGAAATGTGAAAAATGGATAGGAAAAAGTGGAACTGGATTCCTGCAAGGGGGAGATCTCCTACCAGTTCTGAGATACAATCTTTGGGGAAATTCAAGAGATGACTCAGTGTAATGCACACTGTGTGCCTGTACAACCAGTAAATCAAAAGAGACAGTGTCACATTCTTTTTTTCTCTTATCTAGCAGAGGATTTTGTTTTCATTTGCAGTACAGAACAAGAAATGGGATTTAAGTTCACAAATATGACAGACTACTGACTGAACAGGCTTCAAACAAAGACAAGAAATTGTTCTTTAAACACTGCAGGAGATAACTCACAGACATGGTGATACTTATTTTTAGTATCTTATTTTTGTAGATCATCTGCACTGTCATGTTAATGTTAACATTTCTCACTAGGTTGACACATTTATCATAAATATAATTGTGAATAATTTCTGGTTCATAAATTTTGAACTGAGGATGTAAATGGTATAAATGTCCCAGACAGTGGCGAAAAGGGGATGACACAAAGTTAATCTATATGTAAGAATGCAGTACTCCTATATAGATTAAGCAAAATTGAAAAAAAATATGAAAATTAAATTTTATGGAGCAGTTTGTTTTAGTAAATAATTGTTATTAGCAAATGAAAAGAATTAATTTTAAAAAATCTCTAATCTTATTTTAGTAGTATGTATATTTGAGCGATAAGTATGATTCATGTAGATGTTTGGGATCTCTGAAAATCCTACCAGAAGTTGGCCATTATGATTTGCATTTGAAATGTTGCTTAGGAATATTTAAATTAATATTGAATCAGAGTACATACTGCTTTATCAGTTGTGGACTCTTTTTGTTACTGGAAAGTCAGTATGAGCATAATATATTGTGGAGGGCTGATTTTGGCTGGCTGCCAGCACCCACCCTCAGGAGGACAGAAAAAAAGAAGGATGGACAAGATCATGGGTTGAGATAAAGACAGTTTAATAAAAAAAGCAAAAGATATATGAAAGGCAAGAAAAAAAAGAAGAAATTTATTCATCATTTCATGCCAGCAGACAGATAGATGGCCAGTGAATTTCTGGGAAGTAGGGAATTGGTACACATGGCAATTGCTTCAGAAGGCAAACACCATAACCCTGAATATCCCTCCCTTCTCCTTTCCACCCTCCCTTTTATGCCTATGATGCGTACAGTGTGGAATATCTTTTGAGTCAGTTCAGATCAGGTGCCCCAGCTTCTCCCCTCCAAACCTCTTACCTGTCTACAGCTGTTGGTTCTGAGTGGTGGTTGGAGAGCAGCCCTGATGCTGTGCCAGCACTGCTCAGCAGTAGCCAAAACATCAGTGTGTTACCAACACCCCTGTAGCTATAAACACTGCACTGCACTGCATGGGCTGCTAAAATGAAAGTAAAGTCCATCTCAGCCAGACTCAATGTGAGTAATAAAGGAGATGTGCAGTATTATGACTTACTCAAAGCTGTATTTAGATATGTATATACTTTTTTGTTCACGAGAACATGTGAAAGAGACATTTATAAGAAAAACACAAAGCAGATAACGTATCTTACATATAGCTAGAAAAATATTTATTTTGAAAATTAATATAAGTTTAAGGTAAAGTGTCTATAAATGTTAATTACAAATGAGATCTTAAAGTCCTGAAATATGATCATTTAATCATACTCTCCTTGTAGCTACTAGTTTCTATTGATTAGGTTGCACATTGCTTTATTGCCTTGTACCTTCATAGTGGTGTGAGCATTGCTGCTTGAAAATGAGCTGTTTAGTGTTTCTGTCTTCTTTAAAACATCAAATGTTATTGTACGAGGCTTAAAATACTTGGTTTTACCTGAAGAATTACATTTGATCTTATCTGCTTCTAAGCATTCTCATGGCTTCAACTGGTTTCAGAATACAGGGAGAATTTTTGCACTGTTGTTGCTGAGCAGAGAGGAGGGTTTAGAATTCTCTGCCAAGCCATTCAGCAACCTTCTACTTCTTCCATTCATCAGTGTAGAATATCAGTTTAGTTACAAAATCTCCCACATAATCAATAAGTAAACTCAGGAAGTACTGTAAAATACATTGGTGGTGTTCCTGAAGCTTGAGTGCATCCAAGGTAAAGATCTCAAGGTATCCTTATTAAGGACCCTATCTGTTTTAGCTAGTAATATGTGAATGATAACTTTCAGTCAGTATAAAACTATTTCTGGATCAAATTATCATTGAAGAGTAGCATTTTGAAATGCTTTCCACAATTAGCATCAGACAAAGATATTCACTGTGTAGTTTATTTAATTATATCTGTCTTGCTGTCATATTTTCAACTTTAGATTTAAGATAATATTTTAATAAAATGTTAATTGAAGTTTGCTCATTCTTTTAAACGCTTCTTATTGACAATGTTTTATCATGTAATCTTTTACATGATTTGGAAATGTTTTTTTCAATCTTATGTATAAGTTTGAAGGTAATTTTTTTCAGTTAGAATGGTATTTTCCAGACTACATATTTTAACTGAAGTCACCGGTTTTATTGTAGTTTGGGATATGTGTAGGACAACAAGGAATGTAGAAATCTGAACTATGCTAGTCTTAAAAGAAAAAAATCTATATTTGGTCATATTTCATAGTTTAAGAATCCAATAAAGATGAGTTTGAATTTAACTAACTACTTTTACATTTAACAAAACTGAAATCCCCAGATGATTCATTTGATTCAGAAGTTTTCTTGCATTTTAACAAGGTAAGCTAACAGGTAGGCAGCATCAGTGTGTTACGAGAGGCTCTAAAGAAAATTGACTCCATCTCAGCCAGACCCAGTGCAGATGTTTAAGATAAATCAGATGAGTTATGTCTTTAAAGGGCTTATTCTTCTCCATTCACTCTGGAGACAAATGGACTCTTCCAGGGAATCTTAGAATTACTAGCTGAAATTGAGACTTCTTTCAAAGTCTGTAGCTGAGATGAAGCTCAGTAGTATTTGTAACTAATTGACCTTAAAAATGTATCCAAAAGCATCAAAGCTTAGTGTCTGGGTGTCAGCTCTCTCTCTTCATTGTTTGAAGATGTGCTACTCCTTGGGGAAAATTAGGAGAATATTCTTTTCTATGAAGTTCAGACCACAAATTGTGTATTTTCTTCATTTATGTGTCATATAGTTGTATTACAAGTGACAGTGGCGGAGCAAAAAGTTGAGCAGTGTGTGGTTCTGATGTTTGTCTTCTGATAACTCATTTTCAAGACATTAAAAGAAGACAGTCTGCAATAGAGAGCTGTTGATTTGAGGGTAAAATCAATAAAAACCTTTTGTCACTTTTCCCTCTATAGTTCAATGATAATTTTATTTAAAATGCTGAGTATTGTAGGGACCAGAAAATAAAGCAGTCAGTACAACATAGAGCAAAGTTATATCAAGTGTTGGACTCGTATCAACCATTGGATGGTTAAGAAGTCACAGCAAAGGTGTTTGCTTTGTCAGCCAAGGAGTGGAAGAACAGGCTGTCTTGTTTGCTGTGTTTTCCATGTGAAACTCTGCTGCAATTACATGCCAGCTCCTGTCAAATGACTGGCCCTAGATGCAGTTGTTCTTTGTATACAGCTTTCAAGTAATGCGGTAAAGAAACAATCTCCTCAATTTCATAATTTGTACATTGCTTGGAGTCTTGTTCTTTTCCATCTGCTCTGCAATCTGCTGCTGATAGTACATTATGAAGGAAGCCAACCAAATCCTCAGACCAGCCCCTGGGTTGTCAAGCCTCATTTTCCGTCCATTTCTTCTCAAAGGTATCTGTGAATATGGTAAAGAATTTTTGCTTAACAGCTCTAAGTTTCTATATCCCTGTCTGATTTTATACACTGCAGCAAGACTGATATACATCAGTCATCTTAAACAGATTCAAAGCCAAATATACATAACTGAATCATAGAAAGGTTTGGGTTGGAAGGAACCTTATAGATCATCCAGTTCCAACTCCCCTGTCATGGGCAGAGATGCTACCCACTGGACCAGCATGCTCAAAGCCCCATCCAGCCTGAAAGATATTTTCTGTTTGCACCTGTAAGTAGTTTTAAATAATAACTTTTACTCCTATGACAGTTTCCTAATTGATTTTGTTTTATCTACAGAATATTGGATATGTGTCTGCAGGCTGTAGAACTTGGATAATGCTTTAGAACAAACCATTTGCAGAGAAATTGCTTCAGAAGATTCTTATTTAGGGCTCGTTTGTAGCTGTATCAGATTGTCGTATCCATTTTAAAGCTGTGGCTTACAGTTCTTTTCAGATCCAGCTCAAATTCTCTTCAATTATGATCACTGAGTATCTGTCAGCAGAGATTCTGTGTCAACATTTCTTTGTTCCTTCTGTTCCAACTCATTAACTTACAGCATGTTTTTTGTAGTTTTCTAGCATTTCATTATTTTAAAATAATAACCCCCATTTTTTAAAATCAAACTTTCAGGGAAGTTTAGTAAGTTAAAGAATGATTAATATGCAAAGTTGCATCATCTGCTAATACTTACAAGTTTTTACCAAAATTTACTTAAATATTTTTCTGCTTTTGTTTTCCCAGTTGGACTGCTGTTTAGAAGCAGAGTCTATCCAGTGTTTTGTGACAACTGCAAATTGTCCTACTTTCCCCTTTCTGAATAGCAATAATTCTGCAGTTACTGGTTTATTAATTGTAATAATGCATTTAAACTTCTCTATCATCCCTACAGCTGAAACAGATAGAAAGTACAAACTTTTGCTGAAATTCACTGAAGTTTTAAAGTTATCAAAGCACTTGATTATAATGATAGAGTTCTAGCTATATTATTTTATTCCATTTTGTTTATATTCTATGGATGGCATGAACAGTTCTTTTTTTTTTTTTAAGTGAATAATTTTTTGTCTTTGAACTTCCATTTCTGAGAATATTGCTACACATCTGTCCTTTTCCCTTCTTAGCCATATTAAAATGTCAAAAATGGGCATGGACATATGCAAGCCATGGCCCTTTCTGAAGAGTACAGCCAGTGCAGCATTACTCAAATCCATTCTTACCAGTATCTCACCAAGTTTAAAAACAAAGCATTATTTATTTACTTAAAAGAAAATGTTTCGCTGCATCTCTTTTTCTAAACTACTAATCTAGCTTCACCTTTATAAATGCGTTGCCTGATAGATTCTTTAGTTTCTGTTGCTTTTTCAAATATATTAATACATTTTATAATATGTTAATACTATTTCAAAATCTGTTATTTTCAAATTTTAGTAGCTGAAATATCGGAAATGTTCGGAAATATTCGGAAATATTCGGAAATACCACACACCAAACAAATTATCTGTATTTTAAGATAAGCATATCTGTAACATTTAACAAGTGCCCAAGGCCACTTGTCTTATTTGTGTCTCTGGGCACCTGTTTTATCTCAAATTTTGGCACTTTTTACTGTAAAACTCTTCTGATATCATATTATATAGGCCAATGGAGTGAATCAAATTGGTCATTTAATATACCAGCACATAGTATAGTATTGCAGAATAGTTGCAGAATTTTACTAGCCTATTAAAAGAAATGCTAAAAAGTGGCATGGTTCTCTTAACTGGTCACAGTTCTCCTAACTTGTTTAATTATCCACTAAAATAATTTTCAACAAGCAAGTCACTTAGCAGTAAGAAAATATCTTAATCCTCTCCTGCAGTATCAAACTGGCATGTAAGAGGCAACCCTGTGTGTCATTGCTTCAGTATAAACACCTTAAGCAGCAGTCACAGAGGTGAAATGGAATATAATATAATGCATATAAAATACATTAAGCTGCAGTGCTTGTGTGAGCATGTGGTGGGGACAGGTAAGGCTGTGCTATGTGTGAATGGGTGAGCATTCATCTGTTTGCACAGTAGAATTAGAAATGTTCCTGCAACCTATCCTTGGCTGAGTATTGTAGCCAATATTTGCAGCAGAAAAATGCTAAATGCACTCTGCAGCCTTTGCTTTTCTTCTTTCTGACTAAACAGAATATATATTTTTATGATACACATTGCACATGAATTGCAAAAATCCTGGAAAATTTGTAAAAATATCTCATGAACATACTGAATTTTAAAAATCAATTTGTTTAATTCTTCTTTCAGGCACTTTTTATGCTTTTCCCCAGACCATCCTGTCCATCATAAGTCCCTTGTAGTGGAATCTGTAGGGTTAGTACATAGTTTTTATCAGAACACTTACATAATAATGGGGAAAGGTGCTTATCCGAGGGAAGAAATCTGGGTTCAATTCCCTACTTGTCTATTTGTTGTCTCCAATTTTATTTGTCATTTAGGGTTTGACAAACACACACGAAAATGTAGGTAGCAAATCCTGTCATCTAAACTCGCTGCAAATATGTGCCAGCACTCACCAAAGTTTACCTTTACCTGGGGGACTGCATTCCTCCCAAAGTGGAGGTCCTTAAGGCTTTTGGATTTGCAGATCCCTGAGATTTTCCCAGTAGAGATACAGACACTCACAGCCTCTGGCACTAGGCCTGTCACTATGATTTACGTTTTGCAATTCCTTTAGATGTAAGCTGTTGGTCATTTTCATGTATGACATCACTATGCCACAGAAGAAAATAATCTAAATTAAAATCGCTTTGAATTGCTGTCAAATCCATTGATTGTGGAGACAGCCTAGGAAGACTAGCATGATTAGGCAAAAGTTAACCTGTATGAATACCACCTGATCTCTAAAGAGAAGTCCAGACACTATTGGACATCAAGTGCTCTATGCTTGGTTTGTTGGAAGATCCACAAAAACCCACACAGGGAACTCCTACCACTAGCAGTAGAAAAAGCTACAAAAATACTAAAAATCCTGTCCCAATTTGCTTAGGCACCTTAATTTGTATTGTTGTTATGATCTAATCCAAACACCTATACTGACCAGTGGCATCCATTCTAAAAGGGAAGGAAAGGGAATATTTTTCTTCTATGTAAAAGATGATATTTATACAAAATATGGAATACACAGCTTCAGGTTCACCTCACCTAACAGAGTCCTAAACACATATTTCTTGTCCTTTTGTGTCACCATCTTGTCATATTGAGAATGACAGGGACGTGCAATTCTCTGACTTTGGAGGGCATTAAACCAGTGTCCCTTGGAATAGGGACTGGACCTTGTGTGTACCCTACCATTTAAGTTACATACCTCTTCTATGTTAACAGACAGAATTGAAATTCCTTCATTTTTCAATGGGCTTTGTCTTAAAGGTAGGCTTACAAAGCTGGAAACTAAATGGCCTGTTCCTGGGGACAGTGAGGAGCTCCTGTGTATCCTAGCAGCAGAACTTCTAATGTCTTGGGAGCTCTACAAGCAAAGTCCCCAGAGTATATTACATAGTCCTCAGGCCTGTAGACTGATGAGCAGAGGTTTAGAGGTTTTCAGAATTACAGTTGCTGCCTGATTTGAAAAAAGCATGTATAAATAAGTTACCATCCAGTGATGCTCAGTTACAGAATCGGTCTATCAGCGTCAGGTGTTCTGCACTGTGCCATGGATCCACCTTGCTATAGCCAAGCTGGTTTTGCTTCTCAGATTTTTGTGTTTTGGAGATTAACCTGCTGATTAACAGCCTATGGCTGTTACCTGTTTGATGTCTTGTCAAGCAAAATCCCTGGTTCAGTGCCTCTTAATGCTCTCTGTTCCAGTGTCATAGAAGAAGTTTCATCTGTATGTCTAAAGCATGAACTGGGGATGGTTAGGGACTGGATGAATAGCTGTTGTTCTCTCTGTGCTGTTTGCTGGTAGCTATGCATTATGCCATGCTCATTATGATGTGCCAGTTTATAAGACAGCAGGTCTTGCTGTCTCTGGGCACCTTCCAGTTCCCCATAGGCCTGACTTCAGTTCCTAACATTAGAAGAGTAGCTTTTCAGCTGAGTGAAGTGCTACCCAGTGTCACATTTGCCATTCTGTCATTTTAAAGTGACACAGATCAGGGACTGTATCTGCAGTCTTTTATGTATGCTTTCAGTTATTCTGACACTCTCTGCCTCTTCTAAATTGAGAGTAATGGAAGCTTGTGGTGCCACATCTAAACACATACTTCTTTGCAGCCTGTGTGAACTTCCATGCTTTCACTTGTTTGCCAATGTTAAAGCATTTCACTTTGTCAGGTGCACTAAGGAAGATGAATTCCATACAGATAATCAGCTATTTAGGGGGAAGGCCAAATAAAACCACCTCAGAAAAGTGCATATCAGACTGCAGAACACATACAGACTTTTTGTTACTTAACATAAAAGATATGTAGGCCACCCCTCCTTTTTAAAGAGCACTGAGTTATTGAGCATTGAGTCTGGGTGCAGTTCTTGTTGGCTCTGTACAGAACAGTACAGTGTACCAGCCCAGTGCCTTCAGTACTCTAGAGTGTATAAAGAACCAGCTGAAGCTTTGTTAAGATGCATCAAGGTTGCTAAAATTGCTTTAAAAGGCAACTAAAACCTCCCCAAAGTGTCTGTGTTCTCCTTGCTGTCCCTGGACATCCAGGGTTCAGTTCAGATGTGTCTGGGTTGTCAGTTATGTCACAGGCCTCACAAGACATACAGAGCTCTTTGGATTATTATCTGGAGATCAAGTTATGTCACATCACTGGGAATCACTTAGTCACATAGGTTTAACAATGCCTTTTAATATGTGAACATGGGGTTTTTTTACATGCTAGCCATCAAGAAGTAAGGTAAGGCAAGTCAATTCTTGACCCAGTCTGACCAAGCTCCATAGAGAGTTTGACTTCCCGGTTTACCCTTACATTTAAGTGTTTCTATTCAAGCTATATAGTGTCTCCATTCTTAGATCCTGTGATGGTCAAGGAAACACCATCTCAGCACTGAGTCTCAGTCATGATGTTTTTCCCAGTGCTTGGAACAGTGTCGATAGCACCACAGTGACTTGTGCATCTTAATCCAATGTAAAATTTAAAACCTTCCATTTGCTTTTAGACTGTTTGTCATTTTAGCAGTGTCACCCTTCTTTGAAAAAATGCTCGTATATCTTCCTTTGAACAAAATCTCTGGGCTAGTGTGGTTGTCTCCCTCTTTATCCATTCTGTGCACACTGCTGCTAACTCAGAAACTCTTCAAATGCACTGGGCTCATATCTCTTTTTACTGACTCATGGTTATTAATTTACATTTCGCGTCAACATGGATATAGACAGTTACTTATTAATTTTTTTTAAAATCTGTTTTAGAACTGTGTTTGTCAAGTGTCCTTTGTCTTTTGATTCCTCTTTTTTGTCCTATTCTGTTAAAATGTTGGTCTACTTTCCTTAGACTTTGGACTGCTAAGAGCAGTTTCCCTGGAGCTGCAGCTTCCAGTCTTACTGTGAAGGGCTCCCAAATCCCAGTCACAAAGTTGTTCTTGATCTATAATATTTCCAAGTATTGGCTCCTCAGCCTTTAATTATTTACACTTATCCTGCCTGTTTTAGAAGAGCTTTTTTACTCTGGGCTTTAACTGCTGTGTTTTTTCACTCAGTGTTTCCGTAGATTGTGCTGCTCATGCAATATGCTTGTGCCTTGCTGCAGAATACACATATGGCAAAGCAAACAGAAGCCTTTTGACAAGCTATAGAAAATCTGGGCTGGCCATGAGAGTTAACTGGAACCCGGCAGGCCTTAGCCTTCCTGCAAAGTGCAGACATGGTTCCTAGCCAGGAAGAAGACTAAACAATTGAAGAAAACTACTCTAATCACTAGCTAATGCTAGAAAAATGTGAGGATTTTCCACAACAGAATTAATTTTACTTTTGGTACTGTTATAATATATATCCTGCTAGTATCATCAAGAAAGCATGTCTTTTTTGAAAATATCAAGTATTCTCGTTTCTGTTTAAACGAAAATCTGAAAATGAAAACTGGATGGTTACATTTCTTATTTTTAAATTCATTTTTAGCAGCCCCAAACCCCTATTTTAAAATAGTAAATTTCTCTTTGTGTTTTGAAAGAAAAATAATACTGCAGAGAGCATAAAAGACACAGGGTGTAATGCTAACAGTTAATGAAATAGTAATGTATTTCATTACTATTTCTAATAAGATGACAATGCTAGAAATATTCTTCCTGTTAATAAAAAGTTGTAGCTGTATTTTAATCAGTAAATGCACTTAAAACATGCACAGATTATATTCCTAACAGTTTTTTTATAATAATATGCTATTTTGACACTGACTGAAGGTTTGTCAATTTGCATATTTAATTCAGGCATTAATTACTTGTAGACTGTAATGTAAAATTTGTACAAGGCTTTTTTTTTCATGTTTGAAATGACAAAAAGAACTGTTGGGAAGATGTGATGCTTTCAAGGCCTTTCTGTGTGTTTAAATATTGTGACTGGCTCATTCAACCTTATTATAAACCTTCTGATACTTCTAACATTCATAAAAACAAGTGATTACACTGAGAATTTCAATTTCCATTAAAAAGAATTACTTATGTCTGGGTTGATTTCTCTTCTACTAGGTAATACTCATATTCAGAGATCAGTGACCTCTCAGCCTTTTTGGTTAACCCTCCCTGTGTCCAGCAGCCTGCCAGGGTGGCTGTGGCAGGCCTGCTGTATGTGCCAGGGCTATAGGCATCGCCCAGGTGGCCAATTTTCTGGGCATGTTATGGAAGTGTTTGTTTATTGTAATCCTGTAATCACGTATAATGCATATGAGAATGTGTAGTGCACATAAGAAAAGGTGAGAACCCTAGGGTTTTGTATGTGTCCCCCAGTGATGGAGAAGACTAAGATCTGCTTTGCATTTGGGGTCCATTCTTTACAAGTGACACTTATTGTCGTGCCTTCTTTGTGAATTAGACACCTTCTTAAGGAATGCAGACTTGCTGATTTTCTGCCAGATGCTACAAGAATGGCATGCCCAAGATGCAGGAAAAAAGGAATTCCAAGTATTTCCCAGTTCTAAAGCATCTAGAAGAATATGTCTGGAACGGATGTGCTTGCCTGTTCTCAGTCATTCTTTGTTTCTGCTGTTGCCCTCTCTTGGAGACAGAACATTGAAACAAGGAAACTTTAGGCTAACTTGATGTTCTTGTTCTTGGGTTCTTTCATCCTTATTTATAACATGGTGAATTTGGGATAGTGATGATCTTTTAACGACATGGAATGTTATTAAAAATAGTTTGGAATTATTTTTTTTTTTTAGTAGAAAACCAGAGCCAGCATTTATGTGCTGTTCAACAGGAAAGATAAACAGATGCTGTTTTGGTTAGTGACATACCAGCTGAAAGGTCATAATATGTATAACAAAAAGGGCTGTTACAGTAGGACATTTTTCATGTGTCATGAAACTATTCACTGACAATAATATTTCTTCTCTACAACATATTAGATTGTCTCTAAAAAATTATACCATGCTGTGCATGGATTTGTGCTAGCAAATGTGTGCTTCTATCTTGATTGGATGTTTAGATTTTAACAGAACTGGCCCAGAGAGTGGAATCAGTTTGCACTGATCCAGTTGCAGAGATATGATCTGTATAGCTCCTAGACATTGCAATATTTGGTATGTAATAATGGTAAGATTTGAATAATGGATAGCACAATGTTCAAGGACACTTTTCCATGTAACTGTCAATTATGTGCATTCTTAAATAAGCATAACATTGTATAAAAAGTTTACAAGTGTTTTGAAAACAAAGACATCACTTGTAAAGTTAAAATACAATTTCCATTCATGTTCATTATCAACATTATTAGCTCTTGAGGAGAATCACCTTTTATTGACCACTATAAAACTCTTTTAGAAAAGGACATCAATATGTTAAAATATATGTTTTTTCAGAAAAGTTTTAATCTGGAGCAAGTAACTTTACTTTCTTAATTGTCCTTGTAGCATCTTGGTGAACTTGAAGTCAAATTACCAAGTGGGGTTGTAAATCCTATCTGTTGCATTATTTAAGAAGAATGGAAATGCTTGTTTTGGATTTAAGTAAAATATATCTGTGCAAATAAATTGTAAATTGTATGAATCTAGAAACAGTGACATCTCACTGAAATTTTGCAAAACTTGCTTGCACTGCTGTGTTAAAAAATGTGGTTATATAACTGATAGAGTGAAAAGTCAAGTAGCTCAATTATCTTTTTAAAGATACCTTAAAACTTTTTATTTTTCTTCATGAAGATTTTGCAGTCACCAATATGAAGAATGTTGTAGTTCTATTTGTGTAAATGAAAAAAAAAGAAAAAGCATAAAAAATTTTCTACTCCCAGAAACTTTACATACTCCCAAAGTCTTTGCCAACTGTTATTTTAGCACCTTCAAAAGAGGCATGGACTTCAAAATCAGATTCACATCACATTTCTAACTGGAATCGACCCATATGGGTTCAGTTCTATGTTAAGACTCAGATCTAGCAGAAAAGTTATTATGAAATCAATGGGAAATCTTTCACAGATAATAATAAATTTTGTCACTAATGCAAGTTCTTTGTAGCTACATTGAGCAAATGTGTATATCTTACATTTGTGTTCTTGTTTCCACAGTGCATACATTATAACAGACTTCATGGGCATCAGAAATGAAAATTTTATGAAAGTAGCTGCAGTTGGGACTTGGATGGGAGATTTTGTCACAGCGTGGATGGTAAGAAACATAATTACATTTTAAAAGGAAAGGAATATGTTTTTTGCTTTCAAGGGAAAGAGGAGAGAAGAGAGAAAATTCCGTTTCTCTAAGTCACATGTTAAAACCCAGAAAAGTAAAAAGTTAACAAATGCATAATGGCAAGTATTCAACTGACAGTCCAGAGGAGTTTCAGTTAAAATGTATCAGGGTGATTTTTTTTGTGAGTGGAAATTTTGCCATTCTCTTCTGCACAGTGGCCCTTCTTTGCTATGAAGTAGCATCACAATTTACTATCCCATGAAACACTGAGTAACAGCTAAAGATAAATAAGTCTAATGAAAAGAATTATAAAGAGAAGAAAAATTAAACTGAAAGACATGATAGACAGCAATGGAATGAGAGAAGGAAAGCAAGCCAGTTACATGCCAGGATTTGAAGGTAGTCTGATGTGAAACTATCTCATTCATTTTGTATCTAATTTAGGACTTAGAAAAATAAAATTCTCACTTGGATTATACTTGTTACAAAGGCTTTCTTCTGAAATACATGCAAGCCAAAGATCAGCTTAGTGAAAGAGAACCAGAAAATGACAGCTAATTCTTGAGAACAAAATAAAGTATCTGCACATTTTAATTGTTCAGAAGAAGCATTTCTTAAACACAAACTGATAAAAAGTAAGTTTTTAATTCACTATTAACCTTCTATTTTTGAAGATTAGGTTTTTAAGATTAGTGTAGGTAAGATATTTAGCA
The DNA here is from genome assembly GCA_037013685.1 of Acridotheres tristis. Classification (NCBI taxonomy): domain Eukaryota; kingdom Metazoa; phylum Chordata; class Aves; order Passeriformes; family Sturnidae; genus Acridotheres; species Acridotheres tristis. The sequence goes on along the minus strand of CM072885.1, from coordinate 30,505,299 downwards.
ATTGTATTTTAACAATGTCTTCTACCCTTCATATTTGGAACATACTGTACAACAGACAGAAGGGGGAAAAAAAAGCATCAAGGATTTTTTCAGGATATTGTTCAGTATGTGTCTGTGATTTGTCCAAGACAAACTGCACTCTGTGGAATGGTGGCCATGAAAAGCAAATACAGAGAAAATAATTTGTATATGCTTTATAGTAAGGACATCACAGAATTGGTGCCTTGACTAATGTTGACAATTAATTTGGACTTCTTCTGAATTGGTAATAAAATTCATGGTACTTCTGAATATCTTTAGCTTGCATTTTTCTCATGGGCTTCCACATCTTTATTCCAGTGTCAAAGAAGAGATGATGCATAAGCTAAGCTGAATTGAGTGAGATCATGTATATCACACATATGTGACTTAGGGCTCCAGTGATAAATTAAAGACAAGTTGTACTACATTAGGTAATATTGTTTTTTTCACTCCTTCTTTTCTCGTTCCCGTAAAAAATACCCTGTGTAACACTGAATAAAGCATGAAAATGGTTGATGCAAAAGGCATGAGAATCCTGATCATTTTCTGGGTACTCAAAGCCCTCTCAGTTCTCTTCAGCAGTGGGTCACGATTGGATTGTGCCATGGCAGATTCCTGTGGCAGATGGAATTATCACTGAAGAATGGGAGAGAGACTGGGAGAAACTGCAGAGATGGTTTGATAAGAGGAGAGCATTGTTTAAATTAGTCTGGTTCTATTAGCTTTCAGGAAGAATAAAGAACATATGATTGGAGGGTCAGTGTGTTTTAGGACATGCTTTGATTGCATGAGGAGAATTAAGAGGTATAGTGATTCATGTTTAGGTTTTCAGAGTGAAAGGGAATAGTGATACTGCTTCTGCAACACAAATCTCTCGGCAAAGTGTATCAACCAGGCAATGGAAAGGACAGTGTTCAAGGGCAGCTAAGGCTGGGAATGTCAAACAAAACTACAATTTCAGGTCTCTACCTGAACTAGTAAAAGATGAGATTGGAGGTGTATGCTGGTGCATGGGCATGTACATTGGTGCAAATCACCTCCCACGGTGTCTAATTTATACAATCCATCTTCTTCTATATGAATATAAATTGCTGTGTTATTTATGTTTGAATTTGCTTGACCTTCTTCTTATAAAGCCCAGCATGGAATTGATGTCAAAGTAATATGAGTCTTCTGTGGTATTATATTTTGTGAAATTTCCCCATCCTGTTTTGAAACAGAAGAGAGAAAACAAACTTGTAAAGGAACCTTTGCACATCTTCCCATTCACAGCAGTGTTTATATTTTCTAATGCTTAAGAAGTTTTTTAAAGAAATCATCCATCCATAGATTCCAAAGCAAATTAAAAACGGAGATGTAGCCTTCACTTCACTGTATTTGAACCATACTGGAATTAGGATCTTATTCCTTATTTAATTGGAAAAGGCAGAAGTAAGACTTTATCCTCAACACTTCCTAGCTCACTGACTAGTTTGGTGACAGGATCTGACACAATTTCTAATAAAATCAGCAATATTATTTCCATTGTGTAGAATGAGACTGGGGCCATGCTATGGGTGCACAGAACCTTCCCCTTTGTACCTCTGGACAGGAGTATCTGCTACTAATAAACATCTTTGCTGAAATCTGTAGTTAATGTTAGGTATTCTAAAGTCTTTGAAGAGAGAATGGGTTCAGTACACTGACTGTCTCTGCACATTTCTCTCTTTGAAGCCATGGAAGTATGTCTTGCAGTCTTGTACCTGCTTTGACATGCCCTCCTACTCCCATAAAAAGTGCACTGTCCTCAGGGAGAATATTTCTGAGGCAGACACCGCAGATTTTTGTACAGTAGGACACCTTGGATTCCACCTAGACGAGCTTATAAACTAGGAATTATAGCTCCCTTCTGAGAGAGTGCAAGCAGGCTGAGGAAGGAGCTGATTCGAGGGCAGTCTGATGATTAGGGTGATCTCTCTGTGAAGATCAGCAACCTGCTGCAGCTCTGCTTTTGTGAGTCCTGAACATGTGGGGTAAGGCATGCTCAGAGGATAGCTACAGGGTGGCACTGAAGAGTGACACAGAGAGCAGAGTAGTGTTGGTTTTCAGACTGTCAAAACTGTTCCCTTTTGGTGATGGCTTTTTGGACTCTACAAAGATTGGCCCTGAGCTGTGAACTGTAGTCGTACCACATTGACTTTGCTTACCGACTGCCACTGCCATTTGCATTAAAGACATATTTCTGCCTACAAACCCTACATATATGTGTAAGAGTCTAAACAGTAGTTTTGAAGTTTTTTGTATCTTTCTTACATGTTGCTTGCAAGGACTATCAGGAGCTGAGGCCGTTGTCTTCAGCCAGTGTCTGGTACTGATCTCTATGAATATACCAAGCTGATTCTCCTGAAAAGGGATCCTATTCCTACTTGCCTTCTTTCTGAGTGGTAATTTAGTTGAGGCTCTCTTTTGCCATGTTAGTTGCTAGAGAGAACTGGGAACATTTGAGAGATCACTGAGCAGCAGAGACTGTGCCTACTCCTGTTAGCAGAAACAATGATAAACTCTAGGGATGGTTTAGTATATTATTCATCAAACTAGTGTTTACTGCATATATACCAGCATATTCTTTTTAAGAAGAGAAGCCAGGAATTTTCTCATCACTGTGCTTTAGCAGAGTACTTGACACAATCAGTGTAAACTGAATCATTGTAGCAATTCCTGACTGTTATTTTTGACACCTTTGCTTGATTTCGGTTTGACTTTTCCCTTGTGTGGGACGATGAAGGCTACTGAGACTATTTCTCTTTCATCATCTTAGCAGATGAATTAATAGCAAGTTGGGAAATAGTACTTCCAGCATAGTCTGGATGGCAGAGTGAGAGATAACTATTGTTCTGCTGATCTAGTACTGGCCAAGATACATCATATCCACTTGGATGGATGGATAGATATGGAGGTAGAGACCTTCTGCCTAGGACTTCTTGTCAGGAGATAGTATTGAGATTTCAAAAGGTCTGTACTGACTAGTGAATCTACACCACCCTTTCCTCATTAGTGGAACAGGATAATGACTCCCATATGCATAAGTTGCCTGGTCTTCTGTGAAGTCTTTTAGGGAAAATGTAACTTCATTAGGTGACATTCTGAAACATAACTTTTGGTGGAATGCTCCTACGCTTGATAAAGATTATTTGATTTTATGCAAAAAGGATTTTCTGTTCTATGAGATTTTCAGCATTAGCTGTAAAAGCTTCAGTTTTTCGGCCTTATAATTCCAGGGGAATACCTCACACCATTTTTTGTTCTGGCTTTGCTAGTTGTGAAAGAAATATCTTTTTTCCTTTTTTTTTTCATTCACATTCCTCTACTAAACATTTTTGTCTTCATCCTCTGGTGAAGAAGCTTTCTGTATTTTCCCATTTTGTGGTATTAACAAGTTTTACCTGGGCAGTCTCAGTGTAACCAGTAGAGGGGCCTGTGTCTGGTTTGTAAAGAATACTCTAAAGAGCTGAAACCTTCCTCAAGATTCTTAATGCTATTGACATCAGTAGTTGACAGGTTTAAGTTAATCGTTACTGCCATGCAAGGACACAGTAAATCTGTAGAGTCCTGAACCAGAATGTTTTTCTGTCACATGCACCATATTAGATCTCAGGCTACATCTGTTAAAAAGCCCCGTTCCTCCACCTGGTCTGACCAAAAATCCATCCAGACTAGTATCTTACCTCAGACTGTGACTATAAGCAGAAGCCAACCAGAAGAGTAAGAATAAGCCAGTAGTATGTGGTAGGGTCCTCTAATGCTCTCCTGAAATGCATGCAATTTTGTGTGTATAATGACTCTTGATCTTAGAATTGTTTTGCTCTTTTTGCACCGCTTTGCATTCCACTACGAAAAATTTCATCTGCCATTTTATTGCCTTGGGACTTTCTTCCATAAGCACCTATCCTAATTCTTCACATCCAGCAAGCCATCATCCTTTTCACTGTGCATAAGTTAATATCATTATAAAGCTTTCTCACTTCACTGCTCATCCATTTTCCCAAGTTGCTTAGGAATATGATGAATAACTGCATCCCCTGCAAAAATCCCTGTGGAACTCTGCTAATGACCTCCCTCCATTGCTGGAGCTGTCTGGCTAACCTACTTACCTTCTGTTCCCTGTCTTTTAATCAGTTATTTATCAACATAAAGACCTTCCCTAAAGCTCTGAGTGTTGAGTTTCCATAGAAGCGTGTGACGAGGAATTTTTCAAAAGCCTATTAGGAAATTCAGCTTTGCCTATTTCAAGCACAGCTCCTTTATCCATGAGTTTTGTTGACCTCATTCAGTAATTCTGTTCTGAAATATCTCCATTCCTGTTGTTTACAGAGTCAGCCACTTAGCACTCCTTCTGCAGCCTCAGATATTCCCTCTGCCATTAAAGAGATATTCTAACAATGTTGGCTGGCCCTGAAAGTGCTGTTTGTAGGAAAGATAAAGTCACAGCTCAGGAGCTGTGAATGTGTGAAAGAGTATGGAGCCATCTTCATCTGCCTTATCAGTGAAAGACAGTGAGCTTATTTCCTCATGTTCATCTTTCCCCATCATTATTTTTCTCTATCCTTTTTCCTCAACATCTCTTTGTCTCATGGCCTGGGCATCATTTTGCAGGTGAAAAAAAATTAAGCGTGGGTATTTTGTTTTGTATGTTCTTGCATATAGCAGAATGTTCAGCAGAGCCTGAACGTGGCTGTTGCTGTAATCTCAAAGACAGAAATGTCACTTCTTGTGGTAAGAACTATATTCTGAGTATGGGCTTGGATTCCATGTTTCAGAGATCAGCTGTAGATACATAACCTCTCTTTCCTGAAATCTTATGTAGTCTATGGATTTCTTTGGCTGAACAGGGAAGCTCTTAAGGAGTTTTTGATATTTTCATAATTAGATGGAATTGTTGAGTTATTATTTTGAGCACAGGGACACGTGTCTGCTAAAGTAATTGTTGGAATCTCAGCCCCTTTGGTGTTGCTTTTTTCTTTCGTTCCCTGATGTACAGACAGTGGACATTGCTGTAGTTTAGGATAGAAGTACTCAACTGCCCCAAATATATTCTCACTTGGCACTTCATTTTGACTTTGTAAATGTTGTTCTGGTGTTTCTTTATAAAATACAAGCATAATGATCTAACAGTGTAGGGTGAAGTAACGAAGCCATGCATTACATGTTAATAAACTCATCACTTGATGTTTTTGTCTGCTAGATACCTGGCACGTGTCGAATACACTTTGTGTACTCTCTTCTTTATTAATTTTGGTGATAAGAATAAATGTTGACTTATTGCCATTTAAACATTTTTAATGGCTTGCAATCTCTTAGCATGAGTTTTAAAAGTATTTGAAGATATTTGCTTTTGACTGTTGCCTCTATGATCATGACAAACAACATTTATTTGTAGAGTAGGATAGAAAGCTATTCAATGATTTCTAAGTGCTTTTGTCGTGTCCATTAAGAGAGAATATTATTCTTGTCCTCTTTTGCTGGGATGTAACTATCTATGTCAACATCCTAGAGTAATGAAGGGTTCATTACCACTCTGCAGAAACTAGCTTAATTTACCTCTTTATTTTATTTAATCTCTAAATGTGTATGTGTTGCTAGGGCATTTTCACACAAAGTGAGCAACATTGATGCTGGAAGTACTATCATATTGCTGAAAATAGCAGACACACTAAATTATTGCAGTGAAAATACATAGAAAAAAAATAATAATTGACAAAAAATGAAGTTTACTTTAGTACAGGGAAGGATACCAGTATAAAATCTATGTTGAAGGAAAACATCATCATTAAAAATAATAAATTTCCAGGATTTTATATTTAACTTTTAGACTAAAATAATAGCCAAAAATGTTCACACTTAAGTTTACATGATTCTTGGTAAGTAATTGTTCTATCCAGGAAATTCTGTTTAGCAAGGAATAATGTATAGGTTTATTTGCAAGCAGTGAAGAGTCCATTTTGATGCACATAACAAGGTAGTTTGAAGAGTCAGGAGTCTTGAATGACTGGCACCTTTTTTAACTCATGCCTCTGTCAAGGATTGGGCATGACAATTTAGATTATGATCCATGTCAATCTTCTTGATTGTTTCTGTTCCACTGGCATATCAAATGACAAAATAAAACTGTAATTGAATTTGCAGCACCATCTGAAGTGCCGTACAGCTAACAAGTCTGCTGTTCATGATTAGTGGAAATGAAATTGAGCTATGAAACATGAACTGGAAGGAGCAAAATGGATGAGACCTGTTCCTAAACTCACCTGCCAAGGTTGCACAGAAATGTGACTAATAACATTATTAGTGGCAATATGTTTCTTTCCATTCAGAGAGGCATACAAAAGCCAGTTGCCTTTTTTATTCACCTGTGTATCTTGTTTTGGTTTTCATTCCTTTTCTTAGGAGCCAGTCAGTTGCAGAAACATTCTGTAGCTAGTGGCTCTATCTCCAGATGATAATCACAAGTAAATTTATCAGCGCAATGGCAGTCCAAATATATCCAGTCATATAAGACCTGCTAATTTTGCTTTTTCCACTTTCTGGTGCATGAATGTGCTTATATCCTGCTCTGCTTCATGACTGCCACTTAGTTATATAAGGTGGAGTATGCCTGGTGTCATCTGAGTTCATCCAATCATCCCATCAAGTCAGATTGCACTATTATTTATTCATTGATTGATGGTGTTGCCATCTGTTCATATGCTCTAGATTATAATTATCTGCCTTTTCAAGCTTGATCTTTTTTTGTATTCCCCTGTTACTTTGTCATTTCAGTTCTGACCAGGCATTGCTGAAGGTGTTACTTCATCCCTGTCTGTTTCTCAGCCAGGGACTTCCTTCAACTCATTGTTACAGCAGTTACCTTTGTTGATAACCGTTTTTTGGGCTCTAAAACATGTGCTTAGTGTATCTGGCAGTAAAAGCCTCAAGATGTCTTTTGAAGAAGGCCACAGCCAGCCAGCTGTACCTCAGCACTCAAGAGTAAGAAATGCAAACCCCAAAGTTGGGCCCCAAAATATTTCCTAGTTTTTCTCCAAAGCAGCTACTGACATGTTTCAATGACAAGCAAACACAATAGGAATTCTTTCAAATAAGTGTTACATTTTCTCAGCTATCTTTTTAAAAATATCAATGCTTATGAACGCATACATATCTTTTTGTGACTTTGTACACTCTTTTCTTGTGGTCGGATCCCATCTAAAAATACAGGAAGGGTCATATCAAATATTAATAAGAGAAATTCTGTTCTCCAAATATAGTGAAATCAAGACAAGCTGTAAGGAGAACATATGTCTTCCTGCAACTCAAATCTTGTCCATTTGATTTGTATTGTAGCTTCAAGCAGCCATACAGCTATAAATGAGACTGAGGGTCCTCTATTTGCTCTTCCTCATTGTCATATTCCCCTTTGCTCTTTTTTACGTGGAATGCTATTTGCTTCTTGATGTTATTTATGCAGCAGATCTTGATATATCCTGGTTACATGCATTTAGAAACTGAAGTCAGAGTAGCATATAAATTAAAGTAACTATGCTGCAATTCTGCATTCTGACATGATGTACTCCTTAGAAATGGTGTGAATGAGTGGGTGTCAGATGTGCTGGAGAAGTGGGACTCTAGAAATAACATGTTCTTACTGAAGATCTTTGAGTACAGATGGCAAATGTGTAAACAGTTAGAGTCTCTAAGATGGACACTTCCTCTCTGGAGCAGTCTGGTTCTGGATGAGATTGCAGCACACACCATTTTCACTGACTGGGGGAAGAAAATAATTTTCTTTCTGAAACTGAAGTCAGAACAATGACCTCAATATATCAGCTAAGATGTGCAATCAGAACCTCTATGATAAAATGGGGAGAGATGGTTTAAAGAGTATTATGAAATGACTGTTGGACTGACCATGCACATTCAACTGAAGATCTTTACTGGATTAAATATATGGTGAAATAAGACCTTCTGTATCCACAGGGAGAGATTAGCAGCAGATGGCAGTGGTACACAGCAATACATTTCTTTAATTCTGAATTCCTTCAGGATCTGTGGGATGAGCTATTAGACACTCTGTCAAGGGAAAAAAGAAAAGAAGGATGTTTTATTATGAGAAAACATATTGCTGCACTCATGCCTAAAATAATGTTGAGAGTGTTGTACATAGTCCATTCTTCTCTACAAGGAAGAGGAGGGTTAAAACTGGTAAATTAAGGAAGACACTATTGCTGGTCTTAAATTGTATAATTTTGATGGGTGGGTTTATCTCTGATGTTGTTTTGTAGAGAAAATGTATTTAGAATATGTTTACAAAGTAATGCCTTAAACACTCAAGTTACCAGAATATTACTTGTTTTGTGTTGCATTATGCCCATAAATGAAAGATGATTCTCACAACAGCTACAGTACCTCAAAAATTGTATTCCATGTTATCATAGGTCAACTCCAACCATAATATATCATCAGAGCAGTTAAACAAGTGCTCGAGCAAATACAACACAGATTTAATTTTCCTGTTCTGTACTGCATAATATACAAATTGTAATATGGCCTGAGAAGTCTTCTCTTAACAACCCTGATGTGAACCCTGAATTGAGTTGATCAAGGAATCCTGAATTGGAGAGTTAGTGTAATCACTAACTCTATCTTGCATGTATGGAGAAATCATAGAAACTGTCAGACTTATGATACTCTAGCCAGAAAGTAATTTTTTTTATATCTATACTTGTGATTGTGCTCAAGAAAGAATGGAAATTCAATATGTTCAAACCAAGTTTTTACAGAAAAAAAATCAGATAGGTTGGCTTCCAAAAGCTCCTTGCTGTCAAAACCCAAGTCCAACTTGGGTGCAATTCTGCTGGTTGTAGCAGACTTAAAATATACAATTGCTTCTTAAAAACTGAGATATTAGAAAGTTTCCATTGATTTGAATTAAAATTCATTATAAGACTTCATTTAATAGAAAGAACTCGGTAAGATGAGGCTAATCTCTTCTTGGTCTCTTTTTATTGTTATTTTACATTATTTGAAGTGGGAACTTGAAGTACTTGTTTTAATGTCGAGTTTCACTTAAACTTTTCTAAGTACTTTTAAAACCTCCATTAAAAGCTATTTTTGTAATTTCTTACAGTACTATGCTTCTCCAAATCACAAAAGAAATCACTGCCTCCTACACTGGCAGTAATAAAAGAGGTTTTGCATTTTGCAGACACTAGGGATTGATCTTTATAGCAACTCATGGAGATACGTATGCTAATATGCCCCTGTTTTACAATAGAGAGCTGAAACAAAGGAAAAGGGACAAGAAAAAAGGGAATTGGTGATGGAGCTGAGACAAGACCCTGCTCTCAGTTTTGTATTCATCCCATCCCTACTCTCCTCAAATCTTGAAGGGAAATAATTTTCTCTATCTCTATTGATAGCAGCATTCTAAAAGATACCTGTCTCTGCAAAGATGCTGAATAATTTATTCTCTGGAAAATTGCAGTGGAATTGATGTGCACTGGAGATACTTCCAAGTGTTGAATGCCCTGGACTGTGCTTCCATTTCCCCTGGCTTCAGCTGTATGTAAACCCAGAGTACATGGAATTTTCTATGATGGCTTTTTCCTTGGCTCATTTCTTGTCTTTGTTTGTATTTCTTTTATAAATTGTATATAGCTTGTAGAAGTGTACCAAAGGGATGAAGTTCATACTAATGTGTGAGTGCAGAGAATCAAGGCATGTATTTCCATTCTCTTAACTTGAGGAGGCTCCTTGCTTAAATGTTTTGGCTCATCACATGATGATACAAAATTAGTTTTACCACCCGACAACCCAATTTTATTGTAAAGAAACAACCTAAGTAGAGTTATTAGACAACATAATCTACTTCATAATGGACAGAGTCCTGTCAGGAGCATTATCAGAATGAGGACAAATCATTTACATGTGATTACACTGGTGTATCACTTCCAAAGGTCCAGCACAAGTGCAAGGCACAGCTCAAGTTGCAGAGCACTTATGTGTTATATTAGACAGGACCATAATTTTCAGATTGCAGACATATTTTGCATGCACTTCCTTTTATATCTCATAAACCTCCAAAATATCCATGGCAGATGAGGAACAAGCTTTATATCTGTATGGCTTTACACTGTGCTTTACTTAGGTCAACACTTGACCCCGAGAATGAGGGTAGGATGTGTGTGACCAGATAGTGGTTTGGTGTCAGAACTGGTAAGATTTACCATTGAACAGCTACAGATTTTGATATTTTATTTTGAGCTGATTTTCTGGGTTGTCTAGGTAATCAATGAAGAAGAAAAGGCCTGCTATGTCATTGGAGTATATTTGACATCTAAAACAATGCAAATAAATCACATTGTAAAACCACTTATTTCTCTCCACTGGTAATAAAGAAATTATGAGGTTACTCAGATTTAGATATTTACATTAAATAAACCCAGGACACTTATATAGGGGGTATAGAAATGACAGAAGTTGTCCTACAAATCAGCAGAGTTAAAACATGTTATGATTTACTGTTAAACATCCCTTGAGAATTAAGGAAGGCAAAGAAATACTTAGAGAGTGTCAAGGCTTTCCTGATGAAACATTAGAAGAACTTCACATAAAGTCAGAAGTTCATGCAGCAGTGAATAAATTAAACCATAACAAAATAAACCAGCAAGAATCCGCATGCAACAGAAGTGTGAAATCAAGGATTGTATGGACAGTAATGAGAATAAGCATGTCAGTGTCTCCTCCAGAACTTTAAATCTTGCCTTGAAGTTAGGAAAATTGCCAAGAAGAAATGTTATTTAAGTTATCTGAATTTCAAGACTCATTTTAAAGGATATCACATTACGGGCATTAATAGATAAAATCATTTGTGCACGTGTGTGTGTTCCTGAAAGGCAGCCTTTTTATGTTCTGTTGTTACTGATACAAAACAGCCTTAATCTTTATAAGGCAATTGAAGGCAAACATTTATGACTAAGCTGATCTGTGGCCACAGATTGATTTCCCCTGAATTTCCTGTCCTGTGGTGATTTCCATGTATATTCACATTGGTGTGACCAAAGCCAGACTGGGCCTGTACCACCTCCTAGGTTTGTTCATTCTTTACTAACCTACTATTTTTATTAATTTAACATATTTACAAGGTTATCTTATACTAGTTGGTAGATGAAGGACTTTTAAATGAGTTGACGTAGCATGAAGGGCCTGAATCAGCCACATGATGCTCAAAGCCAGACAAGGGAATGACTTCAGAACAGATGCCAACACTGGCTGACTATCCCTCTGTGAGGTCATATCTCTGGCTTCTTGTCTGGTCAACTCTGTACCTTCTTTCTCCTTTGGAAATGCATAGAGATTTGGAGCTGAAAATATAGTGCAATGAGACCTCCAAGCCGTTCTAACATTACATGGTATCGCCCTTTTGGGTTATTGAAAACTGTTTAGCACTCACTGGAATAAACCCTTGTGTTGCAAAAATGAAATCTGAATTATTAACAAGTATTAAAAAAATCCAGTTATTTGACAAGAAGGGATAATAAGGAAGGTACTGAGAATGTACCTGCAATGTGGGGTTTGTATTAAAAGCTCTGAAATCTAACCATTGAATGATGCTCTCTGCTGTTCTCTAATTTCTACCTCAGAAACCAGCCTGTTCCTCTTAAGTGTCTTCTTTATTAACTCATTGCTTGTCATTAATTTCAAACTGTAGATGCTAAAAAAAGATTGTCTTTTTCTATTCTTGTTGCTATGTGTCAGTATTCTGGGACATTCTGCGTGGTTCCTCAAATATTTTTTATTTCTGGTTCTGCCTGACCCTCTTCCTGCTGTAATCTTTTCTGTGCACCCCACAATATCTTGAACTCCTCATATTTCCTTCTGTGTTCATCATTTGTTCATTCTGAATCTCTTACCCAGTATTTTTACACTGAACAGCCTCTCAATGCACATTGCACTTCAGCTCTTTCACAGGGAATTAAAATTCTGACCACTTAATTAATGATGACTTAATCAAACTATTCATTTACTGTACTTCTGTCTTCTGTGTTTCATTTTTTGACACCTCTGTGATATAAAAAAGGTACTGACTGTCTTTCACTGGCTGTTTGTGTGGGGTTTTGCAAGCTGTACAATGCTAAGGCTATGCTGCAATAATGAACAACAGTACTGATTGAATATTTTTAGCATTAACACGATTGCTTCACTCTCCTCTTGTATCATGGGCAGTGGAGTAAGTCCTGCACACCCCCCCAAGCTTGCTGTTTTCTTGTTGCAATGATGTAGTCTGTTTTGATGCTCAGAGGGGACAGTGTAGAGGCTTACAGCTCTCACTGGCACCAAGGACCATCCTTGCTGTGCAGTCCTGATGCATATTTTCTGACATCTACGTGCTCCTCTTCAGCCCTGAAGAGACCTGTCAAGTGGGTCAATGCCATGTAGAAGGTTGAATCCCTTTTACTGAGGTTTTAATCAGTGCTCCACCAGACTGCACAAAAGAAACTAAAATGAGGAGAGTTACAGGAATACAGGAATACAGGAATACATGCAGAGGCATGACCACAGATCTGCTAGCCAGTTCTAATGGCTATATTTTTGTAACACTGTTAAAGGAAGTTGCAGGAGGCAGCATAGGCTGAATTAACCCTAGCTGGAACTTTTATCTGTACAGAGTTGCATGAGGTTGTCCCTGGTGAATGTGGTTCTTTCTCTACAGTTAAAATATATCTTTACACCTGTTCTTAGTAATGAAGCACAGGTGCTGGTGACATACATTCACTGCAACATGGTAATGTAGGGCAGAATTGTCAGAGATAACTCAGATTGGCATTAGAAATTTTGATTCATTAAATAAAATTAATTGCTAAAAACATAATGAATTTCAGAATAAGATGTGCAATTGCAGCAAATGATCAGTTCATTTTTGGAAGAGGAGTAGACTGAATAGCTTGTATTTAAATAAAAATAAATTCTAAAACTTACTAGTAGCACAGAAAAATATACTCACTTCACTGCATTAACTTGTGGACAGTTCATTAATGAACATTACCAGGCAGCAAAACATGTCAATATTACAGAAGCACTCAGTGTGCCATCCATGCAGCTCTAGCTTGTAAACCTCTGTACAAAGTCCTAACTATCAGCATTAGTACTGATAAAGTCAGAAAAACCATTTTATTAACGATGACATTAGAGCCAAGATATTTTTAAAAGTCTGACTCCACATGCACTTTAATTAATTAATTTATTTAACTGCACCTTTATCAAAACTCGTTTGACAATGTGAGAATGATCATCCCACAACCCTTACAGCAGTATTTGTGTGAAAAGTAGTGTACAGATTACGCCCACAAACCAGTAAATTTGCAGGAGCCCTTTAAAAGTTTTCAGAGAGCTCCCACTCCTTGTGCTAGCACTAGTAGCTGTTGCTCTGGTTTCAGTTCACTTATAATAATTTAATCCATCCCCCAGCATCATTGCATGAGGTCACTTGAGAGAAAAATTGAATTATTCATTGTATTTTTAAAATTTTTTGAACTTCAAATGTTGAAGAGTTCACAGTCTATTTTATATAATGCACTGAATTACTTGAGAGAGCAGTATTGATTTTGTTTGTGGGGTTCGGCTACTGTCCATAAAGCATTTAGGCAGTGTTTTTGTAGTGTATGATGTCAGAAATGTAATCCCTTGAGTGAATTATATACATTTGTATTCATGCCAGGTCATCTTATTACCCTAAGGTTTTTACTCGGTCCAGTCGCTTCCACCAGCTGACACGTTTTTGAACTCTGTGCATCACTTTTCTTCAGTAACACCCATATCTCAGTTAAGGGTCCCAAAACTGAAGTGTGACATCGTGATAGTATGAAAAGAGTGTTAAAAGTTCAGTCTCATTCCTTCTGATTCTAATAACTATTTGTGACAGCCTGTGCTATTTTTTTTCTGATGCTGAAAACACTAGTTCAAGTGAGTTAAATTTTCTGAGACTGAATGTTCCTTTCCTTTTAAAAAATATTCAAGAGGATATTTTTCTGTCTGTTGAGTTCCCCAAAGTAAAAGTAAAAGTACTTTATGGGAGAAGGAGAGAGAAGTGTCTTCACTGGTTATAAGGACCATTGTCTTTCTAGGGAAAGAACTTAAATTGTATTTATCAATAAGTCTAATTCAGTTAGCAAGAAATTGGAAAGCATGACACTTTTCAGTAACTTTCATTGGCTTCAATAGAGAATACGTTTGAGACAGAGTAGGTAGGCATTCTTTGCTAGTAGGTATGCTTTTTTGCTAGGCTAGGAACCACAATTATTAAAGTATTACACCTCTCACTATGTGTGTCTATTTTGTATTTATATCTGGCAATGATTATACACTGAAGAGTGGTATCCAGTCTGTCCACCCATTTTGCAGGGTTCAGTTTGGTGGGGAAGAAACTTAATTAGGGAAAGTCTGAAGATTTCAGCTGATGAGATTTAGTAATTTCTCTCTCTTCTGAATGAATTTCACTCTCACCAAGATTTAGCTTCTGTAAAGTTAGTTCTTCTGCATTGCTGAGCTTCATCCCTTGGCTGACAGCTTTGTTGTTCCAAGGGAACAGAGCTATCAGAAAAGGTCCTCAGTGCAGAGGGAATGGAAGTCTCTCAGGCACCTAGGGCCAGTCCCACTGAGAGTTTTGAGGACCATGGCAGTAACCTCCACCTGGACTCTGAAACCATGAGGGAGCTTGTGCGGAGACCAGTGTGGCAGAATGATGCATTCGCAGTGGCTTGTGTTGCTAAGCAGACTAGCAGCTGCTTTTGTAGCAGTGGGAGTTCTTTTCACAGTATGTATTTTTCAGTCTTGGATACTATGAGATGCAGTAATCAATCTGGAGGTCACACATTTGTGGATGCCTGCTGCCAAGTCTCTGTCTGATAGATTCTGAAGAGAAGTATATTTTTCAGTACTTCATTCAACAATAAGTTGATGTTTAGTTAAGGTGGCAGATTTTCTTCATTTCTTTGTGGTCTTTGTTGGGAGTGAAGAGGAAAAAGTAGTAGTTTGATAGGGTTTAGGAGTAGTTCTTGTATTCCATCTATCCCACACATCTTCAGAATACTCAGTTTCCATGGGTACAGATTGAGGTTTATGGGTTCCCCGCTTTGCTCATAGGATGGCAGCTGTTGACTAGATGGTTAAGAATTTCCTGTTAAGAATTGCAGTTCAAATTTATCTCTCTATTCATGTCTGTGTAACTAAGGAGTAACAGCCTATCTGTAATGTGATTGTTTTATGTGCTTCTCCAGTGTTTTCTTTAGCTTTTAATTTGCTTGAAAATAACAACTAAAAAGTATTTATATTAAAGTAATTGGTGCTTTAAGAAAAAGAAGTGTATCCTTTTTCTAAATGAAAAAAGAGGAGACTCATAAGCATGTCTGACAGCTAGACTAACTACTCTGTGCAAACAGTTTTCATGTCATACTGTTGAAATATTTTTAGACAGAGCAGTCAACAAGAAGGATTATTCAGAATCATGTTTCTGCAGAGAATGTATTGCCACACATAGATACTGAATAAAAAGAAGAAAACACACTACTATCACCTCTGACAGTACTGTAGCATTTTATGCGTGTTCCTGCACTGGCTTCTGTTGGTAACAATAAGCAAATCGCTTATTTTCAAGTATTTGTGCACCTTACAGACATTTATAGGCAGCCTACCAACTCTTCATTCATCATAAATGTTAAAATCCAGGAGAAAGAACTTTTTGTGACGAATGCTGATTAGAAAGGACATGGAAATTCAAGGAAAGGAATATATCTCCTGTGCTATGTTCAGCAAGCCAACTTGCTAACTTAATCATTTGACTGCAGCACCTCTGTGCTACTAATGATCGCTGCCTGTGCTAATAACTAACAGGTGTTACAAGCAATGCACGTAGCATTTTCACTTTCATCGGGTAGTATGTTGCAAGTATATTTTGAAAAACAAGAACATGGCAATAAGAAAACCTAGCCACAACACAGCCATGTGTGTTAAATTAGTTATACAAGTCACCCCATTGCACCTTGGTATATCATAATTCTACTGCATTCTCTTGCCTTGTCTACAAAGATAAAGCTTGGACACAATTAACTGCATCTACTGAGGAATTCAGTAGTAAGCCAAGAAGAATAATAAAACTGTGTTTAAGTCAATAGCTTAAAGGAAATAGCTGTGCCAGAGCAATGGTTTTGAAACAGTGTATCTTGACAGAAACTCAGATCCCATATATTTCAGCCTTGTTCATTTGTCAACATAAAGGCAAGATAAAACCTTGTGGGATTAAGTAAACTCCATAGCTAAAAATACATTTTGACACTGCTTGTAGACACATGACAAGTCTACAAAGATAGGATATAGATAGTCTTTTCATCTAGAAAAGATATGTTTTTTAGGAGGGTGAATGCTTTCATTGAATTTAGATTCAAGCAGTGTAGTATTAGTATCTCCAAGTAATTTTAACCATATGTTGCATTTTTATTCTTTTCAGAGTTTACAAATACAAGTGGTAAGGCAATCATGCATGAAATACTTCTAAATAGAACCTTTAATTAATATTTAGAAACTATTTTGCAGTTGGCATGATTTCTAAAATGGTTCATCTTATTTTTTTAACTGTGTCCCATTATTGGAATTTAATTTTGTTAATGAAGATTTTCTTTAAGTTCTTTTTAAAGTACATATTTCATATGTACTTTCCAGCAACTTTGTAGTATATGTGTACCTAAATTGAGCATGCCATCCCCATTGATGCCAGTTATACTATATGCATTCCATATTGCTAATGAGGAACAGTGACAGGCACACAGAGTGTCAAATCTGTAATTTGTGTCAAACAAATCTGATGAGAGTGCAATAAAATGTGACTGGAAAGTCTGACTGCCTTGTGAAGGACGAGAATGCAGGCAGAACAGTAAAGTCTAGGCTGAATTCTATTCTCTTTTAGATGGATATAAAATAAGGGTCCTTCTTGCCATACAATCACATTAATGGACTTGCCCTAGTCTGTGCAATGGAGAGCAGAATTCAGCCCTCTCATCCTTTTTCATAGTAACTTTCCACTGATTTTGGCAAGATGCAGTTCCTGAGTCAGAACTGCTGATAACCTTCAAAATGAGCAGAAGGTATTTTGGGATCCCATGTGAATCCTAAACTTCTCCATTTTTGTTTTTGTTTGGAAAAGACATTTCTATTGCCATGTTTATAGAACAGCTGAGACTTTTCTTCCACGTCAAACATCAAAAAGTTAACTTTGCAAAGGGCAATTCTGAAGAGATATATTGTGCTTTTCATGCACATGCAACATCCTTGATTTTTCTTCGTAGATTCTCACACTAGTTCACCCTGCCGTAGGTATCTGGATGGTAAGCCATACTTCCATTATCTGCTGCTTTTGCAGTATCTTACTGCTAATATCCCAACAAACAAAAGAAAATATGTTGTCTTTGGCAAGCCACAGCTACACCTCATCAGTCCAGGTGTGTGAACCTCACTGCTCTTAGAGGAATGAAGTTTGCACATTTGTAACTGGAGCTGCAGGTATAAAAAATCACACTGTTTGCCTGGCAGATTGACAGCAAATTGATATGATGGTGATGCCTTGAAGAGGTGATCAAACAACATTGCTGTTTATCAATCTGAATACTGAGAGCTGAGTCAGAGCTTGAGGATACGTAGGAGCAGAAAAGTAGAAAAGTAGTTTGAAGCTTTTACTGTCCGCTCATGCCCCAGTCTGAGACTAGGGATCTGGGCCAAGAAATGCTGCTAGCTTAGAAAATTATTTTAAATGGAAGTCACATTAGACTGTTTTTCACACAGAAAACAAATAGACAAAGCTGTCTGCAGAGACAGCTCTAGAAAAAATAAAGCATTTCCAAAAATGCCCATAACTTGATATTTACTGTGATGAAAAAGCAATGAAATCTCCAGTATAGCAAACTGGTAGAGCTGTCTGAGCAAGTGCCTTTGAACTCAACGAGCTGGAATTAAATGGACTTTGTTCGTTTGCCTTCCTTAACATTTTTATGTAGTTGGTACTGCTTATCTGTTTGTTTGGGGTTTTTTTTGTTGGGTTTTTTGTTTGCTTGTTTTTTTGATTTATCCTGCAGGATAAAAGCAGCATATTCTTATTGTTATGATGACGTGGAGACCAAACAAAAGTCTAGAAATGGAGATGATCATGGCCATGCAGAACTTTCTTAAATGGTCTCTTCAATGTTCTATTACCACTGATCAGTTTCAAATATTACAACCAGATACAAATCAATCATATGAATCTTCTCCATCAGCTTCAGCAAAAAGTCAGATGGCTTAAAATGGTGCCAAGAACTTTGTTATTTTGGTCTCAGGAAGCCAACTATATATTTGAAAGTCCACAATTTTATTCATAAATGGAAAATTGTCATGAAACAGCATAAGCTATAGGAATCTCTTGCTAGTCATATTCCAACTGACAATCTATTCCTAATTATTGTGCCATAATATTTATTGTTGAGTTTCTAATTTATAGTGCAGTTAATGAGAAAGGAGTATAGTCAGAAGCCACAGGACTTATATTCAAGATGGAATTTTGTTGCTACTACGCTACTGAAAAGAAAGAAAATGTTGTCAGTTACTTACCTAAACAACTTCTAAAAACTACTAAAATAATTATGATTAATGATATTTCTCTAAAGGGTAACACATTTGTATAATGCTAATATGTACAGTGCTAATAAAAATAGTGCAACAATTTAAAAGCCAGAAACGTCTTGGATCAGAAAAATATAGACTCTAGAATGTGAAAGAAGACACCTTCAAATTAATCAAGTAGTCAAAAAACAGTTAGAAAAGCAATGACCAGAGGCAAAAGGTATTTTAGTTCTATTTCAGGGTCTTCCTACAGCAGAATGAGTACTGTGAAATAATGTAGTAAGGGTAGGCATATGTATGCTGTCTGTGCTGACTGGGCATTCTGCTGTAAAAATAGTATAGATGTGTAAATACTATATATTTAGAATGTGATATAAGAATTTTGGCACAGAAATGCCCTTCATAAATAGCATCCTTCAGAAATATCCTGCTTAGTGCTCAAATGAGGACTTTTGTGATGCTATGACTTAAAAAAATATGTAAATATGCCGTGGTTTGCTTGTGTATGCCCTTTCACATGATACCGTTTTTTCCATTTGAAGTACTTGGTTCTTTGCTTCAGTAACATTTCTGCAGCAACAGTGTCTTCAGCTCTTCATCAGCCTCCTTTCTAGAAGCACTTTCTTATTGCCCATTTTTGTTTTCTAGCACTTTGAATTTATTTTGTAAGTGAAAATCACAGTGGAGTTGTGGCAGTGTAGGGGCAATGCAGATTACCAGAAAGCTGGCATACTTTGAGCTTTCTCATTGACTCCCAAAGAATGTTTTTAGATCATTTTGTGTAACCAGAAGAATCAATGGAGAAAAACCCATGGAGGACAAAATTAATCTTTGAGCTTGTACAAAAAAGTCTTAAGCCTTGAGATCCTTTGTTTATTTATTAGGTAATGTTCTTTCATTATAGCAATGGGAAGATATTCAGTGAGACAAATGTGAGGAGGACATGCTTCTGGGAGGGAGGTGGCAAGCAGGACAGTAAGAGGGTGGTAGATAGTCCAGTGTAATAGACTTCCCTGCCTTAGAGACTGGGGCAAGAGCTTGAGCCTGAGAATGTTGACTGCATTTGACTTTGCATTCTGTAAACTGCTGCTCACATTAAAGTCTTTGTGGCACTGGGACCTATGGCCCAGTTTAATTCTTTCAGGGTGTTAGTCCTTGCCTTGATCATAAGAGCGCTGAAGACAGAAAGGCAAAAGTACCTCTTCTTATGCATAAATTAATATTTTTGTACTTGCATATGTAGTCACTAAAAAGTGACTACCACTTTTAAGTGTGCTATTAAAAATTCACCATTTAAATAAACTAATCTTTAATATAATTTTAAAAACTTCAATCCATTAAGTAATTTATTTTTCCAAAAGCTTATATCCTCCTTTTTCTCCTTGTAAGAGGACTTAATATAAGTATCTGACAGAGGAACTATATGCATAGATGCAGATAAATTATATATGTGCAATACATGACACAGGAAATCAAACACCCATTTGCTTGTTTTATTCTACATTGTCACACTGAAACAGATAATAGATAATAATTTTTCTGACTATTTTAATCAACTGTATGCACAGGTTGCAAGTAGCGTCTCTATATACGTCTTGTTTACTACTATTGGCAATTTACCTTTTTTTGTTGTTTTGGGTTTTGGTGGGGTTTTTGTAATTGTGTCAGAAATGGAAAAAAATTACTAAAAATGGTAGAAATATTGCTTTTTAATAGTGACTGTGGCTGTGTCTTTTAATAGTTGTTGTGGCTAAAGAGCTGAGACTGAAGAATCTCATTCTGCAGTTCCATTGCCTGATCCCCAGCTTGCCTGCAAATTCTGTGTGTAAATTGTTTGCAGGATTGTCCCAGATATTTCATAACCTTATTTTTGTATTGAAAATGATTGATAGTAGACACATCTGTGTGGAAAGCCAGGGATAGGTAGCTTTGCAATACCAGATTCAAGAGCTGTTCAAATTTACGTCCAGCATTATTGGAACCCAAAAGTTTCATGGTCACTGGGGTGGGTGAAGATACATCACCAGAGCTATCTGACACAGAAAACCTTCATTCAACAGTGATAATCACCCTCCTGTTTGTATACCAGTACAGAAGAAGCCCCAATGAATCAACAGTTGATAGAACATCATTCAGAGCAAGGAAAAATGCAAGTCTTCTCATGATAAACTAAACTCAATTGCTGACTTCTGAATACAGGATTACAACACAGTTTAACTTATTAGCCTAGTAACTGGAATGAAATATTCACATGACAAATCAGTTTACCTTCACTACTTCTCATTTGGCATGGAGGGAAAAAAAAAATGTAGCAAACCCATATTTGCAAACCCAGCATAAGACGCACAAGGGTGCACAGTGCATAGATGTCAGACCTGGGTCACAAAAATGAAAGCAATGGTTTGTGGTCCTTCATGAAAATGAGTCTGCCTGCATCTCAGGAGGCCGAAGCACATTAGATCAGCTGCCTGTGAGCCAAAGCTAAGTGTGTGTAGATGGCATTGCAGTCCACTGAGAAGACACACTGGCTTGTATTGATGCCAGTTTAGTTTTCCATGCTGGGCAAGGTTCCATAGCAGACCAAAGGTTTTTGAAGACTCATATAAAGTCTCTTGACCTGTTTATCCAATGAGATAGTAAAGCTTGTAAATCACTAAGCAATTATCCATTGCTCCTCTCTATTTCTTCAATGATTCACATGACAGCACTGGATTCTGTGTGGATTTTGAAGATATCTTAATTACTCATGAGAGTGAAAAATCTACAGACTACTCCAGTTAGGAGTATTTTATATTTAATAACTTCAGGTAGTATCTAATATCTGCCTGTTTCTCAAGCATATAACAACACTGGGGTCTTAGATGTGAACTGTCTGCTCCTGGAAGTTGTGTCTTTGGTCTACCTTGGTTTGGTTCTTGTCCTGTGGTTGGTATTTTGTCTTTTTTTTGCAACTGTTTGGATTGCCCTTCAAAAACTTGAGGAATTAATAGTCAAGCTGAGATGTCCCATGAAATATTCTAGTACCTGGTTTAAAACTGTAGTTTTCTTTAATCTAGGGATAATCTACCTGTCAGTGTCAATCCTTCTTTCTTTTGAAGGAAGTGTAAACAGCTCTGAATTGGATCGTCATTCTTTTGCAACTATACATTACTATGTCAATTTACTAAGCTTATTTCAACTCATACTCTCATTTTTAGTATTTTATCTTTTCCACACTTCCCACTCTCTGTCTTCCATCTCACTCTCTTTCTAGAATCTCTTTCAGTCATCTTTGACTATTTTCTTGTTTCATTTTCCTATAAAAAAAATGAAAAAAGTTTTCAAAGCTGATAATAGTCTTTATTAAACTTTGGGTTTGTATATGATCCAGGAAGCACTATTGCACATTAAAATGCCTGTATATACTGTATTTTTACATGAGAAATGCTTCATACTGGACCTAAGGGCATATCGATTTTAGCTAATCTAGAACTGTTATCATATTTCATTATTTGTCTGTTATAAAATGTTTTTGCCAATATACAGAGGGGAGCTGCAATTTTAATAAAAGTGTTTACAGACACTACTAGTCATCAAACATATATATATAGTTTATATGCATATATAAATAAACCTTAAAAATTCTGTTCCAGTTATTCAGCTAACTGACATGGACATTTTCATGAGATTCCTGCTTATGTGACAAAAGAAATCAGGGAATGAGTATTTCAGCTTTATGCATTATACATATAATGAGCATCACCACTTATATTTGTCATTTGTGCCTGAAGTGTTACCACATTAATTCGGCAAGGTAGTAGTTAAACCAGCAGCATGCCTCCTAGGTTGATATGCACCTGGGCTAAAATGCAAGTGCATCAGCACTAGCTTAGTTTTCAACAGGCTGTCTTTCAAACTGGAATCAGAGTGGAGTTGCCAGGTACAATGTCACAGTGCTCTCGTACAAACAAGCCACCTAGTCCTGGGCAGAATAATTTTAAAACATATAATTTTGAGCAAGGAGTTACAATGAACAGCAAGGATTCAGAGTCATCAAAACTGTAGCCTAAAGACTGGTTCAAAGGTGACCTAATGCAGTCAAAGCAGCAAGGATAAAACTTCTTAGTAAAGCAGATCATACATACTTGAAAGAGAAGTGATATAAAGTAAATCACCTGTAAATATAAATTTACTTCAACTACTGCAGTAATGGATATCCAGTAAATATAGTACCTTTATCTTTTCCCAGTTAAAGTCTATTTTTTTTCTCATATCACTTGAGAATATGTAGTTACTATTTGAGTACACTGATAATTTAACTGAATCCTTGCCTTTTTTTACAGTTATAAGGAAAATATACAACTTTTAAAAGTCCTTCTGTTTATGCTTAGTCAGTGAGCTTTTATTTCTCATGGATAAATTTCTAGTAAATATTAAGAAAATATGATGTGGGCTCTGGAGGGCTGATCTACATTTTCCCAAAATACAGTGGTTCTCTCCTTGTGCTAAGAGAGAAAGGCAAAGAGCTGGAGCTCAGCCAAATGGTCTACTCAGAAAAGCCCAAATGATAATGCTCCTGGGTTATGTTAATATCATAAGGGAGACGTATATAAACATAGGATGAATAGAATAAAGGTGATTTCAGAGTGCACATCAAAGCTAGTTCAAGCACATAAATGAAATCTGCGTTTCATTTCCTGAGAACTCCAGGAGAAATATCAGAACCGCCTGGTCCGAAAAATGAATAAAACACCTAATCTGGCTCAATACGAGAGGTAACTTAACAAAAAAGTCAGAAGATAAGAGATAAACGCTTTATTAAATATGATATTTTGTTTTTTAGAGGCAAAAAGGTCGAAGTTTAAAGGAAAATAAGGCAGTCTTGTTATATATTCACCAAGGCATTATACTAAACTTAAAAGAGCTTAGCAGCTTCATTGGAAGCTGCTTACCATCGTTATTAGTAGAGAATTTGCAGGTATTGGAGAACATTCATTACTGTTTTTTGAGAAAAAAAGAAAGAATTTAAGATGCTAATTACAAGCCCTTCAAAAATTATGGCATGAGAAATGGACAAAGTCTAAGTAAGATGTTGAGAAGTCAACTGGTTTTCAACTAAATACCAGCCAGACGATTTTCAACAGAAGGTGCATGGTCTTAAGCAAAACACTGATTAAAATACTTAATCAAGTAAGCTGAGATGACAAACAAGACCAGCTGTAGAGCAAAGATTATACCATATCAGCTGTGCACACAGTATGGCTCAGCCTTGAGAAGTGTCCACATGGGAAGTAGTAATTGACCAAAAATTGTTACTCAAAGGAGAATCTGATAAAAAAAAAAATCTGCTTTACACCATGTTGATAAAGCAGCATTTTTAAATTTGTAACATCTGAACATTTAAGAAAACTAACTATCCCTTTCATGTAAAGTTGGTCTCCTTGAGCTTTTTCTCCTTTATTCTTTTTTGAAAGAATGTATTTGCTTCTGCTAGAGTGTTTCTTATAAATATGTATAAGGCAAGAGTACGTTTTAATGAGTGACCATTAGGTGATTTCCCATGGTCTTGTGTGTAGACAGTAGATTAAAAAAACATGTCTAACTAATGACAAATAACTGTGCAGCCATGATCTAATGTTGCTGTTTCTTCTAAGTGACATCAATCTTGCTTACCTGTGGGAGGAATGTTTGCAGATGGATAGTCATACATAAGATAAAAAGAAAACCTGAAAAAATTTTTTTTTAGTATGCGAGATATTAAATTTTAAATGAAAGTATACCAGGGTCTGAAAAACAACTGTACTTTAAGGATTGTGTTCTCAAATGTGCTTAAAAGTGGAAAAGATTTCTTTCAATTCTCTTCGAATGTTCTCTTTGCCCAGAGGTCCTCCTATTCTTTCACTTCTTATTAAACAAAACTAAGAAAAGTATAAAGCTCTGCCTATGCCCAGTAACTAAGCATTTTGGTTAAAGACTGTTATTTTCTATAGCCAAGGGCATGTGAGAATGCAATGTTACTACCAATCATTTCTAGCAGTCTTTGACTTACCAGTCTGCAAAACCTATTATCTATTTACTTTCAAATTGGCTGTGGAACATATTTCAGCGCAAGTCCAGAAGGGAGTGTGAAATTCTGTCCCTAGAGATACTGCAATTTCTCTCAGCTCCCTTGTTACTGTACCTCCTTTTCTGAAATCCTCTCCAGCAACCCAACAAGTACTTAAGAATTCTTCACCAAACCTTATCCCCTGTGTGTCTTCAATATTCTTCCCCAAAAAGGATCAGTATGAAATGTTTTCAGTTGTATCCATTAATGTTTAATAACCAGCTTCCCCTTTGGTGCTTATTGTACAAAAAAAATACCAATATTTGGAGCTGTTAAAACCTGTAATATTTTTTTCCTTTTCCAGTAGCAGCAATTTTATCAGAAAACTAAAGTGGAGTTGTGTGCAATATAAGAGTGTCTTATGCTGTACTTTATTTCAAGGCATCAAATTTGGTGGAAAGTCTACAAAAACATGAACCTTAAAACCTGAATGAAAATAAAACAAAACATAACGGTAATATCTTTTTTAATTTGGTATATCTGAGCTGAGCCAATCATACAATTTTAAGGGAATAGCAATATCACTTGAAATCCCCAGGGCCTTCAAAATTAAGATGTTTTAATAGCGACAACTTCAGTTATTATCTCAATTTTTTGATTATTTAATCCCAGAAGTTCCCTATTCAGGGGATAGGGACATTCATTTTGTGTTCTTCTTTCAGCACTGAGAATTTCTTGAATAGTGCCAATGCAGTTTTGCTGCAGCAGACCTCTCATTAGGGGTAGAAATGAGCCAAGACACAACAACAACAACATGAAAAGGGTCCTGGTTGATTCTTCTTTACAGCTCTGCCATCCTGACTCTGACTACAGCAAGCTCCTACTGCAGGGTCCAGCTGCAGACTCTGACTGCTGGCTATTTCCTGCTGGACCATGGCTGCAAGTGTTGGTTTGCAGACTGAACACAGCTTTCACCCAGCTCAGCTGTGACTGCAGGCTCCAACAGCAGCCTCTGACTCCATCAGACCCACACTGACCTCACAGCAGATCTTTTACTGCAGCAACTCTCTTCCTTGTTTGGTTCTTCTTTGTGTCTCTCTGATCATTCCTTCTTCCTCAGGGCTCCTCTTCCTCCAAACTCCCCCTAACCAGCCAACCCACCCCTGTTATCACACTTATCTTTATCAGTCACAGCTGCAACCCATTAAGGGCAAGGCTGTTCCTCTTCTTTGGTAATTAGTGCAACTGTGATTTATCAGGGGCAAGGTCACCTACAATCTCTTCTTCTACACAGTTTAAGAGTAATCATTATTTCTCAGGTTTCTAGTAAAACACTACATCCTTTTATGAATTTTTGATGGGTATTTTTTCATTTTCATTATAATCTGAATTGTTACAAAATTGCTTAGGTTTTCTTAAAGAGTATAATCCAACAGGAAAAATAATTGACTGACTTTTCAAAACAAAGTATTTGTTATTCAGAATAGCAAATAACTTTGCAGCAGAGTCTGGAGATTTTCTTCTGTTGAAATGAAACTGGTACTAATCACCTTCCACTGAATAACTTCCACACATACTCTTTATTCTGGAAGTAAGAGCAAAGTAATTCTTTACCATTTAAAGAGGATTGAACAAAACTGTGGCCATGCTAGCACCTCAAGTGCAGAACTGCACTGGAGATGGGGACAAGTAGAAGGATTTATTTGATGGATTATGTTCTCAGTGTGATTGTAGCTTCCATATAAAAAGGTAATTAAAAACAATTAATGATGCTGTCCATAAATCTGTCAAAGGACCAGCAGCTGCACAAAAATATTATTCTAACTGTATAATCCCTTACAGTATGATAGAGAAAATATGGGAAAGAGACAATGAAAGGTTTTTTAGAAGTGCTTCATGATTTTTTTCAGTTTGTTTTCCAGTAAGTTTTCATGAGAAACTTGTTTTGTGCAGAATTGTTCTCATTCTCTATTTAGAGTGAAAATATTGTCATGTAGTAGCTGTGTTTGCCTTGAGTGCAGAACAGAAAAGGCCAGGTAAAGGAAGTTTCAAGTTCCCCTTTACTTTGAAGTAAAGGCTTCTCGTAAAGCAATGAAATGGATTGAAACCACTCTGAGCTGTCAGTACATTGCAGCTTTGAATCAACTGGAAAAACAGCACGGTGTCAGCAACATGGAGATGGATTTTCTTTTAATTAGGTGCCTTGTTCTGGCAAGAGGAGACAGGCAAGTGTCTCAGCAGAGTAGCCTGTGTGCTTCCCACCCATCACCCAGGACATCCCAGTGTTCAGATGGTTCTCCTGTGGTTATGTGCCTGGGTGCAGAGAGGTGGAGGGCAGAGAGCAAACATCAGAGCTTGAAATCACATTATTCACTCAAATGGATTAATTCATTTTTACTAGGTTCTGCATTATGTAGACACCAATAGAGAATTTGGAAATATCTGCTTTTGTAACGTATATTTGCCTTATTTAACTGTTCATCTAGAACAAACTGTGTAAAGTGAAATCAATTCCCAAAAATTGAGTGTCCTAAACACCCATTGTATCTCACATTCACTCATTCATAACAAGATACTCCCTCATCAGTCAATAAGTGGAAGTTAAATAGAGAAGAAAATAGCAACCTCCCAAATAATTCATTAGAAATATGCTATTGTCACAAAGTATTGTCAAAAGGTTACCTTTTTTGCTTCCTCACATGCCTCAGAATCACACTAACACTCTGTACTCAAGTGTTGGATAACAGCTATTTATGCATTTGTTCTTCTTTCATCCCTTAAGTCACCAAATATAATTAAAAGGTATTTGTGGGAAAGGAGAAGGCATGTGAAAGGCGCCAAGTGACATGTGTGTTGTCACCTTTTTCTGAAGAGCAAGAACTTCAAAACTATGATTGTCAGAACAGCAAGTGATGACCCCCTGGCACATCAAAACGTAGACTACACAGACATTGACAGTTTACAACTCTAACTGTGAGTCTCTGAGGGCATCATGATACAAATAAAAATGATGGCACTGCTCAAGAGTAATAGCTAATGGCCCATCAGAAAGCTGTCTGCATCTGTTAGAGCACATGGGTATGTGCAAGTGTTACTGAGAAAATTGTTAGATGGAGATGTTGAAAGAAGACAAGCCTGAAATTAAATTTGATCACTAGAAACCTTTATCTTGTGAACCTGTCTGGCATGGGATTCCTTTATGTCTTGGGAACTGATATTTGTTTCATGCCTAAGCTGGTATTCTGCTCTACAGCAGGTACTCTGGTAAGCTTCCTGTTTGCAAAGTCCAGAAGAACTGTCTTTAGAGACATAACTACTCCTTGTCAGTATAACCAGAATAGCTGGCAATCTATCCAGAACAGCTCAGCACCTGTGTTGCATTGAGCCATATCAAACCAGAATTTGTTCCCAATTTTTCATTGCTGCACATAGTGACCTTCCTGAACTCTCAGTCCTTTATAGGACCAGGCAGTTGAACTTGTCTGTGATGGATACATTCAGACATCAAAAATTTTGCTTAGGTTAAGACAGTCTCAGAGGATGAACCACAACTTAATTACTGTGTGCCACATTTGGTGTATAGTTTCATATATGCTAAAAAAAAACCCCTCTATGATTATGTGATGTGATTGTACAGCTTAAAACTGGGAACCTGTAAATGCTGAGGTAAATGAGGAAATGCTTGCATTCCTCCACTATTCCAAAATGTTATGGATCTAACCCTAATTTAAAAACTGCTACTTGAATTTTGCATAAGAATTCTCGTTCAGCTTGAACTCATTTTGAACCTTCTGCCATAGGCTACCTCTATACTAATCAGGTGCTGGCTCAATTCTTTCTTCAGTGCTTTGGTTTGTAGATAGCTGTACAGTGTAATTCATTACATTGATTATGTAGGATTAAAGAAAGGATAAGTTGTGAAGAGTCTGATTCTGCAGCTATGGAAGATGGGGAGACTTGAAGGCTGATATTTTGCCTAGGTGTGTCTTTAGAATTAAAGTCAGTGGATAATGCCTATAACATTGGCTAAGCTATAAGCACTGTTAGACCCAAGGCTAAAATGGGCACGCTGATTTTACTGCTTTAAGCAATAGTCTACTGCACAAAAGAAAACCAATGCACCTTTGGCATAATTCCCTAGAGAACAGGTTTATTCTCAAAAATACAGAAACACGTCCTGTGGAAACCTAGGAAAGAACCTCTGTCTCAGATATTTGCATTGGCTGGCTCTGCTCCCTAGGTTGGGTTACCATTTTGTGATATGGCTTCTCCATTCTCTAAAATCCTTTGCTTGCTTCCCTCCAGACCTGCCAAAGGAGCTCTACAGATTCTCTAAGTATCTTTGTCTGAAACAGCCTACTGAGAAAAAAAGCCTAATTTTGAGGCATCGGTTGTGTGAATACAGCCCCTTCCTATGACAACACCTCATCTCTTATGAGCCATCACAAATGTCATTAACTAGCTTAACGACACTTTGGTGAGAAACCCTAAAAAATGTAGGAAACCATGTTGGGATTCATGTTATCAGACTTCCAGTGCCAGTAGTGTGATCATCTGAGCAAGTTCTGGTTTAGAGTGAAGAAAAATAGGTACATCTTTACAACAGAACCTATTTTTTAAGTGAATTTCACCCCAGAAATGCTTTTTCTTTTCACTAACTATAAAAAGAATCTGCACTGATTTAAATGCATGTGCCATGTGCACCAAACACAGCATGACTTCTGTCTCTGGCCTTTCACCTGAACCCACCAAACTCTATGAATGAATAAAGCAAACTTTCCTGCCCTGACAACCTGAAATAGAACTGAGCTGAATGCCTTAAATGAAAATCATGATGTGGCTTTATGTCTCACACTTTGTCTGTAATATGTGACATTACCCAGACCTCTGCTTCTGCATTTGTAACATTAATAAGGAAGCTGTAAAGCAAGGAGAAATGTCTTCTGAAATGTGCTGTCAATGATTATATAAACACTAAGTGTTTGCCACATGGCAGCCAGGATTTTGGTGCACATATATAGTGATTTGTGTGCACAGTAGGGACTTGAAACATGTTAGGAAACTAAATGTCACAGCTTAGAGTTTTTCAGCAGAATCTCTGCTTCCATAGTAAAATTGATCCTAAACAGTTACTTATATTTATGAACTGTCAAGGAATTCTATTTAAAATAAAACTATTCCCCCCTTTTTTTTTTTATTTTATTTTCTTTCAATTTCAGATTTGGCTTTTAAGAAAAGCAAAATTTATTTAGAAATGATTTCTCCTGATTTTGAAATACAAGGTATAATTTCCAGAATAAGTTGAATTGACTTAAAATAATTGCAGACCAGATTTCTCCCTTACTCACTTTTGATATCTAAAGTTTTTTACCAGAAATTTACTGTGGGCTAGATGTTGGCTTTGTGAAGCATTCTGTCCCAGCTGAATTTGGAAATGGAAACGAAGTGCTGCTGAAGTGACTTTTCTAAAGTTGAACCTAAAGTTTATATATATATTTCTAGTTGTTCTTGCCGTCTTGTTGAGTTGTTATCCTGGCATGGATTGAGCAGAAACCATTATGACAATATACAGAACCAAATCAAGACATTCTAGCTAAAAAAGAGAGGCTTGCTGCTTCCTCAGTGGGGGAAGAAATAAATTTGCATGGCTCATTAAAGGTGGCAGTAATTAACATAAGCCTCCTCCATGTTTATGCAGAAGAAGTTCTTTACCTGGTTTTGGTGGATATTCGAGTGTAAGACAGTACAGATGTCCAAATGCTGTGGATTGGGAAAATAAGAGCTCATAAGAGCAATACTTAGGAAACATGGTGGGAAACACACAAGTGAACAAATTTGTACTGGGATCCACAAAAGTGGACCATAATATTCTTTATCACTCATATTGGTTACTGAATTGTGACAGCAGTTTAATGTTGTTTTTCAGGATTTAACTATTGTTAGAACAGTATATGTTGGTAAAACAAGAACAATGTTCTGGCTCTGATTAAAACAAGAAAACAATAAAGAGTATATTAAGGGGCCATTTTGTCTCTGTGATTGTTGTTGCTTTGAAAATGCAAATATGAAAAGACTTTATTGCAATTAAATTGCAATAACCTAAAAGAAGCTTCATTTTTTTAAGGGTAGAAATCAACTAAATTAGGAATGTTGCAAAATAGAGGAAGCAGACAAAAGTTTAAAATCCAGTAGTGAAATTACAGCTGACTAATATTTAGTTTGAAATATATTGCCCCTCTTACAGGTCTGTAAGCCTAGTTACAAATATTTGTTAAATTTGTTTTCAAACACTTACACATTTTGTTTATTCCAAAATGCAGCAGAGGAGATTGAAATAAATTAACAGTTATTTCAGAAGAATGTATAACAAAGTTCTTGACACTTCTGCTCAACTGCCAAAACAATTTCAGAATTAAAAGAGGCATCACATATTATCATTTGCAAGCTGTGTAACAGTTGAGGTATGATTACAGAATCACAGAATTGTAAGGGTTGGAAGGGACCTCTGGAGATCATGTAGTCCAAGCCCCTGCCAAAACAGAGTGACTCAGAACAGGTGACACGGGAATGTGTCCAGGTGGATTTGGAATGTTTCCAGAAAGGAATGTCTCCAGAGAGGGAGACTCCACAACCTCCCTGGGCAGCCTGTTCCAGTTCTCTGCAACCATCAACGTGAAGAAGTTCTTCCTCATGTTGAGGCAGAACTTGTTTCTCAGTTTTTTGGCCATCGTTCCTTGTCCTGTTGCTGGGCACCACTGAAAAGGGTCTGGCACCATCCTCTTGGCACCCACTTTTGAGATATTTGTATTTATTAATGAGATCCCCTCTCAGTCTTCTCCAGACTAAACAGGCCCAGCTCCCACAGTCCCTCCTCATAAGGGAGATGCTCCAGATCCCTCATCATTGCTGTGGCCTCCCCTGGAGCCTCTCCAGTAGGTCTTTGCCTTCCTGAACTGAGGAGCCCAGAACTGGACACAGCACTCCAGGTGTGGCCTCACCAGGGCTGAGTGGAGGGGCAGGATCACCTCCCTGGACCTGCTGGCAATGCTCTTCCCAATGCACTCCGGGTACCATTGGCCCTCCTGGCCACAAGGACTCTGCTGGCTCAAAGTCAACTCTCACCCTCCAAGTTCTCTACAGAGCCACTTCCAGGAGGTCAGCCCTGCTGGCACTTGGGATTATTCCTCCCCAGGTGTAGTATCCTGATTTGCCTTCTCTGGACCTCGTTAGGTTTCTTTCTGCCCAACTGATTAGCAGCAGAACCTTCAGGTATATCAACCACCCCACACAGTTTCTCACCATCTGCATACTTGCTTCGTCCACAATGCTGATAAAAAAGTTAAGACTGGTCCCAGTATTGATCCCTGGGGAGCACCACTGACTACAGGCTTCCAGCTGGATCCTACTCAGCTGATAACAACCCTCTAGGTTCTGCCATTCAGCCAGTTCTTGATACACCTCACTGTCCATTCATCTGACCCACAACTTCTAAGCTTATCCATAACGTTATTATGGGAAAGAGAGTCAAAAGCCTTGGTGGAGTTGAGAAAGATAACATCAGCTGTCCTCCCCTCATTGACCTATCCTATCATGCCATCATAGACGAGTATCAGATTGGTCACCATCCACAGAAATCCAGCTGAAAAAAGAATAAAAACATTTTTTCCCTATAGATTACTTTTATACATCAAGTGAACAGCTCTGCAGTTCTTACATATCTCAAAGAAGAGAAAAGTGATGGATAAAAGCTTTTAATGACTGAGTACTAAATGTTTCCCTAGCTTGGTGTATAATCACTGTGATGTAGTATAGTACTTAAAGACTGAGATATGATAAAGAATTGATGTGCAGTTAGTGGGACACCTAAATATAGCTCTTACCTAAAAGCACATAACAGCGAAGCAAGGGGAGTGTATCCCCTCAGCAGCATGCATTAGCTCTCATTGACTTCACACTCTGACTTCAGAAAACATAATTACTTTAACCTGATTTAGCCCCTGTTTTTTCTAGAAAAAAAACTCACATACTTTTCAGAAACGCACAGGCAATGTTCAGTCTTTGCAAAACTGTTGATGGATTCTTTTGATGAGGAATGCAGTGTTCATGGTCTTGCCATGGGAAACTGCCCTCTCACCTGTCCTGTCACTGTTGCATCCTTAAAATTCCGGAAAGATTTTAGAATTTATGATATCCACTCTTATCAATGAAATGCCCCAATTGCAGGACTGAAAAGAATGTTTCTTGTTTAGAGTTTGGGGTGAGTGGAGATATGCAAATTATGCACTATTTAAAGGCTAAGTGTCAAGTGAAATTAATAAAGTGCTACTTGCAAAGGGGTTTGTGATTTAGAATAACATATTTAAAACGATAACATTATAAAAATTGAAAAAAATTATAACTTCTAATACTTGTGTCATGTATTTGTCAGTGGAAGATAGATATATTTTGGCAAATGCAGTTATTTGGGGTACTCTGTTTTCCAACAATAACACTGTGGTGTCACTTCCTTCTGGCTGAGTAGTTGCACACAAACAGCTTCTTTACTGATATTTAATGTTGGAGTCCTACTGTCCATTAGACTTTTTGCTGCTCATTGCGTTATCAAAATAATACAAAAATATTTCATATTTCACTATTTGTGTTTTCAGGCTTTTCTTGTGGATCTTAGATTCTTCTGTCTTCTGTTGAATTCTGCAAGGCTGCTCTTACCCTGTTTTGATGATTTATCCAAGTATGAATAAAGTAATGAAAATGCTCTGTTAAGGGCTTGTCTCCACTTCATGAATATTGCAGCATGGAACATATTGTGTCCTAAAGCCCAGGGCCCATTTCTCTAGTAAGAAACAGTTTCTGTGGCTGCTTATATGAAGAAGTGCTGCTATTAAATCAACTGATGTACTTTTATGTTTCCACATTGGTAAAATGCAATTTATCAGATGAAAACATCTTGGCCAGCAGCCTGTGCTGCATCAGTTTTCTGTGGGTTATCTCTTTGTGCTCTGAAGATGATAGCACAGTTCCTGCTAGTGAAGTATTTGGATGATACCTTGTAGGCATGACCAAAGTATGAGGTCTGGTTTTTTTGTTTGTTTCTTTTTGTTTTGTTTTGTTTTTGTTTTGTTGGGGTTTTTTGGTTTGGTTTTTTTTGTTGTTGTTGTTTGGGGTTTTTTTGTTGGTTTGTTTTTTTTTTTTTTTGTTTTTTGTTTTTTGTTTTTTTTTTTTGTTTGTTTTTTGTTTTTTGTTGTTTTTTTTTGTTTGTTTGTTTGTTTTTTTCTAAGGGAAGTTTCACTTGCTGTTAACTTAGAATAGAAGATATACTTTGCCTTGCCTGACACTCCCGGTGCAGAGGTTTCCTCTGCCAGGAAGGGCCCTGTGAGGTACAATGCAGCATCATTTGACATGGGTGTCTACAGAGAAATGTCAAATATGTGCAGAGTAACTTGAGCAATAGGCTCAAAGAGTAACTGCCTGGAAGGAATAAATGATCCTTAAGGTGTCTTACTGCTCCACTTGGTGCATCTCAGGTATCTTTGGTATCTTACTCTTTTGTTGGGGTTTTTTTTGACATTTTTTCTGATTTTGCTTTCTGTACTTCTTGTCTGAGTAAGCTATTTGCTCTGAATGACTTTGAATCCCAGATTCTTTCTTCTATGTGGTACAACATCATTTTTCAAATTATTATATTATATATTGTATAGTAGTATCTCTCATAGGCCAGGGTGGATGGGGCTCTTGCACCTGGTCCAGTGCAGGGTGTCCTGCCCACGGCAGGGTGGGGTTGGAACTAGAGGATCTGTAAGGTCCCTTCCAACCCAAGCCTTTCTGTGGTTTGATGATTGTATCAGACATCAAAAGGACCATATCAAAAGGAACAATTTTATTTTTCTGTAACAGAAAAATGGTAATCATAACATTTTGCTATTAATGGCAGCAACATATCTTTTTTAAACCATTATGACTTAGCCTCATAATTAATATAAAGTGAGTAATATGAATAGTTGATAAAGTCACATTTTACGTGGCAAAATGAAAATTAAGATTTCGTGTATAAGACATACTAATTATTAATGGAAACGGAGTTTTTTGTGGCATTTGTATAACATAAAGTCAGGCAATGTGTGTGATACAGCTTTGCTTTTGCAATTTAATACAGTGTAACTGTTTCTCTCATGACACGCTAAATAAAATGAAGGTGTATACACTGTCTGTATGTAGGGGTCATTCCTTTTTGAACTGAAGCAGTGTAATTATTGATTAAAGTATATTGCATTTCGTAGTTCAAGAAAAAAATGCATTACTTAATTACATTGTAAGTGGCTTTCCCTGTTTTATCTTGATTATGTAAGATGCAGGCAGACACTTTTTAAAGTGTTCAGTATTTTTTTTATTCCCATGTATCAGCAGTGTTTTCAAACATAGTCCAGTAAAGCAGAGATAAACGTATGCTGTCCAGCAATTACATTGTGAAATAGGAATAGAGAAAGAAAAACACACATTTCTGTACATGAAGTTCTGCAAAATTAGGAATTAAAAATTTTATTAAAATTTTTATTAAAATTTATATTTTTTCTTTTTCTAAAAAATGGGTATTTGGTATATATCTAAAACTTGTCTGCTGTATGACAGTGTTGAATGCTTTTCTTCTGTGAGCTGTTTTCTACAGTGACTGTCCTTGACCAAATCAGAAAATGAATTTGATTTCTCTAATGAAAACGGTAATTGGATTTCTCTTTATGGAATGCATCCCTTTAATGGCTGTCTCTGCTTCAGCCAATTTGGCTGCAACTGACCTGACATTGATCTGGTGATATGACTTTAAATAAATGCCAAAGTTGGAAGATGAAAGACCAACTATTTGATATCAGAAAGAACATTTCCTGCCTCATCTTGCCATTTTCCTCAGAAAATATCTCCATCTCAAATGTCATTCTTATGAAACATGCTCCTGTAGTAATTGGTCAAAGAGCTGCAAATTGCATCCTTCTCCCAAATATAATAATTTCCCAGAAAGCATCTGGAGAAACTATTTTGAAACTTGAATAAAGCCTCTTGAAGCATCTGTTCTTCATTGCAAATATTCGTTACTCTGTAGACTCTTCCTAAGAGAAAAAAAAAAGCGTTACTAAAGTAGTGAATTAAATTTTTATAGAAGTCTTGTTCAGCATTAAATATTTATTGAAGTATTTATTTAGATATTTGGGATCTTATAAAAAATATTATAGTTTGCTGATCAGAGAAAAGATTTACCCACATAAAAGAGTTATTAAAGATTGTATTCTGGGATATTATCTGTTCTTTGTTAAAGTTAGGTTTAACAGAATAATAAAATTTTAGAATATGTATTTCTACTTATTTAACATAGTCATTATGCTTTGGACCCAGCCCAGGCCAATACATTGAGCACTTTTAACCCCAAATGGACTTGAAGCCAAAATTTAGCAGTTGAATCTATTTTTTTGTTAGTCATTGGCCATGTGTTTTTTTTGATAAACACTCTTAACACCATTGATTTGAAAGTGGTAGCTTACGTTCTGGATGATGAACGGGATTTTAAAACATCTGTGAAATTTTGTCTTCAGTTTGAAGTTATTTCCTTCTGAAATCTTAAGATTTATATTCATTTTGATCAAAACACATATTAATTTCCCTCTCTGTTCTGGTAACAGTGAGATAGAATTTGGATTACTTATCTGCATTTTGAAGCAGGTGGTCACCCTTATTTCCTTTATCTGATCAATTATTTCTTAAATCTTTACAAATGGGTAGGTTTTCTATTCTGGACCTTTTGCACAACAGAATTTACGAGTTTATTGTGATGTAACTTTTGATGCTTTTTAGTACAGTTAATTTGAACTAAATGGATATGAAAACACAACTTCCCAAAGAAGCAGGTGCCTGAGGGGTATTCACCTCCCTCACTGAGCTGAAAGCAATTTTTAATACTTTCATGTACCACCCAGAAATACTGCATATATATGAGTCTCTGGACAGAGAAACAGATGGTCTCTTTAGATAGGAATTATGAAAATGAGAATAAATATTTCATACTTTTAAATTTTTTTGCAAGTTTTAAGGTTTTTTTTTTTTTTCTGTTGCCGGTCCCAAGGGTGTTTTTTATACTGATAGGAGGAACGGAGAGGACATTATAAATGTTATATAGTGCTTAATTCACAGGCTTACACTCCCTAGCTGCAGTTCTGATTTCAAGTGTGGAAATTCTGCTGATACTGCTCTCAGGGAAGTGGTTCCCCTCTCCCAGACTGAGCCAGAAAGCTCCATGGTCACAGGGGAAGGTAACTCACGTCCTTTAGACTGGTTCCTCTTATCTTCTTATCTTTGCATCTCTACAGGTTTCATTGTTTCTCAAGGAGTTGCATGCACTTCTAGAGGTAGAATATGTAGCCCAATCTTTGTTATCTTGATTGCAAATAACACTGGACTATTAGTCTACTGTCTCATATCATTATCAGAACTGATGCAGGTGTGCCACACATAAAATAGAAATGTTCCTAAAGTCCTTGCTAGTACTGCCTTAAGTAACAGCAGTGTCACTGTCTGCTATTTCTTCTTTCCCTTTAGGTCACAGATATGATGCTTCAGGACAAACCCTACCCAGACTGGGGAAAGTCTGCCAGAGCTTTCTGGAAGAAAGGAAACATTAGGATCATTTTATTCTGGTAGGAAAATAGTAAAATCAAATTACTCTAAACAAACCTTTTATTGAACGTTGAAAAACGTAACTTCTATGACTGTCTGTGGCAGAAAGAGATACGGTTGAAAAAAAAAGGGAAATCTGGTCTAACAAAATATTAAACATTTCAGAAATGGTACATGAGTGAGGAATTCCTAATCAAAATAGTCGGGATAGAAATATAATGTTTAAATTTATTTAGGCACTTCGTTTTATTCTATTGTGACACTTTAAAATTGAATTGCAAAATTTTTGCTATATGTGATAATATTTGGGTGTCCCACTGTAATTCCTAGTAATAAAGTAGATATTTGAATTTCCTTTTGTGGCAATGAAATTAATTATAGCAATTCTTTGAATATATGAATAGGATTTAAAATGTCACATCAGTCTCAGATTATTAAGAAAAATATTTAAAATAAATGCAAAAGGTTGTGAGGGTTAAGAGTTTATTTCACCTCAAATGTAGCCTCTTCCAGATAAATTCCAGACAAATGTAACTATTAAAACAGAACACAAATTATGTGAGGAAAAATGGAAGATGGAATATATATTCAAAGAAGCAGTCTGAAGACCTTATAGCTGAAGATTTAAGAAATAGCAAAGATTTTTTCAATTCTATCAGAACCAGAAAAACTCATGAAAATATCATCAGACCTGCTGTTTTTAAAATAAAAGATTTCAAAAGAACTCTTACAGAGAAGTTGAACGATTTATTTGTATGGAGTTTCCTACAGAAAATGCAATGAAGTATCTTGCACTTTAAAACGAGCTCTTATATTAAGTTAACGCAATAAAGGAAATAATTAGAGAAATTTGAAAAGAAAGTGGAATCAGATGGCTGATTGGTTACACACAAAGCTTACAAGGAACTGAAGGGGTTGAGCTGATGCAAGTTTCATTAGCACTTAATTGCCTATTGAAAAATTGAATATTAAAATTTGGAAATTTTTTGGTTTTTCTGCCTTTTTTCCCCAGCAAACTAGTATTATCCTACTGGCCTGTAAGTCTGAGTTCATTTTTAGATAAATTGATTGAATATATTATTTATTATATCTTATATTATATTGTAGATTATACATTATATGTCATTATATATCAATAATGGAATTATGAGAAAAGCTTTAGATTAATTTCTGCTACAGAATGTGGGGAATCTTTGCTGAAAGAAAACATTCTCTGATCTGTTAGAACTCTTTGCACATGTCAGCAAAGTAATGGATAAGAGAGAAATGCTTGATATAATTTATTTTGACTTTGCCAAGGATTTTGATAAAGTTTTTTACTGAATGCAATTAAGAAAACTAGTAAGACTATGTGTGCTAACATTTAGAAATCATCTCAGCAATTTGCAGTGAAAGTTATGAATAAAATAATAATTTTCTGCTACATTGATAAGGCTGAGGAATTACGTTATTTAATGTTTGAAGTGGTATTCATTATTTATATGCATCATAAATATTAGTGATGTGACAGAATTTAAAGACTAAGTTAATAATTTGAAAAATGCATGAAAGAAGGATCTTAGAAAACTAGGTGAAAAAAATAATGTGACTGAATACTTGAGTTATGGATAGGGGTGGGGGGATTCAAGCAGCTCCTTGTCATCACTGCAGGATGTGCAGAGGAAGATTCTGTCTCAGCATGCAGGAATGGGCAAAAAGGTAAAGCAAATGTAACAAAAAAGTTCACAGGCAGGTGCCAAGTGGGCTGCCAATGATTAGTGTCATCTGAGCAAAAAGCTCAGTCTAAAACACCATTGATTTTTCTTCACCCTTGTCTGAAGAATGGCTTTGTCTGAAAGACTGAAAAAGAGATTAGTTAAGGTTCAAGAA
This sequence comes from Acridotheres tristis, assembly GCA_037013685.1. NCBI lineage: Eukaryota > Metazoa > Chordata > Aves > Passeriformes > Sturnidae > Acridotheres > Acridotheres tristis. The sequence continues at coordinate 30,466,076 of CM072885.1, read as the reverse complement.
AAAAACTTAATTACATGAGAAGACTTGAAAAATGGGAAAAAGGATTAAAAGCAAGGTGACATGATAGTTTTCAAATTTATATGCCAGATGGGGAGACCAATAAAATGGTATTTAAATTACTTAAATATTATCACAAGCGATTTTCTTCCACTCTGAAATGTTAAAAATCTGTATTTTATTTCAGATAATATTCACATTAACAAATCCTACCAAAAGTTCAATGTAGAAATAAGTAAAAACAAAAGCGTTTTCATGTGAGAGTCTCATACTAAAGGGTATGCTCAAAACCTAAAGGGCGACATAAATGCTGTTATTTTTAGCTTTAGGAAGTGAAACAAAATAACCCTGGATGACAGTCTATATTCTGTAGACATTATTTATGTAATGCAAGTAAGACATCAGTAAAAGTAGGGGTTTTTTTCCTCCACTAGGTAGGAAAAATAAAGGAGTGGTAATGTTATGCATGGTAACATAGGGTGTTTGTATTTATTGTTGCTTAAGTAATGTGATGTGTATAGCCTCACTTCTGAAATGTCCTAAAGGATGCATCCTCAACAGTGTGTCCTACACAGATACTGGTAGGTCAAAATCCGTTTATTCAGGACATTTTCTAGTAACACACCTGTTTAGTAGAGCTAGTGCAATACTGTGCACTGTATTTTAATTATTCCTAGTATAGATATGTGATACACAGTCTAAAGTGGTTGATGAAATGAAAACCTTAGATACAAACTAGACTTTTTTTTCTGCTAGTCTTTTTTATTTTCAGGTTTACTTTGCAAAATTAGAAAACTTCTGTACATGTACCAAAGATAGATGGATTGAAAAGGTGGTGAAGGCACCATCCACTTATTTATCATAGTTAATTATGTGTCTGCTTTGTTTCTCATTTGAAAATATTTTCAGCTCTCCAGTGCAACTAATTCACAAAGGTTTTGAGTTATCATATCATCTCATTTTTTTAAATCATTCTCTGGAAACATTGTCACCAACTGTTTGTTGGCTGCTCCTGAGGATTCTGGCTGACTTCTGAATTTCTTCACAATATAGTTCTTCCACAATCAGCTCATCTTGCTAAAGAATGATCAATAGCTATTCGCCTTTGTGTAGTCCAGCACTAAGGAGTACTTTGAGGTGCCTTCAACTTTTATTGAAGTCGAGATTGTTTTTTTCATAAAAAAGTTATCCATTTTGGCAATTTCCAGCTCTGCTGATGGCTAATTCCATCATTCTGAGGCATCTTTGTATAACACTGTTCTATTGATAAGTGATACAATGCAAATACAGACTTTCTCATGTATTTAAGGAAGTGTGTTGTCAAGAGGACTTTAGGTAGCAATGAAGCGTTTTGAACCCTGATGGAATTACTAAGATGTGCAGACGTGTTTGTGGCTCACAAATGAAAGGTAAACACAAGGAGTTAAATATCTCCACCACCTGCAGTCAGATGAGTCTCTCTACAGACCACTGTCTCCAGTGCTCTGTCATCACCATCAGTATTGCAAAATTATAAGCGTGACTTGAAACAGACGGATTTTTTTGATATGTTGATAACTTGGCTGATTTAGGAGAGACAAATTATACATGACACAAGAGGACTGGCATTTGAAAGAAGCAAAAAGAAAAGAAGTTCATTGAATAAAGTGAAATAAAGATCTTGGACAAGACTGATGACAAGTCAACAGCTGTAGCTAGTGGTAAGATAAATAAAGAAGACAATATAGAACCGTACTTGATGTTTTATGTTAGGTGAAGCAGGGGAAGAAGTGGAATTTGAGAAGACTGATTGTTTTGCAAATTATTTTTTTTTATTTTCCTGCAAACATTTAATGAGTCCAGCCTGCACTAAAGGTGTCCCATACACATCTGCACCAGGAGTGAGCTGTTCCCAGCAGTACAGACAGGTGATGTTGTTAGGGGCAGCCCACACAATGCCCCAGGATGTGCTCAGGCTGTGCAGTCATTGCCCGTGTTAACACACAGCTCTCTGCCCCAAGGCCTGGGGTTACCTCTGCCTGCTTTGTGCCTGAAACTGCTGTCTCCTCCTTGCAGGGCTCCTGCAGTGACCTGCAATATCCTGTGGAGAACTGAGCGTAGTAGTTGGAATAAAATCGTAAGGACATCTCTGGGCTGTGTGCACAGTTTGCTCAATAGAGGCAGGACCTGAATACTCTCTTTGGACAAACTGCTCCAATGTTAATTGTCCTCAAAATTTCCCTAATGGAGTATGGAGGGTTTATAACGAACAAGGCATGAAGAATGTGAACTTTTAGGCATAGAGGAAAAAAAACAGAGCACAGTCAAAAAGAAATCAGTTTATGGGAATAGAGGAAAAGAGCTGCTGAGGTCTGTGTAACCAGGTAACAGAAAATTGATATTCAAAGGTAGCTTATCAAAATGGGGGATTGTAGAGATAATGGTGGATTGTGCAGCTGAATCTTGATTGCAGACAGGGTGACAGAACAATATATACAAGCTGAAGCTTTGATTATGCAAGTTCCAGGCTGGAATCCATTTCTGTGGTGTCCCTGGCTAGACATTCATTGTATGTGTACACAATGATCAGTCTTTATTGGTGAAATAAAGACAGTTGTTCTTTGACACAAGATTCTTGTCTGAAATAATGCAAAACAGATACCAACATGGAAAAGAAATAAAGCAATACAGATAATTGTCAATTTTTGATTCTCCATGTTTCCTGTTTGACTTCAGAAACACAATATTCTTCTATTAGTATGCATTTTCATAAGCTCCCGCTAGCTCTCTTTAATACAAAATGCAACTACACATGCTCAGAAATGTGTGTTAGAAATCACAGTATTTTAATTTAGCAAATCAACCTAGTAATATGGGTTTAGAAGCTTTTATTCAAAATAATTATGCAGAATTGCTCTACAGAGTTCTAATTTATGTACGTATGTTTATACTGGATTGTGTCAAACATAGCTTAGGTTAGTATTCTTATCTGGAAAACAGTTTGTACCCTGGAAGTGGAGAAAGCTTCCTTATGAAATAGATAGCCACATCTCCTACAAAGAAATAAAAGTTGTTTCTATAAGGTATTTTATATTATGCAGCTATTTAAACGTTTGGTTTGATAAATTATATTTCCATATTCTATGTTTTCACGATCAAGATGATAAGTATATACTGGAAAATTGCATTCTTTTCACATATATGAATGTATAAAAGACGGCTTCTGAAAACATTCATTCTTCTCACTCTAGGCTGCATTGAGAAAAACTAACTACACATTATACCTTGGTCAATTTAAGTTGTGTACTAACTGAAACCAAACAAACCTTTCATTAAGTTTGAGTAAAAGTTTGAGTAAAATAAAACTGCATGAAAATGACATATTTATTTCTATCATAGATGTGGATTTAGATACACATACAGTATTCTCTCCCTGGTTTGAGGATTTTTAAGTTTATCTATTAATTCTTTCATATTTAAGTAATTTATCTTGGGATAAGGTACTGACTACTGAACAGAAACCCGCAATCATCTAAAAGGTAAGGCAGATTTCCTGGTAAATAGCATAAATAATATAAAGGAACATACAAATATTTTCCAATATTTTTGCTTACTGTAAATTTTATACTATAATCCAAGTGAATAATATCAGTTTGGATAAGCAAGACAATACATAAGTTTCTTATGATTTTCTTTTTGTCTCAATACAAAATATTCACTAAGGTCCTCCATAGCTGATTTATATTGAGCAATCTATTAATCTGGCATTGTTAAATATATTCTTTCAGGATAAAACTGTCCATGAATAGGAATTGTTACATTTAGTCTGGCCATCAAGACGTATGATTATAATTTTTCAAGAAATGACTAAAATATTTTTGTGAGCATTTATTTAATTGCTGGGTATTATTGGTAAGCTATCCTGTGAATGATGATTTGTTAACATGAAAACATGTTGAAAATAATTAATCACAATACAGAGTGCTGAACTTCCGTTCATGTAATGAGAGTTGTTTAAGGTTTCTGCCTATTTTTAGTTTTTATTATGTATTATTTTGAATATTTGAAAACATCAAATAAACACAAAAATACTGTATTATCAAAAATATTTGCAGGAAAGTTTTTCTTCAAATCTATGTTTGGTCCTGTACAAATTCTCTTATTCACGTCCCGAGGAAAACTTTCCCCCTTGGATAAAAAAGTGCTTTTACAGTTCTACTATGGGAAAGTAAAGGTGGTCAAAACTCACCAGAATGGTTGAAGCTTGGCAACCACGTGAGTCAGATACATTTTTGGACCTTGTTCTCAGATGCCCCCCGTCCTCAGTGCATGGAAACTATTGTGTCAGCAGTGCAGGGTTCTCCCACCTATCCGCTCTCCTCAGTGGCACGGCTTTCGGCTGGAAGTGCTCCTCAGTCCCCAGCAGGACATGTCTGCCCTTCTCCTTCCCTTCTCCCTTCCTCCCTCACAGCAACAGCCCCAAGAGCTGCAGTGTTTGCAGAGGCAAAAAGGAAAGGGTAAGGATGATCTGGGACCCTAGGTCAGCTGTGGGGAGGGTGGCTTCCGACATTGTATTTGTTGTTCTAACATTGTGGTTTGTCTCAACCTTTCCCTGGCTTTTCTGGGAGCATCTTAGGGGCTGCAATCACTCCACAGGCCTCCCATGTGGCCACATGGAGCGTGTTCTGCATAGACTACTAATGCACTGAATGAGGGGTGGATGCTTTGCACGACATTATTTATATATGAGCAGAGAAAAGGTATGCATATGGGAGGGCATGCAGGTGGAAGTCTCCCATCTGTCTCAACTATCAAGGAAGAAATCTGTAGTTTGCCTGTGCCAGTTTCTGTTTGGAAAGGCTGTGTCATGCATTTTCCCACACCCTAGTTGTGATAGAAGTAATAGTGAGACAAATCACTCTTCATCTCACTTTTCTTCTCAAGGCAAAGCATTTGAGAGAGATATAACTAAGTTTAGGGAGCTCTGAGATTCAAAAAATACTTTAAAACCAAAGCAACAAACTAAAATTGCGAGATCACTTTAGCTTGAAGATTAAGTTCTTTATTTGTCTCATTCAAGTTACATAAAGTGGTCTCATCCTATTTTTTCTGATGGAGACTTCTACAAATCAAACAAAAAAACATATGTTGCTTCTTATTAGCATTTGCAAGAATAAGAGAAGGGCTGGCAGAGGAGGAGAATGAGTAGTGTGGCAGCTTTCCTCTCACATGAAGTAGAACACCTGTGCTCATCTACATCCACACAAGCAACCACACACTTGAGAGGGCAGCAGAGGGGAGTAAGGGAGCTCCTAACAGTCCTGCACTCACACCATCCCCTGCTAAGTTCTAGCGTGGAAATATTTAATGGGGTTTTAAAAAATATTCGTAGACCAATCTGGCTGAAAGATAATTATACTGAAGAGAGAAAAGCATCATCCATTAGCTACAATGGGATTTTGGACTGAGCCCACAGGTGAAAATTTCACCTTTAATTTGGATTTAAATTCTCTGAACCACTGTAGTACATATGTATTTTATACCATATGTTTTCAGCTCCTCAGTCTGTTTAAGCTTCTTGAGTTATATTTGGTAGATACTTGCAATTCAGTAGTTGATAGCCTGTTAGAAAAAAACCCCATTTTTATTCCTACATAATTCCTAGATTCCTAAGTATAGCCTTCATAATTGAATGGATATAGCAATCCATGTTCAGCTCTTTCTAAAAGTACACACTATTCCCTCTCTATTACTGAGAAAGAGGTCTATCATGAACAATTACTAAAAATATTTCATCCAAAGTATAGCTTTAATAAAACTTCTTAAAGTGCAGTGTCTTCAATGTTTCAGTAATAACAGTACTCCCAAATGGCAATACTTTCACAAAATCACACTCTATGCCAAAAACTGAAAAGCTCTAATTCATAGATTAAAATTTTCCTTGGGACATGCAAAAAAATTATTTTCTCTGAATGGGCAGCTGCAGTTCTCAATTCACCCACAGTTGGAACAAGTCCTTTTTTAGCACCTTCTCTCCACTTCTGCAGAATTCTTGTTGAACAGAAGACACCTCTTCCCCCACTCAGGCACTGGAAGATTTTCCATAAGAGCAGAATTAGTGATGTGATTGTTGTTATATCATTGCCCTCTTTCTGCTTGAGTGCTTTACCTTTCTTCCTTTGTTACTAGCTAGCCTAGGCCTCATTCTAGGTCCACTCCAAAATCAGGATGAGTGTAGCTGTCACGTAATACACATTGTATGATCATATAGGCAGAAAAAAGTGCCAAAATATTAATAAATTATAATATAAAAATAAAAATATATAGTCAGATAATCGAGATAACCATCCCAATATAGAAGTTCTAAGTATTGCAATTATATCAGCACGCACGTTGTGGACTATTATTCTTACAACAGAAGGAAATCTTTCAGACTGTCAGTGTAGACATTCAGTCTTGCGTCTTTGCTTCAGTGTGTAGAAACCTGGCATAATCATAGCCCAAAACATGGTCAGTTCAACTGAAACTCATTTCTTTGGGAAAGCTGTAAAGAATCCATCACCCCAAAGACTTGGTACATAGAGAAGCTGCAGCATCAGCCAGTGGTTTTGTGCAAGATGTGAACTCTGAAACCCCACAAAGTTCAATGGAGATCAGAAAGTGAGTTTTTCAGCTGCTCATGCTCACAGCCAGAGTTCATAGGCTTTGTCATGGCTGGATTCCAAAACTCAATAGAGTTTTCTAAAATAAATGTGATGATTAGAGTAATGAAATTATTTGCCTTCCTGGAATGCTGAAGTATTTTTTTTAAATTGTATTTCTCCCTAATGGCATGTTTAAATTTGTGCCTTAAAATTTGCTGATGTACTTAGCTTAACTTCTGACTCATGTTTCTCATAGAATCCCAGAATGGCATAGGTTGAAAGAGAATTTAAAGATCATAAATTTTCTTTCCAACCCCTCTGCCAATGCCTTTCACTACACCAGGTTTCTCAAAGCCCCATTCAAACTGGCTTGGAACACTTCCAGGGATGGGGCTTCTGCAATTGCTCTGGGCAACCTGTTCCAGTGCCTCACCACTCCTACAGGAAAGAATTTCTTCCCTATATGTAATCTAAACCTGTCCTCTTTCCGTGTAAAGCCATTCCTCCTTGTCTTATCACTACATGCCTTTGTGGAATGTCCCTCTCTACCTCTCTTGTAGCACCCTTCAAGTTCTGAAAGGCTGCAGTAAGTCTCCCTGGAGCCTTCTCTTCCCTGTTTTGAACACCCCAAACTCTTTCAGCCTGTCTTCCTAGGAGAGATGCTCCAGCTCTCTGATCACCTTTGTGTTCTTCCTTTGAACTCCCCCCAAATCTATGTCCTTCTTTTGGTGGCCCCAAAGTTGAATGCAGCACTGTAAGTGGGGTCTAACAAGAGTGGAGCAGGGGGGCAGAATCCCCTCCCTGGCCCTGCTGCCCACACTGCTTTTGCTGAAGCTCAGGGCACGTTTGGCTTTCTGGGATACAAGTGCCCATTGCCAGGTCACGTTGAGCTTCTTGTCCATCAACACCTGCAAGTCTTTTTCCCCAAAGCTCCTCTGCCAAGGGGAGAAATCAATCTAATCCATTCTCTGCCCATGCTGTACTTGTGCTTGGGATTATGCTTGCACTTGCAGGACCTTGCACTTGCCCTTGTTGAATTCCAGGTAGATGATGCCAGTTGCTCTTTCCTTATCTGTCAATGCTGTAATGCCATCAGGAAAGACCACTGAGACTGTCAGGTACCAATCTTCCCTTAATGAAGAAAAATTAGTCTTCCTGTGTTTTCTGTAAATGCTGAGTATTTACACGTGATTGCGTTAAATGTTGTTTGGCTTTCAGATCCATCTGAAGAAGCGGTTCTGAAACTGATTTGTGCCCAGTGAAGGTCAGCTTAGAAATTATGTTTTTAAGACCTGTAGATTTCATGTGTAACTGGATACACTAACACAGTGAAACAGTGAATCCCATCATTAATGGGATTTTTTTTAACAGTGGGAGCTGAAATCAGTCTCCCTGGGGACACTCTGGATGAGATTATTAATCTTCTGCAGTTTTCAGAAGGATATGGCAATTGTCATCCACTGAGTGTCTGATTAAAAAAATTTTATTCCTCTTGACTTCCCCATAGCTCTTCATGATGTGACTTCTGCTGTGTTTTGGACATCAGTTTTTCAAATACAATTAGTGAAACTCTCCACCATATCCACCTTTGGCTCTGTTTACGCCACAGAGTAATAATGGTTCCACTGATATCACATCTTTAGATTCAATGTGCTGCACATGACTAGAATGTGGTTGTACATTCTAACTTGAGATGCTTTAAAAGAAAGAAAAAATAGCTTGGTGTATACAAATTCAGTTAGGCCTAAGAGAAGAATTACAGTACTCTGTCTTTTGCAAAGACTGGACTCAAAGTTGGAGCAAGAAGTTATTATTTGAGTGCTGCCAGACTTCATCCTCTATCCCATTCTGTCCTCACTCAGATTCTTATACCCCATGACCACTGTCAGAATGAACCCCTTTCAATACAAAATAAAACTTAATTAAAACTATTTTTAGGATGTGTGCTTAAAACAGTTATAAATATGAATGTATATAAGCTTATTTAGTCCATGTATAAAACCTCAGTTTAGATATAAGGAGCCTTTCTTTTGTTTCCTACTTGCTTTTCTACTTTGAAAAAATTGCCATGGCTGTAAAATTAAATGCATCTGCTGACAGCTATCTTAATCAAGGCATTCAACTTCACGTCTTTTTTAGACTTGGTACCATAATGAGAATATTGTGGCTGTATTTTTATTTCAGATAATTGCACGTTGTCTGTCTGCAATTGTGACTGGAAAAAGCAAGGCCTAAAACAAAGAGTAGATTAAATTTTCAGTGAAATCACAACAAAAGGCTGTTAACAAAAGGTGCCCTGCAGGGCTCTTGGTTTCATAATGTATGTTTTGATACTTTAGCATCTTTGCTAGATTTTTCTTCTTTTAACACAATAAAAATCATGTTAGCAGTTAAGCCCTTACAAAACCAGCTGCCATTTAAATTTCAGACCATGCATATTTGAGCATGCTTTGTCTAGCAGGAAGTCATCCTGATGAACATAGTGATTTTGTGATACTGACTAATCAAAGAGCTTCAGTAAACTGTGTAAATAACAATATTTTTAATACAGTGCTTGACATTTTCCACCTTTTCAGATTCTTTATGTACTGAAATTATTGATCTCCTCCTTCAATCAAAACCACCCTGACTCCAGTGTACTGCTGTTTGCTTTGTATTACTGATTGTGTTGGTGCATTGGTCAGCACAGTGCTACTCCACATGCAGACAAAGAGTAAATCTTTCTGGATTTCAGTGGAAAGGGCATCAGCCCTTGTTTGTGACGGCCAAAGAGTAAAGCAAAGCCAGTGAAAACAATTGGAAAATTACTTATTCAGCCTTGAGAAAGGTTATATTTTTCAAAGCTTTATTTCCTGCTTTTTGCTGTTGTACTCTTGTTTGCTGCTTCCCCATTTCTTTTTTACACATCCTACCAGATTCTGCTAGTTCTGCTATAGAAAAATTTGAATTTGAGTTCATTTATTAAAGATTATCTTACAACTGAGAATGCAAAGGGCAAGGGCCAGGAAATTATCAAATTATGGCATTAAAATGAAGGAGGTTTTAATTTCAGTTTTGTGACTTGCTATGGCAGTTCTAATTAATTCAATGCTATGCTTAAAATAATAAAAAAGGGAAGGCATTTCTTATTTTAAAAATCTTAGATACACCTCTGTCCCGGTTCTGAACAAACCTCTTTGAGACTGTGTGCCTTTGTTAGCTCTAGTGCAAGCTCCTTTTTCATACATGGTGCTTTTCATCTAGATGGGTTGGTTTGAATTTTTATTCAAAGCACCTCTTCTATGAAGTCAGGCTGAGAGAGCTGGAGTTGTTCAGCCTGAAGATGAGAGATTTCCAGGAAGACCTTAGAGCAGCTTTGCAATGACTAAAGGGGCTGACAAGAAAGATGGAGAGGGATTTTTTACAAAGAGGCGTCAAGATAGTATAAGGGGGAGTGACTTTAAACAGAAAGAGGGTAGGTTTAGACCACATGTAAGGAAGAAGTTATTTCCTGTGACAGTAGTAGGGCACTGGAAGAGATTGTCCCAGAGTGCTTTTGGATGTCTCAGCCCTGGAAGTGTTCAAGGCCAGGCTGGACAGTGCTCTGAGCAGCCTGGTATAGTGAAAGGAGCTGGCAGGGGAGTTGGAAAGAGATAATTTTTAAATTCCCTTTCAACCCAAACCATTCTGATTCTGTGATCTCTACTATAAACTGAAACAATAATTTTATAACTTTTAGAAAATGAATTTTGTACAAACAAACACCTGTGACCATGTTGGAAAATGAATTGCTATTATAAATGCTCTTATGCAGGACCTCCATTGTGCCAGCCTTTCACAGCCCGGGAGAAGTGAACTCTGCCCCAGGGTGGTTACTGTCTGGAATTCTAATTTTAAAAAGAAACATGGCACAGAAATGTGCTCCATCCCTTGTCTATAAGCATATATTTTCCACTCACAGAAGTGGTGTGCCATTAAAAAAATGGACCTCAACACATGCTCAGCTTCAGTTATTTGCATACTTTGACCTGATCTCTTCTATTGAAATATTCAAGGCCAATTAGCATAGCAAGGGAAGCATAGGTCTTGGGAAGGAAATAAAGTGATGCATGTTTTCAATGACAGTAAACAAGCTGGAAATATCTTATTTGACTTTTAAATTATATACTGAGTTGAAAGGGATGGAATTTAAGTGGGAAACAATCAGTTTTAAATTCAATAAATTATATCTGGAAGGTCTGGAGGAAGACGGCACTGGCGATGTAATTTTTAATGCATTAGTTGTCAGGATGAAGCTTCTCTCAAAGACCAGTCCAGATTTCTTGTCTAAGCTTCTCTCCAATATTCTGTCACATGAAGTCTAACATACTCATGTTTGTAAACATTATAAATTAAGTATAACATGAATATTGGTGTTCCGCAAGTATTCTTTCAGTGTCTAATACAAGCTTGACCAAGCTGCATGAGCATATCTCTATTATAAGGCATTTTTTCTTTCAAAATATGGTACAAGTGATTTTAATGTCTTAAATACTAAGGATTTAAGACAGTCTGTAGCTTTCAGGTTGATCATAGAATTATTTAGATTAGAGAGGACCTTTAAGTCCAACTGTTAACCCAGCACTACCATGGTCACCAGTAAAGCTTGTCCCTAAGTGCCACATCTACATGTCTTTTAAATAGCTCCAAGCAGCTGGCTCCAATGCTTGACAGCCCTTTCAGTGAGGAAATTTATCCTAATAGCCAATCAAAACCTCTCCTGGCACCATTTGATGTTCTTTCATCTCCTGTCACTTGTTGCTGGTTACAAAAGACTGACCTCACTTGTCCTCAGCCTCCTGTCAGGCAGTTGTAGAGAGCAGCAAGGTCTCCCCTGAGCCTCCTTTTCTCCAGGCTAAACAGCCACAGCTCCCTCAGCCATTCCATATGCTTGTGATATGGATTTGTACTCCAGACCCATCATAGGTTTCGTTGTCCTTTGAATATGCATGCCCCAGTACCTCAAGGTTAATCTAGAATCAGGGCACTGCTTGTGGAGGTCTTAAGGATTGTTTCCTCAGGGTGGCTTACTCCAAATTTTGGCTGATATACTGTAATTATACTTACCTTAAATAATTTGAACAGGAAAAGTTTTGGTTCATAGTAGAATAATTTGTAGTGTACAATATTATCTGAATTTTAATTAAGATGTTTTAAAAACATTCGATGTTTCCTCTTGTGTGCACCTGAACTGATAAAATGATCTGAACTCCTAAAGTTTTATTTTTATGGATGTAAAAAATTTATACTTTCTCCCAAGGCAAATTAATTTACAAGGTGCAAGCACAGACAAAAGCATCTGGTATGTGATAATTGTATTTCAAAGAATGATTGCTTTATGTTTCAGAAAGGTGGGACTTAGGATTAAGCTTCTGTTTAAAGTGTTGTTTAGCAAAGTTTGTCAACCTATTGTGTGATTTCCATCTCTTCTTACCTGAAACATTTCTGTGAAGCCACATACTGATGTCTTCAGTTAGGAGTACCACTTTCTTCTTGTGTCACAAGATCTTCCAGTGACACAATATATGTTGGCTGGTTTCAAAAAGCATACACTCTTTTAATCTATACACAACCTCAATTAGCGTTCAGGTCAGTAAGTGGGAACACATTTATAGAATCAATCATTTTGGGTTAAGGAGTACACATACTGCAAGTGTACTAATGGAATGGAAATAATGCCTGGAACATCTCCACAACAGTCACAGTCTCAATGGAGCAATTAAATATGTATGAAGAATGTTTGCAGTGAAGTTCAAACACATCAGCCTGAGGCTTATTTTTTGGTTTAATTTATTCTCTGCCTTTCTGTGTACTGCTGCTTGATGATTCAAAAACACTTCTGCACACTGCCTCCTGCATCATCTATGTGTACACTGACTGACAGATATGGTGACAGTTGCTATTTTTAATCACTGTCTCAGCAACAAGGAGTAGACTCTACAGGAGAAAAGTGCAGGGTTAGTATTGAGGTTAACAGTTTTTATTTATTAATGAATTCAACATAATTCACAATATGGAAAATAGTCTTCAGACTTAATTCAGGCAGTGTTTGAATATTTAGCAAAACTTCTTACTCTGAATATGCTGGTGTTATTAGAGTATTTAATGATATGCCCTGTATTCCATATCTTCACTGCTTTTATCCTTCATGAAAGACATGCTTTTCCTGCAGTTAGATACTGCTTTTTAAAATATCCTTGTGAATGCCAGCACTCCTTGAAGAGTTAGTAGCTGTATTTTCTGGTAATTGTTGTTCTTTGCAAAATGTGTGAAAGGACATGCTATTCTCAGTTTTCTCTGCTGTTTTCAGCCATAAATAAAACCAAACTATCTGGGGCTTTGTAAAGCATGTTTGTTTCCTTTGATGGGTCCAAGCTCTATGATTTGTGACCCATCAGAGAGCACCAGTGTATTATCTGGTTCATCTGCTACCAATTCATGCACTATGAGTAAGTGCGATTGCCATGTAACCAAGCTTAGAGCTATTGGCAAAGCAACTGAGCAAAGAGAGCCTTTTAAAAGGATTACTGGTAATGTAATTACTTGTGGAAGATGTATGGATATCTCCCAAATGAAAACACCAGCATCTTAATATGTTCCTTAAGCAATTCCATTAGTGGAATGAGAGCTTGTGTTCCAGTAATGGCATACTCTGCTGGTGGATAATGGCACAGTAAAGCAAAGGTATTTGTGTGAAGTAAACACTGAACTAAAGCCAGATATGTGCTTTTGATTCTTTATATAGTTTCAAGGCTGTTATTGAAGCAAAATTTACTTTCTAGTGACACTAGTGTTATTTTATTAAGTGCAATGTGGTTTTGAGGCCTCGGAACTTCCAGGAGATTTTCTTTAGGTCTGGGGGAAAATCTTTTTTTGTCTCTAATCAATCTATAACCGCTAATAATATCAATAATTCTAATGAAAGAAATATCACCCCTATTACCAGAGATATCAGCAGTATGTAATATAATTTTATAAATTATGTAATAAAATTTTAATTTTATTTAGGACCTTCAGCTCAGGCATAGAATAAGCAATCTTGGTGAAGTTGGCAAAATTAAGAAAATCTTTGTGCTTCTGAACAGTTGTTGTCAGTGGCTTTTGATATTGACTTTAACCATCAAGACGATTGACTTTTCTTAGTGAAAAGGTACATTCACATGTGTTTAAATAAGCACCTGACCTTCATCTTTTGAAAATCAATGAAAAAAGCCCAGTATGAAACTTTAATCCTCTTTTAGATACTGACCGACATTTTTTCCAGTTAGATGTAGGGGATGTTTTTCCTTGAAGTGGTTAATAAGCTCCATGGCATCCATAAAAATAGATTACTGAAGCATACAATGATAGCTGTCCTGTTTGATTTGTTTAGTCTAAAACACTTTTCTCACTTGTAATGGTACTTCCCTCTTAGAACTTCTGTATTTTTTTTCTTCACAGTGTTGGTTCATATCTTCTCATTGTTCAATAAGCAAAATTCTGATGCTTGGTGCATGTTGATTTTTTTTTGTTTCCACCTAATCAGGCTCTTTACATTCATTCATTGAGTTTTGCTATTGTTTTTTTCTTAAAGACCTATTTTCTGATTTTGAGTAATAAAAATATTCTTAACATGCATATCTTTATGATTCTTGTATCAGAAATCTGATTGGTTTTTTGATTGTCATATCTGGGCAAATAATCTGGCTTTATCAGTGTCAGAAGTTACATACTTACCATGTGTAACACAGCATTCTAAACTTGTCACTGCAGGTTTTGTCCCTCAGTGGAAGAACAGACTGAAAAAGAAAGCTGACACTAATATCTAGGTATATGCAGTCAGAAAGTGATGCATAGGAAAAATGCTTTTTCCCTTCCAGGAAAATCAATCATAGCCAAAATATTCATACCTTAACCACCTAAACTTACTATCCTATAATATTATTTTAAGCATCAAAATATATTAGAAAGTATCTTGAATTTTACCTACATCAGATTTGTGAGGCTTGCAGTACTCCAGATAATCAGACCATTTAAATATTATTCCCTCGCTGTGGATTTAGGATCCTAGCTTCAGCCACAAACTAAACTTTTATCATAAGGTCTTCTTATGGACCTTGTGAAAATTTTAACTATCCATCCATCTTCTTAAGCCACTTAATATGCTCATTTTTTGTGTTGTCTGATAAGTTTGGAAATAGAAACAGGTTTAAAAAAATTAGGAGAGAGGAATCTCTACTTTTTAATGTCATTGTTCATTTTACTCCTTTGTTTTTAAGATCATTCATGCTATATGGATATCTGCAGTGATGTGACTTCCTGTGATTGAGCTAAATCCGAGTACAAGGACAAAACTAGAGCTCCTTGAACTGAGAGAGGAAGGATTCAACTTTCACGTCTCACCCTGCATAAGCAGAAAGAGGAAAAAAGATATTATTATTCCATTTGCAAATGCCATCTAAGGTCTGGGCTTTGGATTCTTTCAGGAACCTTCTGGCCTTGTGACACAGGGCTCATTAGGACAGTGGTAATTAGGGCTCAGTTTTATAATTTTCTTTGCAACATAAACAAACTGAGCATTAATAAGACTCTAATTGGCAGCAGGTGTGACTATATTATAAAACAACCCAAAATTAAAGAACCATTTCAATTTGCTACCTCATATTAAGTTTTGCAGTATAAATGAAAGAAAACTAAGTAGTCACTAGCAGGCCTTGGGTTGCAAAAAGAATGGGATTTAAAAATCACTGCAAAGTGTAATAATGTAAGTAGAAAGCTCTCAGGGATTTTTTTACACAATTCTTTTTTAAAGACCACCTAGGTCACACTATTTGGAATGAAATCAATTGCAAGGTCCAAGGTGTCAACACAGCAGGCACACATACTACCAGCAACGTATGTTAAGCACAAGCTAAGATTTTAATCAGCTTTCACAGGTATTAAGGTACTAGTTTGTTCCAAACTTTATGACTTTGTGAGCTGTTCTGTTATCATCTTTCTGAAAGAGATTTGAGGACACTTTTCCACATGGTCAGTCCAGCTAGAAAATAGTCTTTATTCTTCAGACTGAATTATGAAAACATATTTTTTGGGTTGCTTGTTTTTGTTCTTTTTCCATAAGAAAGAGGTGATACACTCTCTTCGAATTATGCCTTGTTACCAAAAGCCTTCATATGTTCAGTTATTCCCATTCAAGTAAAGCAATAAAGGTTTGCTAGTGTCATCCATTACTCATACCCTTTAAACAAATTCGATGCAAATGTAATTACAGAAATCTAAATAAAATTAAATATGTGTTTTCCCAGCATTTAGATTTATGCAAATTCAGGGAAAGTATCATTTGATTGACAGAGAAATTGGTAACAGCATTAGTGTCTGGAAGCATTGTTAAAATTTATTCTAGCAGCATATTTTTAAGAATTTGTGGGCTATAGAATATTCTGAATGAAGTTAAGGGCATCTTGCTTAGCAGGCAGGTGGCTTCAGAGAAGATGTTGTGGCATTCAGCAACTACTGTTCATAAGACAACTGGTAGTCACCCCAGTCCTGTATAATCCATATTTTTAAATGCAGAATGAAATGCCTATATTAGTAATCATTGGTTATAGCACTTATGAACAATTTTCAAATCAAAAAAACCCAGCTGATCTAGTATAACGTATAACAATATTTGGGGAGTTTTAAATGTAATGCCTATTCCTCCCCAGATAAATATCAGAATACTTCCACTGTGGACTGAAAACCTGCTTTAACTTAGTGAAGGTGGCCACTGCCTCAGATGAAATAGATTTCTAGGGGTTTTTTTTGAGTTTTTTTTTAGTAGGCATTGATGGGGTTATCAACTCAGAAATGTCTGTGGTAGATTGCCAGTAATGACTGGAAAGGCCCAGGGATGATTTTAAGTCACGTTCATCTTTCATGGCCTCTTAGCTAGAGATAACAATTCTTTTCAGGGCTCCCAGGAAGAACATAAAGCCAAAAAATTTCATTGAAGAACTGCTCAAATTAATTTAATGCCAACTCTGTACAATGACTGAATACCTAGGAAAAAACCTGAAGATTGTACTAACAAAGTTAATCCAAATGACTAAACAAAGCTTTCTGAGATGCTATATCTAGTCCCCAAAGCTGTCTTCCCTCTTAAAACCTTTGTGAAATGGATGCAGTTATTTGCAATACAAAAGTCTAAAAATGTGGCTGATTCTAGTTTCTCCAGTGGCTGATCAAAGAAGCCAAGTGCCTCCATTTATTCAAAATTCTGATCTGTTTCAAAGTCTCATCAACAAGACAAAGGTTCCTTGTTTAGAGAGAAAGTGAGACAATACAAAATATAGCCCTTCCAAAAGTATTCCTCTAGCTTCTCACTGTAGGTACTTGCTGGAGAATAATTGAGCAATCATATAAGTGGTGGGGTGGCAGCTTGTGGGCTTTTATGCTTGTCAAACACAGGTTGAAATATTTTACAAGAAGAAAAGGATCATAGAGCTGTTAAACTATAGGGGACACAATCAGTGAGGGGTAAACGTGTTTAAGAGAATATTAAACGTGGAATAAATGTTTAACGAAATTTGGTCAGCACAATCTCTATTAAACTTGGGGTCTCTTTGGCAGCACCTAAACTATTTTGAGCACAATATAATCATGCAAGCAAAGCAAAATCTGATGTACTATTTGGGTCTCTGGAGATAAATTGGGTGTATACCTAACCTCACCTAGATGTGACTCTTTGTCCAGACAGCTTATCTATTCCTTGTGCAAGATAAAAGGCCTGTCCCCACCTTCTGGCCTGAGTCTGGTGGAAGAATTACCTTGTTGGATAGGCATAAGAGGTGTGATATTGATCACTTATTCTTGAAGTCTTTAGTCTTTCTAAAAGATAGTTATAACCCTAAAAGAAGATCCATGAGAGAAAACTGTGGGAGAAGAAACAAATGCCTCTGATTATATCGCGGGAAAAAATGAAAACTGATGGCTTTTAGCACTCCCTGTCAGTCCTTACTGCCTCAACTCTGCAGTGTCATTCAGCAGGCCAGTACTACTCCCCTGCCTTAAATCCTGCTGAGATGTCCTTAGTCCTTTGTATTAGACCCAGATCAACAAAAACCTGTCAGATCTTAGGGCCAAAGAGGCTCTATTATAAGTTACAAACCACATGGAAATCCATTCAGAACTAAGTCAGGTCGAGTGGACAGGTAAGGAGGAAGAAACAGATCTAAAACTGAAAGAGTACTAACTGCCAGGAGGGAATGTCAGCTAAAAGCAAATGGGTTTTTTCAACATAAAATTATGTGACTGAGATGGTAAAGTCTGAGCATCTTAAGTCTTACTTGTTAGGATGTTAGAAGTTGAAGAGACCAAGGCTGAAAGATAAAGGATGACAAATTATTTCTGGAGGAAAGGGATCTTTGCTTGCACTTTGTTGGGAATCCTGCAATAGAACTGTTTTTAAGAAAACCAAAACATTCCAATAAGCATCATTATTGGTTATACTTTCATTGATAAATGGTTTTCATCCATGGGAAAGAATTTCTGATGAGAACTAGTGAGACCCCAGTCTCCTCAGCGTAGCCAGTAGCATGATGATCCAATCCACATGGATGATTGCTGATCTGAGCCCCTGCACTTCTCTTTGCAGGGCAGGTGTGGGACAAGCCTCAGCCTGGGTTTTACTGCATCTTTGCTGAGTTCCCTGAATATTGCTATTTCTTCCAGGATTTATCTGGTTTCTGTTTACTGGAATAATTTGGAAAAGAGGGCAAATTAGTCTCAGGACAGAACACAGGACTTTTCCTGAAATACTGAAAAGTTTCTGTTTTGAGGGGGTTAACTATTTCCTGGAAAACTCAGAGTTTACCCAGTATGTATCTGGGCATCTTAGTGAATTTAGCCATAACAATTCCAAAGTTCCCTTGTGCAACTTCTTCTTGGAAATTTCTAATGTTTATCTTCCACTGAAAAAGTGATGATATTCATATTCTCAGAGCTGAGCATATAATTACTGGAACAGCACTGGCTGCCAGGATGTATTTTGGTGAATCTCGTTATTAACTTCTTTTTGTTCAATCTTATTTCTAGTCCTGTTCTACTGTTAGAAAGGTTAACTTTCCAGGAAGTCAAAATCACAGTAATTTGCATGTGATTTTTCTTTGTTTTTTAAGGAGACGTGTCAACTTTATACTGGAACTGGCTCAACTTGTGAAAAAATAAGGCACATTAACTTTTATTTTCTTGACAACTTTTGAGTTGGTGTCAATTCTCTTGTCATCCTGTCATTCACTTTCTTGGAAGAGGTTGGCTCCATCTTTTTGCTGACCTCCACGGAGGCATTTGCTGGGGGCAGCTTTAGTTTCTCCCATTCCCTAGGCCCTCTTCACGGGACAAGTGCTTCAGCCCCTAACAAGTAAAGCTTTAAAATACTCCACTTTAAAAAACTCCACTTTAGTTTATTGGTGCTTTTTATGTATGGTTGGCCAAAAACTAGATGTGGTATTCTGGATATGAGCAAAGTAATGTCCCTTGATCTACTGGTTGTGCCTCTGTTATTGCAGCCGTGGTCACTGTTGACACTTCTTTGCTGCCAGCAGACATGCCTGGCATGCACTCATCTTGCTGTCTACTGATGCTCTTTTCTCACTGAGGTTAAATTGATATTATTTGAAAGATTTTTGACATAAAAATGTGTTGTTCAGGAAGCAAGATTCAAGTTTTGTTTGTTTGGATTTTTATGTTGCAGTTATTTTGGAAATACATTTAATCAAAATATAATCAAGTTGTTAGGTGAAAGACTCTGTATTTATTTAAAATGGTATTGGAAAAAAATGAAGAGCAGTTCAAAACAATTACAATTATATTTTACTTTGATAGGGTTTACGCAGATATAATTCTAAAAATCAAAATGTCTTGATGACTGAGAAACTATCCCAAAGACATGATGGGGTATGAAGCCTAAAATAATGAAAAATTTCTTGCTCCATAGAAGTATAGATAAATTATACAGATAATCTAATCTAGAACACAGAAAGCTATTAAACTATTATGTTTAGTTTATTCTAAATTTGAACAGTATTTTAGATTTTAGTTGTGGATGTAATATGTTGTATGAGAATGTAAGCATATACCATACAGCTCTCCTACCCACTAAAATGTTTTCTAAGAGTAGCAACATGAAGTATCTGGGCTAGGACAACATGTTCCTCTTAGCTAAAATAAGTTTTTATCCTTTATGCTTTGTAACTCATAGAACCATAGAAATATTTACGTTGGAAAATACCTTTAAGATTATCAAAGTGGTATTGATGCAGGGCTGGCTTGACCTCAGTGACACCATCGTCCTCGTCACTGTTGGGTTCCACTTGCAGGGTCTCAGAAGCTGCTGCACCTGAGGAGGTGTGGCAGTGCTGGAAGAGTTCTGCTGCACCGGCAAGGGGCTTGTCACCCCTGTCCCTGTCCTTATGTCACTGTGCTCAGGCAGGCAGAGGGAGGGCAGGGAATCCTCCAAACCGTGCATCCTGTCTGCCTGCTGGGCCTGTCCCAGGGAAGGCCGGGTGCAATTCCAGCGGCCTCTCTCTGCCGCTCTGTCTCTGGTACCTCTCATCCCACATCCCTCCTCCTGCTGCCCTCGGGTCCTGGCGTGGGCCGGGCACGGCCTGGCGTGGCGGCAGCCCCGTGGTGCCAGCGCAGCTCTGTCGGGGCAGCCGTGTCACTCGTGGCGGCCGCAGAGCCCGGAGGGGCCGTGGCCCTGTGCCGGGGGATGCCCCTGCTCCGTGGCTGAGCTGCAGGGCTGAAGTGCCCGCGCTGCACATCCTCCCGTGAGAAGTGCTGCCCGAAGGGACGCTGCACTCCCTGTGTGCCCACCCTGCTGGCATCGCTCCCGGTCCCTGCTGCTCCTCTGGGCTGCTCGCACACCTGGGAAGGCCTGGGTGCTGCTGCTCCTGGCCCTGCCCTGCGCCCACCGGCACCTGTAACAATATTTGAGAGCTCCTGGCAGCTCTTGTCTCCCCCTGAGGTTCCCCCAGTTTGGGAATTGTGCTGGCCCTGGAGCTGCTGGATTGGTGACTGAGTGATACTTTTACTATCACACATACTATGGGAAATTTGGTCTGTTCTTGTTATTTTCTGAAAGCTTGTGACGGTAGTTTTAAGACTGCCACATCAAAATTCTATGTGAAATAATTTCAGTTTTCTAAAATATGTTTTAAAAAGCAAGTAAACCCCAACTTTTCAGTGTCTGCTTTAATCTGACAGTTTCTAAATACAAATTTTCCATTATTTTATCAAATATGGGTGTTGTTAATTCCTACATAAAAGATTTATTTTTTTTCAATTCAAAAATTCAAAGGCTTTTCATTGTTTTCTTTAAAGAAATTAAAACATCAAGAAGCGACTTCAGTTTTGAGATTCAGCTCTGGGTTCAGGTGTCTGGGTTTATGTGTCAGTCATGGCCATCAACATGCCTGCTCCTACTACAGCCAGTGGAGCTCTGCTCAATGCAGATGATGGTCATTCAGCTTGCCACAAGTAGAGACTTACCTGCAGTCACCTGCATAATATTCCAGACTCCATCATCTGAGTAAAGGTGGGATTCAGGTCCCTAATCATAGGCATTGACTACCATTTGGATTGCCTTGGTGTATTGGCATAGTGGACATGGCACAGGGCTCAGAGATCTTCTGCTGCAAGGTTTGAAGACCAACCAAGGTACTCCACAGCAGCCCAAATCATACTAAACTAAATTTGGTTTAGGCAACCAAATCTCACATTGTATCTCTGTTGATTGTAATGAAAGATTAGATATGTTAACTCACATAGACTTCCGAAAAAGAAAACTCTATGATTAAGTTTCTGGCTGATTCTGAATTCCTTATAAAATGCTTTAATTGCACTAAACTAACCCATATGTTGAAATAGTCTCTTTTTAAAAAAATAATGATGAGTTTTTTGCTTGCCTCTAGACAAAATGCAGCAGATCTTACCGTGATTTGTGAAAAAATTTTAGTAACTTAAATGCAGAAAAGAAATATGAGTCTAGAATATCCTGAAGGAAACATTCAGAGTGTGGTTTATGTAGTAAAACATTGATCAGGTTTAAAGTTCCATTAATGATGAAATAAATTGTGAACACAAATGATGCTAGTAAATTCAGCAATAGAGAAGCAATTATTTTTAAAGAACTAATTGGTTTATTAATTAATTAATTTTTACCACTCTTCTGACTTAGATGTTTTCAATTGTGTCTTCTGAAAATCAATCAGTTTGTCTTAAATCAATCATCTAGAAATCCAAATAAATGAGATCATAGACAGAGTTGAAAATATGGTGTTAGATCCACATACTTTTCCTTGTTTCTAAAACTAGAATTTAATCATGTGTCTTCTCAACTCAGGAAAATTAAGGAGGTGTTGTGATGGTGCACAACAAAGAGACTGCTTGATGCAAGCATGAAGCCAATTTATTGATTTCACACATCAATATATACCTTTTCAACTATAGCTAAAAATAGCACAACCACATGATTGGTGTTTCTGAGTAACATTACTTAACCAGAGGAAGCTCTGCACAGACGGGTACAGACCAGCACAGGCACATACAGTCTTGCATGATTTATCGTAAACAAAGCACACCAAGCATACTTTCTGCTTCCCTGTTCAGGGTTCTGCCTTGGATTGCCAGGGCTTGTGGCCTACCAAACCTAGTACATCCACTTCAACCATGAGTTGAGCAGTGCTCTGAGCCCTGCTCTCCAGCTGTATTGCTACAGTGTTGAGATATACTTCTAGCTCCTGCTCTAGGTCTGAAAAGCTTAATTTTAAGCTCTTAGAATAGCATTTCAATTGCCATCTAAATGCATTTGAAATAGGTTTTTCCTTCCATACGTCTTTTCCATTTCAAAAGCTTTTTCTTGTTCTACATTGCAATGAATTTAAGACTTTACTGCGTGTTTTCATGATAACTAAGGAATAGAGGCCAATAATGTTTTCTTCTCATAACGAGTTTCTAGCTGGAAATATGAAAGTCAAAGTCCCTGTTTTGTATGTTTTGGCATATGATCCTATGTCTTCCCACTATGATGAGCAAACAGCCTTTACCTCCCCTTTTACCAGGGAATGGGAATAACTAAGCTCTGAGATACTTGGGTGTAGGAAATCCATGTCCAGAGAATTGTTGCTTCATGTCATGACTAATGTTGACTCATGGATACCAAGTAGACCAGCTCCAACTAGAGTGTCTGAACAAATAGTACCCTGTACCATGTGAGAATCTTCTTGTTATTGCATCCAGCTGGTCTCATTAACACTAATATTCAAACAGCTGGTCTGACTTACTCAGAACAGGTAATGGCCTCTGTGCTGTTGTATCATCTTGTGTAACTGGGATGCTGCCCTAGCTCCTCAGCCACAATGAGGTGCAGGAATTGTGCCCAGTTCTGACACAGCTTCCCTCACAGTACAGAAATCATCCCTTTCACAGGTAAATTTTGCATATTGATGAAGTGCCCTTGTCTGAATAGAAACCATTTTTGCTGAAAAATTGCCAGGCAGGTCTATCCTAAGGCACATTTGATGCTTGGAAAACATTTTTTAAAATCTTGTTTCTGTTGGTTTTTGAGCAGCTGTCTTCCCCATTCCATTGGTAAAATAAGTGATGTATCCATCTGAAAGTAAAACAGAAAAATGGCTTTTCTTTACCTTATATAGAATTGTGTTTGTTTTTCTGTTTTAGCTCACTTTTTTTTCCAAATGCTTTCTACTGGAGTTGAGCAATTAACTTCTAACTTTGGAAGTTGAACATGAAGTAGAGTTCCTTGGATATGATTCATGTGAATTTTATGCTACCTTGCATATTATACGTGGTAATTGAAAATGTTTTTTACAAGTAAGACCATGAACTTTCATAAACTGTTTTCGCTTTTCTGTGTCACAGATAGGAAATGCCATTTGAAACATAAAACTTATGGTGATGAGTTTAATTTAAATGAGCTGCTGTTTGAAATAGATAACACTTTCATTTTAGTAAATTAATGGTGTGGCAAAAGGAAACTCAAAGATGCTTCTACCTGTAATAAAAAAATTATTTTCTCTAGAATTCTGATATTGTACCATGTGATTACATTACCTAATCTTATTAATTTTATTACATGAAACATAGCAAAATGTTTCCTTTATATATTAACATAAATGTAATTTCAGGCTTTATACAAATCTTTGTGCAAAAATTCCAAATAGGTCTGGAATCATGTTGATACAATCTAATAAAATCAAAACTGGTACAGTCAGAAGACAGATATGAAGCAAGGTTTGTGGGAAAGGTTTATGGGGTTAGGTTAGCTCGAGGAACATCTGGGGCTGGAAAAGACATGCCAAGTTGATCCTGTCAAGGCCACAGCCTTGCTGCTCCTACATCTTTCTGATGTGGAAAACCATAGTGTTAGTAAGTGAATATGTAAAAAAGCAGAAAAACAATTCCAATTTTGCCATCTCAGAGCATCCTTTATACTCTGCAGTGTCCAATTTCTGCAGCTCACCAGTCAGAATGACAAGAAGCATTGTTTAGAAGACTTAACTGGGAATGTGTGGGAATGTATGTTTCTCAAAATCTGCTACTGATAAGTAGTTATGAGCCATACACAACATAAAGAGTGTTTCAGAACAGGTATTTCAGACTGGTAGTTACTGGCCAATGCTGAATTACTTATACATTACTTTCAGGAGGACTTCAAAAAGTAATGTGATTCAACGTTTGCATTATAAACCATTTTTCTTGTAATTGATATTTAACTTTAGATAATTAAGTCTTGTTGATGGTAATCTGCATTAATGTAATTTCTCCCACTTCTTCACGCTTGCAGAGCATGCTATGGCGATTGTGGTGCTCTGAAATGTGAAAATGGTATTGCTCCATATCTCTGCCACATACTTGTCTCCATCAGGATCAAACACCTTATTTAAACAAAAGAGGTCCAATGAAATTAACTCTTCAAATATTCCTAGATTTCTAGGGTCTGTATGCATTACCAATTCACTTCAGTAGCCCATTTCTGAGGTGGACCTGCCAGTTATCTCTCTAACTGCCCTTTGGTTAATGGTATATTTTGCTCTGGGGTGCATTAGTGGGATTTCTTCTGGATACATCTGAAGTGGACACTTCTTTCTGTGATCTCAGCTGGTGTGCTAAAGTTATGGAAGCGTGCCCAGGTCAGCCCACACTACACAAACACTGTGAATATGGGATCCTCAGTACCAACTGTGTCACTCTGTGGTACTGTAGTAACACAGAAATCTCAAGTCCCTGCTCTCTCTTCTTTCAGAGAACTGTCCTGTGGGGGCAGAAAAGCAGTGACCAGCTGGAGGTTTGAAGTTATGCTGCTCCAGGGAACACAGATACTTCTCACCACCAGAGCATCTGTCTCTTATATTTGCTTAATTGCAGAAGTGGCTCTGACACCAAGCGACAGGCAGACTAAATATTTTATTTTGAATGGGCTTAGAGTTGCTATTTTCGACAGATTAAATAACAGAACCTTTCTTAATTAAAACAAGTGAAATAAAAAATGTTGACATTTGTATATGAACATCTGCAGTAGCATTGTTCTTTATAGTTATTGTACACTGTGTGACTGTATATTTGGCCAGTGCTGATTCTGAGATTAAAAATTATGTAGACTATTTGACTCGATGGATGATCTTTCTTTCCTGAGGACTGCAAAACCTTTTTAAATATAAAGAGCAGTAAAATTTCATGTTCCCCTTCTGTATCTGTTTTCACAGGATATTTGTATCTATTTGGGTACATTAACGAGAAACTGCCAAGGCAATCAGCGCTGGTGCAGGTGCATTCCATAGCAGATTGAGGGATTGTGACATATGGGGGTGATTTCCGAGTTGGGGAAAGCCCAGGGAAGTGCAGAGACATGCCAGGAGCTGGCAGTGGGATGTGGGTGGGACAGCAGTAAGGGCAGACGCCCCACTCCCACAAAGGGCAGCCCTAAGGAGAGTGACTGACCAGCTTCGTTGGTCCTGTCCAGTGTGTCCCATCCCAAATGAACATTATATTAAGCATTACTTTGAATCCTTGTTAACAATGTTTCATGATTTCCAAACGACCTAGCTTAGTGACAATTATGTGTGAAATGACGATGAAAAGTTCTCAAAATGCTGTGTCATACAAATGTAAGAGCTACTTTTGACTAAGCACAGGTAGGTTTTTTTACTGCAAAAGGTGTAGTCAAAGAGCAAGATAACTCTTTTTGCCTCTTGAAAAAGACGCAAATGAGGAAAATAACTAAAGTTTGTCTTTCATCTCTTCAGTTGGTTTTAACAGAACTCTTACTGTCTGATCATCAAAGCTGTAGCATCACAAAAGATTTGGCAGAGGTTCATGTAAGACAAGACAACTCTAAATATCTCTAAAAATGAGCAGCTCAAAGTCACAAGTAATGGGAAGATAGTGTTGTGTAAATAATTATGTTTAACCTTTGAATGAAAAACTTAATTTCATTTATGTTACAGTTTGAGAAATTAAGTTCCATCACAGACCAGTATCCATTTATGATGTACTTTGCCTTGCTGATTTAGACATGAAGAATCATGAGACTCAGACTGGAAACAGTTCTTATTTCCAACATTAAATGTTTTGTGAACATGTATACATTTATTAGTTTCTCTTGTATCTTTCCAGGGACAAATTCTGGATTGTTCAGTTTTTCACTCACTACAGGCAAGTAACAGACTGATTCCTGAAGGTGTGGCTCTATGGAGTCAAAAATACTTCTGGTGTAGGTTTGGAGTGGATGCACTATGAATGATTTTGTGATACTGCCTTGGGGCTGCAAGAAACGAGTTGTGTCCTCATGGGCTCTGCTTAGGAGTTCCTGATGAGGGAGGTAGGACATACTAAACAGCAGAAGAGAGTCTCCAAGCATCCAGGACATAAGATCACAGCAGTTCATTGTGTTTTCTCTCTACAAGGTTTAGGTTGTGACGCTGTCTGCCATGAGGGAACCACCACTAGTGACTAAAACCTGTTCAGGCTTCTGGTTCATATGGTTCACAACCTCTCATAATGTGTAATAAGCTGGATGAGAGATTTAAAGTTGGTCAGTTTGGTCAAAGCTTATAGTGCAAGAAAGTGTTGTGGAAAGGGGCAGAAGGGAAGATGCATTTGTTTTAGACCTTGCCAAGTTTTTGGAACCAGAGAACCAGATAACTCATCTGTTAACAAATGGGTCATTAGTATGGATTCAATTTGGCATGAGTGATTTGCTTTGACAAATTCAAGACCAAACTCAGTCCTGGCAATCAAAGATTATTACAGAGATACAGTCTAAAAATTGGCTATTTTTTGAGATATTTCTGGGAGTAAAAGTTCTTCTTTTTCAGCCTCCCCTTTTTAAATCCCCCTGCCCCCCCTCTCCCCCCC
Organism: Acridotheres tristis; assembly: GCA_037013685.1. NCBI lineage: Eukaryota > Metazoa > Chordata > Aves > Passeriformes > Sturnidae > Acridotheres > Acridotheres tristis. The sequence continues at coordinate 30,439,044 of CM072885.1, read as the reverse complement.
AGTTCAGTGTAGCACTGGGGATTTTAAATAATCACTGGCAGTGATTAGCACAGTAGTGACTTTTGTGGACCTACCAAATAATTTTAACTATTCAGCATGCTATTAGATTGGACAATGTTTCTTTGCACTCTTAAGGAGTATGCAGTAGGTTGTAAAATGTGTGTTATTGCAGCTGAATAGGTGTCCAGGGTACATAATCATTCAATACAGCAAGCTAGAATTAGAAGTGAAAAATAAAAGTGTATTTCCTTCGTGAACTAGAGACAGAAATTGCATTTCTTATGCCTGGTACAGAGAAGAGTCAGTCCTCTCTCACCCCTTACCCTGTAGCCTTTCCCCTTCTGTAATGAGGAGGGGTCCTGCCAGCAATGTGGTGAATACTTTGACAGTGTAGCTCTTTCTCAATAACGTGCATTGCAGAATAAAGGGCAAACTATACTGGGCTAGATATTGCAGGGCAGCTCACATTGGTTTATCTGATACAAGTTATGTCAAGTTAAATGAAATCCTCATCTTTTTTTCTTAATCTCCAGGACACTGTACTTTCACAAGAAGCAAACTGAACTCTAACCCAAACAAGCTGAGTTTATAATAACTCCAAAAGCATGTATTGAATATCTTGCTGTGTTTCAGTATCATAGGTCAAAAATACAACTGAGTACTAATTATGCTGTTTAATGCAACCATTTTGAAAGTCTATTTCTAACCTTCTTTGTTGGTCTCACATTTTCTTATTCTATTAGCAGCCCATTTTCTGCTCCCTTCCCTTCCTATTTGACATTTCAGAATGAATAACAAAGCAGTTTTCTAAGTGCATATGCATTTCCTCAAGGAAATCAGGACTTGAGCACACACATCGGTCTTTGCATGCATGCCAACAAAGCATGAATAAAAATATGCCTTTCTTTGCTTGCCTACATGCCAAAGTCTGACCTTCCATGCTTTGAACTCTTGCTCCAAAATGCAAATGCATAATTCAAGAGGACTGAGGCAGTCTTGAGCATAACATCTGGGTATATGCTTCCTATAGCAAAATACTCAGATTTGAATTATGGTTTTAAACTTCCTCTGCCCCAGGGGAGGTTGTTCCACAGAAGGAGGTCAAGGAAAATCAGGGTGCCTAGTGTCTGGGAGAGACTGCCTTGGCCAGCAGACAAGTACTGAGGTTTGTTTTCTTTCTGGAGAAACTTTCAGGAAAGTAAGAACATTAACCATGAGAATTTCAGATATAAAGGTGAAATAGGTAGGAAAAAACACCTTTGTGTTTTGTGTATATGCAGGAGAGAGAATTGTCTTTCCAAAGTAAACTGTTCTGTATATGTGCCAAAGCAGAGCTTGTAGAAAAGTCAAGGTTCAGGTACTGACAGCTGAGATGATAGCTAAGCAAATGTTTTGGGATAAGAAGGCTTGACTATTGCTTAGGTCTAATTACATCTAATATGCCTCATTTATTGGGTTTTTTTCTTGTCTAGGTGCTCATAATTCTTTCGAGGGAAATTGTTAGGGTGTTAACCGTAGTGTTGCATGTAACCGAGTTAATTTATTAAGAACAAAAATAAATGTTCCAAGGTAAACGTGGTAGCAATCAAGTAATTTTGTCTCATTACATTCTGAAGAAGTGCAGCCTATCATGTCACAGAAGAATGATGTTTAGGAGTCCAAATGTATTATACTATTGCCTATGTGCACATTTGTTTTCCCTTACTCACAGACACAGACAAGGCTGCTGTATAAAAAGACATGCATACCGACTGGTAGCCTGTGACAACCCATGTACAGATTTTTTTTCCCCTCTGCTGAGTATATTTCCTTTTTGGAAGTGTCATGGGAAATATTCTTCACTTTATTTTACAACCTTCAGTAGCTGAAGAAAATGAGGTATTATTGCTGTAGAAAAAAATATTCACCCTGCCAGAATTATTTAGCCATGAGCATGCATTCAGATTTTGATGTGCCAGTATTATAGCACAGATTTACTGACAGCTATGGCTACTGGAAGACGCTTTGCTCACCCTTAAATTACCAGCTAAATTCTCCAGCTTCCATGGAACCAGAAATTCAATCAGTCACTGCTGCCAACTGTGTAAGATATTACCAAAGTGCTGCTGGAAATGATGCAGATGTATTTTGCGGGGATAGCTTAGAAAGATGTTTTCTTAAATACTGTGTTCCAGAATTGTATGAATTAGTCAAACGTATCTTCTGGAATTCTAACAGAATTTTTACAGAGGCTTTAATACTTTGTGATTCACTGTTACTGACTTCTCAGAAAAGTCATAAAATCGTTGCAAACTTTTACAAAGGACATCTTAGAAAACACAAAGCAAATCTTTCTACAATCTCCAGAATTTACTAAAGATTAATTTAGTGCATTGAAATTTTTTTTATGGAGACATGTTTCTGTATAAAAATAGACTTCACAGTTAATGTCTTATAGCTCCTACAGATTTTCAAAGCTTCTAATGTATTTGGTCCCTTAGACAATGTTCTCTCAATTAGTTGATTTGAATTTGGCCTAGATTATGCAGGCCTTGGTACATTTTGCTTCTCTCTTATTTTAATTAACTGGTTTTCCTCTTCAGTGAAAAATACAGAATGAAGAACTAGAGTGATATACTCCAGCTAATTTTGGAAAATGCTTGGTACTAGCTGCTGAATTTATTTTCATTAAGGATACAGCTGACGACATTCTTTCTTAAATTAAAAGAATGCACTTAATTTTCTTTAGTCTGTTTTCATCAGTGGGAAAGTACTGATAAAATACTAGTTGACCGTTAGAAGACAGATAAAATAGAATGATGCATCTTCATTACTAACGTATTCTCTCTGAACTATTTTTTCTTCTTCCTTCCAGGACGGTTCTGTTTACTCTGACCTCTGTAGTTGTGCTTGTCATCACTACTGACTGGATCAGCTGGGACAAGCTGAATCGTGGATTTCTGCCAAGTGATGAGGTCTCAAGAGCCTTCTTGGCTTCTTTCATCTTGGTGTTTGACCTTCTTATTGTCATGCAGGTACACTCTCCTAATGTTCCACTCAGGCTATTGAGGTTGCCTAGTCACTCTATTTCCTCTAGAGCAAGTGGTGTTTAGCTAAGGCTACAAAAAGGTAAATAAATATTTAGTTTGCAATCACTATTAGTTAAGGGCATTTTATAACATAATTCTCAGTAACTTTGCAAAAAAAGGCCTCTGGCCTTTTATTGTGAAAATATTGTTGATTTCTCTTCTTTGAGTGCTAGGTAAGAACTGCATGACTTTCCAAAATAGAAAGTGTTTTCTGCAAAAATTACATCAGGAAAAGAAACAGAAGCTGGTTGTTTTGTAAATTCAAATCTTCTCTTAGGAAGATGAGATAAATTCAGACAAACAAGAAAGAAATACTTCCATATTTCAAGCATTTGCAATATTAGGTATACATACAGTAAGGTACTTTAATAGATGAAAATTAATATTTGCTATTAAGATTCAGCTTTCCACTTTTATGTGAAAATTTTGTTACTTGATGTCAGGTCCTTGTAGTGTAATGACTTCTGCCTGAAAGTTTAACTGGGGAGATGATTCATGGTAATCTGCCTGATGTCTGCTCCCTTGGATCTAGCTGCTGAGAAAGGAAGCTGGGTCACAAGTATGTGGCCAAAAACCTTCTTCATGTGATGCTGTGTTCACCCTTTTTTTGCATTTGCATGTGGTTTGTGTGTGTGTGAATAGTTCACCCAAAGCTCTGTGAGAAAGTATGTCATTTGGGCTGAGGTGAGGAAGAGGGGCATCGAAGGCCCATGACTTAACTTTTAGAAGGGAACTGAGTGTCTCAGAAACGTTCTCTGCTGGCAGAGTTAGCAATATATTGGAGAGGAAGAACCCATTGGTTCTTCTCATATTCTCTGCTGACTTTCAGTTCAAAAGTCTAACATGTTTAGGACTAAAAGCAATCTATTACTTGAGTAATTATTATACAGGTGACACTAGTGGCACTCAGATTTTATCACTGCTGTGCTAGGACTGGAAAGGTGCATTGAGTCCTATAGTTCAGTTTTATTTTTCAATGTCCACCAGTGTTCAGTGCTCACTGTGATTCATGGTTAGATCTGGGAGGATAAGAAGGGAAATACTGTTTTTCTCATAAGATTTCTGGTGCTTTGTTTTCTCGACCTTTTAATTTTTATTTTTTTTTTATGTTTCGGAAAGATTCAAGAGAATGTATAATAAATGATTATACTTTACAGGGCTATAATGAAGGTATGAATGAAAATGCAGGATGTATCAAGCTAAATTGAATTTGATATTGCATACAGGGTAGAAAAACAGAGCTGTCTTCATATAAAATAACTATTAAACAATCCTTTTGGCTTTGAAAAATGAAATTCCAGTATTTTGACTTTGGAGTAGCTGAATATAGAGAAAGATCTTATGTGAAACGGCTTGTCCTGAGCACTCTTTCATATTTTTTATAACACAAAGCAAGAGACTCTTTTTAATTGCATTTCTGAGTGATATTTGTGTGATGGAGTGTATTGGTTTAAAAGCAAAACCAGTAAGAGACTCCAAGTCAGTAATACAATTTAATAGGAAAAAAGAGAAAAAAATAAAATACATACAATAATACAAAAGAAAAAGAAACACTGACAGAGTCAGAATAACCCTGACACCCTGACAACCTGACACCCTGTCAGTCAGGGTGTTGGTAGCAGTCCCATTAAATGGTGGTTGCAGTCCTCCTGGATGACAGATGTGGTTCAGGTGAAGCAGTGCTCCTGTAGAAGGTGCAGTTTTCCTCTGAAGATCCAGCGATGATGTGGAAAAAGGTTCAACTTTCCTCTGGGATCCAGTAGAAAGGTCTGCCTTCGCGTCCCAAACCCCAGTTTTTTATCTAGGTAGGAAAGGCTTGGCTCCTGCCCCTGGCTGGGGCATCTCCCAATGGGATGATATAATCTTATCAGTCACACAATAGGACTGAATGGCCCATTAACAGAAGATATCTTCTGGAGGAAGGATGGGTTGTGAAAAGATAACGATGATCATCCCCCGATCTTATCAGATGGCACATCAGCAGAGGATATCTCCCACAGAGATAAGGATCACCACCCCTCCCACATTTGAACAGAGGGTGATAGAATACACATTTTTGCATTGTACCCCAGGACATGGAGTTATTTACTCGAAGTTATTTGTTTGGATTGAGAAAATATGCTGGCATGTTTTACTTTCAATGTAGTTCTAGCATTGCTACTGCAATAAATTCATGTTGAGAGAGCAAAGTATTAAATCACATAAAATGACAGAATGGATCAGGTTGGAAGGGACCAGAGTGGTACAACTTCCCTGCTCAAGCAGAGTCATCCTAGAGCACACTGAACAGGGCTGTGCCCAGGCAGTTCTTGAATATCTCCAGTGAGGGAGACTCCACAACCTCCCTGGAAATCATTTCCAGAGCATGGTCACCTACACAGTAAAGAAGTTCTTCCTTATATTCAGGTGGAAATTCCTGTGTATCAGTTTCTGCCCTTTGCCTCTTGTCCTATTGCTTGGCACCACCAAGCAGAACCTGGCTCCATCCTTTCAACATCCTCCCTTCAGATACTGATAGACATTGGTGAGGTCATCTCTCAGATATGAACTTAGCAGTAAGGGCAGGTCACCAGGCACAGGTTTTTCAGATGAGTCAGGGTAGATGGAAATTCACTTTTAATAAAACTGATGACAGATCCAGCTCCATTACTGGTGCAGGTTTTACAGGGAGAAGCCATATACCCTGGACTACTTTTGTCAGAATTTTGTGGAGTGTTTTATTCCACTCAGAGTATATTGCTCTTCCTAGCAGATTTTAGACACGCCTGTCAAGCAGCATTACTCCAGAAATGGATAACCATTTTGGAGACACACTTCTACTCAGCTAATTGTGCAATGTTTGCCGAAGAATCCTGCTGTGAGGGCTGGCTCTGTTGTAATGTGTCTCCTGTGGCCTGCAGATCTCTGAAGGAGAAGGGACAGGTTCAAGTGGGGTGACTTTGGGAGAAACCTTTCTGTAGCAAGTAATAGATTTTCCTTCCTGCAGTCTCTCACACAGTAAAGACTTCTCCTTCCTCTTTTGTCCTTTCTACATCCTCATCTATCTATGGATTGTGGAAGTGTTCCTTATCAGTGCTAATGTAAAACATTCAAAAATAATCCTGAAAATAAAAATGAATTAAAGGACTAGAAAGGAACAGTTTTGATCTACAGCTTTGCTTTATTTGTACTTACTATGAAATTCAAGTGATATACTTGAGTATATTCCTAAATACCATTTAACCAAGAAAATTATGATGTTTCTCATGCTATAATTGGTGCCATGGCGCTTCTTTGTAGTGAGTCAGATATGGATCTTTCTTGCCTGTCATAGATTTCTTTTCTTGAATCTGCCTCTATAGCTGCTTCTTATGGTTTTATACCTGCATTGAATTCCTCAGTCCCAAAGTGTTGGTTTTTTCCCCTGAGAGTCTCTACTTTGAATGCTATGAAGTCTCTCTCAGTTTTGAACACAGAACAGTAGCTCTCCTGAGCTCCACTTTCATTCATCAGGCATCTGTTTTCTCTTACTTTTCCTGTGTCATCTCTCTGTGACTGGTAACAAGGGAGTGAGTTATTGTTTACTGAGAGGGATAGGTTAGTATAGTCCCAGAAATGGCCAGCCCAGGAACAAGCACATAGAAATGGAGTGTCCTACAGAGTGAAATGTCCCTGCCCATCTCCTGGCAGTGAGGCTCTGAGTAACCAGGGCATGGAGCCTCCACACCTCCTTCACTTTGTTGTTTTCTGAGGACAAGGCAAACAGAATGGAAATTTATTATACTTAAAGGTTAGAGAATGAAATAATGCATTGGTAATCCAATGGTTTTATTTTAAAGGAAAACACTTTTGAGTTTGATGAAAGTATAGGTAGTGTTTATGTAAGAGGGTGATGAGGAGCAAAAAGCATTGATATGTGTAATTAAAGCCCAGAAGTTTCAGTTGAAATTTTTTCAAGATCTACTGGGATATATAAATTCCTTCCAAAAAACCTTGAAACATTCTTTTTCCCCCTTGCCAGACCCCACTCTAAAGTAAAGTTTATTTCTTCAAGTCTTTCAGCTACTTTGGGACTAAGAAAATTATAAGCAAAATAATTTTCTGCTGAGAAAAGGTGGGCATATTTTGCCCCTTATTGCACATTACATACCTTACCATTTTAACGAGCTGTCTGTTTTTTCTTGCAGTTACCATTCTGTGCTTGTCTAGTTTGATAACTAGCACCATGATTTTATGCTGTGGATTTTATTAAACGAGACATGTGAAGTACAGTATTTTTAAGTACATTTCATCCTTTATACTGACTGCAGATGGTTAAACCTTGCTGGGATGTATTATATTTATCTCAGGCATTATAAATTCAACTCCAGTGTTTTCTTCAACTGCTGTAACTTGGTGTATTTGTGCCGACCTGAATCCTCTTGTGTCAATTTATACTGGCTGAGGGCTGAGCCCTTTTTTTAGCTCTGTCACTTACTTCCTCATTTGCAGAAGAGGAACAACTGTAGTTCTTTCCTTTCACTGCTTGTGTGATTGTCTGCTTAAGCCCCCAAGGTGCTCAGTGAAGGAGGCTGTCTGACTTGGTACAGCTTCTGGTGTAATCAGGCACCAGTCCCAGCTGGAGCCTCTTGGCTCTGAGATGACTACACACAGAATGAATTAGCTGAAAAAGCTTCTCATTTGTCAAAGCCATTCCCTTTTACCCTGACAATGGGTACATGCCATACACGTGACATGAGCCCCTTCTTTGGCAGTGCAGGTATTTGCCTGAAATAACAAAGCAGTTGTCTAAAAGTAGACCCAGCATTTTCACATACTGTCCCTGGAAACCAACATATCCAGCCCAAATTCACAGAAAAACATGCACTTATAGGAACAAGAAAATCTGGGAATTGTTTGCAAGTCTTTCACGGGACTATTTTCGTCTTTAATAGCAAGGAGAGCCTTTTCATAAATTCTGCTGTAATCAGTGTGTGGTAGGCTTTGTTATTGCTGGGTGTATGTGTAAGAAATGTTGCATTGCTTAATAGTATATTGGAGTGATTTGTGTTGATATAACAGTAATGGTGACATTCAGATAATTTCAGCTCTCCACAGCAATGCTCCGGAATGTATTATTTGACTATAGAAATCTGCTTTGTTATGAGTGCTACACAGGTTTTTGTTTGAAAATAAAATATCTGAGATGAGACTGAACAGGTTCAGCTGCTTTCTACATGATATAATTGCTTGCAATTTTTAAATGCAAGCAGTGAATTAAAAAGTAAAATATAAACCTCAGCTTGCCATCATTAGACAGAGCACTCACTGCCTTGGCACCAAGTTTTATGCCCATCCATATCTTAAATTCGGCTACATGGCATATTGAACATACAAGACTTATGGACAGGTTGTACAGAGCATATAGATCCACCTCTCCCTAATACTGAGTTCAAGTAAGAGATGGAGCAAGACCAGCATGGTTGCTCTTAATCAAACCTTAGAGGGGAAAAGAAACAAGAATATGCTTGATATTGTTAGTCTGAGTTATTTCTGCAAAGCTGTTTGAATGGCAGATGTTTATGCTTTCTTGAAAAGTTTGAAGCCTGTAATATGAAACTAACAAAAAGACTGAATTACTTTTATTGCCTTCAGCTTCTTCTAATGTGTTATAAAGCTGCTGCTTTTATTTGTGTAACAAAGCAGAAATATTTAATCACTAAGCATCTTGAGACACCAAATACATTAGATATTTTTGCATCTGTTAGAATCCACACTTTACTGAGCCCATCAATAAATAATTCGTTTTCATATGCATAGAGGAGGAGAAGTATTCCCTAGTGCTTTTAGTGATTTGAAATTTTAGGTTGTGATAGTTTCTGAGTTTCAACTACCATTTAATTACTCAGCTGTGCTGTGTTTGGCATCATGTCTCTGTGGGTCATAGGTGTTGTGGAAGTGTGGCCTTCAGTTAATCAGGTTTCTAGTTTCCTACAGGTCAGAAGCTAAAAAATTTTCTTCTTCTGGAATCTGAACACGTTGTTTGTGAAATGCTTTTTAGGAAAGGAAATTCCCCAGAATAACACCAGATTTGACAGATAGATTAGGCACCAGCACTGCGTAACACAGTGTAATTTCTGTGTTTCCCACTGGAGCAGCAAAACAACTAAATCAACATGCCTATAACGTCTCCCAAATAGTGTCAATAGTGTCCTGCAGCTGACTTTGGACTGTACTATGCCTCAGCTGGTCCCTAAATAATTAACCTCTTCTTTATCTCTTCCTAGTATCCAGATAGTATTTGCAATATAATTTTTCATTAAGATTCCTTAGGGCCCTGCATGAGCCAATGGGTGCTGTAGGCATATCAACATGTCATCACTCTTGCTGAAATGGTACAAGCAGAGACAAAGGTAATATTGATCAAACTGGGAAAGAGCTGTAGTTTTCACCTCACTCTGCCCAGCACTTGTTTGATTGCTGCAGTAACCAGTGATGCTGAAGTTGTCCCGATACTGCTAATGCCAGAATGACACAGCCTCAGGTAATGTGTGCTGGTACCATGTGCTGGTACCATGTGCTTTCATCTCCCACTTAATTAGCAGAGAGAGCAGCCACAGGCATGGAGGGGACTAGCCATTAGCAACCAATGCAAGGTGGAGCTGTCAGAGCCTCTGAAATCAGTCACAGCAGGCATGGAATCCATTTCTCCCTGGATGAAAATAGCCGATTTAAAGAGCTGCTTTCAGGACTGGCTTTGGGGAAGGCAATGTGCCTCCTAAGGCAGCCTGATGCTGGGAGTGGTTTGAAGGCAGAAAGAAGCCCAGGCCCAGCAGTCATGGCTGCTGCTCCAAGCCTGGCCACCTCCAGCTCATAGCAGACATTTTCAGGCAGTTCCCTGTCTCTGCATAAAGATTGTGGTGGTGGCAGGATAGTCCTGTATGGCAGGGTAGCAAGAGAGAAAGACTTGAAATTGGCTTAATCCCCTGAAATGGTCTCCCTCCATCCAACAGCACAGCATGGTGCACCAGAGGCACAAGGGGAGGCACAGACCAAAGGCAGTTGCTGGTGGTGGTGCCCTACTCCCAGGGAAGTACTCATGGTTTCAGTGATCCAACCCCGGCAGGGCTGCTTCTCTGCTGTGGCTAGCCAAATTTGGTCATCACCTTCAAGAAGCTTTTACTCTGCCACGGGAAACTCTGTTTCCATCTCTTTTTCAACAATCATAGAAGCCTCTGGAGCACTACACTTCTCAGTGAATTCATGGCTTGCACCCCTGCCAGCATTAATTTAGTGATACAGTAAGTCAGAAGACTGCGCTGTAGTTGTTCTGGCTGGTAATGGTCATTTTGTCTGTGATTTTATTTCATCTTTCAGGAGAGACATTGAAGCTCTTCCTTTCATACAAACCCAGCTTTGATTTCACTCTCCATCAGTTCTCACTGAGCTTTGCTGTGATGTTGTTTCCCGCATCACGTACCACACAAGGAATTAAATGATGGAAATTCATGGCTAGGTAATCCATTCTATTGCCTGTAGATGAAAATGAGAAAACAGTGTACATCATTTTCTATGTATCTCACTATGGATTTAAGGATATAATCCTATAATCCTTCTTGGATGGATCTTTACTTTTAGTTTCACTCGGGTGGTTTTTGGGCTTGACTATGTAGAATGTGTAGGATGCTTTTGGTCTATAGTGAAATTTCATTCCACTTCAGAACTGTGTGCCCAAAGTGGAGAAACAAATAATCCTCAACAGCAGCACTGATTCCATGTATAGCACACAATGTGTTTAGGAGTGGGTGGCAGAAAAGCAGTAATTAAGTGATCAACTTTATCAGACAGCTAGAGTTCGAGGAAACCAAAAAGATTGTTGTTCCATGTTAGGAGTGTGAGTGTACATTTTTATGGTCTTGATTTGGCCCAGTTTTTGCAGACTGTGTGTTGAAGAAAGCTGCCCAGACTGTGATGTGTGACATTTCTGAAGGCAGCTGCTTGGTGGTGCCACAGCCACCTGCAACTGCCACCTCCCAGACAAGAACCACAGCATGTTCTTTTGGCTGAAAGTCATGCTTTTGTCCTCACCTTAAGCTGAAAAGATGCAGCTACATCTGAACAAACGCTAAATACCCTTGGGGATGTTTGTGGCATCTGGGCCAAGCAATTACTGCACTAATCTAAATTACACAAACTCTTACTGTTCCTCAAGGTCAGGCTGAAAAGATTTTCATATCTGGACAATGTGTTCTAAATACGGGGGATTAGAGAAAGAAAAGCATCAAACAGTCCTAATATCAGAAATAAGCAGATGATAAATTAAGCAACACAAATACAGTGACACATGAAAAATGGTGTTAAAAATGTGACAACACCACTGAAGGTGCAGAATCATGCATTCAGGAATTAGGAAATGTCAGAATTAAGTCACTAGTGTAAACTTCTTTGTGCATGCATTATGATACAACCTTTGATTATCTATTCACATTCCATTTTTCCACAGGATCTCTGTCTCACTCGCTGTACTGGATGAATGGTGTTCACTTAATGAGAAGCTATTCGATATTTTGGTTTACCTTTTCTGTGCAGCCCGTGGCCCCAGGCCTTACTTACTGCACATGACTGGAACCTTGATATGAAGATGAAATCGTTCATTCCCTTGTGGACTTTCTTTGTGACACTTATTGCTGTATTTCCTAAGGGCTTCTCAAGCATTAATATATTTATCTTCACAATAGCCTTCAAACAGGAGTATTATTGTCCATTATTGTACACATTTTATACCGAGGCACAAAAAAAATTAAAGTCAAAGGGCAACTAATTTGACATGTCTGAGGACATTATTATGAAAATTCGTATTTTTACCCATCTCTTATCTGAGCAGTTACCTAATTGAGGGAGGAGGGTCTGCCATATTATTTCATTAGTAACAGACAGAGCCACATATTTACTTGACATAATCTTATTTATTATTATACTGACAGTCCTATTTCTCTTGTAGCATTCCAACGATTTTAAAAGCAGTTTCTTTGCTTGCTTTTAATGATGCCTATAACTGTGGCATATATCTAGCTTCATAAAAAGTCTGGTTGCTTTTTTATGCTGATCTTAAAGGAGTACAACACAGTCCTATCTGGATAGTGCCATGCACTGCAGGACTTTTGTTCTCCCCATGAGTATTTTGTCAGCTTTTCCTCTTCCCATTGGTGATATATTCAGGTCCAGCTCTGATTAGTTTCAATACCAGCCATGGGCACTTGTCACTTGTACAACTCTAAGCAGAGGTAGGGTAGGGAGGTAATCCCACAGGGGAAAAATAATAGTTTGGTTCTAGATACTCACTTTGTGTTTCTTAGATGTCTCATAGCAGAGCTGGTCGACTTGCATTTCTCCTAGCAGCAATGACTCGTGTAACAGGAGGCAAATGTTTTCACACCTGCTCCTGTCTCTTGCATTTACATTCCTCTTTCCACAAACTTTCCAGCTTGTGCAGCAGATGCAGAGTACAGGAGAACTACAGGAGTCTCTGTCACCATATATTTCCACCTTACAATCATAAGTTAGATACTCTTTAATGAAAAAAAGTTATGTCTTCTGGAACAAACTCTGTGTCATCCAGTAACTAAGAAAGGATTGTACCATGCCTACCCACAAGGTACAAATAATCTTAACCAGACATCTAGTGCTTGAGTCTTCACCATTGAAATATTCAGGCAGATGTTTTAATGCAGGACTTACTGTGTGCATAAATGTGATACTTTTTTACAAAGAGATAGCAATCTCAAAATCGAAAGCCTGCCATATGAATCCAATGTGTCTTATCAGGGTACTTGAACTCTTACCTCCCATTCAGTGATGTTTGCCATGTGAGCAACTGAATAGCAGTGTGTGCTTTTTCTTCCAACGAGACAGTTCATAAGAAAGGAGAGAAACGTACTTTGCCTCTGGACTTCACATCTGCTTGTTAACAGCAGAGAATGGTAATATTTGGTGGCATGATAACCAGTCCAAATGCCAGAGCCATTGAGATACTGACACTTTTGGATTGTATCCCCAAGCAGGGCTTTTTCCTTCCTGTCACTTCCAAATCCTCTCTCCGTGTCTCCTTTTTTCCCCAATCCTGGGTCCTTCTCATGTCTAGTTCTGTGACACATCCCATTATTTATATCCAATGCCAGCTTTCAGTCTTCATGTCTCTCATTTCTAGGCTCCATATTTAGCAAATCCTACTCATCTACCCTGCAGCTGCTGTTCAAATCAGAACCACTCCTTGTCTCTCTTCCCCCCTCTCCCTGATTCAGTCCCTTTTTCCTTAACCAGCCGTCCTAACCTCCTGCTCTCATCCTTACCCTCTTGCCCTTTTTCAAGTCTCTCCCCTCTTCCACTCCTTTTCTGTAGCCTATTCCCGTTTCCTATCAAACCTTTGTGTCTCTGTGGTCATTTCCTTTCACAGCATGGCCCGGGCTGTGTGGCTGCACATGGCCATGCCAAGCCTTCCACTCAGCCTCTTAGAGAGGGCTGGTGGGGAGGGAGGAGGATAGAATAATTTAGGTAGAATAAGACCCTTAAGATCAAGTTATTAATCTAAGACAGCCAACTTCACCACTAAACCTTGTCCCTTAACATCACATCTAAGTGTCTTTTACATACCTCCAGGGGACTTAATCACTTCCCTGAGCAGCCTATTCCAGTGCATATAATATAAAGTTTTGCTCTGGCTATGAACAGCTTGAAAAAGGCCTAAATACCTTTACTTTCATTCAACATACTGCTGTTATGCTACGTGCAAAATAAAAAGACCAAGAAATTAAAATTACTTTTGAAGAATAGTCACTATTAGGCTCAGTCTCAGAGCCAAGTGTCCTTCTGCTTCCATCTTCCCTCAGGTCCAGATGCCTAGCTCAAGCTGTACTTGACTAGCTCCAGCTGCACACAGAGTGCTTGGGATTAGTAATTAGAGGGAAGATGGCTCTCTATCCCTTGGCTGCTGTGCAGGGCCAGCTCAGCCCCTGTTTGAGAGCAGCTCGGAATCCTGCCAGCAGCAAAAAATGGGGGTGGAGGCAAAGGAGAAATGGAGGATGCTCTGTCTCTTCTGAGACTGGCAGTTTCACCAGAGTCTGATGCTCTAGGAACTGAGGGATGCTTTGGCATGCTGAGTGATGCACAGTTAGGGAAGATGCTTGTTTCTGAACCTTTAGCTAGATTCTTGTAAGTATGAAAATTACTGACTTTTCAAAGGTACCTTAACCTTTTTCAGTTTGGGGCAGGTATTTACAGGGAAGCAAGAGGCACATCTCTGACACAAAGTTACTCCCTTGCTAAACTGTATGTCTCCACTTGAGATATCTCCACAGAGCAAAGCAACTTCTTTTCTGTTTGGTCTCACTCTCAGAAGTGATTAAATGGTGCAAGTTAAAAATGTCAAAACCCTAAACCAGAGACATAGAACCAAACAGAAAAAAAAAAAAAATAAAACAGCCTGAGGCACACATCAGGCATGGGCTGTGTTCAGCCCAAGAAGTTATATTTGGAAAAGTTATAAGCAAATGAGATCAGTATGCACACAAGCCCGCTTGCATGATAAGCAGCAGCGTTGTGATTTCTGCCTGTTTTTTGTGGCACCTACCACAGTGGTAGCTGTGTGCTCTTGTGTATGAATTCCTCTAGTACCATTTTTATGGCAGAATGAACCCAAAACCACTCTCTTTTCATACTGCAAGGAACTTCCTGCATTTCTTTCTGTTGCTTTTATAAAACTACTCTAAGAACTGAGTTTTCTCACTGTGTTGCTGTGTGGGATGGGTCTGGAAGGAAGATCAACCTCTGCTCCCTTGTCCTGCTGAATTTCAGATCAACAGAGGTGAGACTTTTCCCAGCTCTCCAGGACTGTGCTCCAGCATACTGGCTCCATTTTTAGCCTTCATTGAGACAGTGGCTCCAACTTGACACAACCATGTTGATTGGCAGACAAAACTCCCAGCTCATTTTGGTGATGCTCAGAGTTTGAACAGAGTTGTTATGTAGCCACTTCCATGCAACCTTTCTCAACCCAATTTTTGCATTATTTTTCAAGCCATAAAAACCTTGCTTATCCTTTACATAGTGCTTGTAGGTATAAGCAACTTTGAACTATCAAAAAAAACTGAAAATGAAGTTTCTATTCCCCATACAGATCCGGTGAATAAATTTCTACAATGCGTCCCAACACAAATAGACATAGTTGTGATGTTTCTTCTGCAAAGAGCACTTCAGAGAGTGCTGCTCACTGGAACAGTGAGAGGCAATTATCAGGACAGTATCCAGCAAATGCATTTTATCTACTGGATAAATTAATGGTACTCTTTGTTTATAAGACACAGATTACTACTGGAAAAGTGGTGAGAATCTTAAACTAAAGCTAAACTACAAGTTCCATTGAGGATAAAACAACTTTTTCTTTATAGCCACACACAGAACCATACAGGCTAGATGGGCCTTCAGGTTGTATAAGAAAATTAAATGAAATTATTACTGTGTTTTTTGGCTAAATCATAGATTTCTGTAACATTAAAGTTAGAATTAGAACATGCACTTAGTTTTCCTTAGTGATTTAGTTCCAAAAAGGTAGCACATTCTGGTAGAAATCACTGTGTAGAATCATACTCATAAAAAGATAAATGTAGACACTGGTTATATGATTGGTAATTGCCCATATATCATGGAAATCAGTGAAAACGTTCAGTGCTTTTTCAGGTAAGTAAAAAGTTGTCATTAGTGCCAATTAAATAAAAAGCCTCTAATAACTCTCTTTTCTGTCAAAGAATCTGTTTCATGGGATGTCTTTATTAGCAAAAGGATTTCCATATATCTAGTATGACTTCATAGGAAACAATTAAGTATTTGAAATTAGGCATGAGGCAATGTAGGCTTGACTAGTATGTTTATCAGAAGGCAATAGTACTGCTTGCTTCTTAAATGGTTGCTAAAACAGTTAAATAGATATTTTTCTTGAATTTTGACTCAGCTGACTACAGGAAAACTCAGAAAAGAATTGGGAATAAGAGGCAAAAAATTTCATAATACTTTAGGAAGGAGCATTTAAATACTAATACTAGTTCTTAATCTGAATTTCTAGAAAAAGGTCATTCTAAGTGACTGTTAAGGAGTAGTCAATACTTCAATCAGTCTTTATATTGGTCAAGAATACAAGACAGGGAGATGTTAAACTGAATTTTGTGTTCTTGAGCATTATGAATCCCCCTGTGCTATGTTCCTATAGGAGCTTCTAACTTTCTATGGCTCAGTTGAGCAAAAACTTTAAAAAAAATTCTTTTCTGGTCAGTGGTTTTTGTAGGCTAGATCAAGGAAGTCTAATTTGAGAATGAGATTTGACGTAGAAAGACTATGAGCTGGAGCTTTCAGCTCTTTTCAGCATCTGTGAGGTCTAGCAGGGTCTTCGCTATAATACATGGGAAATGTTATTTTCATTAGTGACTCAGCTTTTGAATTTTTTGTTTACAGAGTCCAGTGAAGTTGCATTTTGACCAGCTCTGACAACTTGGCCAACATCTGCTGTCAGGCATGCTGATACAGACCAGTAGCCCAGTAGTCTTTAATTTCTACATAGTACATACCTGTAATAACAAGTGGTTGTGTGGTTCTGAGTTTTTGCCCTGCGTTTTAACTCTCCAACTCTGATTATAGATTCTTTGAAATTGCAGTAATACTTGTTATAATCTGTTGCAGCAGACCCCTCGTTAGGGGCAGAAATGAGCCAAGACACAGACTGTCATTCAACATGAAAAGGGTCCTGGTTGATTCTTCTTTACAGCTCTGCCATCCTGACTCTGACTACAGCAAGCTCCTACTGCAGGGTCCAGCTGCAGACTCTGACTGCTGGCTATTTCCTGCTGGACCTTGGCTGCAAGTGTTGGTTTGCAGACTGAACACAGCTTTCACCCAGCTCAGCTGTGACTGCAGGCTCCAACAGCAGCCTCTGACTCCATCAGACCCAGCCTGACCTCACAGCAGATCTTTTACTGCAGCAACTCTCTTCCTTGTTTCATTCTTTTTTTTTTTTTCTCTGAATCCTTCCTCAGGGCTCCTTTTCTTCCAAGGCTCCCCCTGAGCAGCCAGCCCACTCATTTTATCACACTTATCTTTATTAGTCACAGTTGTGACCCATTAAGTGCAAGGCTGTTCCTCTTCTTTGTAATTAGTACAAGTGTGACTTATCGGGGCTTGTAATCTCTTCTTCTATACCTACAATAATCTGATTTGCTCATATTTCTTTCATACTTGCATATCTTGAAGGCATACACACAAACTGGATCAACTTCAGGAAAAATGTACTGTCTCTGAGGAGACATCAAAGCAATGGTCTCTGTTTTCTTTAAAAATTATGGCAGCAAGCCTCTTGTTCTCTGGACTCTAACTGCATTTACATAATTAACAACAGAAGTACCCAGCCAAGTCAACACATAGCAGGTAGCACTGCTACAGACCAGCACATTCCTAAATATGTTTTGTAGTGCATTTCTTGTGTATTTGAACTGCTACATTTAAGTGTGCAGTTTATATCTATTCATTATTTTGGTAAATGTAGATTGCCAGGACCTTCTGATGAATAATTATATGTTTGAATGAGCACAGCGACTTCAGTAGCAGACGCTTGTTCTGTAGATATGTTAGGAGAATTATAATTTATGCGGTTTTTATCAGTGAATGAAAAAGTGCTGCTATAAACTGAAAGTTGAAATAAATTATGTAAAATACATAATTCGCATAATGACTGTCCCTTTATAAATGTTCATATTAAGTAACCATATCATTTGGGATAATTCCTCCTTGAGGAATGCTGTGAAAGAACAGCTCATTCATTATCTTGACTTGGTGAATTGTTCTAAAACAGCTCCTCTGATGAGAAAATTGATTTAGCATTTCTTTAAACTATTGAAAATAATGCTTGAATTGTATACTTCCCTGTTCAGAAAGTTTCAGTAACTGTGTCTACTATATGGTTTTGACTAGTTAAACTGGAACTGCCCCCCAAAAACACACACATCTACCTCTTGTCTGCATGCATATACACATGCAGAACCTTGCTTTAAAACTCCACCTGGTCTATTAATCAGACTGACAGAGTAATCATTCAGCTGCTGTAATGTAGCTCCCCTGATTCATTGATGGCAGTACTTAAAAGTTTTGGAGTTTGGAAGTTTTGAAGCCATGAACTTATCTGCAGGCAAGATCCTGTGTCTATTTACTGCCCTCATAACAGTGTCTCTGAGAACAGGCAACATGTTATTTCCCAAAATTTTTGTCAGGAAAGGTCCTAAAGTTAAAAATATGTACTTATGAATTAAGTCCATCACTTTTAGATGTTACAGAGGAAGTTGTGGGAGAGAAGACAGTAAAAGGAAAAGGATTTAAGTGTTATTGTTTGTGGCAAAGATTAGGGCAATATAGGGTTTGTGGGTTGATGAAAGACCAAAATTTCTGAAGAAAGACATGGTGTAAGAGACCATCTTCCCCTCCAAAAGGAGTGGCTCATGGGGCACTTACGATTTTTCTTAAAGAAAATTCTCTATGAATGGAAATTAGCAAGATGTCTTCCAAGAGCAGCATAAGCAGCAAGGGAGGAAAGGAATGTCTTGCAGATCAAAAGTAAAGACAGAATAGAAGGATTGCAGGGGGACATCATTCAGAAGCATCTGTTAGTTTAGATAATCTTCTGCCAAGAACTGTATATATTTTTTTTATCTATACTGAATTTCCAAATCTTTGAGCTTGTCCACCCTGTCTCACCCTGTCTCATCTGTCTTCTTTTTTAAAAAATTTAATTCAGGCTTACCTTATGGTCAACATAGTTATTATATTTAGATTCAAATCTCACTAGGAGAATACTTTCAATTCATTGCATACCACCAGCCTTTGATTTTGTCTTTGAGATTCAAAAAGACACCTTAATAACATTCTCCCTGCTCCCAAGGATTTTGATGGGAGCAGTTTTGAAATTCAGACCAAACAGTTGTTTTTGCCAAGACCAGGTTGAGTTTGTGCAATTAGAACTTGGTTCACTGTGTTTTTGACAAGCTCTCCCAGGAGGTTTCTAAACACTGAAAGCCTTTTAGGATGAAGTTCATGTTTTCTGCATGTGGTTGGCAAAGGCAGATATATTGCTCTATTATAAAAAGCTGAAATTGCATTTTTCCTCTCTCATGCTCAGGAAGTGAGTTTTGCATTGGATATCAGAGAGGAGGCTGTAGAAAAGAGTTATCTTCCCTAGTTTTTATTCACATTGAAGACTATCCTTTTGGGTTATGATATTGTTCATACTCTGAGGGATGTAATTTGTGTATGTATAACATAGAGCAATAGCATCACTTCCTCAAGGGATAAGAAAATGAATGGATTTTTGGAGAGGGGAGGGCAGATAGGAAAGAGAAAACTTAAGCAAATATTCTGCATCTATTAAGTGACATACATTCTCTCTAGTAAGAGGATATGTCATGTCACCAAACTGCAGTGAATGACTAATGTAATGCTGTGAATGGAAGATACAGTATAGTAATCCCAGCAGCACACTAGTTTTGTGTAGCCTCTTATTTACCAAAAATAATAAAACTAGTAGACCTGTACTTACACAGGGAGATTTATTGTTTTCTTATTTTTCTCAGCTCTTGGAACAGGTGTGCCTAATGGCCACACCACAGCTTTTGAAGATAAAACTGGAGGTAGAGGGGTAGCGCGGAGATGTGGCTCAGGAATGGGTTAAGTTGCCTTCAGGAAATGAAGTTCTGTTTGCAAACAGTGTACTGCTGCTGCAGATCCTACTAGAAGGCTAAAACTCAGGACACAGAAAATTTTTCAACTTCAACTTAAAAAAAGCGGAGGGAGCTGGGAAGACCAATTATATTCCATATTACTCTTGTCCCTGAAACAAAAATTAAGTACAGATATTCACGTTTTGCAGTCAGCCTTTATTCTTACAACATTTGTACACAGTTTCCTTTATCTTTCCTTATATATTAGAATGGATATATTAATTAGAACAAGTTATGAAGAGGAAAATAATTTTAGAAAGAGTTATTACCACTTTTTTAAGGAAAAAGGAATTCACATTGACTTGTTTGCAAACCCCACATTTAAATTCATGAGACATTTTTCTATATTCCATATGCATTCAGTGTTTTTTACTTTATGTCACCTTCAGTTCTATTATTGTTTCAATATCCATCAAATGTAGCATGTAATACTGGGGCTTTTTTCCATGGAAATTTAATATTACTGTTTCACTCCCTTAACTGCAGCAAGCTGAACCCTGTGCATGCTATTTTGTTTAGTTATAGCTAAACCAAAACAAGCTGGATGCAAGTTTCAAACTGAGACCATTGGCCCAAATCTGCCACTTCAGATTGCACTAAATACCCAAGGGCAATTTATAGTTTTCTTTGGAATCAGGCGCAAATTTTGGGGACTCAGAGTAGATGGTGGTAAAACTCTTCAGAACACGTCTAATAGTCTGAAGGAATTTTGACCAGAACAGAATGGCTCCTCAGTCATCCATTTCTAACATTGATACAGATTTACTTTCCACCTACAATGAACAACACACAGTAATCTCCTTGCTAAAGAAGCTCTTTATTTTTATAACTCCACTTTTATTGTGTTACAAAGCTTATAGTGAGGAAATACCTGTATTTTGCAGCGTCTCTTCTTAGGTTTAGGTAACACTAAAAAACATCGTTAAAATTTAAATATCAGGCAGCAAGGAAGTTCATGTTATGTGGATATTTGGAAAGAGAAGGAACAATAGACATTTTAATACAACTGAAGTTAGCTGGAGACAATTATCTTAATGAAAAATTACTTTAGACCCCTAAATAGAGCTTGCTGTTCTTAAATAGGTACAAATGGCATTAGCAGTGTTTACAAATCCTGAAATGCCCTAGATACCATTTTACTGCTCAGCTGCAGTGTGGGTATATTTCCTACAATGCAGTGGTACAGGTTTCATTGCATGTACTTCTGCAATGTTCTGATATTGTTGAAGATGATTATACAGCAATATATTTTAAATTTATTTTTATTCTCCACCCCACAGTCAGATATTTGATTTTCTAGGGTACCAGAAAGATTGACTCTTCTGTCATGATTTCCCTTGACAGTAGGATGTAGTCTTAATAAATGTGTAAATATAAGTATTGTGTATTATTAGTGAATGTTCATTTCTCCTATTCACTGCACAAATGGCTTTCATAAAGTGTAGCACAGAGGTAGTTAGAAAAACAATTACAACTGCCTGGTGGTTTAGGGAAGTCTCAAGTAGAGAACAAGACACAGTTGCTTTACTGGAGCTGATTTCTTTGTCTTTTACAAATACACAATATTGTAATATTAACACCATTTAGCCGCTTAACAGACCCAAGAATTAACTGCAAAAGTTTTCACTGGTGTTTCTCATCCAGGTGGATTATCTGATAGCTAATAAGCTCAACTGATGTCAGACATGAGTGAGACAGTAAAAGAGTAAAAGCTTACAGAAAATGGAGACACTGAAAGAAAATCAAAGAACATTTACTTTTGAATATATATTTTTTAAAAATCAGCATTGTTAGTAGTTCTGAATTCAGTATGAATTCACATGTGAGAGTGATTTACAATGAAGAGGAATCTCAGAGTGTCATCTTGGTTGTATGAGACCTCATATTTACCTGATGGAAAAGCTGGTAGACTTGCTCCTAGGACATCCTAGGAGTAGGTGCACAGAGACTGTGCTTTATGTGGGCTGCCACTCCTCAGGAATGTACAAAGGGGTTTCACCTTGCTCCTGTTTGACACTAGTAAGTACTTAAAACTTAAAGGGTAGCTGTAGGACAGAACAGTCATTGCCCTCAGCAGGAAATGGTGACCACTGCTGTTCCTGTACTACACATCTCAAAATTTGAGACCTTCTAGTGTCTGTTCTTTCTTGTGCACTGGCTTCTTTTCAAACACAATTTGTTCCTAATATAATAAAATTAATGGATAGCCATTCACTCTTCACACTACTAGCAGTATTTGTCCTGTCAAGAAACTGGCAATAATCACTAAAGACCAGAGTAGTGTTGTGCTAAATGATGCTTAAAGACAGCCAGAATACAACTCCAGTCCTAGAGAATTTCATTGCTAAGAAAATCCCAAAGTTATAACTGGTTAGACAGGCGAGTACAAGCAATAGCAACTTTATTGGTCAGGATGACAGGTAAGCCAGGGTACCTGATTCATTACATCCTAGTGTTTTGTCATGCAAAAGAGAATTATGAAGACGAATGAGACAGAATAAAGCTCTTCATCTGATAGAGAACTGCTCAGGAGAAAAAAATCTCTAAACAGAGAAAAAAATTATAGCCTGAATTGTAGACTGATTGAAGGAGCAGCTGTCATGTGGACAGTCTATACATAGGATATTGAAAGATCTAAAATAATTTGAATGAAAGGAAGTGGCCTGTACTTTATTGTATGAAAGAGAAGAATGTCATGGTACAAAAAATAGACTAGGTTTTTGCTGCAGCATTTCTGTATCAATGGACAACAACACCCATGAAGGCCAGAGGGAAAGGTGCCAGTGTAACTGAACAGAAGATGATGAGAGCCTTAATAAACATTTTATCTGTGGGGTTTGGTAGGAATCTTCATATCTGTGACATGTTATGCAAAACCAGATCTGCAGTATCACGGTACTACAAGGTTCTGAGGAGTGAATAGATGATGATACCCAAGCCATAGTCACAGGGGGAAGAGAGGGAGGTGCCATCTGTCATGAATCAGGCATAGATATGCGACTTTCAGTGAAATGCAACCATTCCTCATTTTATGTGGACTGAAATAGTGAGATTACTTTGAGCTTCCTTTTATAAGGCTAAATACCAGTTCAGACAGTTTAGTAACAAATGTTACTGTTTTGAGGACATACACATCTTTGTCTATGCTCAAATTCCATTAATGTGTAGATTCAAAGTGCAGAGAGTGCAGAGTGCAGAATACAAAGGGCTTGTTTGGATCCTGTGTGACCTGGCAATTGTTGCCTTTAAGTAAGCAGGAATAGATAATAGACCAAAGGATTCTGTAATGATTTTTTAATGGAAGAGGTCATTCAAGGCCAAGCATACATTGCTGCTCTCTCATAGAGGAAGTTATTGCTGTCTTACTATCATTTTCTCAAATGAGAGGAAAAAAGCAAGATTTGTAGTGTTCTTTCTAGAGAAAAGCCAGGAGCTTGAAGAAGCTAAGCAAAGACTGAAGAGGGAAGAGCACAAAAAATGATGGAGAACAGCAGCATGGTTGTGTGTATGTTCATGCCTCACATTGCCATATAGTGCAGGGATAGCCTTTATATACCTAATTCTGGTCCTGGGAGTTGTCTTCAGGATAATGTCTAAGTGTTTAATGTTTAATGTCTAAATTCCTATACACACACTTCTTAGTTTCTATTGCTTTTCCTGATGTTTTGTCCACCCTCCCTTTTGAAATGGGCAGTTTCAGTCTGATGGGGTTCAGTGTGAGCATTATGGCATGTCATTGGCATCTGGAGTCCTTTGCTGGGAAGGATATGATTTTCATCATGATGCTTTCTTTGTTCTTATGCTAGAAGCTGGCTGAGACTGTTTTTATATTTGATAACACGTTTAGACCTTGCTGTTTCCTCCTTGATCTGAAGCTCTATGTTACAGATAGGTTTTACAGATAGTGTCTTATCTGTAAGACAGACACTTCTTTGTTCTCCTTGTTACTCTTAAAAGTAGTTTAGCCCAGCCCAGATCAGCATTTCTTTAGCTGAACACCAGTGAGTTGTTCATAGCTGTGAGGTTTGCAGCACCAGCCTGTGCCCATCTCTCTAGTTATGGCCACACCATCTTGCAGTGCTTCAGTGTAATAAGGGTCATGATACAATTCGAGTGTGCTTCATATAGTATGGGGCGTATATGTAGAAAATGTTATTATCAGCTAATACTCATCCAGCTCAGAAAAAATTCTTTTTAATAAAAAAAATGGATGCAGAGACACAGACCAGTATAAAATTCTGCATGGTGTAATTTTATCTGTAAACCAGCCAAAGGCACAGTAGGAGCCTTGGGGCAAGGCAGGAACAGGAAGCCAGATTTATAGACCCGTGTTTACTTACAACTAATGCAGAGTTCACAGTTCTCCATTCATTTATTTTCAGGAATATGTGATGTATTTCTTCCTATTTATTCCTGGGTGAGAGTGTGTATGGGTTAACAAGAGACACCGGTCCAGAGATGTATATTAGAAACTGTGAACTGAAAGTGTGCACACAAAATTTTTGTCTCTTGGCATTTTTTTAATGCCTACCCCTTGCAAGGGAATGTTTATGGATGCAGGGTAAGGGACTGTGCAGCTGGGCATGTATTACCAGGAGTGCATGTGTTGCATTAGTGATAAGGCAAAAGGAGAGCATCCTTATTTCTCTTTTCTTCTACATCTGTAAATTGGCACTTTCTGCATTTCTGTGAACAATAAGAACCAGGCAAAAGGTGTCAGATTTTCTCCTTGCTTGCAATCCTGTTAATCCATTTAACTCAGTATCACAAATAGTTGCCACAAATCAGCTGTTAGTGCTATTCCCAAATCATGAAACTCTTCTGTTTCCCTTCCATTGTAGAAAATATTGGAGAGCTTAGCAAGTTTTGGAAGTTAAGTTATACATAGTGATAAATCTTTCAGAGGTTATATAATCATAGAATATCCTCAGTTGAAAGGGACCCAGAAGGACTACTTCTGACTCTGCACTGGACAACCCCAAGAATCACACCATGTGCCTGACAGTGTTGTCCAACCACTTTGTCAACTCTGCCAAGCTGTGCTGTGGCCACTTCCCTGGGGAGCCTGTTCCAGTGCCCAACCACCCTCTGGGTGAGAAACCTTTTGTGGTATCTAACCTAAACCTCCTCTGACACAGCTTCAGGTCATTCTCTTGGGTCCTGTCACTGGTCACCAGAGAGCAGGAATCAGTGCCTGCCCCTCCTCTTCCCCTCATGAGAAAGTGGTAACTGCAGTGAGGTCTCCCCTCAGTCTCCTCCAGGCTGAATGACCACAGTCATTCCTCACACAGCTTCTCCTCAAGGCTCTTCACCATCTTTGTTGCCCTCCTTTGTACACTTCCTAATAGCTTTATATCTGTCTTATACTGTGGCACCCAAAACTGCCCCCAGCACTCGAGGTGTGGCTGCCCCAGCTCAGAGCAGAGCAGGACAATCCCCTCCCTTGCCCATGCTGTCCCTGATGCACCCCAGGACACAGGTGGCCCCCCTGGCTCTGGCTGCCAGGGCACTGCTGACTCAAATTCAACTTCCTCTCAACCAAGACCCCCAGGTCCCTTTGTCCAGCACTGCTTTCCAGTGTTGCCCTCCCCAGTCTGTACATCTGGGGTTGCCTATCCCAGGTGCATAATTTGGCACTTTCTTAAACTTCATACAGTTGGTGATTGCCCAGCCCTCTGATTTACCAAAGTCTCTCTGCAGGACCTCTCTGCCTTTGAGGGAGTCAACAGCTCCTCCCAGTCTAGTAGATAGGTATTTGTTTTGAATATTTATTTATTTTTTTTATTACTCTGTAAGGAAACTTTCTATCCTTACAAAACTGAAAATTAAATAATGGAATTCGTTCTCATGGGGAGATGGCTGTGCTGTAATGGTTTTGATGTGAAGGAATCACAAGTCACTCACAGAGTTCTTCACATTTTGGATTCTTTTATTTTATTTTTAGTAATTTAGGTGCTTGTTGCACTAACTTGTTGGATGCAAGTCTAGGAGTGTGTATGGGAACAAGGGCAGTGTGTTTGTAACAGGAGATCATCATCACCAATCTGCAGTGCACAGAGTAATGACACTGGCAGTAATCATCCTGATTGTAGCACTATTGCTTTCAGTTTGGGCTCTAATGAGCCATGCAATCATCCTTCAAGTGACTGATGGTGGGTGCAGATAACCAAGTGAAAAATTCCTTTAAATGCAGCTCTTCTTCAGCTGGGGTACCACATGCTACCAAAATATGCCTAATGCTAGGTAAGAGCTTCCACATTTCCAGCATTACCTTGTCAGCTGAAATAAGGCAGTGGAGAAAACTGTGCTTGGGATGATTCAGGCAGATTATGCTGAAGGGCCTGCACTTGCAGTGATTGTTTATTTAAATGTTTGAAGGCAAAATACAGAAAACAAGTTGAACAAGTAAAATACAGATATATGTAGTGTTTGAAAGTCTCAGGCCTTCTTTGCCAATTTCGTACCTGTATACTGTTTGCCACGTTATTAAGAGTAAGTAGCATAGCGAGATTTTTATACAGATATGCTTAGTATTGCCAGGTTTTAAATAAGTATTCTTATCCTTATTCTGTTTTGTACTATCAGCTGGTAAGGTGGGTTCAGTACTGCCATTCTGAAGTGAACTTTTATACATATAATTATATGGAGCTGAGGTAAAAATTATATTGCAATAAGGTATTCTATTTCAAGTGGGTTAGTAAAATTTAAAGTAAGAAAATCCAATAATGGAGGCTTAAATATAGAACATTTCTGTTTTATTAATTTAAGCCATTTTAAAGGCAAAAATATACCATGAAAGCTTACTTTTAGGCTCTTATTTTTCTCTTTTAACAGGACTGGGAGTTTCCACATTTTATGGGTGATGTTGAAGTGAATCTTCCAGGCTTGCCCTCAGCACACATGCAATTCAAAGTACCTTATTTCCAAAAGATACTGAAAGAGGAATATCACATACATATAACAGGTAGGTAGTCTTACAGACTGTGACACAGTCACACAGTGAACTGCTTCTGTGTAATAAATGTATGCTACCATGATCTTAAATGTGTATTTTTGCGTGTGTGTCCCAGACTTTTTTTCCTATCTCTTTATCTGTTCATATCCATATTCTTCATATATAGCCACCTTAAGGAAATGAAATGAAATATCTTGCAAATCAGAGAGGCCTCCTGTTTCTCATAGATTTCAGCAACTTCTTGTGAAAATAAGTAATACATAATATAACTTCAGACATCTTTTATCTAAAATTACTCTCTCAGGGAAATTAGCAGCTTATTTCATCTTCAAATCTCTTATGCTTTCAGATGCCTTTGCTATGATTTATGCTAATATCTTTTCATAACTTCGGTCATTCTCATCTGGCAAAGGCCACTCATAACCGTACTTCCATCAGTCATCTAACAAGAAGCAGACAGTTAAATAACCTCAAATAAAATAGAATTGCAGTGATTCAAATGGATGATCCGTATAGATAAAAAGTACCTGATCCTTGCATACTGTGAGTCAGTATTTTAATAACAGCAGGGAATGAAAAAAAGAAGGTTAAATAGGGATAAATATTTTCGTTTTACCTTCAAGCTATACAAAAGGAGTATACCTCCTCTCTCTACATTGAGAAGAAATGGATAATAATGGATAACAGAAGAATGCAGGTGTGAATTGGCAGGGGTCTTTAACTGCTAATATAAAAAGTCACAGCACACAATGCCACACAGAAATAAGATAGATGAGGGCAACCAAGGACAAGCAAAAGAAACTCCTGCAGACCAGGGACAAAAGGAGTGTTCAGAGATGATACAAACATAAGGCCAAGAGTTAGCAGGTGAGTCACAAACTCAGCAGACAGCTGAAGCCTAGGGAAGAAAATGTGTCAAGGAAAGAATGACACCAGCGCTGAGTTGACTGAATGAGGCCTCAGAAAACGTGTTTTCAGCAGAGAACACAGAAATGAGATTAAAAAACAGAAAAGAAGATAAAAATAGTGCAGAAGTTGCCTGTTGGCTATTGACTGAAGGAAGGCGAATGGGCCAGAAGGTATTACAGATGAAGGGATAGAAAGTTTTTCAAAATTGAATGTAGGTGCCCTGCTGGAATGCTGACAGAGAACAGCCAGCGAGCAAGGAGAAAGAAGAGCTGGTACATATCTGAGAGAGACCATTTAAGCCATTAGTGGTTTATGGAACAGGATAAAGCAAATGATGGCCCAGTCAGTGACTGGAAGGTGTAGGGTGAAAGGAAATCACAATGTGTATGTGATGAACACATTTTTCTCTCCCAAGTGAGCAAAAAGAGAAAGGAGCAGAGGAAAAAAAGATAGTTTAAGCATCAAATATTTTATATGAATTACAGGAATGGAATTCAGGAATAGCGAAAAAAAGATTTTTTTTTCCTTTTTCTCAAGACTAGGAAATGAATTTGGAGGGGCTCAGTCTCACAAGGTTCCCAATTGTCATACTTATTCCATTGTATAAGGAAAAGTTATGGAATGGATGCACAGAGGAACAGGAAAAATGACTGAGATGGTAGATTGGGCTGTGTCACCAGATACAGAAACTTGGCATACAATTAATGTATGATAGAAGACAATTAATGGGTGATAGAAGAGGGATTGAAGTGCAAGGAGCAGTTTTGCATTGTAGAAGAGACACGGACATTGATCATAATCAGGGATAATCAAAGAATAAACAAGAGCAAAAAACATAAATTAGTGATCAGAATTTTGAAATCGGGCCAACCAAATAAAACCAATGTTTATGCATTGTAGTCTTCTGCAAAGAGGGCTGGAGTCCTTTCTGATTTTCTAGTGAGAAGGCATTCTTCTAATGAGAATGAGATAATGAATGAAGGCTGAGGAAAATTTTTCCCTGCTCAGCATTAACAAGATCCATTTATTAGATTCACTAGACAAATCAATCCATTTGACTGCACATCACGTATCCTGTCCACTGAGTGCCTGTTTTATCTCAGTGCTTCACCACCCTTTTGGAGATCTAATAAACAGCCATAACACATGGCACAAGAACCTCCCTTTGGGTAAGTTTTACTTGAACCATCTGTTCTTGCCATCAGTTCTTGTCTTAGGTTAGGGTATCATGCTGGATAATTTTCAAGCTCTAGTGACTGTCTGGATGTGTAGATACTTGAATATTGTACTCAAATCAAGGTGCTAATAAAAGAAAAAGCTGGATTTTTATAGATATAGATATAGAAGATATATAAAATCAAGATTAATATAATCCAATTAAAAATGATGTGCATGGATGCAACTACAGCAGGTGACATGGGGGTAGGACAATGATAATGACAGAGAGACAGCTCTATTTAAGCCCTGTCTAATACATGGAATTCAGAATGTTGAATTTAACCATAGGACTTCTTTTAAGTAACAAGCAGGAAATGAACACTGAGGGCTGAAGAACGTTTCTTTTAGTACTAGCTATATAGATAAATCCAGGCTGTAAATCTATGACCTGTGCTCTAATTTTTAGAAACTGGAAGCCATTTTCTCCCAAGTAGCAAGAAGAAAGCATGGCTGAAATAACATTTGCCATCCTTTCCCTGGCAAACTTTGTTCTTGATTAGCTTTTACAGTCTTTTCTAGTCACTGCTGATTGATATAAATAAAAGCAGCCCTATTTAATATTGTTTTTTCAAATAAGCAATGGCCCCACAAAGGAGCAGCTCTAAGGAAAGTGACATATCAAGGAGTCAAGGATTTTAAGCCACCATTCTGTTGGTTTATCCTTGATGGCTTTGAGCAAGTTCTGTACAGATGAAGAATTTCAGTTACATGCTCTATGTTGCCAGCTCTCCTGATTTCATTAGAAGTCTTAGGACAGTTGCTCTTTTTCTTTTTTTCTTTTTCCTTTCTTTTTCTTTTTCTTTTTCTTTCTCTTTTTCTTTTTCTTTTTCTTTTTCTTTTTCTTTTCTTTTTCTTTTTTTTTTCTTTTTTTCTCTTTTTCTTTCTTTTTCTTTTTTCTTTTTCCTTTTTTCTTTTTTTTAATATTTTGTCTTAAAGACTTATCTCCTGAATACTGTGACTAAATGAAAATTTCAGCTTTCATGAAATAAAGATCATGATTGCAGAGAAAAAAAATTAAAGTTTGCTTCTGCATAATTCAATATCCAAAAGGCAGATAAATACAACACTACTAAGTATATTATTTTAACCCATGCTACTTTAAACTAATAACATGCTTTCTTAGGCCTGACTTGTGATTTCTGAATGTTGTTGGCAGTAATATTGAATTAACTTGTCCTGACTCTAGCTGATATGCTTCGGTGTAATTTTAAATTTACTATGAAAAGCTTATCTTATTTTTGCTGGTCACTGAGTACCTCATTTTACTCTCATTTTTTTGCAGTTAGGAACTCCTTGCAAGCATCTACTGAGTATTAAATATTTTCACTCTGTTTTGATAACCACTTTTTTTATTAACATCAAAAATAATTTGAATTCCTGCATCTGCTTAGCTCATCTGGATATCTCTTGACAGATGGTTCATTGCAAAGTGTGTGTTTTCCTTTTTAGGTTGATGTTTATGAAAATACATAGTCTATCCTAGTTTCTATAATACCCAGGGAAATTTGTAAAACTTAAAAGTAAATTTTGTTACTTCAGATCCTTTGTGGTTAAAAGGCACTGGGGGGACCTGCCTCATACCCTTTAATGGCAGCACAGGAAATCCAAGAGCATCTCCTGTCAAGTTTGCAGATAATTTTCAAACAGATAATTGTTACTGTTTAGGTATCAAAAGAGATGGGAGATTTCTCTGGCCGTTTATAACATATTTCTGAGGGCTGATCTGACCCAAGTGCCTTTCCATCCAAAGGAGAAATCATCACCTTCATAGCTGGGGAGTTCCCAGCATGGCTGGCTTGTGGAGTTAACCAACACTGTCTAGACTCGGCCCAAGCTTACACAGAGTAGCCTGAGGGAGTGCGTGGGCAAAAATAGAAAGGTTGGAGGTAAAAAACAAAGCTCTGTGTGCACACAGACGTGAAAAAAACCTCAGAGGTTTAACATCTTAGATCAGCTGTGAGTGGTCTGTCTGTGTGCATGTATCTCGCTAATACCACTAATGTGACAGATGATAGGAAGAACATTTCAAATGTTTTACAGCAGTGTCTGAGCGGTTTTAGACACAAATTACTGTTGAGATAGAAGTCTAAATCAACATTTCCTACACTAGCCTCTGGCTGTGATTGCACAGCGTGAGGCTGCTTGCGTCTAGCCTTATTAAGTAGAATTTTCACATTACCTCTTGACCTCAGTAAGGTTGCTGAGGACTGGCTTCTACATGAGATCCTTTTGCTGGGAAATGAATGGTCTATTCCAGAGTGGGCATACAAAAATAAAACTGCTCCAGAATCAGCAGCTGGTTTGGAATATTGGGGTATATTCCAAATGTTGTGTGTGGGATTGCCCAAAAATCATTTGACAGTGAAAACATGAATTTCTGGAAAAGGGAAAAATGAAAATCCATACTTCTTTCAAAATGAGAAGACCCCTGGCATTCATGCACAGTGCACAGTTGTTGAGCTTCAGCAGGGAGGGGAGTTCTGTACAGGCTGGTGTTCAGTGCATGATCCTCTGATGCAGGTCCAAGCTGCCACAAGTGGAGGTTATTGTAGAGTCAGCCTTTCCCTTCTGGTGAGTGTTCTAGCCAGGAGGATACAGTCCTTTTCAACAGACATGCTTTCTCAGAAAACAGGAATTAATTTTCATCCACAAATACTGGTTGCAGTCTACAATGCCTATAAAAATATTTCATGTTTTGCTTCACAGCCTGACAAAGGCAGGAACACTCTTGGGTCCAATTTTTCTTTTGGAGTATCTTTGTTGCATCAAATTGCAGTATTGTACCACATTTCCAAATACATCAAATCAGATTCCTAACTCTCCAAATACTATGTGTAGCATGTAAAATATCAGTGCTGTGAAAGGTATTAAGTTATAAAGTTATTAACCATGTTTCTTTTTAGGTAGTGCATGACTGAATGACACAACATATTTTTCCATATGACTTTCTTCATTGTTAACTTAATTGAAGACTGGATACAATTATTTTCAGTTTGCTAAAATGATTGACTAGCCTTCCAGTCTTGAGAGTTGATCCTATTACATCCTTCCATTTCAAATTTTGTCTTTGAATAAACCACTCTCCATCCAGAAAGGCCTAAGTGGGGTCAGGTACATGCCAGTATTCTTGGCCACCAAATTTGATTGAAGTAGAGGCAACCCTAAAACAAAAGTGATACTAATCCTACAGAAACTGGGTTAAATGACTTCATATTGTAGGCTTCCGTTTTCCCTTGTCACTTTTCATCAGGAATGAAACTTGAAACATTTTAAAATAAAATTAATATCTATACCTTCATAATATATTTATTATGATCCTTTGCAAACTAACAAACTTGAACTTGTTCATGCACAAGATCAAAGGCTGTGATTGACTTTTACTTTAACTAGCTTATTTCCTATAAGCTTGATATATGACTTAAAGTTTGCTATAAAAATGATTATGCTAAAATTAAGTTGCAATAGACAATCATTTCAAAAAAGAATTCTAACTGATCAGAGAATGTTTTCTTTCAGCAAAGATTCCCCAGCATCCTGTAGCAGAAATTAATCTAAAGCTTTGCTCATAATTCCATTATCGATACATAATGGTATATAATATATAATCATATAATATGTTCAATCAGTTTATCTAAAACTGAACTCAGACTTACAGGCCAGTAGAATAATACTAGTTTGCTGGGAAAAAAAAGGTGGAAACATAGACAGTGAGAATATGAAAAACAA
The DNA here is from genome assembly GCA_037013685.1 of Acridotheres tristis. Taxonomy (NCBI): domain Eukaryota; kingdom Metazoa; phylum Chordata; class Aves; order Passeriformes; family Sturnidae; genus Acridotheres; species Acridotheres tristis. The sequence goes on along the minus strand of CM072885.1, from coordinate 30,406,405 downwards.
TGATATTATCATTGTGTTATAAGAAATGGTGGTAAGGTAAAGAAGAGTCATCTAAGTGCCTAGCTGAGGAAAAAAACAAGAAGTCAGCCGTTATATTCTGCTTGACAGGAACTATTGATCATTGAATCCTGTGTCTTTCTGTTGAAAGACGGATGTGATGGGAAAAATAGAAACGAACTACATGGCAAACAGCTGCAGGAAACATCAGGTTACATTGCATTGTTTGTTATATTAGTTCATATTTTCCCATCGCTTTCAATCTCTTGATGTTGATTTAAGTAACTTATATATTATTAAATGGGTTATAATAGTCTTAAAAGATAGTTTTCTTTAACATGTCAATTATAAAATTGACAAAATCCCAGGGAGAAATCACAGAATGATTTCAGTTGGAAAGGACCCTGAGGATTATTTGGTTCCAGCCCTTCTGATGTGAGCAGGGATACCTTCCTCTACACTAGTTTGCTCAAAGCCCCATCACACTTGACTTTAATAGAGGAATTATAGGATTGTCTGCAACATCTTTTCAGTTCAGTTTTGTTTCTGGACAGTGACAATAACACAAGAGAATAAATACTCTTGTTTCTTTTCAATCTATTTGATCTAAACCGAAGAGAACTGTTAAACATAACTTCTGAATACAAGAAGTTAGTCTCCTTACCCTCCTGAAGAATTCTGATTATACAGGTTGAACACACATGCTTCCAGGAACTGGAATCCATTAATTCCCTGCAAGTCACAAGCCTAAGTAATTTGATAGATCCTGTGATACATTTTCTTTTTCACTTGAAGCATACTTAAATATGATTCCAGCAAAGACCAAGAACATTCATCACCAGCAGGAACATTCTTCCATGTATGTATTTTCACTGAATCCTGACATAGATTTGCTGGGTTCTTGGGTGGTGGCATTCATCACTGCACAGGTGAGATCTTAACATATGTCCAACTAGTATGTAAGATATGCTTTGGCTGTAAAAATAGTATAATTTGTTGTGTGCATTCATAGACACAGATTATAAAAAAAGCTAAACTGGCTAGACTCTGAAGTCTATAATCAGCCCTTGTTATTTCTCAAGAATCTCACTGTGATTCTGTAAATTACAGTTTATCTGATTGCCCTGCATTCCATGGTTGGTATATCCAACAATATAAGTATATACTCTTAAAATTCACATAATTACCAACCTCAAAAACCTCAATCACTTCAGTAATTTCTGGAATATAAATGGTTCTGTCAAATATGGCCTTTTCATGGAAAATGTCCATATGAATATTTTTAAAGCCCTGGAATTAATGCTTTTTTAGGTTTATTGATCTATAACACAACACCTATTGATCTAATCAGCTGATCACCTACAAACAGTAATGTCAATTGAATAGATATTCTGCCGTGCTTGTGTTACAAAATTGTTTTGTGTCCAGACCTAATTGTGAAATACTAAGGGATATTCAGCATAAATCTGACTGTGGTGGAAAATGATTTACAGCTTTGCCTTGCAGATTAATAAAAAAAACCGTCTTTTTCTCTGAGTATTTTTCACTTATAATGACATTTGTACTGCTTCTAAAATGGATATATCAGATGACAGAACTTTCTTTTTCCAAACAGGCAAATGGTTTAACTATGGAATTATCTTCCTTGTTTTAATCTTGGATCTGAATATGTGGAAGAACCAAATATTTTACAAACCTCATGAATATGGTCAATATATCGGTCCTGGACAGAAGATCTACACAGTGAAGGACTCAGAGAGCTTGAAAGACCTTAATAGAACTAAGTTATCTTGGGAGTGGAGATCCAATAACACGAACCCATTGACGAACCGCACCTATGCCGAAGGGGACATGTTCTTGCACAGCAGGTTCACAGGCTCTAGCCTGGATGTCAAATGCCTGGCTTTTATTCCAAGTTTGCTGGCTTTTGCTTTGTTTGGTTTCTTCATCTGGTTCTTTGGGCGATTTCAGAAAACTGACCAAGGCATGGAGAATTTAGACAAATCGTACACGAGAATGAAACGAAAGTCACCATCGGATATGGGAATGACGCGAGAAAATACGCAGGTGTTAGAAGAACCCTTGAATTTTCAAGAACCACATCTGGTATCCATAAAATCAGACTTAAGTGAAATAGTTTTTAATTCTTCTCTCCTAACTTCTGAAAACTTGAATGCACAACTGAATGAACAAGACAGCCCTTTACAGCCAGTACCAGAGTCCTCTGTCCCTAAGAATAATCCTGTGACATAGAGGAAAATACCCAGGAAAATCAGTTTAAATAAGCAGTTACGTTAAGATTTCAGTTTTACCTTTTGTAAGTTAACATTTACATAGTGTTTAGAATAAGAAACTTAACCTATACCAAGAGGTGCTCAGCATGCTTTTTCTAGGAATTTTGTTTTTTATTTGTATTAGTACGTGCCTATTGTATATCTAACATTCCTTTATAGATTGCTTCCCAAAATTGCACAAGCTATTTATTAATACATTACCTTAACTGTATAATAGTGTATTAGATGATTACTTGCAGGTAAAAAATTCTACCGTGGTGGTGCCTTGAGACATTAAACTGTTTTTTAACTCAACACCAGGTGTATTAGCACAGTTCTTCTGATCTGTTTTGCAAAGCTTTTTGTATATGGTTGTTTCAAGTATTATTTGATGTCTTGACAGAGGACATAAATATAGTTATTCCTAAAGAAGGTTTTCCATTAGGACATCACAACTTGACTTTGTTATTTACTCATCTCTGAAGTCAGAGATTTTGATGACCAGACTGCAGAGAAGCATGTTGATTACCTTTTAATTTTTCTGGCTAGCTGCCAAACACAAATACAGATTTATTATACAGTAAACAGCAGAGACATAATACAGCATGGGTCGCTAGTTGTGAAAATATGAGTCTCTCCATCAGTAATAGCAATTATGTGATAATGCCTAATTATGTTTTTCTTAATTAAAGATAAACTGCTCCTTGAGTTAAAGTTTTGCCCTTCACCTTTTAGAAACAGAGGTGAAAATACATGGTTGAAGCATCTCTTTCCATCATCACACCAACCCCATGCAACATCAAAGAGACAATGGAGTAATTACAGTAAAGGACATAAAGCTCATTAAATCCAGTATTTTTGCAATTCAGTGCAGATATGGTCTGGGTATATGTGAAACATACATAGGAACATACTGCTTATAGTCTAATTTGTCCAAATACTGAAGAAATGTTCAAGGTTTTTAATTAAAATAAATTAATAGTTGAATTTTATTGCACTTTTTTTTTCTTCATTTGTTATCCATGAGTATTCATAACTTGGAATCAGAAATAGAGGGAAACTGGGGTTTTGCTTTTTTGAAGGGGACTTCATAATGTGAATTTCTCTGCTGTGTGAGCAAACTATATGGACTAGAGAAATTGCACATCTAAAACATCAGAAAGACTCTGTTTTGCCTCTAATTTGGTTCTATAAAATTGTTGTTACAAGTTACCAAATAATAAGTAATTTTTAAGACTGAAATATTTCCCTGTCACTTTCAGGTGTTGCTGTATTTTGTCTTTGTGACTTTTTTATCTATGTTGGTTTTGATCTATTTGCTTTTAAGTTTTCAGAATGCTGAATTTAGCATGCATAATAGAACTATGCATTTATTAACTGTCACTTGAGAGCCAATTTTAATAAACATCATTCAACAATTGTTTATTATGAGGCAGGAACACTCTCTGTCAGTTTTGAAATTTTTCAAAACATTTTACCCATGCATTGCCCTATTTCAATTGATAAGTATTTCTGACACTAAAAAAGACAGCACATCACAGTGATACCAAAATCTAATATTTTGTTTATGAAATATTTAATATTTTATCAGGAAAAATTCATTTTATGAACAAACTACTTTTTTTATCCATTAAAAATTACAGTAAATGCAAATCTATTTGCTTTTGCCTACTGCGACCTATAAACTTGTTTAATTGACTTATAATCAAAGACAAGTAATGATGAAACAGTGTGAGATCCTGCTTGTGCTATATAAGAGGTGATATACTGATGTTTGATATTCAAACAGCATTTGACTTCTTAAGTAGTGATAGACATAGCTGTTTAATTTTACAGATACATGCTTCTCTGTATGTTTTGGACACTGTAAAACCAAGTACTGAAAATCCCTTGTTAACTCATTTCTCTATTTGTGCGGAGTAGTAATTAAATATATTTATATGTATGCAGAAAAATGAAATAATTACTTGACCCTTACAGCCTGCATGATTACTTGACTCTAAGGAAACTGTTATTAAGCAACTGATTTCACAGCTAAAATAATTCCTTGACCTCATATTGAGTTAATGCTTTTAAGGTCATTATAAGCCTTTGTGAAAGAGAGAAAAGCATCAAGTTATCCTAGATTTTGCATAAGTATTTAAATTAATGGTCAAGCATAGATACTGCTTATATAATGAATTCATAAGAAGTTTAAAGATTCAGTGTATCCACTCACCATGGTCAACTCATCTAGCTGATTAATAGAGAAAGGACTTCTCAGTCATGCAGGAGTCTCATTTGTAATCACAGACATGGATGGAAGAAGAGAGGAGTATTTTCATTCTCCACTTCCAGTGTTAAGTTTAAGAAGCCTGAGTTAGGTGGCCAGGCTTGCCCAAGCACCTTCTGAAACAGGCAGAGAATTGGGAGCTGAACACCCTAAAGATGATTCAGTCATTTATCTCTGCATTACTGTGTAGTGCAACCCAACAAGAACAGGTTTGTGGAGCTGGTGCTGAGGACCCAGTGCCCACAGTTCATGCGTTGCAGGGGTTTACATCAGTTTAGTTCTTGTTTGGTCCTAATAGAGTTAATGAATTAGAGTGGCTGAGGTACATGCAGAAACCACATAATCGAAGTTAGAGGAGTGTAAGCAAGCACAATCACAACTTTACTCCTGAGCTGAGCTGCTAATGCAGAGTCATTCTCGGTCTTCTTCCCGAAATAGAAATATTCCTCCTCCAAGCACATTCATTGTTGTCAACAGTTGCTCACTTTTAACATTCTGAAACTTTTCACTAGCTCAAAATAGTCTACTTTCCAGTCCAGTATCCATAACTGGACCTTAATATGAAAATTTTACCTTCTCCTGAAAGCCTAACTTATTGGACAAATTTTTTAGGCTTCTATTGCTTTTCCTGAGGATGTTGAAAAATCCATAGGAGGGGAGAAACTTGAGGAAGTGTCAGTTTTTTCACAAAGTACACATCTCCATTCTTCCCTCTATAATGAGCCATCTAGCAGCTGCAATCACTACAGGGCTGGCCAGTGCCTGCTTTGTCAAAGATCAGATTTGGTACAATACCTCTCTTTTTTTTATTTTTTTACCATAGATACATTGTACAATGATGGATGATAGAAATCACCTAATATAGTATATATATAAAAGATACATCTCTAGGATAAGCACATAAGATTTATGAGCCCACAGGTGCCCATAAATTGCCTTAGCATTCTCAACAATTACCTTTACTGAGATGGAAATGACAGAAGCAAACAGAATGTAAGAATTTTTGTAGAAAGCACCTTAAATATAATATCCATGCTTATGAAGTGTATAGATATCTTCTAAAACAACATATATAAAATGTATATGTGTATGTACATTAGGAACCCAGGGATTAGTTGATTTTGTTGGGAAAACTGCTGACTTTCTCAAGGCAATTTACTACTGCCCTTTTCATGCTGCATTGCTCCATCAGTTACTTATTCCAGGTTGTTTCATCTCCTCTGCCTCGACTTATTTTGCAGAGAAAATATAAGACCGAAGAAAGATAATTTAATTGCACTGTGTCCCCAAGTTATTTCTTTGTCTATTTTATTCAGAAACTATATTTTTCTGTTTTAAAACATTTCTTTCTTTTCCAGCTAGTATGATCATACTTTGGGCTACTGCACTGTATTTTAGTATGTGTTAAATTATTGCTTTTCCTGCATTGAACAGCATCCATCATGACAACCACCTGGAAACAAAGAGCAGACACCTCACAAAGATTGGGAAGGCAGCAAGTTAGTTCCTTAGTAGACTGGCAAGCTCATTTTCCCACAAGTGAACAGGTTATGACTCATTAGTAAAAGATGTAACAGATTTTTAGTACACTGGCTCTAATTTTAAAAACCTTCTAGAAGGAGCTCAGTGGGAGAGGACTTTTTATCTTAGACTGTAAATTTAAAGTAGTTACATCCTGCAAGCAGAGTGTTCCAAATTTTTAGGGTGCATTTAAAAGTAGCAAACTTTGTGCAGATTTCAAGAGCCATAAAAATTAGACCACACTGTGAGTACGAATACGAAGGTGATTCACTTCATGCTTCCTGACACAGGATGGAGAGAAAACACTTTTATCAGATGTTTGAGTGGCCCTGTGCTTGGGATTACAGATAGTGACATGCCAAGAATCAAACTGCATTTATTAACAAACAGTTGCAGTACCTTTAGCAGCAGAGGTGCCTCTGCCAGCACTAGACAGACCAGCTCTTCTGCCATACAATCTCTGTCCTGTCCGTCCATTCTAACTTGCAAATGACAAAGGAGTTGCTCCTTTCCCTGTGCACTCAAAACTACCCTATGAGTAGTCTGGGCTACCTGAGTGTGTTGTGACATGTTATTGCAATGCCTAATGTACAACTCCAAGGGCAAGAAGGGCTTGCCAACCCTAGGACAACCAAGAACGACAGCCAAGGGCAGGCAAAAGGGGGTAGTCTGGTCTGTCAGTTTTATGCCCTTGAGGTGAAGAATGTCACTTATGTGACCATTTCAGAAGCAAATCAATATAAATAGAAGTCCTGTTCATAGAAACACTAAGGGACAAATGGAGAGACAGAAAATCACTAGAAATCTTTTCCATCCCCTTCAGATACTCAAACAGAAGCGGCAAGTCTCTGTTTCCAAATGTTCACAAACTGTTCCCAGTTTCCAGATGACTTCTGGGTGAGCAGCTCTTCTGGGTAACTAGGTTTTAACGCCATCATAATTCCCTCCTAACACTTCCTCTGCATAGGGGATGTCAGCAGCTTTTCACCGTTTGGGGGAATTGAGTGGTTTTCTGAAAAGGAAGTGAGAAAGAAAGGGAGACACTCCATGAGGCTGGTACTCTCCACAGCAAACTTCTTCTTGGAGGAAAGAAAAGCATAAATCCAGCTGCTTCGCAAAGAGGAGTGAAGTAGCAAAATCAAATCATTTCAGAAATATATCTTATATCAGCAGGACAGTCACAGAGATACTTCTAATCTCATGCTTTTCCTTTAATGTGTAGCAATTGGGTTGTGCAGGAGAGCAGCTTATCTGATTCCTGCAGGCAGGTTGTAGACCTGGCTCTCATGCTGGCATCTGGAACACTTCATATCTAATTCCTTCTTCTCTTCATTTTTCTCTCGTTTTTCCCACCAAAAAAGCCATTTTAATTCATTCTTCTGTTTTTATTTCCAATAAACTTTTATAGTTAGTGACCTAAACAGCAAGTTACCCTCCAAGGGCCCGTAACTGCTGTTATTGATTTGGTATCATCTGTATCTCTCTCCCTCCCTTTCAGTAGGGATAAGCATGGGTGGTAACTACTCTGAGAAACTGCATGCCTTGCTGACCTTTCCTTTGAGAGCTCTGAGAGCACATAAAGGCGGTTGATGTGCTGGTCTTTGGGTCAACAAAACACATACTCAGGCAGGCCTAGAGTTTCAGTATTTAGTTCTTCACAGAATCACTTGCTGAAAGCAGGTATTGCTTGAGACAACAGCAGCTAGAATTAGAATATTCCAAAAGTGCAGTGGCTCCAGGTGCTCCAGACATTTGAGGACTTTTGCGAAGTTCATTCTCTGTCAGATGTGGCAGGCAGCATTGCTGAGGATGCACGTGTGGCTTAACTTTAGTGTGATCCAATGATGACACAAGTAGACATAATTTCCAGTAATCATTGTTTCCATAGTTACTGGAGAAATTTCTATTTTTGTTTCATGAACGTATTAAAAAAAAAAAAAAAAAAATAATGTCTTCCAAAATCTTTGCAAGGTTAAAGTTAAATTATGAGTAGACAATCTAGCCATTTTTGCTTCATCTTTGCAACCTTCTTACTCTCTTTTCACCTTTTCCATTAATTTTGACCTTCTGTTCCACAGGAAAACTAGTCTTCAAAAATAATCCCAAGGGGGACAGCAATCAAATTCTTTCCTATGAGGTCCTGGAGAGACTTCAAACATCATTCATTCAAATTAAAACAAAAAAAAAGAAATATTGATTCTAAGGTCTAAAGAGTTTTTTATTTATATATAAACAGTTAAAGCAGATGCAATAGAAGTTGGCAGTAATCTTCTGCTCTGTTTTAATAGCAAGCCTGCCTACCAGGGCCAATATAATTATCTGTTGAGCTTGTCAGTTACTGATAGGTTTAGGATGTAGTATTTAATGAAACCTCCATGGAAATTTATGTTGTTGCACTTAAAAAATTGAGTGGGCTTTTCTCAGTTTTCAAGTCCAGGCGACACCTCTGTCACCTGAGAGCACAGTGACAGGTCCTTAGCAACCAGTCTGTACCAACAGGTTCTTGAAAGTCATGTAGGACCATTCAAAGATAGAAGCTCAGATCTACGTGAGCTACATGGCTATTTGAAATCACTGCTCCTGGACAGTGTAGCCCTGTTGCTCTGAGGAGTGTCATAAACACACAGTGTAATACTGGTCTGACTAGATTTCAAAGGTGTCTGCTTTGTTTGGATGTATTTTAGTGCATTTCAAAGCACACATGGAGAAATAAATGTAGATAGCACAAATGTCCCTCCTGGTGTTTTAAAGGCTCCAGCTTTACATCACAAAAATATCCACCAACTTTCTGGAGAAGTTAACGTGGAAGTTTACAAGACCTTTCCTAGAGATCTCTGCCTCATCTTCTGTGGTCACTGTATTTTACTAAAACTACCCACTCATTGTACTGCACTTGTAATGACACCACTGTCACATATAAGTCTCTCAGACAACTACAGAGATTGGAAAGGAACTGCTTGAAGACTTTGCAATGCAAAAGAAATGGAAAAGTAGAGAGGAAAACTAAAAGGCTAAGACATGAAATAATTTGCTCAATTTCATGCATGTCAGGTATCCCCTGCTTGCCTATTTTATTAGGACTTTAGTCTTTCTAGTTTGTTGCTGTCCAATGTTTTCTTTGCTCCATGTGATTCACATATACATGAACATGGCATGAAATATCCCAGGAACAGGATAAGGCATACTTCACCCTTGCATACATTTCAGATGGAGAAATTAGATTTTTGAAATCAGAAGGCAGTTTTGTTAGCATCAGATCCCCATTGTCTCATGCCTTGCAACTGCCTCAAGGTAACCACCATTGGAAGTGGAAATACCTCACTCCTTCCTCAACTGCCTTTTGGAGTTTCCTTGAGAAGAAACCAGTCTGATTTCATATACTGTGATCTGGAAAAGACTTCAACAGTGCTTCGAGTAACAGCAAGTAACATGCAAAGGAGTTTAAAAGCCACTCTTTTATCCCCTCGAACGGTGACAACCTATTGTTTGTTCCTTTGCAAATGATATTTTGCAAAAAGAAAGTAGTTAAATTCCTTTTCATAGTAATAGCAAAGACTGCCAGTGTTTTTGTGATGGAAACTTCAAAATTTATACTGGATTGTGTTTTCCTTCCACTCTATCAAGTGTCACTGAGGAGCAATGCTAGGAGTTCAAAAGACAAGCAACAAAAAGTATTCTGCTAACATGTTCCTGTCATGTACACTGTGAATGCATTAATTTTTTTCTTGAATGATGAAACAGAGAGACCTGTAAAACAACATTCTATTTGTAATGGGATTCTGCATCTAGAGTCCTGATACACAGTCTCGTCTGAGATGCAAAAGTCAGCCAGTATCAGATTAGGGACAAGATAAGGAAAAACATTCTCTCTGTAAGAGCACACGTAAGCAGCAGAAAGTGACAAGTACTGTGCTACATATCTGCCTGCACACAGCAAGGCTGGAGTGTTTTGCCAATCAAGGTCAATTTGTGCAGATGGAGGGAATGGTGAAAGGCAGGTGGTGGGACAAGCACTTTTAAACATGTATATCTGCTGGCAGCTTTATCATCCAGACTTAAGATTTTCTTCCTCCTAGTTGCTTGAGCCAAAACTTTACTTTGAATAATATTGGGGAATGTGAGATTGCTAGAATTTTGTCCAGCTGACCAAATATTTTTGGAGAGTAATTCAAAGATGCCTTGAGTTTTAATAATATAATTTGGACATTCTTGTTGAGAGAAAAGCTTGGATATTTTTTCCTCACAACTTGGGAGGTCTACCAGATAGCATAGCAACATTTTCGGAGTTCTAACTCTGAAGAGAAAAAAATCCCTAAAACAACCTAAAAGGGAGGAAACTAAAACGCCTCAGCCTCTTAGATAACTGTAATGTATAAAAGTCATGTTCTCTATTCTGACAGTTTGTAGAAACCTGAGGAGTTTACATCATACAGCACAAAGTTATTTCAGCAATAGTCTTGTTTTTGCAGAAGAAATGACTTTGAACTGTGAGCAGATTCGCAATTCAATTTTGAAAGAAATCAATGTTCCCCTCCCAGAATGATCTGCAGTTGGGACTAGTGTAAGTGGTCTGGCTTCACCCCCAGCACAGTCTGGGGATTTACAGAAAAAGAACAGATTTCTCAGTCCTTGCTGCAGGTGTGGCCTGAGAAGTCAGCTTTGTGTGCTGAGCTTACGTAGGTCCTGTGGTGCAAAAGGATTTGCAGATACTGATTGCATTCTATGTCCAGCTTTGATCACACTTTCTCTGACTTGTTTTGCATCACTTCTTTGAATTTTGCCTGCTGTCTAATCAATGATGAGCTTCCTACACAGACCATTGGACTCAAGAGGCCTTAAGCAATGTCCCTGAATTTACCCTAGATACAAAGGTGGACTTGTGTTTCCTGACTCCCTTTGGCTGAGGGATGTGAGCCCCCATTACAGAGAAGCATCTTGTCATAAACCCCCTGAAACCATGCAACATAATTGACTGCACCACAGAAAGTTTCTGGGCAGCTGCATGGGTTGGAGGATGCTCCCAGGAGTCAGCTCCTGAGAGGCGCCCAGGGATAACATATGCTTAGTTTTCAGAAGCACTGGGAACTTCAGTCACACTGGAAAAATTGAGTAAATTCCAGATAATTGAATGCGTTTCCTAATTCAAAAAGTGTTGCACCTTACATATCCCAGCAAGGGAAATGATGGCTGCAGCCATGGGGAAAGAGGATGCTGGTAGGAGTGACTCGAGGGGCAATATTTCTATGAAGGACATGAGGGATTTCCTGGGGTGTCACTGATGTTGCCAGCAGTTCGTGAAGAGTTTCCAATTCACCATAGTCTTGTGACCTCCCACTTCTGGTTTGCTCTAGCTGGAAGGTTTCTCCTGGTGATGAGGATGGTTATCCCTGGTAGTACTGAAACTCTTCTTTTCCTTTTCTGGATCTAATTAGCCTAGAGATGTTACCAGTCATATACCATGACTTGCAGGAGTCAGTTGCTTGAGCAGTCTTTATCACACAGACAGACCAAACTGAATTTCTTGTGCAGTGTCACAAGATCTTTACCAGGATTAAAAAGTAATGTGTCAGCAGGCACCTGGATCCGAGCATATACCCTTCTTAGAGAGACATCAGATGTGACACAAGTAGGGCGTGTAGGAGGATCAAACACCAGACAGTAACAGGCTACCAAGAGCATATCAGCAGCTGAGTGTCTAAAGCAGCAATCTGTTCAAACAGCAGTGAAGGGCACAGAGTATTCAGGGTAAGAAGGGTCAGATCTATAACTTTTTTATGTTTTAAAATGGCTTTCTTGGACTTTTCAGAGCACTTCTACAGGCAACTGAGATGCAATCAATGCTGGAAATGGAGGAAAAGGACTGAGTTACAGTAGTAAAAATCTATTATAAAAGTGTAGTGCATTGGTATGTCTTGATGGATGTGAGTGCTCAACCCCTTTTGAGAACATGAATATCTATATGTAGATGGCGAAATACAGGTTTGAACTTTAGCTGAAAGGACTGAGAACTGAGGTATTTTGCAAGTACCTGTTATTATAATGAAAAAAATTTACAACTCTCAGCCTTTCTCCCTCTTTTCTGTCAGAACTGTGACATTTGGTAGCCTACAGGAAGCATCAGCATGCTGCAGTACATCAAGGCTAAGACTAATGCATGTGTAAGGGGTGAATGACCTTTGCATCAGGTAGAGCTTCCAAGTCGGAGAAGAAATGAAGTCTGACCACTGCAGTTTTTAGCTCAAAAGCACAGTTTCCATATATTGGCACAATCTAACTTCAGTACTAAACTAGTCTAGGGTAGCAACCACCTGTGAACTGTGGACTAAATTTCAGGATTCCCAACAGACCCTATGTTATTCCCCAGTCTGCTCAGCGGGTTCAGGGAAAGGTAGTTCGATGCACTCTGGGTGATGTGTGGGAAAAACAACAACATTCTCAGGAGGCTCAATAACAAACTTCTACTTGCAAAATTTAGACAATTAAGGTAGAATAAGATACCTGGCAAACTTTAAAACAGCATCCTGACTATGTGAGGTGCTTCACAAACTTTAACTCAGCAAACTTAACCAACTTTAACCTTATTCAGACACAACAAGGAATTGATTTGGGCTGTTTTTAGTCTGGCTTACAATATTTAGAGAAGTTAGGAGAAGAAAGAGAGAAAGAAGGAGAAAGAAAGGAAAGAAAGAGAAAGAAAGAGAGAAAGAGAGAAAGGGAGAAAGAGAGAAAGAGGAAGGAAGGAAGGAAGGAAGGAAGGAAGGAAGGAAGGAAGGAAGGAAGGAAGGAAGGAAGGAAGGAAGGAAGGAAGGAAGGAAGGAAGGAAGGAAGGAAGGAAGGAAGGAAGGAAGGAAGGAAGGAAGGAAGGAAGGAAGGAAGGAAGGAAGGAAGGAAGGAAGGAAGGAAGGAAGGAAGGAAGGAAGGAAGGAAGGAAGGAAGGAAGGAAGAAAGAAAGAAAGAAAGAGAAAGAAAGAAAGAAAGAAAGAAAGAAAGAAAGAAAGAAAGAAAGAAAGAAAGAAAGAAAGAAAGAAAGAAAGAAAGAAAGAAAGAAAGAAAGAAAGAAAGAAAGAAAGAAAGAAAGAAAGAAAGAGAAAGAAAAAGAAAAAGAAAGAAACAAAGAAAAAGAAAGGATAAGAGTAGAAAGATACTACCACTCATGAATACAGTGATGAGACTTGATTGTTGAGATTTAGATGTCCCTTGGTCAAAGCAATGGTCACAGTCTTGATCCAATAGAGGTTAGGGATAAGGGGGAAGCCTGTGGTTCAGTGGGTTAATATATGTTCAGGTATAGCTGGGAATGCCCACGTACCTCCCCTGCAGGGGGAGTTTTACACTGTCTGATGTAACACTGTGGATCATGATAGGCCTCTGATGGAAGGCCCCAAGAAATGAGTCTGTGGGTGCTTCAGGGGTCTTTGATGGTTTATGACACCTTCTAAGACATGACACTCCCTCTCACATCAGTTCTGTTAGCCAGTTAAGCCCCCTCAAAAGGGATGAACACCTTCAGGCCTATGTGTAAATGTCCCAGTACTCTCCCAGAGGGAACCTTTCATACCTGAGCCAGTTGTGTAAAAGAGGACATGATAAAAAACTACTATTCTACTTGGCAGGATCTGCTTCTTATTGGCCTCCATCTCGGTCAAAACCCAGTTTGCAAAGCACCCCTGCTTTTGCAAGTGGCCAATTGTTTGAGCCATTAACCATTACATTTCAGTCTCTCACACCCTAAAAAAGAGAAGTTGAGAAAGTAGAGTACACCTTCTAGAGGATTCAAGCCTTCCTTTAAGCATCTACTGGAATAATCCACTGTCTTATACCCCACTGGTTGTTACATCCCACTGACTTCACTCTTTTTATTAGATTTGTACATTTTCATAGTTAGCTCTGGATTTATGTGTGTTCATGCTGGGTTGTATAGTATCTGAAGGGAAGGTGCAAAGATGATAGAATTAGTCTCTTTTCAATGGCAAGAAGAGACAATAAGAAAAAATTGAAACACAGGAGGTTCCCTCTGAATATCAGGAAACTTTTTCACTGTGTAATAGGTTGCTCAGGAAGGTTGTAGAGTCTCTTTCTTTTGAGAAATTTAAAAACCATCTGGATATGGTCCTGGGCAACAGGTTTTACATAGCCCTGCTTGAATAGGGGATTTGGGCCAGAAGACCTGCAACCAACCTGAACCACTTTGTGATTCTGCAATTCAGTGAAATTACCACACTTCTGCAGGTGTCTTCAATATTTGTCTCACACTTTTCTTGTCTCTCAGTGCAGATACAGAAGTGACTCTAATAATGTCTTTCTATAGTTGCAAATGAAACAAAGCTCATATACCTGGTGGATACTTACTGAGACGTTGGTCAAGAACAGCAGAGGCAAGCATTTTAGATGACCAAAGAATGTTTCAGTGATCTGCTTGTGACTGAAAGTTTCCTACCTGCTTCTAGAAAGGTTGTTATAGATTTCTGTGCAACAAATGTTCACTTCACAGATACTGCTCATGGGGAACTACTCACACTCTCAAATACTGCTTTCTGTACAACACGACTAATTGCAAAGCTCTGATTTGCCATATGATGTATGTGAAAAGGAGAATGGGACAAAAACAGAGCACATGGATACTGGCAAAGGAAGACTTACTCCACACTGGAAAAATTCTGACCTCACATCTCCTAGTCCAGTGCAAAGATGTTGTTGAGTTAGACAGTGCCTCATTCCAGTGTTTCACCCTCTATGTGGAAATTCCTAGCTTTGGAGATGTAGACAGCCTGGTGGGTACAACCCATACTCTTGTCATAGTCCAGCTCAGGATTACCCTCTTCAGGAAACCTCTTCCCTATAGCTCCAGCTTCATGACATAGTCCAGCAGAGTACTCATGAGATTCAGAACCAGTTAGCCATCTGTGCTGGAGCCAGCCGAATGCTCCTCAATCTCAGACAGCATCAGGTTAGTTACTCTCACTGTCAGCGTAAGGGAAGAGTGGAAGCTGGAGCTGCTGGGTTCCTATTATTGCATTGCAAGCTCATCTTCTGTAGCTCCACTCCATGACTCTACCAGTGAGAACACACCCACAAATCACCCCCAGAACCCACAGTGCCCATGGATGTCACCATGCTGGCTGCACACAGCTGGCTCACATCATCTGGGCAGGCTGCTGCTGGCAGTATTGATCTCGCTCACCAACGCAGTATTATTGGCAAGATTTAATTGTAATGTAGGAGGCTTTGGTGAGCATAGATAAAAGCAAGGGACTGAGATGAAGCTCAGCCCATTTTGTCTTCTGAACTCATCTTTGTCATATCAGAGTGATTCCAGCCAGAGCTGCTGCAGCTGGATCATAATGTTAATGGAAAATACATATTCCTTTAAAAAAAACCCACCCCAAAACACTGTAAGAGTGATTTGAAATAGACCTGCATAGAATAAGTGTGCCATGATTGGGTCCAGATACATGTGGGAAAGGAAGAAAAAGGATGCAGCATAGGGGATCAAAAAGACATCTTCAGCCAAGGGAGCAGAGATAAAGATAGCTTCAGTGAGGGCTGCAGTGAGGATCATGTCTGTGGCTGATGCCAGGTAACATCTGTGAGCAACAGATGAGTCGTGAGTTCAGAGAGAAAGCACTGGCACATGCTCTGCAGAACCCAGCTCCAGAGGCAATGTTGTCAGCTGCAGGTTGAGATGAGGGCACATGCTGAGAATTGCTGAAAATTAACTGATCAAGACGGCCAACAGTTTAGGAAACAAGTCAAAGCAGCACGATGAAGTTTAAGTATTTCCTCCTCCATGCTAATTAGTCACTTGTTACAGGGCTGTCAAGATCCTCTTTCACAGCCTCTGTACCCCATCCTCACTTACAGTGTTTTCAGGTGTTTCTTCTTTCAAGAAAATAAAGAATTGAATTAACATGCTGACTGAGAACTGTCAGTCTCAATTCTTGGCTGTTGTGTCTCATTCTCAGAATCTCTGCTTGCCTTGCCTTGTTGAAAGATAAATTCTTTGGGAAAAGAACTGTTCAGTGCCCTGGGCTGTAGTGAGAAGAAACAGTTTCCCAACTGGGTACAGAATTACCAATAACAAAAATATCCTTTTTCTTATTTATGCTTGACAGTTTTCAGAAGTCATTGTCTTATGCACAAGTTGTGTGGTTATGGGTGAAAAAAATAGTTTATAGCTACTTGCATGAGTGACGATGCATTGCCAAGTAAAAAAATTATAATTAGTGATAATATATGAATTGAATGCTAGACTCCAATGGTTTGGTTCTCAGGCACTGATTTATGATTTACAAAAATAGCTTATAGCTATGATCTCCATGCTAACATTACACCAAGCCAATATTTCATCTCATTCTGTACCTCTCCTGGGAATCTGAAGTGCAATCTGAGCATGCAATCATCCAGAAAAGGACAAAGCATTGCTTTTATGCTACAGTTTATTTTCCTTTCTTAACTCTGATTTCTGCCTTAAAGTTAGACCAGCTAAAATTGTGCAAATGTTGTTTCTTTGCACTTAGTGATGTCTATGACAAAATGATCTTTAAATTTAATTTCCAGAAGAACTGTACAGTTTACGCTTAACAGAAGTAAGCTTCAAAAAGTACAGTAGGGAACATTATATTCTCTCTTTCTCTGTGTTGATGTATGGTGTCACAGATTTTGAGCTTTCAACTGATATCAGACAAAACAGAGCCTTTCTTCTGAATCAGCTGCACTTCAGAAGTTGCAATTGGACGGAAAATGGATCCATACCTCACTATAATTAATTCCTCAAACCTATACCTGGATCCCATAACTTTCTCTCAATTGTTTGAGAATTTTTATGCAGTCTCACTATGTTTCATAATTTAATGCAGCCATAAGAGAAGACTGTGCCATTGTTTGCTCCTGGTTACATTCTCTGAGAGTCACAGGACCACTGCTTTGGGTTTGAGCTTCCTGGTCTCAGTTTAAAATATTGAACTTAAAAGCTCAATGGAAATGAAGGGTAATGTCCCAGTCTTCCAGAGTTGCACTGTAATAAAGCACACAATGTAGGGTTGTGTTGGTGAGGCCATGGAGTGACCAGGCTCAGCCCAGGGGGGCTGTTGTCACTCTAGGTCTGCACATGGGCTGGCTTCCCCAGACATCCCCAGGTCTGAGGGAACTGGATGTGGCAAAGCAGAGGGAAGACCCAGACTGAGGTTCTAGTTTAATCACAGGACTCGGACTGGTGGGCATTTTAAGACAATTAATATAAAAGTATTACACAGGTCTGGTTTGCATTCTGCTGCTTTCCACCAGTCTACGAAGGGTCTGAATTTGCACACAAATTCCCTTTGTGAGTTGAGCTGCCTCTCTAGATCTCCTGAGGGTGACATGTGGAAAATGGAGTACCTGCATTTGAATTTTAAATTTCTTGTATTACATGGGAATTACCATTAGTATTAGTATACTGATAGTGCTTTAGATTCAATAAATGCCAGCACTGGATTTCTTGAAGCCAACTTTACAACCATCTCCTATGCAGTGATATAACTGTGAAGAAACTTTTATGGAGAACTTTTCATACACTCAGCCATTGCTAACACAGAGAGAAAATAATTTCAGGGGTTTTATTTTGACAAGCAGTGTCTCTGTGGAAAAAATAATGTATAATAAGCACTGTGAGTAGGACTGCCAATCAGAGTTAAATGGATAATTCTTATTTGATTTCCCATACATTGCATAATTCACTTGGCAACCACAAGGTCTGTTTATCTTTTAATACTCTTATTTGGATGTGATTATGATATATTGTGCATAAAAGTAAAATATCAATGCTTTCACTAATAATGTTTAAAATTTAGTCAATGCATTTCAAAATATGACCTTTTTCATCTCTCTTCTAATTTTGAAAATACTCTTTATATCAATAGTAGTATTCTCCCAAGTCGTGGTATTAAAAATTACCCTTTACTTTAATGTCTACCATGACATCCACAAAGCAGAAAAACAAACCTTTTCTATTGCCAGTTGGTTCTCCACCAACTTGTTTTGCAACAGATATAAAGAGCTGTGCCATACAGCCATGCAGAGAAACTAATTTCATCAGCAGGCACGGCAGTGTACTTGCCAGGTTTTTGTAAGCCAAAATCTCCTGACACCTTTTTTTGGAAGGATCAGCATAAGTCAGGCTGACCATAAATTCAGAACACTTCCTTTTTTACGTGGCTAATCTCAACATTCAGTGAGCACATGCAAAAGCAACTACCTGAAGGATTTATAGCTGTACTTGGTAAGTGAGGAGGTACAAGAAATACAGCCGAGCCAGCAAGACTTTAAAGTTCTACTGTGATAGATCTTACTGAGAGAAAGTACTGAAAAGCTGTCAATAGCTCCTTGTAAACACTAGAGCTTGAAATAGGGAAAACATGTTTTTTCCCCTGTCAGAATGGCACAAAGGCTTGGCTGAAGCCCTTGCCTGGTCTATCCATCTGGATGATGTGAGAAATGAGATATCGATTTTTCTGATACCATACAATCAGCTAGGAAACTAAGAGGAGCCACAAGACTAGCAAATAACACACAGTTTATTACACTCTAAATGAGATGTTGGAAAACTTTTGCAACACATATCTTTTTATTTACCAAACAAAACTTGATTCACATTATTAACCAAAGAAATGTAGAACACACACTTCTAGATTTGCTTCTGGTAAAAACTGATGTAGTTAGGAACTGGCTTACATGCTGCAGCTTCCCATGCTAGAGAGGTTTTGTTCCTGAAAGGAAATAATTCCTCTGTTAAAAATAAGCTGTAAGTATGCAATTTTTTAGAATCACTTTGTTAGATTAGAAACAAAGTTGCTGCTCATTTCAAGGAAATGTGTGCAGCCAAATCCATTCTGTATCCTTGAAATTATCAATCTAAGCACCCAGAATGATTTCTTACCTAGAAAACAGTGTACAGGAGGAAATCAGAGTGGAAAATATAATTTATTACATATTGCATGACATTACATTATATTATAAAATCACAGGGTAAAGTCATGAGTACCTGTAAGTACTTACAAGAAATTAAGATCTCAATATACAAGTACATAAGATACTTCATTCTTTCTACTCAAAAGGTCACCTAGCTACAAGAATCAAAAGAGAACAGTCTGAAGATCTAGAAACAACTGTGGGAATGAGAACAACGTGCTCCTGGCATCAGTAGCAAGTTCCATTATTTTATCTCTGCTAGAGAGATAGTAGCTCAAAACTTTCTTAGTAAGCCAAGAAGCCCCAGAAGGCTGCAGTTTCCCACAGGAAAAGCATCTTTTAATCATAGACCAGATATTTTAATGATAGTCCAGCACTCACAACCTAAGCATCTGTTCTGCTGACTGCCATTACTTTAAATAGCCATGGCATTAGCCTGTCTGCATTTAAATGAGCAAGGGGATAAATAGGCCTTTTTCAGTTTCCCAAAGTGTTGCCAGTGAGAAGGACAAAGCCCCAGCAGGGCAGCTCCAGCGAAAGGCACAGATCCCCATGGGCAGCAGGCAGGGAGCCATTCTGCTCAGAACACTCTGGAGAACCTGATGCTCTTCCTGACAAGTGGCTTTCTGGGAGTTGTTTTGGAGCAAGCCAGTTATCTTGGTTTAGTTCAATTTCCTGGCCAACTCACCACTAAATGTTATAGTTTAGGTTTGCCAATTTCAATATACTAATTTTCTGTTGTGAGATAGAATTAAGAGCAAAAACAAGGCAGGCCTAAAACTTAGAGTGTAAAGAAAAAAACCCAACTTTATTACGGAAAGGAAAATTAATTAAGGAAAATAATAAATTCAGAAAAAGACCTTCAGACCCTCCCCTCCTCCCCCCTCCCACATCTTCTTAGCAACAACATACAGAAACACTTCAGTCAGTTCCCAACTCAAATAATCTTTCTCAGCTCACTTTAGGGAGAGGAGTCTCTTCTTGTTCAGCTATAGGGATTTTTTTTCCACAAGAAGGAAATAAACCAGTTCTCTAGTGGCTTTATTTTCCACTAACTCCTCCAGTCTTCACAGCTCTCCCAAATTGTTTATGAGCCATGTTAAACTCATGGGGTCTTTACTCTTAAGAAGGAACTGTTCAAAAGCAAAACTTCTCTTCATCTCTCTTTTCATAATTCATTCCCAGGAACAGAGGTCCCCTTTTTCCCTCGGGGCAAAGGATCTTCCAAACACTTCAACTCCCCAAGTCTTTTTCCATGGTTTACAGGAATTTTTAGTGTAGTACATTCAATCCCTATAGCTTGCAAAAGGATTTTCAGCCAACCTTCACAGCGTCTCCTCATTCTCCTTCCATCTAGAACTTGGCTCCTGCTTCATTGACTTTAGTCTATCCTCTCTATTCTTCTTTCTCTCACTCACTTACAATGCACAACCAGGACACCAGTTCAAAAGGAAGAACATTCCTCAATATTTTCCCAAAAAACCAATCCTAAATGCAGTGATCCTGATCCTGCAATCACATGGGAGGAGATAAAACATGAAAAAAGCCAAGTCCAGCAATTTGCATAAACAACCCTCACAATGAAAGTTCAGGGAACAAGCCTCATCATCTCTACATGTATCTAATGTGAAGAAAACACATGAGAGATGAAGTCCAACACTGACCAACACTACGCTGAGAACATGGAGTGGGTGAAATTCCCTTCTTTGTGCCCTTCATTTTTGTTCAGGGCTCTGTACCCCATCCTGTGGCATATGGTGGCTAACCACAAGCTGTGGGTACCCCCTGGGCACAGCATGCCCTTGTACTAAAGTCAAAAAGTCCACTATCCCTTCAAATCCTTCAAACCCTTCCCATGCAGGTCTCCTGCAAGTTAAAATTGGGTCTGAGGTCCATGAAGGCATGTGGGGACTTCCCCACTCTGGGGCTACCAGATTCAGCACTCTCTAAGAGGAATGGTTTACTCCAAACTTGCTTTTGAGAAATTCTCACAGGCATCTTCCAAGTCTATACATCAGGTCAGACAAAATTGATAAGATGCTTGTTTGGGCTCCCATGAAGGCTTCAGCATGAGCTCAATGCTGAGCTGTCTAGCACATCTAGTCTGACAAACCCACTCAATTTGCTTGGGAGATCTGCATGTGATTGCATGTGTCTCAGCTGTACTTTTAAATAGAATATTAAGAATCATATTAGGACGGTGTAGTTTCAAATGAACACTTCAAGCAATGTAAAGAAAGCCAGATACTTTATGTTCCCCATAACTTGCTGTCCAACAAAGCCATGCTAGGAGAACTCTCTCTTTTCCAGTCTAGTGTTGCCCAGTTCAAATGAGTTGTTATGCCATTTTTTTTCCCTTTTAACTTCCAGATTCAGGCCTAGAAGTATATTTGTTCAAACTAGGTATCATAAATAAATGAAATACACTAAGAAGTGGAAGTTCTTATTGGCTGCTTTGTACAATGGGGAGAGTAAAGTGGTTGTGACCTTCCGGCTGCATCTTTATATAATAAATCTTTAATATAATAAAAAATCTTTATATAATAAATCTTTATATAATAAAATTAATAATATTTATATAATTATACAATTGGGAAGCAAGAGGGAGGCTCCAAAGCATGCCACTACATGGAAGATGAGCTACTTTTGCTTATGAAGACATGAGATTGTTCTTCTGAATGGCCTCTCATTTATGCAATTTACAGTCTCTTTTAACAGCTCTGTTGGTTTTTCCAGATATTCCTCAGTGGCTTGTTTGGTTAGGTTTGGTTTGGTTTTAGTGGTCAGAGAACCTGAAAGCAATACAAGACAAATGAGTGAAAGCATTGCGCATACAGTGCCAGGAAGGTCAGCAGATAAACCTCAGGAACACAGAAAAACAAGAGCAGGGAAAGGAAAGGGAGGGGGAAAAAAGGCCCCAGATGAGTTAATGTTTTGTTTTGTCCCACTAATGGTCCTCAAAGAAAGGCAAGAAGTCCTTCACACAGAAGTGAAGGGAATGAGTTCCTTTGCTTTAAGTGGTGCAGAATTGGCTCCCTTATTGGTGACTTGAGTTACCTGTGAGTTCATGTCCTCTGTTCATTCACTGGCTTTAAATGTTGCATGTCAATGTAAATAACTTGTAATCAGAAAGGGAGGACCAGGTTTCTTACCTATCTGTCACCATGTAAACATGGGAGGGACTCTAGCAAAAAACACCATGATGCCACTGATTCTGCTCGTCTGCAATGATCTAGTGTTTTCAAATGGTTTATTATTTATGGAGACAATTTTAGGCCTAGTGTAAAATACATGGTTCTTTTCAAAAAATCAAACCACACTATGTTAAGCATGAATTGTATAGAATTTTTTATATTGTTAGCTCTTGATGCATACTAAGAAATGCACTTTGCAACAGTCCTTGTAGTCTTCAGTGTCAATTTTTTATGAATGCTTTCCCTGTAATTCTGCATTTGTCTCTAATGTAGGTTGGGAATAAAATGAGAGCTCTCCAGTGACTAATAAGACATTTTTTGGAGTTTCATGGATGTTAACAAAAGACTGTGCAGTCCGGTGAATAACAGCTACTCAGTAAGTTATAAATGACACTATCATATCCCATGTAGATTTTTTTAAATTAACAATTATTTACCAAAAGATTGCAACTTTTCTGTAACACAGTATTTTAAAAAATATTTAGCAGCCCATGAATGAAAATGGTAAATGCATGAACAGCTGCAGTTCTGCTATTTGATTTGCTCTAAAACTGTGTGCATTGGCAGTACTCAAAACACTTGACACTGGGCCCTAGGTCTGTGGTGTTCAGCTGGTTGTCTCCTCAGAGGCATTCACCAAAGGACATTTGAAAGTCCCAGCTGCAGGGCTTGGGGGGGCACATTGATGGGAGGTCCTTCCTCTTGTCCACCACATGCCTTGCAGTAACTGGACATCCAGAATTGTAAGTGTCTTGGGTAAAAAGGAGACTGAGTAAAGACAGCACAGCCCAGTTCTAGGCTATGGCACTTAGCTGGAAGGAGAGATGGTGTCTTAGGTTGCAATACAGGATGTGATGAAAAGTCTGTATTCTATCATCATCTGTTGAAACCAGGTGGGGCAGTGATCCGTATCTCTGTGGGAGATATTCTCTGCTAATGAGCCATCTGTTAACATCAGGTGGGGCAGTCATCTTTATCTTTTCCACAACCCATCCTTCCTCCAGGAAGATATCATCTGTTAATGGGCCATTGAGTCCCACTGAATGACTGATAAAATTACATCATCCCATTGGGTCCCACTGAATGACTGATAAAATTACATCATCCCACTGGGAGATGCTCCAGCCAGAGGGAGGAGCCAAGCCTTTCCTACTTAGATAAAAACTGAGGTCTGGAACCAAGGCAGCCCTTTCCACTGGATTCCAGAGGAAAAACTGGACATTTCTACATTATCACTGGACTTTTGGAGGAAAACTGCACCCTTCTACAAGACCACTGCTCCAACTGAACCACATCTGTCATCCAGGAGGACTGCAGCCTCCATTTAATGGGACTGCTACCAACACCCTGACTGACAGGGTGTCAGGTTGTATTCTGACTCTGTCAGTGTTTTTTTGGGTTTGTTCTCTGTGATACTGTATTTCTATTTTCATTTTCCTAGTAAGGAACTGTTATTCCTAGTCCCCTTAATTTCAAAATTATAATAATTTGGAGTGAGAGGGTTTACATTCTCCATTTTAAAAAGAGGCTTCTGCCTTTCTTGGCACACACCTGTCTTTCAAACCAAGGCAGATGGCTTTTTTTAAAAAAAGAACTAAAAAGAAGCATAGGGAAAAAGAAAAGGTGGGAATGGGACCAGAAATGTTCAGGAGCTAATGCCTGGGCACTTACTTCCTGGGCAAGTGAAGAAGGAAAGAGAGAAGGGTCTTACACTCCAGTCTCCTCCATCCCAGGACAGCGCTGAGACATGCAACTGCCACACAATTCAGCTGTGTATAGCTTCTGTTTAGGTGAGTAATTCTAGATCTTCCCAAGGAGCCCTTGAAATCAAACATTCATCTGATTCATTACTGCCATTTCAGAGACTGCTCTCTGAAAATTTACGGTGGTGAAGCAAACATTTCAGAAAAAAAATTCTCTATTGCTCTTCATTTCTTCAGGCTAAACATTTTCTGGTATATACCTTACAAATTCAGGTAGTGATAACTTTAAAGACAGGCTCTGGTTTGACATATTATGTCATTGTCCCATATCAGAAACATTGCCAGTTCTAACAACACACTGAGCTTATATAGAAATTTTCTTTAAATACATTGAAAAAATGTTTGCTGCTTTAATGGGGTACATATATATAATTATAATGTAGGCCTAGTAGGAAAGCAATATAGATTTGAGGAACTACTGTACTGTAGAGATAAAGGTACAAGTGATTAAGAAGAAGAAATTATATTTGGAGTTCAAAAGAAGTTTTGCCTCAGAATAAATGAGCTTTCTGCTGTTTCAGGCTTTGGGGTTTTTTTTCTGGGTTTAAAGTTGTTATTCTGGCCATAAAGGAGGGGAAGTATACGCACACATACAAATAAGTTCAAAAATTTTTTCCATTTGAACTTTGGCCTAGGAACTAAAAAGGATGTGAATTAACTAAGGCTGCATAACTAAGCAGAGTTAGGAAATGTCAGCTGTGTTAAGGAGCAAGCAGAAATTTATCAGGGAACCACTGTGAAAGTAATCTTCTTGCTAAGCCATTGAAGATAAACCAACAGGTTGTATCTGTAATTAGGGATATCAAGGCACACAACTGGACCAACTAGACCCACGCTTTTCATAGCCGTGGTGTTTCAGTCACATGTCTGCAAGTCTTTCTTCTTCTTTGTGTCTGTAATTTTTTGCATCACTTCCCCTGTTTGTGCACTCTTTGAAAGGCTGCCCCACAGCAAATGGATCCTTTCCTTTAGGACACTGCAAGAGACACAGACGGCCTTCCTGACATTATCACCCAAGTTTCCTCTTGGAAACCAGAATACATTTAAGACACATTTGACTTATTTTATTTTTGTGTCAGTGAAACAAAAAAGGCCAGATTTATTTCTCACTGTCATAATTTTCAGGTTTATATATTTACAGCCTCTTTGAACTTCCTCCCGGTGGAGAAGGTGGTGGAAGACCACATCTGCACTGTGGCAAATATGGTGTTTAAGTGCCCCAACCACACTAAAAACAAGGGGTTGGTAACATTCTTTAATTTAGCATGTGAATAAATATTTCAGGGCCTGGGTGAGAGTCTGAATGCCTTCCACCAGTGGAGTGCACAGGATCCACAGTGTTTCAAAAGACAGAGTAAATCTAACCCACTCTGGGAGAGGTACCTGGATGTTCCCACATACACCTGAATATATATTAACCCATTGAACTCCATGTTTCATGGGACTCTCATAACCAAGAGGATCAGAAGAGCAGAAAGGACCAACAGGACGCCTACTGGACCCACAGGTCATGATACCTTTCTACTTAATCTGTCTCTCTGTCACTCTCTTTCTCTCCAGCCCCTGCTTTTTTCTTATTTCTTTCTACCTGCACCTCACATTTATTATTAAATAAAATCCTTATTATAGACTTCAGCACATGGTCTGTTTGAACCTTAATTCAGGAGGCATAGTGATCCTTCCTCTCTTATTAGAGAGGCATCTCCCTAGTAAACAAAATAATTAGATCTTAACACAGGTCCTAATATGAGGGAAAATCTCCACTTTTCTGGTCTTGGATCAGCTCCCTGATATCTGTTGGTGTCTCCTTGGCCGAAGGTCACTGCCCCTCAAGGCAGCAAGCTACCACCTGTCAGCATCTGTGTCAATTCTCCTTCTGCTGCCAGGGCTCCATGGCAGGAGGTTGCTGTCAGAACTAGGTGCTTTTCACCCAAACCAGTACAAAGGATGTGGCTACACAACCAGAAGCAGTGACCACCTCCCAAAGACATTGAGCCATAGCTCAGTAGCTGTCATGTGCCTGCCCCAAACCCACTGTAAGGAGGCCAGCAGAGGAGTCAGCTGTACCTGAGCAAAGAAGGGGACAGCAGCATCCCTAAACTGCTCCTCCATCATCACCTGACCATGTTCAGATGCCTTTAATCAGTTGTGCAACATGTCTAAAGCTCAACACCAGGAGTTTTTCAGTCAAAGACACTTTTTTACCCAGAGGAAATTTTTTAACCACTGACCAATACCTGCACTATTCAGTCAGTGCCATCTCAGGATCTTCTAGGGTAGACCAGTACAGTACTCAGTAAATACACTATAAATTCACCTCTATGTTTTTCCCTGATTTTGCTCTCAAAATCTGGCAAAAATTTTATTACCTAATTCACTTGAAACCATTCCATATATTTATTTTTGAACATGAAAAGCATTTTGGTGACAGTGAAATCTCTACTTCTCTATTTTCTTACAAATGTCCACGTGTCTTAAGTTTTGATTCACACCAGGTAGGCAATGGCTGCAGTTTACCTTGTACTGATTGATTGTTCAATTGATTGTTCAGAAACCAGATTTATACTTATAAAATAGATGATTGCAAACCTGCTGGAACACAGCTGAAGAACACAATAAAACACAGAAACTATTTCAAAGACTAGATAAAACACAGTTTTGCCTTCACTATCATATGTATTGGGCCAAATTAATCTCTCTGTAGGATTTTCTTTTGCTGACCAGGTGTATATATTTCATGAATATATTTCGTATATGAGCCTTAAATTCTAATAGCTAAAATAATTCAAATTCAACAGCTGAAAAGTTCTATGTGCAAAAGGATATTACCCATAAGAAGCAATTCAAATACATGAAGCATGCAAAAATCACTCAAAAGCTACATAAATGACAAAAACTTGCTATATAAGAAACAAAAAGATCACTTAAATGGGCCATATAAATGCCTGAATATCTACAGCTTTTTTTGGAATTGATGAAGCATTTTAAATTTTGTTATAAGAGGATTCAGGAAATTAGACCTGTGGTTGTGAGGGTGCAAACTGGTCTTCTGGGCTGCAGATCTTGGAAGCTGCTTTTGTTAAAAAAAACCCCAGAAGTGGATTCTTGGTTTGCTTTAATCCTCATTCAAAATACCCACAAAATTAGGATTTCAGTAACCACTTACTCAATTTGGTTCAATTTCCAGAGCAATAGAAAACACAGATGAACCTGAAATACAAAAACTGGGACTAATGTAAGAATTTGACTCCAATATTTACCAAAATTCAATGATCTTAATTGTACAGTGTATTTGGAACATACAATAAGCATAGTGGGAATCCATGTATTTTAGTTTTTGTAAAGGGATGGTTAACTCTGGCTAAAACCTCTAAGCCAACATGAGTGATCTCTAGCCCAAGGTGTGTTAAATTCCATGTAAGTTTGAAAAGATGGGAGAATAAAACCACCTGTAATGGGAGCCATGCAGAGAGAGGCCAGCACTGAAAGTGATCTGCCAGGTACTGATACTGGTGGCCACAGAGGAGATGAGGGTGGGAACAGCACCACATCATTTCCATGATTATGACAGGGATGTTAAAAGAAAGTGCTCTTGCTGCTGAGGCTAGAGGCTGCAATGTGTGTTTCTGCTGAGTTGTGGTGGGGTCACAGGCTCCATGGGCTGTGTTCCTCTTTCCTTTGAAGGCAACAGCAGCTGAGCAGCCTCTCAAGCTTACCAAGTGAGGAAAGAATAATTTCTTCCTCACCTACTATGTTCTTCAAAGGAGCATCAGGGCCCATCAAATGTAATTACTGCCCAATGGAAATTAAAAATATAAAAAGAGACTGATTTTAAAAAGATCATTTAAGTAATATCACTATTATCCCCTCAGCTTGTCAGCTGCAGTGTCTGTAAGGTCAAATTTTAACACCATCTTCATTAACTGACTTTGACATCCATTTGTCACCAGCCTGACCCACCTGGGCAGAGGAAGAGGAGCTGCCCAGTCCAGGCCATGCAAGCACCAGCTGCAAAGCTGCATCCACAGGCATCTCCCCCAAGAGGTCCTGTGGTGGGGAAGCTGGATGTGGTTTGGGGCTAGCCTCAGTTGACTGGGGTAACTGCTGCACAGCTGCATGATCATGAAACAGCAAAGCAGTGAGAGGACTGCACTTTGAGGTGTGTTTGTGAGCACTCACACTTTGTCCAGTGTGAATGAAGTGAACACAAGCTTTTTGCCTTGGAAAGCAACTAAAGGGCTTGGCTTCTTGCCAGACACTAAGGACATTTTCTTTCTGACTTGAAGGCAGACCTTACCTTTCCTGTGCTGTGGGTTGCACATGTCACTGTGATATGGGAGCTCTTGGGACAGCACCAATACCATCCCTGCATCTCTTTGCACTGACAAATCACATGACTTACAAAATCCACATATAGTAGCCAAAAGGAGAGGCTTTGCCTTGCAAGGTTGCAAGAGGAATCAGTCTGAGCTGGGTCATTCTGGTCACAGCTTATGGAGCAACCAAGTACACATGGCTGATAAAAACAGCTGGATTACACCTTTAGATAGAGTGGTGCTTCCCACACCCTGGCTGGCTGGTGCTGGCAGCTGCCTTGGGCAGGATGCTCCAGCTGTGACACAGTGCCTGCTTCAAAGGGGGCCAGACGCATCCAAAGGCACTAAGAAAATCAATAGGAAATGGCTGTTCAGTCAGTCAGATGAAATATTCAAAAGCAGCATCAGCTAATGAGCTTCTTGTGAAAACGAAGGTAAATATGTACAAGGCCACATCCCTCTTCTTGTTCAGATCATTAAAACAGGACAGGACCAAATTAACATAAGTAGGATTTTTTTCTTGTTTTTGTTTCTGTTTGTTTTGTTCTCCTCTACCCTCCATGAAATTTCTTTCCCCACCATGAAATTGCACTGGAATCTACTTTGCTTCTGTTGCTCTATTTAGAGGGTTGCTCTCTACCTGTAGTGATGCAATTCCACTTATTCTGGCTTTCATATATGACTCAGTCCTAAAATAAGCTCTTAAACAATTTTATTTTAAAATTCCAAGCAATATTGCTGATACATAAATGACATACTGAGAGTTACTTTTGAAGTCTTAAATGGTAACATGAGATTACTGAAAAACCAAATTTTGAGATGAAGCATAGTTATTGAGTTTGGCTATCTTATGGATGAAAATTATGTGATCAATAGATTGCTATGGTTTGCAGCAGTTAAAGTTGGAAGTTTTAGAAATAATCTATGAACAGGTTAGTAGGATATAGGGTTGCAAATCTCCTGCTATAGTAAACACACCTGTTTTGGATTTTACAGACTATATAAACTCTGACAATAAGAAAATACTGATTAGTACAGATCTAGATGAGTAATTGATTTCAGCAATTGATTTTTTTATCATTTTGCATTAGCACCATTCTGTCTAAAAGAAAAAAAGTGAAATACATGGACATGCTAGTGGCCATTCACAAGGCTGATAAACAGCCAGAGAGAGATGAAAAACGCTTTTTACCACCATCTTTTGCTTTTCAGGCCCTCTCTAAAATGCTTCTCCTTATTCAAGAATCCAGTGGTACACTTTGCTTTTTCTCCCAGGACAGAGGTTTGGCCACTATACTAAATCAACAAGAAGCTTTTAATTTTTAATTGGAAATCAAAATAGCAACAAGATACACAGCCAGGATTGTGATTTAGTGAATATGACTGTGACTTGGGTAGAAGACACGACTGCAGTGGGCTTTTTACCACTGCACTGAGGAAGAGACACAGGCCACCCACTCAGGAGATGCCAGAGCTGCTCTAGCCTTCTTGTATTACTCTGTAACGTTTTCTTTACAGAGTTGGCAAAAGCTAGCTAATGATTTTTAGCTTAAATTATTAACTGCTTTGGGGACAAGTTAAACTGCATTTGCCTGTGAGTAAGTTCACGATTAAAAAATAACTAGCAGAGCCCTACTTTAAAGCTACTGCTATTTTTATCTGTGAAACCAAGGGAGTTCCCTCCTGTTGAGAGGGCATGAGGGCATGTGAGCTCAGCACTGCCATTTGCTGCTCTGGGAGCCTGTTCACTTTGGAGAATCTGTGGAGGGGGAGATCCTACTGAATATACATTCTGCATTTGAAGCCAGCTCAAATGTGGCTCATGAGATTGTGCCTCTCTGAGGTGACCCAGGATGAACTTGCTGTAGGCCAGTGGAGCTAATGGCAAGATCCTATGCTGGAAATGAAGGAAGGCACTTGTACAGCCCTCCCTGCATAAACACCGACTTTTAGGCATCCTAATAAAAATGTAGTGGCTAGTATTGCCCCCAGTAAATCTGTGGGTACCAGAAATTTGCAGGTGCACAGTTAGGTCCATTTTCAACAGTTTTACAGGGCTGTTGCATTTTGTCAACCTGTTTCACCATAGCACTGAATTCAGCATTGTAACTGAAGATATCTCTGCCATTATATCTGTAGGTCTATTAACTTAGGGCAATTACTCTGCAGAGAGGTGACAATTCCTTTATGGAAGTTATTGAATTTTGGTACTGCAAACAGTGCATAAATAATGAAAGGTCAGTAAGAGAGCACAGTGTACCTGCATCATTCAGAATTGTATTTTTGTTTTTATGGACTATTATTGTCTAAAAGACAATTTAGGCTTGGAAATGAGACATCAATTTTTAATCATATTTAAATTTACTTTTCAAGGAAAATTAAAAACACAAGCTACTAATTACTGGCTAGGCTGAACAGGAGAGAGATGGGGAAGAGGGGGTGAAAAGGAATGAAAATGAGGGTCACCAATATGTCTTCTTGGAGTTTGCTGACCTTTAAAAGAACTCCCAACTGAATAGTAACCTTAAACATTGATAAATTAGACAATATTCACTGAACCTTTTCTCATTTTTTATTTAGTAGAGACTTCAAGCTTTTTTCAGTAGTATGACTTCAGCTCTTTACATGCATTGCAAACCGGAATGTCTCTCCAAGGATCAGATTCAAGTCTTAGCTATTACCTTAAGTTTAAATTTTTGGCTTTTTAGCCTATTAGTGTACTGCACTGTGCTTCACAAACCTACAATAGTAGAAAGATCCTTCAACACTCAGGTCAACACTCAGGGTAGGCAACAAAAGAAAATGGATGTTCATTTTTCATCTATACACCATTTCAGTTTTGATTAAAAGCTGGTATTAAACACCAGTTGTACTCTATTAGAAAAATTATTGAGAAAATATTTTGGAGATAATTTTCCTTAGAGTTCTCATATTTGTCACAGCTCTGAAACCAAAGTCAGAGGATGCACAGAATCAGATTAAGGACAGAGATACTTTCCTCATCTGCAAATTTTCTATTCACTGCCAAAATAGGGATGTTTACAATGCTACTTACAATGTTCTGCAGATATCTAATCTATCAGCTCCAGTGGTCCTCTTCAGAGCTTTGTACAGGCTTTGCCAGAGCTCAAGGATTCTGCCCTGGAAAAATGTTCATTCTTTTAAAAAAAAGAACTCTGGTCTTCATGCATTTTCTATGTCTATCTTGTACCTATTCTTGAATGAAATTGAAGTGCAGCTCTCAGAGGGTACACACCTTCTGCTAAAGCTTTTCTCAGAAACAGGCAGGCAGCTGCTCATGAAATCCACTGGAGATGTGCCTCAGAGTCTGAGGCGAACACATGACCTCCTGACAATTACTAGCAGGCAAGAAAATATTTCAGAGAAAGCACCTTTTTTTTTGTGGGGGGAGAGCTAACTCTCTAAAAGCTGTGATAGCAGCTTGCCAGGAATAGGACAAAACAGGAAAAAGAACCAACCTTGAATACCTGTTATTTATGGACTAGATGAGGAAAAGGTTTTATTTGGTCTGGAAATCTTCCTAATTTTATTGGTTCAATGTAAAATACCTGAGTCTCTACTGGATACATGTGCTTGCATGAGTTTCCTTTGATCTCCCGCAGTACATGAAACTGAAGTAGCATCTGTTTGCAGGAAATAATTCTGTTTTGTAAAACCACATACATGGACTTCCCTTGTAACTTTGTATCACATGGGAACAATATTAATGGAAGGTTTTCCTGCTCAGGTTTCATGACAATCTACTGAACTCCTAAGAGAGATGCTGAAGAGCAGTAAGGCACTTTGAAAAGAATATCAGTACTGAAGTAGTATCTAAAGAATGCTGTGTTATTGGGCATCTTCTCCCTCTCCTGTTTTGTCTCCACTGTTCATGATGCATTCTTTACAAATTCAGCCTCTTCAGCCTGCAATTTGTAAGCATTGCTTTATTCTTTATTTCTCTTTGAGAATAACAGAGTTTTGGTCATGTAGCCTCCTTTATTCGCTGTCCCAACAGAACAGCACTGACAATAGGGTTTGCATTTTGAAGTAATCCCCATGCATTAAGGTACTTCACACAAACAGCAAAAACAGCTGCAGAGCTTATGGAAGACAAACCAACCCTTGGCAGCTGAAGAGGGGAGGAATTTGGAGAAGATCCCCTGTAAATCTGAACAGATCCAAGTCACACACAAATGGTCTCTATTGACTCTGGGTGACAACACCCCACTGGTACATAGGATCTGATCTTTAGGCATGTGGATTTGCTGTTTAATCCACTGTAATGAAAAATTCCTTATGTGTATCTTAACAAAGACAAGACATGATAGGCATAAAACTGCTGGGCATAAGCTCCCACACTTAGAGGAGCTAGACAGGCAATACTTCACCTGTATTGTTCACATTCCCAGGAATACTGGCAAAGAAGTAACAGCACACATGAAAATTAAGTCCTTGAAAAGGAAAGATGGCACAAACAGAAACTTATGGTAAGAGAAATATTTATTTAAATTTGCACAAGAACGAGCTTATACTGAACAAAGTCAATCAAGAAATAATAGTAAGTGCAGTAAAACAAGGAAATATTGATGATTTTTCCCATCAGAAAACATTAAGAAGCCATGCCTGTGCATCACGGGTTTTCTTTTTTTTTTTTTTTGTTTTTTCTTGTTTTGTTTTTTGTTTTTTACAATAACTTCTATTTTTTTTTTTTAGCGCACGTACTGTACATATCACATCTTAGCTGCTAGGTTCATTATTCCTGAAGGCTTCATCCTTTTACTCAAACATCTGTTAAGTTTTGCAGTAAGCAATCAAACACATTTGTGCAGTTCCAAATATGATTAGGTAAATCCGCTGCATCTGGTCAAGTGTTGGACTCTCAAAGCTTCAGAAGACCCTGTAAGAGCTCCTAGTTGATTTTATATCTTGACATCATTATGTACAGCATTACAATGTGTCACTTTACACTAACCTAAACATTCTGCACAAGGATGCCAGACAGACAAATAGCCAGAAAACTTGGGCCTAACCTCATACAAAGGTTTTCACATCTAAGCTTGTCTTGAGTCCCATAAATTTCACTCTGATTCAGGTAACCGGGTTCATCACTTATCTGCACTTCAGAATAGACAAAACTAACCTAATTTTGTTTTAATTTTGAACAATTTTTGGTCTAAAGATCTATTTCTGTGAAGGAAAATTCTTTATCCAGAAACTGCTTGTGAGAGACAGTTGTTGGTATCACAGTTCCTGAAGGCACTGTGGATCCACTGAGCAACAGACATGGCCATTCTAAAGGATGGAAAAACAGAAAGAAGAATTGAAACAATTTGCATTTTGTACAAAACAAGTAAATTTAACAAGCTCAGCTGTTTGCAAATACTCATCAGATTCGAACGTACAGACTTGCAAAATACAAAACATGCACAGACTTGGATCAGATTCATGACATTGTCCTCATGTCCTTATGTTGCCCGAGGGAACAGGCTATTATGACTCCTCTAATTGCTTGGCTTGTTGCGGTCTGTGTCCCAGAGCTACAACACTCCAACTGAAAGAAGCTGGGATCAGTGGAAGGAATGCTCCCAACATAAAGGTAAGAGGCATCTGCTCAAATACATAAAGCTGTTGAACTACACAAGGCACTTGGGAGTTTTATTCAGATCAGGCAGAAGGGATTCTGGATTTAGCCCTGAATGCTTCAACTTCATGCATCCTGGCTGTAACACCAGCAAACATTAATCCATAAACTTTTTCCAAATAGTCCAGACATTCTTATGAGAATAAGGGCAATTAAGGGAACAGATTGCCTATGGACATCATTAAAATACTGGAGAAATCATTTCTGTATCTCTACTACTTCTTAAGTCTGATTCTTACAATGCAAATTACAATTGAGTATTATTTATAAATTAGTCCAAATGCATTCAATTGACTAAACCAAGAGGACTTATTAAAACCAAGGTCTGAATAATTCAAATATTTTCTTTCACTCCTTCAGTTACAGGAGGCTATAATCCTACTCTCCCCCTTCTTTTTGTGATTAGAATTGTTTTTGTGGCTAAGTCTGCTTTAGCTGATGCCCAGGTTTCTAAATTCTTAAAGGATTTGTGTAAACCTATTTGCTGTAGCTTGTTTAGAGAGGCTTAGACTGGAGCTTTGACCTTCCATGAGATGCTTTACAAGAGAAGAGTGGGGTGACCCAGGATGAATGAGAAGGAACACTATACAAACTAGGCACACTATCCTGATCTGGAGGGAGTGGGCTGCTTGCACGAATTAGAATGCTGGCAATATGAGCAGAAAGTGTATTTCAAAATGAATACTGCTCTGTAAGGAGAATTGAATAAGATTTGGGCTTGTTTAGGGACAAAGTGGTACCTCTTCTTTGTCAGGCAGTCAAACCTGAGTCATTAAAATTATGGAGTTTGGCAGAGTATCTATTTTAATCCTCACTATGTTCACAAGGTAGCAATGGATTTGGTAAGTCTGTGTATGTTTACACTGTGTTTACACTGTGTTTACACTGAATACCAATTAGTCAATGCTTAAAGTTCAGTCTTTGCTTAACACAAAAGGCCAGATGGGAGCAGCACTTAGGTGGCCATGATCAGAACTGGTACATGGCTTCTGCATTGCCACTGGTTAGCAGTACAGCAAGAGCACATTTCCCATCACTGAGTCTCAAAAGTGCATTAGGGAAGAACCACACACAACAATTTCTTTTATAGGTGGGAAACCAGATGCATAAGAACCTTAGCAACTTGCCTGTGCAAAAAGTAACTTCTAGCATTGGAGCTGGTGTATAGCACCAGCTACAGACCCCAAAAGTACAGGTTTCTGCCTGTAAGCCTGTTTTAACATCCTCTGGGCAGCAACTGGATTTCTAACTATTAGCCAGTCTGTCAGATCACAGCATTTTCTTCTAACCACTGACCCATTCTGACATCAGGACAAATGCTGACACTTGGTGCATACTACTTTCCTTGAAAAAGGACTATGCCTTGACAGCAGCACTTATTGCACAGTATTGCATCAGGCAGGGGTGGAGGAAGGAAGTGATGCTTGACAGCTTCTGCTGCCTGATCACACAGAATTCTCACAGAACGAGGTGTTGAAGATAGATTTTTTTATGTGCATCTTTTCAAATAGTTAATTGAACCATGTACTGGAGTTTGGGAAGCATCTTGCTTGGGAAAAACATAGAATAAAGCCCAAAATCAACTATGAGTTTCAGTAATAATTAAAGAACTATGTGTGAATCCCGCTCTTTCTCCTTGGCTGCTGTGGAAACACATATTGTCACTCTTCAGTATCAGGTGACAGAAAACACAATTCACTTATGATCTTACTTTGAATAGAAACACTTATGTTAAGCTCTTTTTCTTTCTCATCCTCAAAAAGAGATGCCAGAATTCACATATGCCCATAGCCATAATTTTTCTCCTCAGACAATCAATTTGAGTACAGTAAATTTTTTAAACACATTGATTCATTTTTAACTACAGAAGCTATGTAACCATATAATTAGTCTTTTTATTCTGAAAACAATTACTATTCTCAAGAAGCATGTCAATCAGTTCGAGTAACACTATAGTATCACACTGAACAAACTTCTTGTGAAAATGTCTAGGCTTATATAGCCGTACTTGCATTTTTTCAAGATAGCCTGGAGCTTGGAGCTCCACGTTTTAACTTGAATTGAGCTATCCTGGTGGAAAAGTGAAGCCCAGCACCATGTCCACAGCACTCTGCAGCATGGACTGTTGTTCTGCTTCTGATCTGCTAGCACATCAAACCATGCTTCTAGCACTTGCAAGTAAGCTGAACACTTTTACTGTCATCTCTGCTGCTTTAAAACAAGTGTAGAAACCAAACGTTCACTGACTGGACTCAGTGCATTAATATATATGTGCCACAGAACAAGCTGGGAAGAAGCATCTCAGCTTCATCTTTATAACCTTTATTACCTTGCACTGGCAGAGGGTGCACTCTGTGCCATGCTTAATCCAAGAAGATCCAGTGAAGCGAATGACATTGGTTTCATCCAGACATGTTTTAGTGATGTCGTTGCGAATGGTGTCGGCTTGGCAGGGGTCAGTGACACAGCGTGGGCAGCACTCGTTCTCGGGGAGCACACTGAATTCACAGTCCACCTCTGGGCATGGCAAGGGCCAGCAGTCAACTTCTCCTTGCTGTTTTCAGAAAGAAGAAGATATTATTATTAGCTCTCACTTTGTTCCTCACCCATTCCTCTGAATCAGCATTATGTTTCCTAGCTGGCTATTTTTTCCCATCTTGTGCTGTTCAGAATTCAGCACGGAAAACACTGATATTCACTAACTGTGGGA
Source organism: Acridotheres tristis (assembly GCA_037013685.1). Lineage (NCBI taxonomy): Eukaryota > Metazoa > Chordata > Aves > Passeriformes > Sturnidae > Acridotheres > Acridotheres tristis. The sequence goes on along the minus strand of CM072885.1, from coordinate 30,369,770 downwards.
CACACAGCAGATCAGGTGTTTTTTTCTGCATGCCATTCAGGAAGTATATTAGATTTAACTTAGTTCAGTACACTCTCCATCAAGCTGCAGGTGAAAATTCTCCATAAAATTATGCAATACAGGATTGTGGCCTGTCCTTGTGGGACCCTACTTCTGCAAGGGACAGAAGCTGTAACATGACTGCACTGCAAAAGTGTGCCAGAATTTTCAGTTTAGCCTAGTTCTTGCTCACATTTTGGACTGGTGTCTTGTCATAGAAAGCCCTGAAATTTATCTCTGCCATGGTTACAAATGCATTGGCTGGATTAAGGGCGTCAAGCCACCAGCAGCCCAATGTAACGGGGAACAACACATTCTCAATGAGAGCACCTCCACCCACCTACCATCCACTAAGGATATCATGAGCAGAATGCCTCAAGTTCCAAAATTCATCATACCTTCTGCATTGTGGGTTTAGTACAGCCAAGATAAGAAAAGATCTGAGCAGAGACTTGTGCTGGCCCAGCATATCCTTAGGGGAAGTTACTTTATGCCTGGACTCAAATCTAAAGATGTTTAATGAATCATATCAGTTACTAGAAGCTGGAATCAGCTTCCCTTCACTCTGGACAAAGGCCAAAGTTGCAGATCTATTGGTCAAAGAAAAGACTTCACAGAAGTCAATAATGTACTTTTAAATTTTTTATTTTTTTTTTTTTTAGCAGGTTCATCTCTGACTTCCAATTTATTCAGCCCATTTGAGCACAGACTTCATAATCTGGACTTAAGGGGGGCAAAAAGAACAGCATTTAGCCCTAGGAAATCAGTTTATTCACAAAAAATGTATCTAAGACTTTGAGAATGAGTTCAATATCTCCAAAGCAGAAGCTGAAAAAAACAATCACAGACATTTGTAATAGCTCCAAATTTCCTCCACTTGTTGCAGAAAGTACTGTGAAGTTAGTATTTTAAAAATTCTCATCTGCATCAATTTTCTTCTTTTTGAATTGTGTGATAGTAAGAATGAAAGCAATCTTTTAATCCAGTCACTGATCTTGATACTTCAATCTATGTTTTGCAGTGATGGACAGTACAAGGAGTAGATAATACTTTGTCACCCCAAAAAATCCAGGATCACTGAAAGAAAGCAGACTTTTGCTACAGAAGTAGGGTCTTGAAAAAAAAGAAACATCCATTGAGATCCTAAATTGTAAGTTGGTTATTTTTTTCATTTTTAAGACATTTAATAAAGCAGATGGTAATCTATTTTATTGGATTTCAGCAGTGGTAACACTGAAAGCATAGTCTACAGAAATGGGCTTCTGGCTGTTATTCATGATACCCTGACAAGCCAAAGGTGCTACATGGACCAGCCTTTATATTTGGAGATAACTTGTGATAAAACTAATTGTTTTTATCTTGGGATTTTCTCTGTCACCGAAACTTCCTGATCGGCATTATGCAGAATGCTTTTTGCTTACACTCTGAAATACATGCCTAGGAAGAAGATTACAAGCTTTAGTGGATGTGAAGTTTTTTAAAACTTCATTTCACTGTTTTGAAAAGTGAAAAAAATCGTATTATTTTTCTGTTACTCACAATGTCTGAATGAATAAATAAGTTTTAGTTTCCCAGCATCTTTGGAATTATCAGGTGTGATAATAAATACATATTTAGAATTTCCTTATAGATCTTCATCTGTCTCTGAATAAGTGAACATGAGTGTTGCTGAGTAGGTGAATATCCAAATGACCTCCACTCTGCTGAAACCACCTTCATGATTAAGTAATTTATATTATGTATATTGTGTCAAAACACATTTTTGACAGAAACTGGACAAAAATCCAGGAAAACCGGATTTTAATTATACATGTACTTCAGGGAAAATTAAGTGGATGCTAATGCATGAAAATGAAACTATTCACAGATCAGAATATCTTGTATCGTTTTTCTGTCCTGTCTCTGCTGCTGCAATCAGGAACCTTACCAGGCAGCGGCACTGCTGACAGTTCTGTACCCAGGAATCACCACTGTTATAGGAAAGCTCCCCACTCTGATGTAAACATTGGCTGCTGAGCCTCGGGTCACACTCGGGACAGCAAAAGAGGTCAACGGTGGGATTTTGGCAGTCACAGACCATTCGCCGGCACATCACATATCCATTCTGGTTTTAGAAGAGAGACATACAATGATGGCAGAAATTTGCAGAACTCTAGCCATTCCCCAGCCCAAATTTTACTTTTTACCATGATTCTAAACCATTAGCAGCTCACAAGTTCTCTACTACACAGTATCTTGGTCAAAATACAATTCAAACCAAGACAGAAATCCCAATGCACACTCAGTAAGAACCATGAAGTTCCTCTGTTGCCTTATACACATCCTTCATTCAACCAGTTTCCAGGCAGCTCTCCCCTGAGGTGATGAAACACAAGGGCATCTTTCCCAAGGGTCAGATTTTAAAATTTTATACTAAGTTTGTAATTCTCATATAGATGCTTGATGAACCTTGCTTTAAACTTCATAGAATATCAAGAATATCATGGTTTCACAGAATATCAGATTAGAGGGTGTCAAGGAAGATTGACCCCTCTGTTCTGTAATTATTCACATAGGAAGAGGATAGGTGATCTGAAACTAAATCGTACACGAAAGTTGAACTGCTGAAATGCTCAGGATACTGTCAGCAGTGTTTTGGTCCTTCATTCTCCATCAGCATTTAGCTTGGGGACCAAACTTCACACAGCAAACATTTGAGAAAGTTAAACTGAATTATTCTGCAGACACAGAACCTACTTCTATTTATAGCCATCTGCTAGAGATGCTGGCATCAGTCTCCAGCCCCAATAGGTGTCTAGACAGTTTATTTGCATGAAAATGCTGTTACTCCCACCCAGAGAACACAGGTGGCATCTCTGCTAATGGAACAGTATTATCATCCTTCTCCCAGTATCACATAATAAACTTCCAATGAACGTTTTGCTCATGAATGTTGAAGAGAGAAGCTATCTCCAAAGCCCTATGTGATTTTATTTCTCTAGCTCCACACAAGCACCTGAGAAGGCAGCTAAAACAGGAATGTCACTTGAATCCTGATGCTCTGCCCTCATCCCTACCACCACCTTGCAGAAGCAGCTACTTCCATTTGTACTGACCTGGCACGAGCAAACCGAGCATCTGTCATTCTCCAGCACCCAAATCTGACCATTGTGCTTGATTTTGCCTTCATGGATACAGTCTCCTGTGCAGTTCTTGCCATGAGGACATCGACAGTCATACCCGCCATCCAAATTAAAGCAAACAGTGTCATTGGCACAGCTATGCCTTCCAGTTCCACATTCATCAATGTCTGCAAAAACATGCCATGGAATGCTCTTAGATCACATTCAATTAACAAAAATGCTCTTGTGGCAGTCAATATAAATGATTCTTAGCCATTAAGGCCTTCAGTTGAAAATTAATTTGTACTTCACCAGAATGGAGAGAACTTAAAAATTCATAAAAAATATTTTACAAGTCACATCAGCTTTTTTTGATCATGTTTTGACCTGATATTTTGAGTTTTGTTATACACATTTCTAAGTGAATGCTATTGAATACAGTAGATAGAATGAAGAAACCACGAGAAACACGAAAGAATAATTCTTAGCACCCTAAAGAGCTTTAGTTTGTAACAACCATATATGAGATGTTACGTGAAGCAAGAACAGCTTCAGAATCTTGTTCTTAAAACCTTTTGCTGGCTCTGTCTAGCACATTTGAATTCACTGGATGAGAATTTAATGTGAAAGATGATGTCTGACCTGTAAACTCATTTAGACAAGCATGCTGTGCTTTAAATATCATCATTTATTAGAATGTGAAAACTAGAATATTTTAAATATTCAAGTTGCAGTGACAGCTATAGCCCTTGTGTCTAGAACAGAATTAAAGAAAAAATATATCTCCAGTGAATAAAAATAAATTACTTTAAAACAAATAGATCTCAAAGAATTAAAAAGTACTTTAAAGGCCTACCTCATCAAGGTACACACAACTGTTTTGCAAAGGCAAAGCTAGCAGCACACACAGTAGTCTCTATTTAGCTTTTTCAGCTTTTCAAATGGAGAAAAATTATCATGGAAAGAAGCTCCAAAGGGATATGAAGTAAATGGATATATGCAATAAAAAGAGGAATAACAGAGTAAAGACTAGAACTATGGTGACTGTAAATATTGACATAGTGAGTTCAACTCTAAATACAAATTTCTCAACAGTATGGCCCACACTCTTGATTAAAGTTCATTAAAAACTAGTGTTGTTATAATTAAATGTCCACCAGAGGAGTGAGATAAAATAAGCAATAAGGTCATGCATGTATCTTTCACCACCAACATAAAAACCTAATTAATAAAACACTCAGCTTTGGGTTCAGCAATGGAAACAAAGCCTCCGATTCACCTCAAGCAAATTCATTTTAAGGCAAAATAAGTCAATTATCGGTGAACAGAACAGAAAGACAACAAATTTATGCCTGATAAAAAGAAATAACTTTTCATACAATAAACAAACTATGACACTCACTGCTACAGGATCCTAAGAGGCAAAAACCAACTGCATAGCCAAAAGTGTATAAAGCTAGCAAGAATATTCAATTTTCAGTGCTAACAGATTTTGGGAGAGAGATTACAGTTCAGGCATTAGGGCCCATGGTACACTTCTTTACGTATCAGATAATCCAGAACAGACAAATCATCTCAGATCTCTACATCTTCTACCTCATTGCCTTCTGAGGCATCTGGAGGCAGTCACTGTTGTAACAGGGCAGAAGATAACTGGGACCATGAACCTAATTCAGTGTGGCTGAACAGCTGAACCAGCAGTGGCACATCAGACAGGCAAACCCACCCCAACAGTCAGGATATACAACCAGTGGAATACGCAGCCCTGCAAAGGCTGTCCACACTCTAAACTTGAAGGTTTTTAGAAAAGTAGCTAACAGGAATTTGACAAGTTTGAGTGATGCCGGTTCGGGCAGAGAGAGGGATGGAAGAGCTGCTCTCTCCTTCCTATATTTTCTCTTCAATCCAGCTAGGAAGTAATATAATCTGGCAAGTTTAAATTAAGGTATAGCTGTTCTTAAATTATGCAATAACAAGAACAGACACAAATTCAGTTTAAATATAATGATTCGGATTAACAGCAAGATTATCTTAATTATCAAAGTATTTTTGAATAAATTACTTTCCAAAACTTGTATGCATTTGTTTAGAACACTTTTTTTACATAACTTTCACATAGCTGTCATAAATTTATAATGTCACTTCTCAGCAACCCAGATACTTAACAGAAGGCAGACATATTTAATGAGATAACTGGACAAAGTTCGGCTGTCATGTAAATAAGAAAGGTTTCCTTTAAACAACAAATGGTGATCCTATAAACACTGACTCTGCTTTCGGCACTTATATGCAAGTCTATTTCACAATTTTCCCATGAGAAAAAGGCTTCTGAGGTTTATTTTTCAACACAGTCACAGTAAATGAAAATAATGGAGGTTACATCATTGACTCTGGTATTGAGCTGAACTTATCTGGCATTGAGAACTGAAAATTCCCAATCTTGTTTTTTCAGTTGTTTGATTCATGAAAATAAATGTTCTGGATAGGGCAATTTAAATATCCCTAGCCAGAGCAGGAGCTATTTACATTTTGATTCTAACCTAATCAGAAACAGCAGCATGTTTATGATGTAGCAAGAGAAACACCAACTTTTCATGCATGAAACTCTCATCTGCATTATTCCTCCGTATCAAACTTCAGGCATTAGCAGCAAAGAACTTGCACACCAATCATCCATACCAAGCAAAATTTTGTTCAGTTTTTTTTACTTTAGATTTTAATAGACAGTGAATCATGTTACCGAAACTGTTTACAGCCATAACCAACTATGGACAAGGGACACTGGGTGCTGCCTCTTTTGTGTTTGAAAAGGGAAGACAGTAAGACTACAGATTGCATATTCCAATATATCCACCCATAGTGCCATTTTGTTACTGCTCCCATGCTGTTAACAAAGCATACATACAAACAACCCTCAGCCCACTCCCAATAGAAATCAAAATTAAAAAAAAAAAAAAGAAATCGAGTCCCCCATATTCCACTCAAAACCATATAGTTCACTTCAGACCATTTACAACACACTGCTTAAGAACCAAGCAGCTTGAATGTTAGAACATTAGAACATTATGTCTCAAAAGACTTGGAGGTTTGCCTCAATAAAAAAAAAACCACAACAGAAATGAAACATAACTAATTATCTAGTGCTAAACTGAGAATCATATCTCATTTATCTAACCTACATGAAAAAATACAGCAGCTTTGATCTGTCTCATTTTTAAGGATTTTCCTTTTCTTACCATCATCTCTAGGTACAACTTAATGTTGCAATAACAAAGGAACATCATGAGAAAAGAAATAGTGATACGTGTTACAGAATAGTAGGAGTTAATTCTATTATAAATAATTTACTGCCTACACAGGAAAAATACTGGACTAAATCTATACAATATGGTGACAGTACTTAGAATGACTAAACTCCATTTGCAGTATTTGTGAGACTGCAGAGATACAAAATTTCATAAAAATGGGAATTTCAATTGCTCCAGGCTGTGACCCAAGGTTGCATTTAAGAGATTTACTGACTGTTTCTTGGAAGAGGTAGTCAAAGAAACCCAGAGGGACAAAGCACCATTCTACTTGGCCCTGAGCAGCAAGCAGATTGATTCAGAATGTCTCTACCAAGCAACTACTCTACACTGGTGACCAACAGTGACCACAAGTTCAGTATCATTCAGGGAATATAAAAGGCTACAAAAAAAATCCTCTGTGGTAGTGCTTAGATTCAGAGGCAATTACATTAAAATGATGAAGTTTTAAATATGAATCAAAACTAGCAACTAAAAGGACAACATTTTCAGATAGAAAGATGATCGTTTAAAGATACCATGACACAGATCCAAAGTACACTATACTAATTAAAAATATTTTAAAGAGAGATAATTTCATATATTGTAATACTTTTATTCATGACCTTCCTTGCACAATGCATACTCTTAAAATAACTATGTGCCATGGAAGAAAAGTGGTCACTGACTCAAAGATTAATAATAATTATATTCATTAGTAATTAATATTATTAATAAATAATAATTTATAATAAAAGGGATAAAAAGGGATAATTATTGTGTAATAAAAGGCAGCAAAAAAAAGGTCAGGTTGTTACAATGGAGAGCTGTCCCAAGGAAGTTCCCCAGGAATCTGTGCCAGAATGTGTGCTGCCCAATATACTTCATCACCTGGAAAAATGGATGAACAGTGTGATGAGTAACACTGTTGATAATAAAGTAGTAAACCCAAATATTAAATGTGAAATATATAAGTATTTTGATATTGACTGAGCAAACAATAATATGTCAGATGAGATTCAATTGAAAAGTACACAGGGAAATAGCTGTTCAAAAATCATATCAGTCTTTTGGATGTATTGTGGAAAAATATCTTGGAACTACTGTAGATAGCTCTAAAAAAATAGCTGAATTATACAGACAAAAACCTCACAAGTGGTCGATGCAAAAATTCACCATAAACTCACAAGGAACACAAACAAGGCACAATTAGAAAGCAAAAAGAAACTGTGCAAACCTTGCTAGGAAATAACAAAAGGCTCAGAAACCCACTGTGATACAGGGATGGAAAGTTGCAGCTATCTTTCCTCTGATGAACTATTCACACCTACAAGCAGAAGACTCTCATGAAGCCCTAAAGGGTCTGCCTCAGACCAGAATCATTCTGATATTAGTTAGACTCTCATTTTTTATAAAGACAAGGTAAACATTTGTATCACTGAGAAATATTGGAGGAGATGGCTTGGGAGGGTGGACAGTTCCTCTGCTCTGAAGCAACTGAAGTTTCTCAGTTACCTTCGCTCTGAGGAACAGCATTAGCTCAGCAAGGTGCAAGTACCAGGATACCTGAGTACTTTTTGCTTCAGGCAAAAAAGCAAGGAATGTATATGCTAGGGAACCCAAGCCTGTTTGAGCAGAAAGTTCTGTTTCTGCTCTTTTCTGTCTTGAGTAGATCTATTGACTGGTGTAATCATTCTTCAAAGAGAGAGTGAATGGTGAATAATTTATTTGTGAGTTCATGTAAGCCACCTGTGAAAGTGCTTACCAGATGTGGAAGATGAAGAGCTGAGATTTCTGATGTTGGTAACATTAGCTTGACAGAAATGTTGTTTCCCTATACAGTAAATGTGTTCAAATTGCTGTCTTATAAAATACAGTGGTCAAGTTTCTGTTTTATTAGTCCTTTTATAAAAGACCAGAAACTCTGACAATTTTGTATTCTTCCCACATTCCAGAATATTGAAATACTAATGTGTCTCTATATCTGCCTTCTGTTTAGTGATGCTTAAGTTGGGTTCCCAAATTCAATACTGAACCCTTAATGCCTAAAACTCTATTTGGGATAAATGGAAAAAAGAAAGAAGTCACTTTATTTGCTGACCTTTAATCATCATGAATAAAAGCAAAAGGATTTTGATGGAACTCTGTGAGTGCTAATAAGGTTTCCTGCTGAAGAGTAGTGATTTTTTTATTTCCTGTTTCCCTTAAGTACTATCAAAAACAGAGCTTCTGATAAACCTAAGTGTAGGACTCCAAACTGACAGTGTTTTTTCAACTTCAAGCAGTCTCATGTACTAACTAAAATACTGGATGCAGTGTGAGATAAATTGAAACATCCTGACAGCCAGCAATTCCTCTGCCTTCCAGATCCTAAGATGTAGAGGCTGGAGTGACCGTTTTGGATTCTGCTCAGTCAGTAAGGCTGGGGAGCATACTGAGGCTTGTAATATGCCTCCATCCCTCAGTATCCTGGATTGTTGAAAACAGACTTCAAGTCGAGCCTCAGCCTCTGTGCTGTCAGGCAGGCTGCTCTGTCACACAGAGAAGTAAGTATTTCTAATTCAGGAAGCAGGATGGCAGAAAAAAAAAATGATACGTCAGAACAGAAAACCCAAATGGGAGTTCACATATTAATAAACCCTTATGTCTTCCAGTGACTTTATAATGCTTGTGTCCCCAAAATCGTCTGCTCTGTTAGTTAAGTATTTAAACCCTGCAGCTTTAAAACTGGTTCCCAGAGTGAAGAGGGGGAGAAGAAGTGCAGAGTTTTGTTATCAAAGTCTACACCCAGCATCCTTCTCACAGACTGGGTTGTCTGCAATGGACAGTGGGAGAGAGCTCTGTTTGCTTCTGGTTAGTTTTTCTGAATGAGGCAAAGAAGTTCCCTAGACTGCAGTATGGTTTTTTTCCTCTTTTCCCTTTTTTTCTTGGCATTGTTTGAACCTGCTCTGGACTGAAAACCCAGAAGAGCACCAGGAGCTCACTCACACCTGTGTCCCACCAGGCCTGGCCTGGGCTGTGACATTTCCCAGCAGGGACTGAGAACAGCCTGAGTGAGCCGGGCAGCCCACGGAAGGGACTCTGCTGAATCTGTCATCTCTTCAGAGCAGAGAGAGGTTTTGCTGTTTAGTATTGATCATTTTTGTGCTGGGAAGTCTTTTGCCTGTTAAATAAACAGTTTTTTTCCACTTCTCTCCAAAGAAATATTTTTTCCTGAATCAACAGGGAAAGAGACTGCTTGTATCTGTTTCTTAAAGAGACTCCACTCAAAAGTTTCCTCCCAAATTTACCCTAAACCAGGACACCTTACAACCAAAAAAGACTCTTTTACGAATTGGGCATTCTGGATTGATCTATCCAAACCTTTCATTTGCATCTCTCTCATTTAAAGAATGTAGTACCTGCTGAGAGCGAAAGTACATTGATCTGATATTCTGTACTAACAACAGCTGGCACCTGACAGATTCTCTTGGTAAATCCTAAGGGGCTGCCTTAATTAGGTGAGCTTTCTTTGGATTTGGGTGCATGCCAAATGTCCAAAAACTGATGAAGCACAACCTGCACCATTCTGGTGCAAACCAATATAGCCTCCCTCTTCAACTGATTATGGGAGCTTTTAGACATTGCAAAGGATAAATTCAAAGGAATCAGGATGTTACACAGAACTGCAGGGCAAACATTAATGGGGCCTGAACTTTCTTAGTTTAGGATTTTGCCCTTAGTTGTTCTAGTTTTTTTACTGCAGTGAAGCCTGAAGATGCAATATCTACCCCCTTAGCCCAGCTCTCTCTGTGTAATGGCACATAAGAGACAACCTTCAGTACCAATAAGACTGTTTAAAGAAACTATAAAGAAAAGCTGTTGGGGGCAAAGAGGAAGATACCCGTTAATATGCCATACTGAATGTTATATTTACATATATAAAATTCAAGACTTCCCAAAGCCATACAGTCTCAAGGACTACATGGATGATATTTCACTTTTCTGGGAATACAACGAGGCATAACATAATTCTATTTCCAATTCTATTTCTCAAGGACTACATGGATGATATTTCACTTTTCTGGGAATACAACGAGGCATAACATAATTCTATTTCCAAGGGAAAATAGCAAGTACTGCTAAGAGGTTGAAGCCCTACAGCTGCATTTCCCATAATTTCTCTCAGTAAATTTTATAGACACCATAGGTCTACCTAGGGGTACAATGTGAATCAAAACTATTAGTAAAGGAATCTCTACGTCTTCCATTGCCGGTAGATACAATAAAATGGGATTATGAATCTTTACATTCAAGTACATTAGTCAAAATAGTCAATATTCTCAGTTGTGCCAAGGAAGCAGCAGTAGCCAAGGTCAATAGATGTGTAGAATGGGCAATTCAGTAACTATTATTTCATTATCAAGAACTGACAGAGTCTAGTGCTACCAAGGAGCCCAGGTCTAGGTAGGAATATTTAGTATGAGGTCCTAAAAGGGGTAGGTGCAGCTTCAGAATTCTGTTAAAATGAGGCTTTTAAGGAAATGCTCCTGTGCATCTGTGATTTTAACAGAGGTGTTTCCATGTGGGTTTTTAAAATCGGAGGTTTTGCTGAAGGAAACAAAGAACTGATTACACTAATCACTGAAACAGTCTGTGCAGTATTATCAGCACATGTTCAGGGGACACAAACAGATCCAGACTTGAGGAAGACGATGAAGAACAATCAAGAAAGAAAATCTAAATCCGTACTTTCTTGGCTTTTAGAGTTTTTTTTCCTCTAAAAGAAGGAACTTACTTCAAAGCAACTAAAACTTACAAAAAGATGAGTCAAGTCAGGCCTATTATGCACTCTATATAGAAGACTACTTTGAAGTAGTTTGCACTGTTCCTTCTACAGCTCTGCAAGCTGAAGCACTTGCACAAGACAGAAAGTTACAGAGGATTCTGGTCCTGGATAGACTTGAAAGTGAGAATTGAAGAACTGCGATTTGAAATTTGAGATTAGTATAGCCTGGAATCTGCTGCCTCATTAAAGTGACTGTCTAAAAGACCATCCACCAACAGCTCAATCTAATCACTTCTTTCCAGGGATTAGTGAAGTACTATCAAAAGCAATCCGTTTTCTTTTGTCATTAAACACAGTAGGGAAATCTCTTACAGTGGAAAGATCTGACAGCAGAGAAGACAATTGCTTCTGCACTACTGTGTTGTGCTGCTGCAAGTTCAACCTTTCCATTCTGCAATGGATTTTAGGTTGTCTCTTCACACTCTTTCTGATTTTATTTTTATCTGAGACAACATGTCACAATGTCCAAGCCAATAAGAAGTGATGCAATAAAACTAATAAAATATCTAACCTTCCTCCCCATCAAGGCCAGGCTGGATGAGGTCCTGAGCAACCTGGTCTAGGGGGATGTGTCCCTGACCAGGGGGGTTGGAACTACGTGATCTTGAAGGTACCTTCCAATCCAAGCTATTCTGTGATTCTGTGATCTCAAGTTGCTAAGGATACCAATGTTTGGAGCTGCAATCAGTCAAACTGAAAGTGTTCCACTGTTAGTCACTAGGGTTATCAGCAATGAAGATAGTTTCCTGGCATCTGTGATTTAACTCTAATTACTTGTTATCCTCTGTGTACATTTAATAAAGAACTGCTGGCTCTTTGTAGAAAAGGTCAAAACAGTCTAATAATTGCCGCTTCTGTATACATGTAGCAATCCTCACATTTATTTTCCCTAGTTTTTCATTTGTTTAGAAATCGCTGCTTAATTGATACTTGTTTGCACACATCTTAACACAGTCACTTTGTATCATGTATCTCTCTTGAGACTGCATGGTCAAACCACTATCTTCAACCCACGAGGTAAATGTTACACTGACACTGAAGATAAAACTTGGGATATTGAGAATATTTCATAAATGCCTGGATGGAGTATTTATTTTCTGGCCATGAGTGACAGAGGTGCAATGTTATAATCAGAGCGATCACAGCTTACTCTTTGCACCTTCCTGTGCTAACTCCTGGCCAGCTAACACTGACATTTAGTTAGTTCTTGACAGAGAAAGCTCGACTTACGAAAGCAGTGGTTGCCTTAAATTGCTTATTCCTCCTGGGAATACAGGCTTTCAGCTGTGATGAAAATGTGTTGAAATAAAGTATTGATGATGGGTATACCAGAAAGGTCATTCTCACTCCTGGAGAACTGTCTGTGTGTCGGCCTTAGAGAAATTAATTCAATTGCTTCCCTTTGGGACCAATGCAGCCCACCAATGTGAGCTTAAACAGTAATAAGAAAGCTTACACTGTGAGCACTGTGAATATTTCACCACTCAGAGAAAGAAGGGAGAAAGGGTGATAATTTTGCCCTGAGAAGTCCATGGCAGAAAAAGATTGGTTTGTTCTGTTATTTTAAGAGCAGCAGCATGAAATATCTTAGGAGTTGAGTAACATTCCATACTAAGAGATCTGCATCTAAAAATAATTGTGTTCTTATTAATCTGTTGTTCTCTCTAACACCATTTATGAACACAGAAAATCTTTCCATCTCCCTGTCCCCCTTGTCCCCTACACCTTGTGCCAGCCCTGTGTCCACTGAGCTTCCTAGTTTGTAATGTAGGTCTGCAAATTGCAGTCTTCTAGAAGCAGTTAGCCATTACACAGGAGAAACATCACAGTATTAACCAAGGCATAGGTAAGGGTCTCGGGGTGCGTAATCATTTTTTGCAATGGGAAATATTTTTATCATGAACTATTTCAGTGTACAAGGAAAACAAAGTGGAGGAAGTGAGGTCTGGATTGAGGCCCATTTCTATATACGAAGAATCTGACATATAAACAGATTACTGTGGAGTGACAGATTACAGTGCATGCTATCAGCCCACGGGAAATCACTTATGCAAGGGACAAGCACAGAAGCAGATGTAGGGCCAGAGAAACTGCATTTTAATCACCATGCCTGACTTTACATATTACGTTAATAAAACAAAGTAATGCTCCACTAATGCTCCATGTTATAGCAATATTCATATTTTATATTCTTTTGCCTTTGATGACGATGCTTATTTAGACTATAATTCTTTTGGGTCGAGGTTTAAATTTCACTGCAATTTTCGAGACAATGCTTGACCAGTACAACCTGAAACACTAGATGTTTTCTGGACATTTTCATGTGAAATATAACAGTACCCCACCTTTTTTAGACACTGACCTTCACAGGATTCTCCACTTGGTGAAAACATCCCATTGTCATGGTAGCCATCTCTGCATTCGCAGTGGTACCAACCAGGCAGGTTAATGCAGTTAGCACGGCTGTCACACTGAACAAAGCCATCCGAGCACTCATCAATGTCTGTTTAGTAAGAACAACAAAATAGAAGAAAATTCACACGGAGGAAATGGCTATATTCATCCAAGGAAAGAACAAAATCCCTGGTGTTTCTGGGTTTCACAGAATTATTTTCATTACTGACACTTGAATTTGCAAAATTAATTCCAGTGAAGTTTTGAATTGTTTCCAAAAAAGTACTTGGCTAGTAATTTTGGGCCTAACAGCAGCAGAGGTACTGCTAACCCCAATTTACTGCCAACATAGTAACAATTCATTTTGCCACAATACGTGGCAGGTAATCTGACATCTGTTTAAACTGCCCATAATATGAAGAAAATAATTAGGTCCCAGTTCATGTAGTAAATTGTTAACCCTTTGAGTAGTGCAGGCTACTTGATAAAATAATTTTTTTTTCTAGGGGTATATAAAAACATTACATATTTACTCTGGTCCTTGCTTATGCTTTGTTGACACCAATTTTAGGTTAGAAGGGCTTCCCTATCCTGTGGAGTTCCTGTTCATCTATACCAGCACCTCTGAATCTCATCATAACTCACTGCAGGCTCCTCTCTAATTGTCAAAGAAAACAACTGGGTTTCCAAACAAATGTTTAAATGAGGGTGAAACACAATACAGTCTCCTTCTCCTCGAAATTCCTTTGGGAAGTATGTCTCTTAAATGAACAATTTCCACTGACTAAACTTTACAATAACAATATATCATAAGACTTTTTCTTTATACACTCACTAGATCCAAAATCCACCAAAGAATGTTCTCTCAGAACTCACGGACTTAGCAGAGATGCAGAGAACTTTGTGACATGTTCATTTCCAGTGCCTTCAGGTACACAGTAAGCTGTACGAAAGAATAGGTCCCAGAGAATGAGTCCTGATAACAGTTAGGGAATACCAGGAGTATGGAGTCAAACAGGAGTAAAACTGAGTTGCTCCCTATCAGATTTACTGCCTTATCACTGTGTTTTATACCAGAAATAGCATACCTATCTGAGCATTAAGAGGTGCCTGAGAGGTGCCAATAGAACCAACATAAAAGGAGGCACAACATGTGCAAACTGCCTTCAGAAACAAAAAGCTCTAATCATCCTCCACCATGAGTTTGAACAGTGAATAAAATCCCAGCGTTCTGGACACTCTTGCCAAAGCAAGGGTTCAACCTTTCTTTAAAGGTTGAATCTTTAAAACTAAGAACTGAAGGAACAAATTAAGACAAACGCTTAAAGTATATCAGCAGTTTACCTAGTATCCTCTAGGATGCAGATATGAAGGGGAGGTGTGATGTGACTACTGAGATACATGTGAAATATGCCAAAATTCTGCCCACAGTTCCTGATACCTCCCATTTATGTTATTTGCTATTTTCATATGAGGAAGTGCAAACTGGCTAAGAAAATAAACTGTGAGCTACAATAAAGTAATGAATCTCTTTTCTGAGAATAATAATGTGTGGCTAGATAGACATATTCTTACCAAGTATTTTGTGAAATCTATTCAAACCCAAAATTTATAAAACCCTGAGACTTCTTTATCCATTGAGAACATTTTGTTCTGCATTTGAAGGTACTAAAAATATTAGTGTGTGGGGAACACCTGCATAAACTACAAGGTATAGCACAGTCACCCACATTTGGTTTTGAGTTGTTTTTCTTATATATGACAGGGATTATGGGGGATATGCTCTGGGTATTTTAATTACATGCCAAATAATTGTTTTAAAATTTTCTTTGGAGTAACTGTACAACTATATCATAAGCCTATTGTTTTTTAAAAGCTTTACAGATCCTTAATAAAATCACATTAGAAATTTTCGCTATGATGCATTAGTCTGATTTTCTATCAACACCATCTTTAAACAGGCACCCCTGACAGTATGATGAAAAAAGTTACCAATACTCCTTGGTATTGCAGCAAGTGTGTATTTTGCTGCTTTGTGCACCACAAATTAAGCCATAAGTCTCTATTGGTTTAAAACAGAATTTTCAACTCCACTATGAACCAAGATAATCATCTGAGTAGTTGTGCTGCAGGACTGAGAAATGCCAAACCTTTACAATCTTCCACTGCTTAGTGTGTTTCTTTCTAAATCAGTATAAACTCTGGCCTTTTTCTTGTGAGCAGCCAGGAGCCAGTGGGACCTCAGAGGTGTTTGAGAGATCAGAGGAAGATCAATGAAAATTATGTTACAGTAGTGAGAAAAGGCTGGCTTGCAGTCTGTGTCTTATCTACTGCTACTCACTCAGAAAGCCACCGATCACTCATGAAAAAGGAAAAGAAAAGAAGAAAGGACTGCAATCTGGAAGTTCCCATATTCCCACTGGGGAATATGCTGCCTGGCAGACAGCTGACCAGGCAGAACAGAAGTGACTGTGCTGAACACTTGGGTTCACCTGGTCAGCACTACGTAACTCTGGGGCTAGCTAAAGCTACAAACCTCAGAGAGCCAACTGTGCATGTCCACTCAGAGGCTGAGAGAGAAGAGCTGTTGTTAGGACTTGATATTGATCTTCATACTGGCTACTTAATAACATTGCATTACGCCACTGAATTGCACATACTTCTTTGGGAAAGTGGAATGTGTTTATTGGTGAGGAGCTGGAGAAACACTCGTGTTTAGGCCAAAGTAACAGATATTAATTAAAGAAAGCCTGTGTTCCTCTTTTCAGAAAAATGTCTTTGTGAATCTATAAGCCTTATAAGTGTAAGAGCAGTATAACACGCATGAGCAATATGCATTCAGATGAACTCACTGATTATTCGGGAAAAACAAGTCGTGAATGTCACATCAGTACTGGTAAAGTGACAACAAAACCAACTACTCTGTATTTATTTGCAAACTAGCTGATGAATCTGTAACACAAGAAGTATTACTTGGGATGAAATGCTTTATCCGATATCAATAAACAAAGAAATACATTCTTCTAGTTTTGTTATGACTGCATGCAAAGTTGAAGTGGAGTTATATAGGAAAGTCTCCCATCATAAGCATGTATGGAAGCATGCTGCAGGTCTTGAAGAATGTCTTACTCCCCACAGATTGTTTGCCATTGCATTGGAACCATTGCTGCACCCATTCTGAATAAGTCATTACTCCTTTCAGGATTTTGCAGCAAAGAAAAGAAATTCAAAACACTCCTCACCACTAATCTTTTAGGCAAATGACATCTTAAGCACATGCCATCAGGTTTCAGAATATAGATGCTCCTTATGCACAGAATTTTGTTTTAATTCTCACAGCTAATGCTGGTTATCAATTCTAGTAGAAACATGCCCTGTAATGGGACAAAATATGACTGTCGCAACTCTGTTAAACAAGAAACTGCAGCAGAAATGTGCCTTACAAAGCAAAAGTACTGACTTCATGGAAAAATTCCTTGACATTTGGACAAAAAGATTTCTGTTTTCAAACAGGCATAGTATGGCCCAGGAAATGCTGCAGAAGTATCTACAATTGAAATTATCTTATTAGTATGGGAAAAGCAAACAGAACTAATTTCCCCCGTCCTATGGTGAAACCTTCTTGCATGAATCATCTTGCAGCTGCTCAGTCAGAGGTGTGAGCTGACAAGAGAAGAAAAACTGATTGAAGTTTTGCTTGGCCAGTGGCTATGGTCTATCAGTGCACAATATGGAATATTAACAGTGATAATGAAGTCCTGTTTGATGCTGTACTAGAAAAACATGGAAAATGAAATATTACTCTATAAAAGAAAGTTAGCAAAAAGGCTTTATATTTTCACTTATACCAGTCAGCTTTGTTATTTCCATATTTTGTTACCCATTTTTCAACGCAAAATTATTTTTTTTCCTGAGGCCTCACCCTAATAAAGTAGATGCACAATCAGAGGCATTTTGAAAGTAAGAGCTGTATACACCTAGTTCCCCTTGACATGACATTTGCTCTCCCAAATACCTTCCTTATACCTCAAGATCACTCATTTCCTAACTGTGGCAATAGTTCTAGCTATTATACCCTTTTCTCTTAGGAACACTGAGAAAACTCTGCTCCCTGAAGAGTAAAATAAGATCATTAGCAAATTATCCCCCGGTACAAAAAGAAGAAAGGAGAACTAGCTGTATGATTCATATTATTAGAGAATTTCTGTATAATAACATTTTTTGAAGACTGAAAGTGGTATAAAATTGCCAATTAGAAAGATAGCAGTTCTCTTTCATCCAGCAACAGGACCAAGTTCTAATGTAGTCAAACTACACTCAACAAAGAACCACAGTGTGGGGGGAGGGGTGTTACTACCATTTTATATTACCCACTTCAAGACTTCAATGCTAATCACCAAGTCCTCCTCTTAGAAAAGCCTGCATTCACAAACTTATAGAGACAAGGAGCACAACATAGTCTATACATATTTTTTGTCATAAACTGCTCTATCCAGGTCAATACAAACCAAAGTCCTTGATTGTCAAGAAGTCAACACCACAGACTGGAAGCTGTGAATATTTAGAAGTTAGTTATCTCCACACTGGAATTTTTTCTGTAACAGAATAATACACAGCACCTAGCTAAGATTGTCAATTAATAGATTCCCAATTGCAATAATCTATCTCCTAATTGGGTTTTATCACTGGATATGGTTACAGAGATTAATGAACAGCCAATATCTTCCAAAATGTTCAGTCACTCCTGACTCAGGCTAAATTTGAGATCTCATTTCAATGGCAAGATCCTTTCCAGCCTCATGCTAACCTCCTGTGCCATCCACATCCCAGCCCCACATATAGTATAAATACAGTGCACACAACTGAAAGAAAAATAATTTCAGCAACACACCACTGAAGAAATGGTTTAAGAGACTTTGAAGCTGCTTAAATGGATAAATCTTCAATATTTGGGGGTTTTCTTCATGGGTACATTTGGAACAGTCAAACTCTGAGTGCCTTAGCACATGTCAATACAATTTCAAGGATATTATATCTGGATTGTATCTAAAAGTTCATCTTTCAACTATTTAGATTTATGCTCAGATTACAGAATATACAGTAGGATTAAGATGATGTCTGGCCTATCTAAATTTAGTAAATACATATGGAAGTAGGAAAAAGTCTTTTTCAGTAGGATTAAGTGAAAGTTCACTGTACTACATGAAGTATTTGCTATCAATGACTCAGTTTTCTGGACTAGCCTTGAAAAGTGTTCATCTCTACTGCAAATTCTAGAGTCCCACCTCTTGTATTTAAGAACCAAAAAGTGGTTGTGTCGGTTTTCATGTGACAACAGATTCCTAATATGATGATACTTGAGAAGACCCTCTGCTCAACCAGACCTTTGATTTGAGATCTCATGCAAAAACAGGTCAAAGAGGAGAAATATAAGAGTCTGCAAGTAGTTCAATATACTGGAGCTATCTTACAAAAACAAAAGATCAGCTTTTGGGATTTCCATCCCACTACATTCTCATATACCATATGCATATAAATATCATAATGAATAAGAATATAGTGGCTAAGAATACTGACATAATCCAGGAAGTTATCAGTTATACCAGTAAAACCAAAGTTGTTTTGAATGACTTCTAAATCTATTTTGTAAAGTTTGATCAGCTCCTTTTTTTCCTAACACTGCACCTGACTCCAAAAAGAACTTTCTTCCTTTGCCAATCACAATCCTAGAGTATGATTTTCTTTAGAGTCCAACTTTGATTTTTTATCTTTAAGGAACTCTTTAATAATATGACATCATATCTTGAGTACTACGGCATTCTTGTCACTGTATGGGTTCTCACATCAAAGTTGTCTTTAAACCATAGAATATTCTTGATTTTAATTACAATTTCATCCCAAAATTTTATTCAGTTACAAGTTTAAATCATAAAGAACAAGATTTCAGATGGCCCATGGGACACAGGAAGGAGAGGAATCATCCACAATTCTACCCTACCATAACACAGTTCCCTGAGCAAAAGAACTTTCTGTACATAGCACAGAAACACCAGTTATCTCAGATACAGCCTTCAGAGAAGAATGAAGACCATGGCCCTTCCTCTCCCTGCTCCCCTGGAAAATGATTTAGGGCTATCATGGCAAAAAAAAAAAAGAAAAAAAGTATTTGGAATATCTTTGGAGTTGCTGTTTCTATATGAACACCTCCCAGATGTAGTAGAAGTTCTGGTTAAGTCATCTTAAATTGCTTCGACAGGTGGAGTCAGTGCTGTAGATGATATGTTCTTCAGTAAAAGTTTCCAACTATCATGTTGCATGAAAAAAATAGCTACTATTATAACAGGTCTTTTTTTTCTTTTTTTTTAATCCCAGCAAGACCATGATTGCAGTTTATAAAGTACCCTGTCCATGGAAAACTAATTTAGTTACATTAATGAAAAGGAAGCAAAATGTGATTGAGAATGTAATACAGAATTATAGTTCATTAATTCTTCAAGTATGCAATTTTCCAGATTCCTGATCCCCCATTGATTTCTGCACACCCCCATAGGTCCTGCTAAATGCCAGCAAAAAGAAATTCAATCATGTTGGTATTTCATGTGTGGCAGTGGCGGTGCTCCAAAATTAGATAGAAATGTTATCAAACAGAATTTTCCACTGACTGCTTCACCATGTGGTCCTGCTAACAATTCTTTGTTGTCAAAAATTGATCAATTACAGATCACACCAATAACTGAAACTATGCCTCCCATTGCACACCCAGTATCATCAAAGGAAGTGGTATTTGTAGCAATTGCAATTTAGAGCATCTAATTGGCCATGATGAACTAGGTGCATCCATGAATACTGTAAAACAAAAATAATATATTTTTCAGCTCTACTGTGTGACACTGACCTTGTCAATCCTCATTAGAAAGACTAATTAAGAGGAACCGGGCCTCTATTTGTAGTTGTTGACAAAGAGGTGATTTTGCTTTCACTGTGTTCATCATTCTCAGTACAGCACCTCATGTTAACACATGCTTCTGTTTCCTCATTAGCCCTGTCTTGAAAAAGAAAAGCACTTCTGCAAGATAGCAAGAACTCTTACACCTTGAAATACATTGACATACCTGTTTTAGATACCTACTAGCATCTGAAAGTTACATCGTTCCATCTGCACATGAGAAGAAGGACTAACACACTAGTGGCTAGCTGCTAAAGATGGATAAGGGTAGCTGAATTCTAAACAAAAAGGAACTAATTTGAAAAGAGAAGAGCTAGCTTTGCCAAATGCTACCTCTTTTCCAGTGGGTGTGAAGGAAGCCTTCACTTGCACAGTGTATTGACAAATATCTTGGGTTTCCTCTAGTGAGGAGTCAAGTCAGTCATAACCATGAGTTAGGATGTTTCCACATATGAAAGACTGAGGCAACCACTATATTCTCAGCCTTGTGAAAGGTTGTTTCAGATCAGCTCTATTAAGAATTATAGTAAATTTCCAAGCATTCAGTTCAGAGGCAATTTATGGAAAACAAAAAAAGAACCCTCAAAGCAACTCAAATACAGTTTGAGGAACTAGGAATTGGTTTTGACACCCTGATTTGAGCTTGGTGTCCTGCTATAGTCCTCTACTCTTTGGTCAGGGTATTGCACATTGTATATGTGTGCTAAAGTTTAAAACATTCTTACCTTCTTTTTCTTACCAGTGACTTTTTACCAGGGCTCTTAGTCCATAGCAACACTAATTTGCATTACTACTCCTGAACTGTCAAATCGAGTAGAGATTGTACAAAACTGCTCAAGCACAAAAAAAGGAAAAAATCCCCACACATCATTCTTTCATGCTACAGCTGACAACTCATCAAGAAAACAAGAAATATCCTCAATATAAATATGAAAAACCTGTAGAAGCAGCTTAAAACTAAATCACTATTCCTTTGCTTGGGCTATAAACATATCATTGGCATGATATGTGCAGAGACTGCAGACATCCTCATGTTGAGAGCAAAAGGAAGAGCTCCATAGGGATACAGGACAATGATTGGTAGTGTTATAGATTTTAATTCAACTAATAGTTGAATGGCTCATAATTCATGAGAGAGCTTACAGTGAGTGATGAAGGTCATCCCTATCTCCCTTGTATAACAGAAGAAAATTCTATTATAATGCTGCCCAGCTGCATTATTCACATTCTATTTATAGCTCACTGTATTTTAAGAATGTAGCTGAAACTTTAGTTTTCATGTTTAATAAAGGACTTTTTTCCCCATAGCAAATAATAGCTAAATAGTGGATGCATTTTGATGTTTTTTACAAATAACAAGAAAATCCTGTCTCCTTAGAGCTCTTTTGTAGTATTCTTTCTTCCCTGGTTTCTTTCTCCCTTTTTTTTTTCTTAAGCTGCTACATATAGGATTGTAGTTTTGCAACAAGCTAAAGAAAGATATAAAGAGATAAAGATAAGTACCCGTACGTGACTCTTAAGCAAAGAAAAAATATTTTGTGATTTAAAACTGATGACACTGCGGGAGGAAAGAAATTACATGTACCCAAGAAATTGTGTCAGGCTAGGGAAATAGAGAAAAAGACACAGAAAGATGAAGCAGCAAGGCATCTTAGCTATAAAACTGAAAGGATGAGGTAAGTAGGGTTCATGCCTAAACCCAGAATGCACTTTAAATTCAATATGGGAATTTTTTGTTTAAATTCTTTCAAAGATTTTCTTTGCGAATAATTATACATAAAAATATAAAGCAAAGTAAACATTCCAAGCTTCTAAAGTCACCAGTATCTCGCTGCTATTTTTGAGCTTATTTTTAATATCTGAGAAAAATTCAGGTGAGAACAGGGAGAATGACCTCCCTTTCAAACACTGCAGCCAAGTAAAAAGCATCTGATCTGCAGAACCCTGGCTTTCCTCTTGGATTGCTGCAGATCTCATTTGTTTACTCTCACAGACAAGTTTTAAACCATTTTTCCCTATATAACGAGATAGCCACTTTTGAATATGTCCCCCTTGAAGGGCAAAGGGTTTTTTCAGGTTTTACGAATTCACTGTACTTCCCACTGACAGACAATATTCTATAAACCCCACCATGTTTTCTTTCAGCTACTGAAATATTTAACAGAGGGACAAGGGAAGAAGAAACGAAATGACCTACATCTTACCTGTCTTCTACTGTCTTCTTACACAAATTCTGTCACTCAATTTTCCTTGTGTGACTTGATTCCAAATCTGTAAAATGGGGAGAAAGTGCTTCTACCATCTATCCCTTGCCCTTTCTCTCCCACTGGTTTTATTTGGTAGCACAAATAAGTCATAGAAGTCACAAGGAGACTTGCTGATAGTAATTGTCTGTATTGGGGCTGATGTTATTTAATTCCTTCATTAATGACAGGGATGAAGGGATTGAGTGCACTCTCAGCAAGTTTGCAGATGACACTGAGCTGAGTGATGCAGCTGACACATCTGAAGCACAGGATGCCATCCAGAAGGGACCTGGACAGGCTTGAGCAGTGGGAATGTCATGTGGTTTAACAAGGCCAAGGTGCTGCACCTGGATGAGGGCAAAGCCTGGTATCAACACAGGCTGGGGATGAACAGGCTGCGCCCTGCTGAGAAGGACTCGGGAGTGCTGGTTCAGGAGAGGCTGGACATGACCCAGAAAGCCAAAGCTGGACATGGACCAGAAAACCAAACACATCCTGGGCTGCATCAATAGAGACATGATTAGACAGTCAAGGGAGGTGATTCTGCCCCTACTCTGCCCCTCTACTCTGCTCTGGAGAGACCTCACCTACAGTGCTGTATTCAGCTCTGGAGTCCCAGCACAGAGAGGACATTGACCTGCTGGGGTGAGTCCAGAGGAGATCCAACAAGATGATTGGGGGATGAAGCACCTCTCCTATGAGGAAAGGCTGAGAGAATTGGAAATGTTCAGCCAGAAAAAAAGAAGACTTCAGGCTAACTTAATTGTGGTGTTCCTGTACCTGAAGGAAACTTACAGGAAAGATTGGACAAGAGTATTTACAAAGGGCATGTAGTGACAGGACAAAGGGGAATGGCTTGAAAACTGAGAGTAGATCTAAATCAGGTGACAGGAAGAAGTTATTGCAATGAGGGTGGTGGGGCTCTGGAAGAGGCTGCCCAGAGAAGTTGTGGATGCCTGTTCCTAGAGGTGTTCAAGGGCAGGCTCGACAGAGCTCTGAGCAACCTGGTATAGTGAAAAGTGTCCCTGCCAATAGCAGGGGGGCTGGAACTAGATGGTCTTAAAGGTCCTTTCTAATCTAAACCATTCTTATGTTTTTGTGATACTGTGATCTTGTATTATTTGTTTCGGACAGACCTCACAATGTGTTTTTTGTTGAACTGTAATAGCCCCCATACAGTTCTGCTGCCCTGTAAGGATGTTTGACTTTTATGCATACTTAAAATACTAGTTTGACATAGCACCAGCATCATTCATTAACTCCATATTATTATACGTTTTCAAGTAAAATACTTGGAGAAAGGGAAGAGCAGGAAGTTGTTTTGTACACAAACATGATGAATTTCAGAATCTCACAAACAGCTTATCTATACCATTCATGTCAAGTTTGCAACCCATCCACTGGCTGCATATGTCTATTCTTCTGTAACCTTAATTAACACTTGGAACATTGTTAACATAGAGCATTCCTTGCAGGAAAGGCACATACTCCAGGGGTTGGCTGAATACAGCTTCTGAGATTGCCAATCATGTTTTCTTTTTGTGTTTTGAACTTCCTCTTAACAGTAAATATAAAGACTTGGCTTTTATTGGAATATAGCTGAAGTTTGCTGAAATTATTAATTATAATAACAATTGAAATGGCAATAATTAATGACTTGCTAGATTTTTATCAGAACTGAGGAATACGCAGTATTATTTCTCTTTTCAGCAACAGTCCTTTCTGAATCCAAACTTGGACTGGAAACATCACAGACTCAGGTTTCTATACTTAGTGCTGAATAAATACCTTCAAATCTATTCATTTTTTCCCATGAGGGAAAAAAACCTCATGGAGAAGGGTTTCAGCAGAAACTCTGCGCTGTAGTTTCTGGTACTCTCTGTAAAGGATCTTCCAAATTCTTTTGAGCTGAAGAATAAACTTTAACCACTTTACGCCCTTCATACTAACAAATGGAGAATGTTCAGGCAAGACAAAGGGAACACAGTAGCTATGTTGGGTTTGCATGGCCAGGTTTTGTAAGGTAGGGAGGCTACAACAGTGGCTGCTGTGAGAAGCTGCCAGAAGCTCCCCTCATGTCCAAGAGAGCCAATGCCAGCCACCTCCAAGACTGACCTGCCACTGGCCAAGCCCAAGCTAGGACAGTATACTTAAGAAGGGGAAAAAGTCACAGTACAGTTAACTACTGTATAGCTTATCAACACTACAGAAGCTGCAAAGATGATGGCTCCTAACCTCATGATTTATGTAAGGCTTATCAAGAGGAGTACAGGGAAAAAAACACAGGAACCAAAGGCACTCTCTGCTCTAGAGCAGTCTAATGAGATTTTTCAGAAACTTTCTAGGAATATCAGATTTGACAGTACAAATTAGGCCTGTCTGCCTGGAACAGTCACGCTCTGTGAGTGAGGCTATTTCTCCCTATTTATTTCCAAACAGGAACAGATACAGATATTGTGCCCTATGCAGTACATCAGAAAATTACATGAACCAGAAGAAAGTAAGCTGTGCGGAAGTATAAATTCCTAGAATCACTGTTCTGAGAAACGATTTCTTTGAAACTGAGGCAAGTAAAAAAAAGTATATATATAATTTTCAAGTCCTGAAAGGACTCAATGGCACCACCAAGGTATTGGATTAGATAGGTCATGGGAGCACAGTTCAGTATTTGAGTCATTGCTCTTATGCACATGCAGTGCCTAAGTAGCTACTACATACAGTAGATCAGAAGGTAAAATTTAATAATTTTCACCCTGGGCAACATGAATATTATAGTAAATTGACTGTGCAAATTACTGTTCTGATTTTAGCCTACTCCTTACAAGTTCTTGCTTAAATTTCAAAAGTCACTTATATTTTTGAAAGCATTAAAATGTTTTGCAACCACAAGGAAAGCAGTAATGTTATCAAACAGATGACTGATACATTGGTATGGCTTTGTAAGGAAATACCTCATACAGTCACATCCTACTAACCTCTAGTCACCAAAAATATTCTACCTGAGGATGCTTGTTTCACATTGTATAACTGTAGCTCTGTGATAGGACTGCAGAACACAAATTATATATTCAAAATTCATTATTAGGATTCTGTATCAACTTACTGGAGATTTATCATAGTGACGTAATAGTCTAAGTTAGAACTAGTCACTATGCTTAAAGAAGACACAGAAGTTGATTTTATAGGATTCTTCCCATAAGTTTGTTCATGATTCTGCTATCTGCCTTTCCTACGGGCAACACTAAAAGCACTAATTATATGTATTAGCTCAATAAACCAAGGCTAGCTCAAACACTGTTCTAGCTTCTGAAATAAGTAGCTGACATGCAACATGGCCATCTTTGAGAAGGGCAAGACTGTAATGCAGGCTACTCATTACTCAGCCTGTGCAAGCTGAGCAGTGACTTTATGTTGCAGAGATGCAAGCTATAAAGGATGTTTCAACACCCTCAGCAAAAACATTATTTTTATCAGCTGGGTCCTGTCTCTTTCTGCTGAAATGGAAACAAGAGAAGATATTAATTAAATGCAGGTGTAATTCAGAAGTGTTTTCATTTCAGAGATTCAGCTCCCAAAGATAAAAAGCACAGTTAGATATTTACAGTTAAAGTTAAGCCTGTTTAAACATGATACTCAGAACCCTGTGTTTTCATCTACATTTAAGCTACAGCTGGAAAGGCAAAACCTCTGAACCCAACAAGCCACATATCCAAATTTCATCAGGGCAGAAACTAGGACTTGCCAAGGAAACGGAGAGCACTTGGAAGTACTCAAAGAATAAAAATGGCAGTGATTCCCCAGGTGATGGCAACAAAGTCCAGCAATGAGCTGGACATGCAGTTCCAGCATCTCTCCTTGCTCACCTCTCCCACAGCCAGGGCTCTGGGTTACACAGACCTGAACACCAAAGCCTCAGTGCTGCTGCAGGGCAATGGCAGCAGGCAGCTCAGCACCCAAGCTGGATCTCAACTACTTGCAAGGCACAATTGAGTTTCTTTGGGCTCTGTCATGGGCACCTTTTTTTTCCCCCTGCAGCAAAGAAAAAGTTTATAATAGCCCACAAACTTTGAAAATTACTGTTGTTGAAATGCCAGACTTCAGTGACTCCAAAGGCCCAACTTTCAGAACATAATGGATTCCTATGGCACACTGGCATCTATTAAAACGTTTTATGGTGCAAATTGTGGTTAAGAACTATTTGTTTGCACAAGTTTTTTCCAGACTCTATAGAGTAGCTCGACTTTCTCTTATTTCCATGAATTGAAATCAGATTCCTAATGTAAATAAAACATTCCCTGACAAAAGTATCCTCTAAGTTTCAAACTTAGGAGCCCAAAACCAGGAGCCTGAATACTCAAGACACCAAATTCCTAACAAGTCAAGTGCACTATGAAAACGAATGAAATAGGGGAAGTGTCCCTTCTTCATATAACTCTTGATTTGGACAGTCCATGGCTGTGCTGTCTTTATGCTTATTTCACTTCTCTTGCTCCCTTCTTTTGTTTGTCCTTCACTAAATCCCCCAGAAATCCCTTAAGGATTTCAGAGAATGAAAATATTAATCCTAATATGCTTTCTGCTCAAATAATTTGTTGTAATATTCATCTACCCCAGGACACAGCTGGCTTCCCCTGCTACACTATGAATGTCACACCTCTTAGTCTAGCTTTGTGCAGGACCTTGCATACTTGTCCCACAAATTTGAGCCTTTTGGCATTATTGTTATAAATCCCAATCGGCTATCAGTAATTTAAAGCTGAGCAAATGGCAGATATCTGAGTGCTCAGAAAGTTTTCACTGTGACATTCTCACATCTTACAGATACTGTAGCCAAAAATTCTTAAGAATTCTGCCAAAAGTAATTTTGATTCTTAAAGGCTTGGTTCAAATTCTATAGGCTTCAAATGCCATTTGTGTCACAGCTTTACCTTCAGAGCCTACCTGGTCACAAGATGATTGTGGTTGTTTTAACTGAACACAAGAGATCAAGACCTTAAATGGCAGCAGTTCTCTTGTCATGCCAGAAGTATTAAAACACTTCATTTTTGCAAACTCAGCCAAGTTAACAAGCTCTCTGGTTACTTCGACAAAGTCTTCTTTTCCAATACCAATAAAATATTTTTCCTAACAACTGGGAAATCATAGTTAGAAGATTTTCACATGCTTTCTTTGAAATAGGAATAACAATAGCCTTTAATAACCTGAGGTCTGTTATTATTAGGGTCACTGCATATGAGCAAATTAATTTGGATTTGCTGAGAAGAGTAATAGTCATGCATGTTAATTATTTAGCTTATATACAGAAAGTAGCACACAACTGACAAGATCTGATCTATAACAATTATTTATGAAAATCATCTGTCTGAGTCATACTTCAGTACTTTGAACTATAAATGTCGCAAGACATTGTTTTAGCAATATTTCTTGAGGTCGAAGTTTTCCATACATGGAAAAGAAGAGGGAAAAAAATGCAGAGATCCAAATAATATCTTTTCCTTGACTTTGGCTATTTCTGATAAGAGCTCAGGTAAAATAGGGTCATCTTACCCTCATCCACCATAAACTATTTTTTTCCATAAATTTAGTTACACCTTTAATTAAGCCAAATGTTAGTAATAATGTATTAATTAATGTAGAATCTGTAAGCTAAAATTTTTCTCAATTGTTGCTTTCAAAGGTAGCAGCTTTGTCTGCCAGTTTATTTTCAGAAGCTTGAACACGGATTGCTTAGTAACAGGTGGACATGATTCTTGCAATAACTAAGAAAAATTAATTAGCAGGAAATTCAAATAGCAGAAAATAACCCAAAAACTTGCAGCCGCCTGTTAACAAAAACTACATCAAAACACTACTAGTAGCAAAACTCTGCTTTTTTATCTCATGCATAATTAAAAGCTGTCCATAGGAATACTCAAAGCACAAAACAAGTGTGGAAACTAAAAAAAGAGAAGCTGACAAGCAGCAAAAATGCAATAATCTTGTATACATACACTAGCAGATATGCATACCTAGTAGGAGAAAACCCCACCCTTAAAGCTTTGTCACCAAATTAGAGTTGCAGTAACATCAAGCAAATCTAGCAAAGCCATCCTGTTCTGAGTTCTAAAATATAACACACTTCAAATACAATTTAAGACAGCACTTAAAAATGCCAATTGAAGAATTAATAACTTTGCAATTAAAGAAGGTAGTATTAAGTCAGGTACTTTGAAAAAGTTTACCAGGCACAAGTACTTTTAGATTTGCTTGGCAGTCTCATCTCTACACTGCAGAAAGCTGCCCTTTAAAGGCACACTGCTGGTGTGCCTTCTAAGACTTAAAAGACTTTTAATATACAAACCCCACCTCCCTAAGCCAATGAATGCATCCCCAACATTAATAATGCCTCAATCCATATTCTTTGGGAGGAGTATAGAATTTCTTCCACTCATTTTTGTGACTTGATGACTTTTAGTCTAATTTTTATGGCTAAATACCAATTTTTCAAAAAGGTGGTATAGGCTGATACATCTGCATGTGATTCTTCCATCTGCTGCCTCATTCCACTGGTACATTTTCACATGGCACAGGTCACGATTAATCTAAAAAGCTCCCAACAGATCATTCAAAGGTGGTGTAACAGCTCCGTGCTCTGTTAACTGCAGGACAGTCGACAGTGAATACAGCACACTGAAATATCTGACCAGGTGTAACAGCTGATTCTCCTTCTTATGCTTCCAACAGAAATGAGACTCCTACTGACACCCCAGAAGCACCATTTTGGAAGCAAAAAAATTTACTAAACCATTCTTACTTACACAGGACTTCTTGGCTGCAAAGGCAGGACCTAAGGATGGACAGAATCATCCCTCTCAGGCTTTGGGAGAAATATAGATAATGACTGAGTATGTGAGGATGGGTTTTGGAAAGGAAATTCTAAACAGTGAGGTGCTCAATGCCTTCTTCACTTTGGTATTCACAGGTAAGATTTACCTTCAAGTGTCTCACGTCACCAAGACCAGTGGAAAATTCTGTCTGAAACAAAAATCTACCCATGGTGGAGAAGGATCAATATCTAAATAAACTGGAAAAAAACACAGGTCAATTAAACCTGACTGGATGCACCCAGGAATGCTAAGGAAGCTGGATCATGTCACACTTGAGGCCAATCTCAATCGTCTTTGAAAGGTTATGGTGACTGAAAGAAGCTCCTCAGAAATGGAAGAAAGCAAATGTCCTTCCTATCTTTGAAAAAGGCAAGGATCGAGGGAACTACAGATTAGTCAGTCTCACCTCCACCCCTAGGAAGATGATTAATCTAAATAGATTAAGGACAAGAAAGTAATTTAGAACAGTCAACGCTGATTTATGAAGAGGAAATCATGCCTGACCAACCTGATAGCCTTCTCAAGTAAGATGACTAGGTGTGGTGAACAGGAGAAGAGCAGTATATGCTGGTTATCTTACTAAGATTTTGATACATAACATCCTGAGATAAGCTAAAAAGTGCAAGCTAGATAAATGGACAGTAAGATAGACTGAAAACCTGCTGAGTGCCCAGCGTCAGAGAGCTCTGATCAGCTGTACAACATCCATTTGGAGACTAGTCACCAACATACAGCTGCTGGGTCAGGACTGCCTAATATCTGGACAATAAGGCAGAGAGAAGCCCCAGAATGTTTTCAGATGATACAGAATTTGGAGATGTTGCTACACCAGATTCAGAAGGACCTCAACAGGCTGGAGAAACTGACCACTGTGAGTATCTTCAAGTTCAGAAGGAAATGCAAAGTCCAACAACTATTAAGAAACAATCTCAGGCACCAGAAGGGCAGTGGAAAAGCTACTTGAGAAAAAACAGCCTGGAGGTGCTAGTGGACATAAGCTGAACATGAGGCACCATTGTGCACTTGTAGCAAAGGTGTCCAATAGCCTCCAGAGTTGCATTAGGAAGAGTACTGCCAGCAGGTCATGGGACATGATTGTACCCCCCTATCTCGTGCTGCTAGGATCCTCTCTGGAATGCTGGATTTTGCACAGTATTTCCTAGTACAGGAGAGACATGGAGCAAATCCAGTGCAGTGCAGTGAAGATGATTAATGGAGCAGAGCATCTGTCATACCAGGAGAGGTCAACAGAGCTGAGATGTTCAGCCTGGAAATGAAAAGGCTGAGGGGAAACTTATAAACGTGTATAAATACCTAACGGTGTTGAAGGAAGCTAGAAACTCTCAGTCATGTCCAGAAAAGGGACTAGGGGCATGGCAAATTTCATGTGAACATAATGAAAATAATATTTTTTGTACTCTGAGAGTGATTGAACACTGGAATTGGCTGCCCAGAGAAATTGTGGAGTCTCCAACCCTGAAAACACACCAAATCCAACAGGGCACAGTCCTGTATGCCAGCTGTAGAAACCAGCTGTATTTGACCCTGCTCCAAGCAGGGGGATTAGACAAGATGATCTCCAGAGGTCCCTTCCAACTGCATCCTTTCTTTTTATGATTCTGAGAAATGATTTAAACAGAACTCTTAAACCACCGATTACAGAAAGAAATAGTAAGAACTGATGATTGCATTTTCTAGGTTACTGCTGGGGTGTGGATTCAATCTCCTGCTAATTAATTCATAGGTTCAGCAGCAGCTGACAATGTCTACATAACTGTATATTTTAAGTTAAAAATCACAAGATTCTTCAATAAGCAGTTTTTAAATATGTGTAGCATAAACAGAAACAAGTGATGTGCAATTTTAAAACAGATTTGGCACCTTTACAACAATCCTCCTCCTTCTCTGCGTGCGATTGCAATGGAAGGTATCTGCCTAGAGAAGATTGCATCACCTTTGTAGATCTAGAGACTGCTCAAAGGGAAGCTTCCAGCATAACTTATTTGTAGTATGAACGTCTTGAAATATTTCAAGCCTAACGAGAAACAGCTTCAGCAAATTCTGCTACATTCACTACGACTGAATGTGTACTGTTTGAAGCTCCAGTCTTCTTTTATGGCTGTATACAGCACAATTTTTCTGACAGTGCAGTCTCAGAAAAAATCAGCTCTACTGACCAGATAGTTCTTCCACTTGCCACTCACCATATTTCAGACTGTATATGTTTCAAAGCCATGTACAAGTAGATGACAATCCTACTCTGCATATTAGTCTCCATATGAGGTGACTAGACCTGCGCTCCTGTGCTAGCATTATTTCTACAGCAGGGAAAAAAGTATCACGTTCAACAGAAATTAAATAGGAGAGAGGGTCTTCTCCTCAGAAAACTGAGCTATGAAATTGGTTTGGGGCTAGCAAATTGGCTCCACATCATAGCAACATTATCAACACCTATGTTGTATCAGGTCACCACCATACTAATGTACCATATTAAGTACCACCATACTGATGTTAAACATTGGGATCAGGTATTCAGAAAGGTATAAGATGAGCTCCAAGCCTCTGCCTGCTCCCTATATATTTCCTGAAGGGCATGAGGGATGGGAAGTTTGGACAGCAGTTCAGATTCTTTTGAAGGACATTTAGGGCTGAATACAGTTAATCCAACTTAAGTTAGCTTAAGGTACTTGAATTTACTGGACTGGGGACTGAGTGTCCCTGGATTGTCCTATAAAGAAGGGAGCACAGACAGCTCTTCCAGAGTCAATTCTGAAAAGCCAGTAAGATCTCTATTTGATAGTGGCTATTAATATTGACTATAGAAGGAGACTAAAGCAAACATGCTTCTAGTCTACACACTTCAGACAGGAGTATAAAGCTGCAAAAGATAACTATGCACTTTGAAACTATACATTATATTTAGTTGAGAATAGCAGAGTGGTTCAAGGAGCGTATAGACAGCTATCACTAAAACAAATTAACTGTTTTAATACTTGAGCCTTATCTTAGCATATAATTTGTTCCAAGCAATGTTACAATGGAGAGACCTTGGTACCCTGTACTATCGTATTTGCAGCCTGTGAAATAGTGAGCAATACTTGAAAACTTGCTCTTTTAACATTGTTTTAGAAATAGATGAGCAATTAGGATGCTGCTTTTCACACAGCATCCCTCGTGTGCTCTGTGGGAATATCTGCTCAAACACAGAAGAATGAAAACAACCACATTTCTCACCTCTCAAATAGACCAGATAATACAGAATTCAGATTGGTCTGTGTTTTTCATTAAACTGGATATGTTTACAAGTCAGATGAAAGCAATACTTGCTCAAATGACCTCCTTTCTACTGTTTGGAAGATTTATTGAAGGCAATATAGAACAGCAACAATAGTCAATCATAGGTGGCAGAGTGCCCTTTTATTAGGCATGCTGAAGCCAATTAATCTAAGCAAGCTTTCTCCCTTTACCTCCTGGAGGCAAGTATGCTTAGAATGCATTTAAAAATTCTGCAGCAATAAATAAAAATGCTGAAGTTATTCATTTGAACTTTGAAAAATTATTTACAGGCACTTGAGATGCTAAGAATTAACATTCTACATACTCTGCTGGGCAATATAATTTGATTCGATCCAAGACTTAAAAAATAAAGTTCTAAAACAAAGCCTTGTGGTACTGCATCCTCAGGGGTAGCGGGGGAAGATAAAGGAATACTTGTAAAAGGAGGTGAAAGCAGTAGGAACACTGAAACCTGCTCTAACACTGAGTAAAGTAAGCTGAGTTAATCACAAGTCTTCAAATAAGTTTGCAAATGAAGGTGGGTTACTGAACCAGAAATACATATACAGCACAGAAGTAATCATTTACTAAAATTTATTTCCAGATGTCAGATTATCTGTTATTTATATGAGACACCAAAGGCCACTTGAGGTGACAAGCAAGTCCATAATAATCTTATTAATTATGATCCATCAAAACCCAAGATGTCTTAATTCATGTTCTAATTTTTGCAGTCCATGTGCTTCTAATTAGAATTGCTGTAATATATTCTCTTGGGAAGCATATAAGAAAAGTGAGTAATGTTTTAGTGGCACAAACGTAAATTCTCCTTTATTCTTGGATTACTTCAAACACTCTCCCTGGATTATCTTCATTGTAAATTAAGCTATAATCTTACCAGTTTCACAGCTGGGCCCAGTGAAGCCTTGTGGGCAGGCACACACATTGGAAGCAATACAGGCTCCTCCATTCCTACACCCGTCTTTGCAAAATGCTGCAAAATGCAAAATCACAATATATGGGTAAGAGAATCACAATTAGCAATCCCGCAGCTGGACACAGTCTGCCAGTAGGCTGGCACAGAACGCCGTCCATGCAGCATGGAGGGCAGAGATTCCTTCTCCTCAGAACAGAGGTCACAAAGAGATGGTTTATGGCCCCCCTGCCTCACTGCCCAGATGGGCTGACAAGCTACAGAAGGAGATTAAATCATCTGAAGACAACAGCTCCCATATGTGCTCCTTCACATGCACTGGGAAGCAGTGAAAGACAACATCTTCCCTTGGAACAGACTCTTCCTAGTGCAGTGCTGGTCTGTTCTGCTGCCCAAATAAAGGCCTGAATTGGTGTGCCATAACAGGCACAACTGAATATTAAACTATCTGGCTATCTCAGTCCTTTATCATGTAATTTAATAGAAACAATATAAATACTAATTTTGTCTCAAGGGATGTTGAAGAACTTCAAAACTTTTAGCATTTACAGCTTAAAGTCAATCCTTGGGTTTGTTCTTTGGCATGCTGCACTTACATATTTTGGTGTAGTATTCACCAGGAGTGTATGCTTTAAAAAGCCACTTCTGTGGACCCAGAAATGCAACCAGCTCTGATTGAAAACATAGTAACTGTGAGCTGCTCTGACTGCATCTGCAATACGGAATTGGAAATGCTATGGCAAGAAGAAATTAGGCAGATGGATGTTATAACCAACACAAGAGTTGCTTCAGGGCACTGGTCTAGCCCTGCACTTATAACCAGCCAGAGGTGCCAGGCTTTGTTTTGCAGCTGCTCTGTGTAACAGCACCACTGATGAGGTCTTATGGCTCATCTGAGAGAAAACTGTTACAGATTTGAGCTATCCAGTTCTCAGTTTTGAGATAGCAGCCTTGTGGTGTGAGACCATTGTCACTGAGACATCTAAGCTTCCTGATCCAGGAATGCACAGTGCACAGGACTGCAGCTGGCTGCACAGTACATGAGAAGCTGACAAAGGCAGGGGAGCGAGGGGCATATCCAGGTCTCTTTGAAGGACACTGGTATCTAAGCCAGGGCTGCAGAGAAGTGCATTTCTCAGATTTCAATACACAGACTCAGACCCTTCTCCTGCATACTGTCTTCTCCATATTGAGGAGGGAGGACAAGGATATACTTTTCTTTCACAGTGGCACCAGGTGCCCTCTGAATTGTCAGATCTGCAGTCACAGCTCCTACTCAGAAGAGCTGAACACAGTGTTATAGGGTTACTCATCTTCTCTTTATAGTAGTTGACTCACCTCCAGCAGAAGAATTTGGGACTACTACAAAGCACAGCACAAGAGTGTTCCTCTAAAAGAAGATGCTTTGGGTTTAAACCTCATCAGGATAAGACTTTCTTCTTATTCCCCAGATAGCTCAGCACAAAAGGACATATTTGCTGACATGTCTCCCTCTACTCATGTGTTTGACTGGAAGTGAATCGGGCTGCTATGTTTTACAAAGAGATTGTCTTTGAAATGTATACAAAAATTATACTGTTAAGCAGGTGACAGAACAACTACTGCTAAGACCTTAATCAGACTTAGCAATTATAGAAATTCTAGGTTACTTAGATTTGGCAATAGACAGCAGCAGAAGGCATCTATGTAACATTACCAATGTTAACTCTGGACCCTTAGATTCTGACATCTAAGAGATCAAGAGCACCAAGGCACAACCTCAAGGAACACTGGGTATGATATTGCCGCACTTCTCACGACTGAGCTCATTCTCCTACAGGTACTCTACTTTTATTTTCAAGCATTCTCTATATCCTCAGAGCTTGAGAACTTCTAAGGATTTGGGCCCCACTACCAAGTATAAGTTCTTCTAATGTGAAATGCAACAGGAATAAAAGCAGCATTGTACCTCTGGGAATGCATAATTTTAAAACTAGAAATTTAAGTTCTAATGTTTAGCAGTGAATCAGAATGTTAGAAAACATTACACCACCTCACTTGTATGCCCATGTCTACTGTTTTTCTCACGATAACAAGACATACTAAAAAATTTTTAGTTCATCCAAGTAAAATAGCAAGTCATTGATCATGGACCATGTAAATCAGACAGTGTAACTATAACTGTAGGCTTCCTTGAATGGTGTACCATATATAGAAACTGCTGACACAAAAAATGAAACATAACTACTTCAAATTTTAGAGCCTATTTTCTATGTATGCATCATCTTCAAATTACTGCAAACTGTCAAATGCAAAGTCAGTGTAAAGATCATACAGGTGAAAGACCCAAATATCTAGCCTGGTATTTTTTCTGTCTTGTTCAAGGCAAACGACCATAATTGCATCAACTATGACAGAGCATCTCATTCAGGTTTCCAGCAGCTTACCTTTGCAGATGGTACCATTTCCTGTGTAACCCGGCTTGCAGACACAGTTGTGCCCACCCACAGTGTTGAAACAGAGCGCATTTTCGTCACACTTGTGCTGGTTTGTCACACATTCGTCATGCTCTGAAAAGGAAAGCAAGAATGGCATGGTCCTGAATTTCTAAAACCACAATGAAACAGGAGCTTTGTATAGGTTTCCAGATAAAAACAGAGAAACTCAGTAGTATTCACTGGCAATAGGGATAGCTATGTGAACATGTAACCACGGGATAGCCAGGGTATCTATTTTTATAATATGTGATACCTGCACGGCAGCATAATTCCACTTTTATTAACAGGGAGCCACCATCATTTCACTTTCTATGTGGGCTACAGTATTCTCATAAACATTTACCAAAGCGCTGGCTAGCACACTGAAAATCCATATGCTCATTCCACTGCATAATTTATTCATGCAGGTTTCTCTTATGCAGGATTCTTAGGGTTTCCTTCAGAAAGCTGACTAATGGTGCAAGACACACGCTCCAAACTGCAAATGGCATTATCAGCAGAAGGCAGGTCTTCCAAGTGCAGCCCGTGTTTTCTCTCCCTTCATCCCATACAAAGCACTTTATATGAAATAAATAACCTGAAAACAGAGGTCTGCCTGCTTTTCAAGGGACTTCTAGCATGGCATGTCCTAGCACCAGAGTGTGATGGATGAGACTCCTCAGTCTGGTGACTGGGACATACTAAGAAAAATCCATTTTGGAAATAAATTAAGAATGTGATTTTGTGTTGATTTGCAGTGCACTACTTCATGTGAAAAAAAAAAAAAAAAAAAAAAAAAAAGCATTGCTTAAGTATTTAAGTTACAGAACATTTTTAATTTGTGATTTTAAAGAAATGGTAAATGGAATCTTAAAATAAGATGCCCTAAAGTGTCATTTCAAAATGATACATGAAAAGCTCTATTATTTTCAAATGCAGTATCTTAGTCTGAAGGCATCAAAAAAAAATGCTTCCATTTTCTGGAAATAGTCCTTGCATTTTTGTTAAATCAACAGTATTCATCTATCCACATATAATTTCAGAACCCTGAAATGTAAATTTCAGGAAAACCAGCTGTTTGAGGAACATAAAGACATCTAATTTTAATCAGCACATATGGACTAACCTGTATGTGAAGTTTGCATAGCTATCATTCTGCCCAGGTTTTAGTGGATTTTATTAGTGCAGCTCAGACCAGTTCTGGCTACTTAGCACAAGTCTTAAATCTGGAATTAGATGCTCTTTCTTCCCTCATTTTGAGGGGGAAGACTGCTCTGATTCTTCCTCTTTATAAATAATGACTGCACATATCCCACTGAGTTGTCAAGAAAATTAATTTCTTAACATTTGCAAATCACTATGGAAATTTTCAACTTGCTACTTCAATAGTGGCCATAAACTGCAGGAGTATAAAACTGGCAGAATGGCACATATCCAATCCATCAGTAGAGGTAAATTTTCTTCTAGTAATGGCAAGGTCCTGTTGTTTAAAAGGGGGAAACATTCACCTCAATGTAACTAATAAATTTTAAATGCAACACAAGTTTAGTTTTATTTTTGTGGGTTTGTTGTTGAATGTTTGTTTGGTTTTTAATAACATTAACCAAACGTCTGTCTTCTAAACAAGGACTTGTGTCTCTTGTATCATCAACCATGCTCTCTTCAACCCTCACTGAATGCAGCATAGGCTGCAGGCCTCTGCCCTCCAGCATGAGATTTAATTACTCTGTTCTCAGCATGAATAAATAAAACTGTTATTGTTCATCAAATGATCCAGCCCCCCTAAAATCCACTTAACAATATTTGACTCTTATGCTGGCTCAAACAGTACTTATGTGAAACCACTCCATAATAGAAAAAGAAAGTAATGGTCATGCAAATTGGGGAAAAAAGTATAATCTATATTGTAACAGTATCCTGGCTTTCTTATTTTATGTTAATATTATGATATTATTTAAAGATGTTTTTATTTAAATATTAATTATTAATTATTTTATCTTTTTTAAATAACACTCAAGAAGAAAATAACTATGGAAATGTGTGAAACGTATCCAGCAGACCAAAATATCCTGCAAAGCCATTATCTTGGTATCTCAGGAGGAAAAGCCCCTACAATAATACATCAGACTGGTAAACTCAGCTTAAATAAGTACATTTGGCAA
Organism: Acridotheres tristis; assembly: GCA_037013685.1. Taxonomy (NCBI): domain Eukaryota; kingdom Metazoa; phylum Chordata; class Aves; order Passeriformes; family Sturnidae; genus Acridotheres; species Acridotheres tristis. The sequence goes on along the minus strand of CM072885.1, from coordinate 30,331,238 downwards.
ATTAAGTATCATGCTCAAAGACGAAGCACAGTCATCCATCTTATGCCTTAGGAATGTAGAAGCGCCCCTGGCACACACTGCAGCTCTTAGCAAGGGAAAAGAGTGTTTTAGAGGGCAGCAGGTGATTGCAGACTGCCACAGCAAGAGGAAGGGCTCTGTGTGTGTGGCTGGAGCAGTTCTGGAAGCCCACTAAGGTTTGCAGGAGCAGAGCCTTGAAGATCATCTGCACAGATGTATGTCTTTCATATAAAGAGAGGATTGCCACATTTGAGTGTGCCTTCCTATCATCTTGCTTTTTTGGGGGTAAGAAAAAACACTTTCAAGATGGATTTTTTTTCTTAAAGCATACAATATAAATAAAATTAACTTTCCATCAGCTAAATAACAGGACTTGGATACAAAGGTTATATGCCTGGTATCATACTCTATGTAAGCTTTGGCATTTCTTATCCTCCTGTAAGAAAGGATGATGCTTCTGTACAAACTGCATTGAAACAGCCATAACTACTTCTTCTTCTGTGGTTATCTGCTCAAACTTTATGTCTATTTTTATTGAAATCACATATTACTGACTCATGAAAAATTCATGGTCTGATAAATGATTCCTGGATTGAAGTTTATATGTCATTTTAAGGAGGAAAATGTTTCAGAGTTAGGAGAAAATCTGTAATTCAAATGAAGGAGATTTTTATATGATTGGAATACAAAAAAAAATCAGGAAAAAAAAGATCAGTGTATTTTACAATCCATCTGAATTTGTTTCTCTATATCATCTGATCTTAGCTTAGTAACCTACTTAAAACCATTTAAACACGGTATTTCTTCATATAGCTTTCTACAGTGACATCTAACAGAGCAGACATCTTACATTTCAGAAGTGGCTCTTTTATGGACTCATTACAGGGTTAAACTACACCTGCAAAAATCCTGCACATAAACCATGTCACTATATCTACTCTTTCAGCACTTGGCACACTATCCACATCAATTTAAAGACCACCAGAAACAGGTTTATCACTAGTGATAACAAGAAAGATTGTTCAGATTTATTAAAACAGAAATACTTATTATTAATAAAAAGGTGGTGTTCTGTTCATAATTCTTCATTAATTCATGCTTATCACTTTGGTTTCTTTTTTAAATCAAACACTTGGAAAGTCACCTTAAAAGAAAAAGGAGAAAATTGCAGAGCTGAGTTGAGCAATCTTAAATACAAAACCAGAAACTGCAGAAGCAGATAGGACCATGTGTTATAAAGAAGCAAAAAAGCAATTTATAACAGAATCGTTAAAAGAGAACCTGAAATATGGTTTTTAAGTTCAAAAACCAGTCTAGAAACATTATTTGCCTAATTTAGAAATGTTAAAATTTTATTTCTCAAGGCCAGTTATTTCAAATATCTTTAGAAATTCTGTGACACATTTAATGAACATCCCATACGTATTTCACTGCACACCATAGTTAAGATAGGAACAGGCCAGGTACAATTGTATTACAGATGCAAAGAAATTAAAATTAATTTTGCAGAGAAATGTTAATGATTTACCAACCTGAACTTGCATAAACACCTTGTACAAAAATCAAATGCACTGCTTTCAATGATGAATTCTAAAGCTTTATTATCTAATATATCTGAAATCCATTTTGCACTGTCCAGGACTCATACTCAACAGTGTTAAAATTCATAACATCTCTGTTCTGGGAATCAAATGAAGCTTTAAACACTCTATTTATATTGACTGAACTATCTCTGGAATGAGATTTTTCTAGACAGAGAAAATACCTTAACTCCAAAATTTGCTATTGCCTCATGGCCATAACAACAGTAGCAGTAAGTGCACATGAATGTCTCATTAAATAGTTCTTATGACACAGACAACTTAAAAAGGCAAAAATTATGTGATGATGCAATTACTTTACTTTTGCATATTTGTGTGTGCAAATTCATTATATATGCACACAAAAATATATATACACATACATATCTATATATAAATAGGCACACAGAGTAAATACGAAGAATTTTATTTTATTCTGATTTATTTTTGAAACACTATTTCAGAATATTCCATATTGCTTGCTTGAGAAAAACTTTACTTCAGAAGCGTACCTAGGGTGAAGTATTGCACCCTACAAAGTGAGACTGGTGGCATAAACTGATCAAGAGACCCACTAGATGCTGTGATGCATCTCAGTGCAATGACAGCTGGGGACCTGTCTTACCATATTTGTTATCTGTGCAGAGATTCTTGCTGAACTTAGTAGAATTTAATACGTTGTCCACAAGGTGTGGCACCTGCATCCTTATTTGCACTATGCAACATCAGCCCCTATCCTTCCTACTGTGTATTTTATGGTTAAAAATAAATGTCTGTATAGCATTTCCTACATGCATACTGCAAGCCTTCCCAATATTTGCCTTGTGTATCCAAATTCTGCAAAGGTCTAAGAAAAAATAAACAATCATAATCCAATCCAATAGCAAATAGGAATGATGACTGAGTTGCATCCCTTACTTAGGGATGAAAAATATTATGCTGGCAGTTTTCCTGAACCATCCATTAACAACACTGGAAAATAAGAGCTGAGATCATCTCTAAAATGCAGAAATGCATAAAAGTTCCCAAAAATATAAATAGAATACATCCCTGCAATTGTAATCCTGTAACATGCTGCAACAAATCAGATTGCTGAGTGAAGAATTTGTGAACCTGAATTAAATTAAAATAATCTAAATAAAGAGAATATATCAGGTATTTTTTTTTCTTTTGATCTCTTTGCATTCAAGAATTGAAATTACTTTGGCCTTCTGTCTCCTTCCCACTGCTTTGGTATAGAACTACAGAACCATGGTGACCAGCTGGCCATCTGATGTGGCAGGGACAAGAGATAAGATTTACTTGAATTATCAATAGCCAACACACTTAAATGCCCAATTTCAGTTTATCTTAACTACAAGAGGTATTTTCCCCCACCTATGGTTCATTTACAAGACAAAAATTAGTAGCAATTATATGTGTAATATGGAAGACTTGTTCCATTAAGATCATTTGAGAAATGACAGATGGTTAATCTCCTTAAGACTTCATATTAACTCATTTAAACTCTAACTGGCAGAGTTAATTTAAACCGCAGTATATGCACACTATTTTTAAAGAGCAAATGCTGTAAATTTATTGAACTATTTCCTGGAAAGTGTCCAAAGAATGGCACTGAAACTGGTAAAGGGACCAGAGAACAACTCTTATGAAGAGTGTCTAAGGGAACTGGGATTGCTTAGCCTGAAGACAAGGCCTGGGAGGACCTGCTCTACAACTACCTGACAGCAGGTTGTACACAGGTGAGGGCTCAGTCTCATCTCCAAAATAGCAGGGATCAGGACAAGAGAAACTGGCCTCAAGTTGTGCTTGGAAGTTTGGATTGGATACTAGAAAGATATTTTTGACTGTAAGGGCTACCAAGCACTGGAATAGGCTGTCCAGTGAAGTGTTTGACTAACCATCCCTGGAGGCATTTAAAAGACATGTATATGTGGCACTTAGGGACATAGTCCAGTGGTGGACTTGGCAGTGTTTGGTTGGAACTGATGATCTTAAAGGCCTTTTCCATCTAAAAGAGTCTATGATTTTATACTTTCCATATATTTATGCTAAAATTTGTGATTGATATCCCCCAATTCATTTTTTCTATAGATATTTCTTCATTTAATTGCAAAATAGAACCTGTGTTTTAATTACTCACAGAGTTACCACCACACAGTTTAGCCTTAGTTAATGCTTGAGTCATTAATCATTAATGACAACCAGTAGATTCAGTTCAAAGCTGGGGGCACCAAAAGCCAGGTCTACAAGAGTTTCTTCCCTGCTAATCCTGTTACTTGACTGATTTTTATCTTCACCTATTCCCATATATCCATGCTGTTCTTGGTCTTCATTTTCTAATGCTTTCTTCAGTGCAGCCATAAACAACGATTTCTGCAGAGCAGCTGCTTGCTCCCTCTTGCAGCAGGATCAGGGAGAGAATCAGAAGGGCAAAAGCCAGAAACTCATGGTTTGAGATAAAAACAGTTTAATAGGGAAAACAAAAGCTGAGCACACACAAGCAAAGAAAAATCAAGGGCTAATTCACTGCTTTGCAATGGCAGGCAGGTGTTCAGCCATCTCCAGGAGAGCAGGGCCCCATCACATGCAATGGTTACTGAGGAATACAAATGCCATCACTCCAAACCTCCATCACACCTTCCTCCTCCTTTCCCCCACTGTACACACGGAGCATGGTGTCACATGGACTGGAATCTCTCTGTGGTCAGTTTGGGTCCAGATTTTGTCTCCTCCCCAGTGTGGCAGTATGAAATGCAGGAAAGGCCTTGGCTCTGTAAAAGCATGCCTGCTTTCTGTTGGCAATTGCTCAGTCCATTGCTGCTCCTCAGCTGTCATTAACTCATCCAGATCTTTTTTCGCTCTTCCAGCTATTAGCTTATTTACTTATTTTGTATTTGGTATTAATATAGTAAAAAAGGGAAAATAAGGCATCTGTAAGGAAACCTTAGGAAGAAAATCCATTTGGGTATACATTTGAAATCCAGTGTTCCTTTTCACATCCATATGGAAAAAAACAAAAAGCTCCAGAACTGCATCCTAGTTATACTACTAGGAAAACAAAGAAGGTAATCTATATTACTGGCAATTACTGATGTAGGATTAAAAGTAACTGAAAAAACAAGCACTCATTCTCTTTGCATCTGCCTGTGAGGCTAGGAGGGTTCTGGAGAAAGCTCCAAGGTGGTGGTAGCTCTGACAAGACCCAAGACAGTTACAGACAGCTAACTTTTGACATAGTTTGTTTCACAAAAGAAGCAAATCACGACACTGTATGTGATGATGAAATCCATCCCTAAAACACCTCAAATTTCCATCATAACTTTTTTTTTTCTTTCTAGGAGAGCCAAAACCCTTAATGTGTGCAGTGCTCTTTATCAATGTAGGTAGCACAAGAAAGATACTGGGACCTAGACTAGAGAAATAATGTATATTTATATGTAAATACAAATTTCAAAATTCATTCTAATTGTAGTTAACACTAGTTTTTAAAAAACACTTACTCTAAGAAGATTTTTCAATTTCATGTTTTATTTCACAACAGACTTTCGTCTAAAGAAAACTATTTTGCACACCAAAGCCTATGACAAGCATATACTTTTCTTCCTATCCTTTGACCTTGAGACTTTTTTCTTTGCGAAAAATCTCTTTTCTTTACTTTTTCGTTGTTTCCATTCTGGATTTTCCTCCTAGACTTATGGAATACATGACTCCTAGTTTTAAGTCCCTTTGAATTCTCCACTAGTAATTTCATATTCTGTAGCTCTAATAATGGATATAATGGTTCTAAACAGGCTATAGTCTCATCAAAGACTCAACTTGAAAAGACTAGCACAACTTAAATGTTGACCAGTCCACATTTTGTGTAGGATTGGCACACGAAGTAGTCTGTACCAAGATCTCTTGGAACACTGGGAAGACAAAGCTATACTAAGTAATTTCAGACAAAAACCAAGTTGATGGATAAAACACATATTTCGAGGCAGGCCTACCCTCATTCCCTCCATCTTCCTCTACAGGTCTTCATCCAATCACTTAGACTTCATCAAATGCATCTAAGATTCATCTTCCCCAAAATGTGTTTTGTAATTTCAAATTTCATACATACATATAGTATATATATGTATTATACATATAATAATACATATTTCTGCAAAATATACTCCTCTCAAGGAGGCTTCTATTGCAATATTAATCAGTGTTACTCCACGTAACATCCTGTGATTTTTTACACTTTTCAACCAGTTAGGCAGAGTAAATATATTGAAGAGTATTTTGCCTGACAGCTAAAGTTTAAAAAGATTTGATTTATCTCCATTTTCCTTCATATCTGCCATTTTCTATATACCCTCTTGAACAGAAAAGTTTAAGGGAAGGATTTTCTAAAGCATTTAGCAGAGTTCCAACTGTTTCCCCTAAAGGAACATCTGTAACTCCACTGATTACAATGGCAGGACTGTAGCATAAATGCAAAATGATTTTGCAAATCCCACCTTAAGAGATTTCAGTCTAGACCTTGACAAGGACCTTGTCACCCACTTCTTTTTTGCCTTAATTCAAACTGATCTCTTAATATCTTTAACCAGGAACATTTTAAAATGAGGTATCTATCTTTTAGAAAGTATTTCACTGTGTACACTTTCTAGACTTTCTCCATAGATTAATCTTTTTTTTTCTCTCTCTTTTCTCTTTTTTTTTAAATCTAGCCAGATGCACTATTTATTCCTAGGTAAATCTTACTTAATTCCAACTTTTAGTGTATAAAAAAACCTCGCAGACACTTATGATAAATTGATGCTTTCAAAATCTTCTATTATGTGATCAAAAGTAATAACGATAGCAAATTTTGCATCTCTAGTGGCGCTCTCTACCTTATTGCTAGTAGACTAACCAGACTGAATCTGCAAATACAATTTCCTCAGCCAACTAAAAAACATTTCTTTTAGTTCTTCTAATTTCAACCCTTTTTATTTCCTGTTTCCTTACTAAAAGGCTCCATGCTGTAGCAAGTCTGCCACTAGCAATAGATACCCGTTGGATATTTGGCCTCCCTCCCACACATATTTCTGTTGCACAAATAAAAGCTGTAAAGTAACCTGACTGCTGTTGAGGCTGGTAACTTGCTGGCTGTTCTCATATTTCATTAGTAACAACTTAGAGACTACCCACATGACCAGAAGACTCTGTAAAAACACTACTGAACACTTTCTCAGCACAAAGTTAACAGAAGGTGGATACGCACAAAGTGATAGAAGAAAGATGTCTCAGCAATCAAGCTAAAGAACAGTAATGTTCTCTCTAGAAACAGCTGGTGCTGCTTCTATTCTTTTTGGAATAGCATTGTGACCAGGGTTTGTCAACACATTTCAGGGGCTCCTAGAAAATCAGTTACAACATTACAGCACTATTACCTAAATCAGCACTTGTCTGGCAAAGAAAATGAGAGGCACCACAGTGGTGGATGAAATGCTACTGTTGCTTCGATCCTGCTCTTGCCTGCAGGAATCTGGAGTAACTTACCTAACCACAAATGTTAGGAAACAAATGGGCTTTTTTTCTTTCTTCTCATGCAGCAGAGATATTCTTAATGCATGAAGTAGTTCCTCATTTCCCTGGCAGGGCTGTGAATCAGACACGCAGGTCACTCACTGTGTATCAAGGACAGCGCTATTTTTGATAAGGCAGGATGCTTGAACTCTCCAGGGAGAGGAGGCCTTCTTTAAGTGATGCTCACCTGATTTTGAAGACAGTTCTCTACTTGAAAATGGGGACAAAGTTATACTTCAGTGATGGTATGGTAGAGCAATATTGCTGCTTTTCCCTTTGGTCAGCCTTGATGCCACCTCCAGTGATGTACCCAATTTTCCCTAGCATACATCCCATGGATAGTTTATAAAAGTGCACCAAAACAGCACAGCAAACATATCCTTTGTGAACACTGCACGTTCCCTGGACAGAAAAGCACTTGGGGAGAATGGTACAGCCAGTCCTCACCACGGTGCAGTATCAGGGAGGAGCTAACACACACACGGCCTTGAAAGCCATGAAGTGCTCCTGGCTGCTGCAGTTCAGATAGAGCCCTTGACACCAGAAGATAACCTGCAAGGCTGTCTGAACTGATTCTAACAAAAATCTGCACAGCACAGTAAAGGAGATGCACTCCCACATTCAATTCCCCCACTGCTGTAATGGTATGAAACTTGACACTGGCTAACTTGTTTCATGGGTAGATTTTCCAGAGCACACCATGTTTTTGTTGCCACAGTTCAACTGCTAGTGTCTATCAAGATTACAAATAATTATTTCTATACTTACATGCAATATGAAATCATTAAGGTTGGAATACATTTAAGGTACTTGTGTGTATTTTATATTGATAAATAAATATTTGCATAAGCATGTCTTAGCAAACCTTACATAACTGAAAAATTCTGCCATCAAATGTGCTGTCTTGTATAAGAACGCCATGAATTGTTCGAACAAGCAGAACCACAGATATGAAGCCCACCGTATTGTTCAGGTCTCAAAAAGTCTAAATATGAATTTAGAATCAATGAAGTTAAAAAGAAAGTAAACTTTGACCAGATATTCCATTTTGCTACTATTACTATCATCCCAGAATGACTTCACCTCTGTAACCCTACTTCTTTCACAAGCCTGCTCTTTGGAAATATTAGGATTTAAGCAGAGATGCTGTGAACAACTCGAGTACTTCAAACTAAGATGACACCCACCCTATGGAAGGTATATTAAGGAAACCCTGCGTATTCAAAGCAGACTGCAATATCTGGTCAGGCTACTGCAAACAACAAACTACATCTACTTCTCAGGCATTAAAATGATGCAGACAGAATATAAGTTCATCCAATTTCACCTTCTGAAGGGTTAGGAACAAGCTAATAAACTTTTCAAGTATTTGCACACTCCAAAATTTTAAAAATACCTGAACAAATTAGAACAGATACTCTTGATGAATCCTCACCTTTCTAGAAACCAATCTTATCTTGAGTAAGACTGGCCATTTATCCCCACTTTGAGCAGCATGAAACCTTTCATTTTTTTTTCTTTAAAAACTCTGTCATTAAAAGACTCTACTACAGGTTTTCAAATCCTAAACATCAAAGTTAACACTGTTTGACAGCTGATGTATTCCAAACTCATCACATTTATTCGTCTGTAACAGGGTAAATGACACAATTACCTGCTGTAATTACTTTTGCTGACAATATATTTTTCCTGGTGATTTGTCTGTGTGACTCAGAGCTGCTTATCTTTGTCAGTCCAGTCCAAACCTCCATTTCCATGTGATTTGGACATTAACTTACAAAGTATTTACAAATAAAGTTCCAATATCTGCCAACACAGATATTTGGAATAGTATAAATTCATCTTTTATTGCATGATTAAGCAGTCTACCACTCTGATATTATTTTGCATTAGAAAATAACTGTTCATGACTAAATTCTGTGCCCCATTCAAATTAAATGCAACTTTATTAGTATATTGGGAGACACATGCAGACACCTGTTTATAATAATAAATAAATTAAATAATATAATATAAATATAATAATATAATATATAGAAGAATATAATAAAGGAATAAAATCTAAATAAATAAGGATAAATAAATAAGGATTTTTTAAATGTTCATTCTGAAAGCAAAACACGAATTTTAAAAAAAGGATAAAACATTTAGATACTTAATTCTAATATCTTTCTTGTGATGATTTTAAAGAACAGCTACAGAAGACAACAGTGACTTTTGATTTTGAGCAGTGTGCATTACGGGCTAATCAAGCTAGCTTACTGAATGTGTTTTCCCCTGGAATACTTTTTAATTTAAAAATATGAAATAGATACAATTCCTTGCACCATTTCTCCCAATAATATATTTTAGAGGATGTGAAAAGACTGCAGCATATAACAATATAAAGAAGATACTGTCTTTTTGAGATGATTTGGAAGCTTGTCGGAATGAAAAAATACTCGCACAAAAACTCCTATGAACCATTTAAGGTAGAGCAGCTTCCTGTTTTATTGCTAAGCTCATTGACAGAGCTCTTGGCTCTTGATAGAAATATTGACATATTCAAAGTTTTTTTGTTACCTTATGAGGTGGGGGGTATGCCAATTTTTGCACAACTGACTACAGGAACAGCAAAGGGCATGGTTTCAAGAAGGTAAATTGATTACCATCCTGAAATAATTTCAATTTTCAGTTTTCTAGTTCAGTCTTGAAGATGCCACAAACTCACTAGCATTTTCTTTAAAAAAAACCCCAAAACCAAGACAGAACAGTTCTGTGAGTTCTATGTATTGATAATGTCCTCAGGAAAAATATCAAGTATCTTTTCTAGACACAGGACTTTCAGAAACATTACTTCACAAAGTGCAACTTCACTAACAGAAGTGAAATTTCACCCAAATCCCTTAGGATTATACTGTACAGCAGCACAACATAGACAGCAATGCTTCCCTTCATATCAATGTGACTTTTAGTCACTGACGATGATTTCACCAGTCTTCCTTGGGGCATTAGCAGGCCACAACCCTTAGAATGGCCAACATTATCTCAGTAGGTAGTATTTGCTCCTTCTTGTTGATCCACTCTTTTTGATTGCTGTAGAGAGGTCTTGACAAAGACTGTTGCCTTTATTAATTTACTGAGCTGGCAAACACTGACAGAGCAAATTCAGGAACTGAAGCTAGTTTTAGAAAAAATTAGAAGGGTAGCAGAAGTGAGACTTTAACTTAAACTATGCATTCGTGCATGACCAACTATAGCCTGGCTGCAGAATCAGCAGCACATTTCAGTGTGAATCAGAAGTTACATGCAAAACTAAAAATATAAGCCCTTCTTTGTGACTACACATAGGAACACAGACACTGGGTGAGTCAGTGAAGTGGATAAATCCAGTATGTTTAGTTTGTGCATTCCAAGGTAGACTTCAGCATAATTCTGTGTGCAAAGAAGGACTAGAAAAGATGCAACTCCTGCTGTGGTCAAGGGGTCTGTACCACAAGAAAGCAGTTTGGTATGGCGAAGTACAAGGTTTTGTAAGTCAATAATCATCAGTCCAAAAGACTGACAAAAGGTAGCAATACTGATAGAGATCTATTGCAGAGACAAACTGTCAAAGAAGATGACATACTAAATTGCAATGACTGACAGTATAAAACAAGAGATAAGGAAAGTATTTCATTATCATAAAGCATATTAATCTCTCATAAACATTTCATGAAAAACAAAGGACACTTCTAAGTTGTTTCAGGAGTCAAGTGATTATAAGACATGCCATGTGGCATGCAGTAGGAATCAAATTGTAAGGAATTAAAGGTTTCCATGCCCACAGATTATCTGAACAGAAATAATTCAGAAATTCCTATGTATCCAAATAGGAATCTTCCATATTAATTCAAAGAAAAAACTTACAACTATAATATTAAAAGGAAAGGCTTCTGAAGCCCTAGACAATATGAAAAAATATTGTCTCCCCTTACCAGTCTTGGAAGTTAGCTTTCTTACCCTCTGTCTTTTCTAAAAACTGTGTTGTCTTAGATTAGAAATGTTTTTCAACAGTAGAATGCCAAAAGACAGATATGATATCCATGTGCTACTAACAGTACCCACTACCCTTAAACCCCAGGTAAACAGTATTATGGCTATAAACATTTTACTGTCAATGTGTAGAAAACCACTGACTTCCATACAGCATGACCACGTAACCTTAAATAACTCCACTCTTCCTTTTTTAAAAACTGTCTTGCTTCATGCAGTAGCTCCAGTCTCTCACTGACCTTGGCTGGAGTCCCTCTGAGAACAGGCAATGCTCTCCCAGCATGAGGCAATCACCAGCTGGCTCAGACATGATAGATGTGAGCCATCCAACTTCCCTCACTTCTGGCTCGCTCAGTGAGACAGCAGCAGATTCCCATCTCCTGAGCCAGAAAGATTCTTGTGACTTCAAACAAACTGTCCTCAAGGCTGCCTGCTGTGTTTCCTGATCTTTACAGTCTATCTGTCACAGCCTGTGATCATCCACAGAAGGACAGGCCAGGGGAGGTCCAGCTGTGAAGGGATGTCATGCTGCAATGAATCAAGGATCTGTTAATCCTATCATGGTGATTGCCTCGAACCTGTTAATAGACAACTGAGCTGAATTCTTGACCTCTGTTGATGAGAATGTGAGCTTAGACTAAGAGATGTACATTGGGGCATCTTGCAAGTTAAATGCCACCTCCTGCATCAACATCAGTAAAATTCTAACATAGAGTCCATGTAATTAACTTAGGAATTAATAATTCATTTAGTGCTGTATGATTTGTCAGATTTTCTATTTTTATAATATATTGTGTTAATTTTTCTATACCCCTACGCTTCTACTTTCCAATCATATTGTACTGACACAGCACATAACTGCACTGTAGAAGCTGGCGAGGGATGCTGCGTGATTGAAAAGCTGTAGAGGGCTTCAGAGCAGTGAGAAACAGGAGGTACACTGGATGTCTGTCATAATGCTGTGATATAAATATCAAGCAATGTTAATGCTTGCAAATATTGTGATTTCAAATTTTTACGTAAAAAAGGGTTTTGCTCTTTTCTGAGTTGCAAGCTGAGTATATTCTCAAATTGATATCTGGAACCCCTTTAATATATTGAAAAATACCTCATTATACAAAGAATGTAAAATATATTCCTTGTAGAACAAAATAATAAATTCTGACGTCTGCTTCCGCAGAAAGAGAAATTTTAAACAGAATACAGAAATTGTAGAAAGGCAAAATAGAGACTGCTTTTGATATAATACCAACCTTTTACCAGCCTTTGCTCCCAAGGTCAATAGTGAATCCATGCTATATAATGCATTGATAGATACATAGATAAGTATATACATGCACATAAACGTATATATCAAATATATATATCTTTGGCAAAATAATGATTTCTGTAAAAGAAATTGAGCATTTAGTACTGAGAAACATGCATTCGCATCTTTGTCAAGGGAATACATTTTCTGTTTAATAAATCATGTTCTACCAAGGACCCTTTAAAAATGCGTTGGATTTTGATCAGCTGAGAAATCCATCCTGCTATAACTGCATAACCAGATGAACAGTTGTCATGAACTAGGTAAGCAACCAAGGAGAAAATGGGACCTAAAAAGTATGCTCTAGGAAAAAAAAAGTTCTCATTCCAAGTCGAAACAGACTCCAAACTAAGTTGCCAAGGATAACCTGATTCAATCCAAATAAAGTATAATTGAGTTCAGTTGTGTAAGATACAGCAGATATATAAAAGTAACTTGTGTTGTTATCTGAGTAATGTGGTCGCATAGCAACAAGCTCAGTCTGAATGATCACTCCTTTATTAGCTTTGTCAATTATCGTACCGCTAGAAAGTGCATATAGGAGAGAATTTGTCCTCAAAGAAAACTGAGAGCTTTGTGTAGGCTGACATACTATAAAGCAGAATGGAAACTGGGCCAAGTAATAGAAATGAGAATCAAATAGGCTTTGAGTTAAAAATGCTCCATGCACACAAGCTGACTTCTACAGTGCCTATTACTAATAGCAACCCTGGCAGTATAGCTGGATACCATCGCCCCTGAGGAGTCTGCATTGCTCTCTGTGATAACGCATGCACTTCTAACATAACTAGGGTGGGGGTGTAACCAAAATTGGAGATGGAGAGACAGATGGTTCATTTGCTTACATCATTACATTCTCGAGTGGTTTGGTGACTAAGACATTTCCTTACTCAAGCCATGGTATGTCACTACAGTGATGTTACAACCTGCCCTGTCAGTATGCTTGTTTATTGCTCTGTCCCTTGCACCATATTGAGCAATTATTCCACTTTTATTTAAGCACCGTCAGTGAACTCAGTTCCTCTATAAACTGTGGAACTTGAGGAAAACTTGAATATTGCTGAATTAATCAAAAATAAGTCAAGAGAAATAAACAGAAAGAAATTAGCTTTTTTATTGTTATCATGTCTCACATTACAGTATTTTCATGTAGCCAAGTTGGGACACTAAAAGCCTATGACTCCTCTGAGGTAACATTCTGGTTTTATAACTTCTTTGCAGCAGTGAAGGGTAAAGGGCATACAGTGGTGCTGAATAAAATTGCATCTTGAGGCCATTTAGTCACTTATTAAAATGTGGTCTCATTTACCAATGTACTAAGCACTATCAGCTCTTATTATCTTCAGGATGACTTGTGGATACACTTGCGTGTCTGAAAAAGCAGACACACTTTTATACTTTAATTAACTGAGAACAAGCATGCAGCTTTAAACAGAAGATGGATGACTTCATTCAGCTCTGGATTACATCAGCCTTAGAGAAGCTTTTGTCCATGGAAACTCAGACAAGTACATAACTCTTAGAAGAAGTTAGTGCTGGTGCTAAAACACAGCACATATGCCTTATATGTAAGCTAAATTTTACTTATCATTTTAAACATATTAAGGTATTCCTCTTCAGTTCTCAGAACTCATTTGTGGGACATGAAATGTTCAGCTGGAAAAAAAACCCTAGCAATACACGACATTGGAAAATACCCACACTTCATAGCTAGCTGACATCTTACCAATAGACACTGGTACAAAACCATTTTCCACCCCATATGAGAACCCAGAAATTAACTTTCCCTGAAGATGTGAACTAGTCTGTCCTCTAGGGAATAAACATGGATTTTACCTTCAGCATTCTCACAAGAAATTCAACAAAACTTTTTCTCAAATATCCCTGTCATGAAACATCATTTCTACTGCACAGTATAGAAAAAAGTACGAGATTTCTCAGATTGCTTATGTCCCAAACAATTGATGGATTTATAAGTCAAAAAATAAACCAATGAAATCTGAACAGAAGCCCAGAGGCAGATGTGCTTTTATGAACTTGAGTTTCTAGATGCCAAGAGGAATCATTTTTCCAAAGTGTGTCAGAGTACTATGTTAATAAAAAACCCCATGTGACAGGGACTGTATTTCCCCTCAAAAATAAATGTAGCTTGCAAGAAACAGAGGATAACAACTGGGCAAAAAGCTAAAGTCCTGATAATCTGGGTATCTGAATTACAAATGGTATGAGCCGTAATTCCAACAAAATTGAAGGTCCTTATAAGTGGCATTTTAAAGTCCTTCCAGATACCAGACTGCTGGTTCTCAAAGTGGAGGCATCTGTGCTTGGGGGATTAGGATGGGCTGCATTTGTACTGCAAAGACAGCGCCTCTGTTTTCCCATCAGCACCCTCAGAAGAGTTATATTATAAACATTAAGCATTAAGGAAGGAAAAGGAGACAAGGCCCAAAGTTTGGCTACACACTGTATGAAAATAAACAGCAAGATATCACACCAAAAGGTATCTTTCTTAAGCAGGGACATCACTAGTGGCATTAGCTGAAATCCAAGCCTATGTGCAGGTTGTTTATAAGTCACAGATAGCTAGAAGAATAGAGCCAAATAGGAGAGCTTAGGAAAGACAGTTTTGAATCCTATGGGCAAAGAAAATGTAGAATAAATCCCAACGATGGAAAACATTAATGGCTGCAAAGGAAAAATGGCAGAAAGGTGGACAAAAGAGTATCAGACGTATGAGAGCTGATTGGGCTAAGCATGGCATTCAGTTCTCTATGCATTATGTCAAGGTGAGTTTTTCTAGACATCCCACAGGATCATTAGAGAGTAAAGAACATAGGTCAGACTTGAAAAACTGATGTCAAAAGCTACTGGCCACCTGTCTGCAGGCCAGTACTTTCCCCTACATTTTCATCTTACTATTGAAACCTCCCAAGTAATATAATAATTATTAATTATATTACTGTTATCATAATCCTTACTTTATGCACATTCATCATTGTTATGCAGCTAAAATGTGTAGTTTTCTCCTTAAATCTTTTCCATATGTCAAATCAATCTCTCTAGACTCTTAATTATTATAATGTTGATCTTGGAATTCCTTCCAATTTGCAACAGATTTGTGATTTAATTTGATTTGCAAAATACACAGAGCTGCCAGTATTCCCAAGAATTAACATTTCAGGTGTCACTCAACTTACTATAACCATGTTTCATGTTAATTTATGTGAAAACTATTATTAGACTTCAGTTTACTGTGAGAGGCTATCGCAGAACAAAAATTAAATTATGCTGAATTCATTGACACCATTTTCAGAAAAATATTGCTAGGAAAATCTCTGAGACTCAGAAAGACACATAGGCTAGGGCAGAGGAAGAGGTAGGTCCAGCTGGATACAGCCAGTTATTGCCTGGTGAATTCAACATATTTCTCATTTCTTTGACTCGGTTTTTCCATATGACCAAGTCAAAAAGACCAAAGCTGTGATCTAGTAGAAACTGTCCCTTCCCATGGCAGAAGGGTCTAAATGGTCTTCAAAGTCCCTTCCAAACCAAACCATTCTATGATTCCATGATTCTAAAGAACTACTTCATCCCTTTTATTTTGATTCTGAAGAAAAAAAACTCTAAATGTACCCAACATAGTGATGAGATGTTGCATAAAAATCCTTTGCCATTTTCTTTAGAAGTCAGAAGAAAAAAAAACCCAGGAGCACAAACGTGATAGTACCAGGCTGTAATGCACAATAACAGCCTCACAGACTTAACATCTCCCCATGGTTTGCCAAATCCTTTGGCTTCTAAGTTACTGTTTTCTAAAAGCAATGGGAAAAAATCAGCATGAATTGGCTAAAGTGGAAATTAAAAGGAAAGACAAAATAATCTGAAATGGATTGACAAAAATGGTTATGAAAAAACATTATTTGGTCTGCAGACACTTAAAACATATATGTGACCATCCAGCTCTACATGTGGCAGTGGTCCCACAAAGCTCAGCTGGACATCGTTGCTAATGTGGCCAGAGGACACTTGAAAGAAGTAGCCCATAATTTGCAACATGCCTGGTGTGTTTTTAATAATTAATCTGTTAAGAATTCACATGTATTTCCTGCCAAAGTACAGCACAATTGTAAAGGCTCACTGGTGTCTGGGTACAAAGTTATAGATTACCCAAAACCAAACCGTAAGCACAAAACACAAACAGAAGAAAAAAAAACCAGAAGTATGTAATACATAATTTCATAAACCCCAGATAATAGCATGTACAAACATTAATTCAAAGATGCTAACTTATATACAAATACTTCATATGTCCTTCTTACAGTCAGTCATTTATCATCTTGCCCAGACCAAGGGCACAGGGAGAACTGAATACACAGTCCTACTCCTGGAGAGCACCCACACCTGCCCCTCCAGTACCATCAAATGTGAAACATGAGACAGCCTCGGGGGAAGAACTCTCTGGAAGGGTAACATCAGCTGCATTACCACCCCACATCATCTCTGACTCCAAACCACAGGAGAGGCAGAGCACACCAGCACTTTCATCAGAGCAACTTCCCCTTTTATGCCAAATGGAAAGCAAAAAATTAAATAAAAGGTGGCCCATGATTTTGCACAGAAACAGAGCCTCAAAAGTTATCTGGGGCTCAGAAAATCTGTGGCTTCTCCAGACCAGGGAATGCACCTTCCTCTGCCTTAATACGGTCTATGGAGGATGCACTAAGTCTCACAGGGTCTTGTACCTTTTGTTCAATTCTTATTGGGTTACTCAGGTGAGTGGTCCCTATGCAGAAAACTAAAGACAATTGCTGAGACTAAACATGATGAACCATTCACTGTGGCTGGTATGAATTCTTCATTGTTAGAGCCAAGTGTGAAAAAGAGCTCTCGTCTCTCATTTCCTACCTCCTCCCATAATAAATTGTGGAGGAAAATCCTCCACTATGCTGTTCAGAGCAATGCTACCAGCTGCAAATTAAAAAAGCAGCCTGAAAGACTGGACGTGACACTGGGTTCTTCCTTGTCTCTGGAAGGAAAACTTTCTTTTTTAAAGCCAAAAAAACAGCCTGTGCATTTCTGTAATCCCATCTAAAGCAAAGATGTGAATGCTATTATTTCAGAAAATAATCAAAGCATTCCGATTTGATCTCAGCTAACAGTGACAGTGCAGCAGCATATGCATGCACAGTTCTGGAAAGCAAAGTGGAAGGGGAAGGAGTTAACATTGTAGGATACCAAAGCACGGTAGCCCAGGGCATATTTTTATGCCTTTAATTTGCAGTTTGTGCATCCATTTGGCGTATGAGTGCAACTTAGAAGTCATCACTCCTTCTCATAGCTATGACTGATTTCTGAACATAAAAATCAATCATGAACAACATATTTCTGTGTAAATATGGTTGTGACTAACTCAATCTAACCCTGAGAATCTTGGTTCCAACATGAATACAAATACAATATCTGATATGGATATCTTCATTACATCCTTTGTTGTGAAAATAAAAATGTAATTCAGATCTATCGTAAAACTTGCAATAAACATGGCAGGACAAAAGAAACTGGAGCTGTTTTGGAAGCAGCTATCGGCTAAATCAGTCTTTTGTGTCCACAACTCTGATAGAGATGGATAGAACATATTTCTTTTCAAATGTCATATACAGGAGAAAATCTTTTCAATGTCACTGATTTTATGACTCTTTCCTATTTTGATCAATGATTGCTAAATTACACGTATGTTCATAGGATGGAACAATAAGGTATGTTAGTCTGCCAGCAAGTTGTGGACATGACTAACATCATAACCTGCCTGAACAAGGTTCACATATAATTTTTCAACATCTTCCTGGGCTTCAGCTATCCTGTGCAAACAATGACATATTAATGCCAAGAAACATAACATTTTTTTCCTGCTGAGTAATATTCCAAAGGATGTGTTACCAGAGCTTCCTCTCCAGTTTACAGTATCAAGTATTTTATGCACAACTATAACTCCATAACTGGATTCAATTACACAGCATTACAAGAAACTGAGTTGAAGTATATTTTTTAAATTTTGATACTTACTACCACAAAGGGTCAGTTGTTGCTTTTTTACCCTATTCTTGTTATTCCTGAACTGGATTAAAAAAAACAGCCTCCTCCTCAATTTCCTTGATATTTCAGCTGGAAAGTTAGACAAGGAATTGCCAATAAGGCAAATAGAGACTTGCTAAGAACTTTAAACTCCACAGAAAGAAAAAAAAAAAGCATTGAAAGACTACATTTATTGCAGACATTGACAACATTCAAAGTGCACTGGACTCTACATGAGTATTGAGCGATTTGGACAGAAGGGCATACCACCATATTCCTGGATACATATTAATTAATGAACCAGTGCCTGCTCTGGAGGTGCTTACACAATACTTGTGGAACCAGAAAAAATAATGCAGTTATTTTGTGACATGTACACTTTATGATGTTAGGTTGCCATTCTTGAAATCCTAACATCCAGCAGGGACTGTACCTCATGGTTGCCTGCATCCAAAATTTACTAAAATGTATCTCCAGGAGAACTCTAGGTCCCAAATAATGGTAAGTGGCATTACTCAGACATACAGAGTCTCTGACATGCATACACAGCATGACACACAGTTCAGATGGCCTAGCAGGTCTTAAAATCTAAAATATTACAAAACTTTTCCATCTAATTCTCTTTTATTAGCATTGACTTTTCCCTGCTTGATCGAGACAAAGGTGGAAAAGAAATAATTCATTTTGCCATCCATCAGGCTGATTTCACAGGAAACTATGATTTACAAATGTGGAACCAATTCAGTTTAAAGAGTGAGATCTAAAATGGATTTCCAACACCTTTTACAGCAGTTGACTGTCTAAAGCTCTTAACTACTCTGTATTTCGTAACAGTATGTTTCAGCAAGTATGAAGAATGCAATGTGAGGAGTATCAAGAACTACCTTTATTATATTTATAGGACCCAAAGCCCCTGTGAAGTTGGTGATGGCTTACCATTTGCAAAGTTCAATCAGAACAGCAAGCTAAGGGAAGCCAAGCAGAAAAAATATCACACCGATTTAGATACAGTTGGTCCTAAAATAATCCCAATATTCACACTCAGGAGGTAGTGAAACAATTTCTTTACTCTGCAGAGAGTGTGGAAAATGTAAGAGAATGATCAGAAACATACTGGTTGCTTCAGAAAGGACCTGCTGTGGGCAGGCTTTATAACTTGGGCCTTCAAGAAGTGAGCTTACTGCAGTAAAACAATGCTTGCCAATGTATCAGAGGAATGACAAGTACAGGTAAGACAGCATTGACAAAACATCACATGTATGTGATTTGAAATCCATGTCCCTGACTGATGTGTGTGTTCAAAGAAATTACGCCAGTTTATGAAGAAGCTGTTTCTGCACCAAGACATATCATTGATGCTAAAAATGCCAAGACACAGTGGACAGAACAAAATTAGAAATGAACTTCATAGTGCCGCCTTCACGTTCCGAATACTCTCATACATTTACAGCCAATTTCTGTTAGATAATCCAAACTTCAAGAAAGCTTTACTGAGAAAAGGTAGCCTTTTAAAGAAAAAGCTAATTTGTTACCCTGTGCACACAAAATAGGGATACTATTTTGTTCACTGAGTAAACATGCTATATCACTGATTCATGTTTTCTTATCTATGTTGTAGGAAAAAATACCAGAACACTTAGAGTCAGCCTGGGTCTGATATCAAAGGCTGCTTTAATGTTCACTGTTCATTCCATAACCCTAAATTACCTTGCAATAAAAGAAGAGTGGAAGACAGAAAGTCACTATAAACCAAACACACCCACTGGCAGTAGAGCAAAAAGGGAAGATACAGATGTAAGACTGACCATGTTGTCCAGTGGTTCAAGGCAAGCAGAACTTCTGTCCTCTGAACTCTGGAGAACTGAGCCTGGAGAGTTGAGAATGAGGCTATAACAACTCTTAATATGTAGCAAATTTAACTCCATCCAAAGTTTGCAGAAGAGCCACTATACTCCAAGAGAAGCTGTACTGGCATGGAACATGAAAACCAAGTAAAACAGCACTATTTTTGCTCACTTGATTTCCTCTTCACTCTCCTCCTTTCACCTTTCTATTCGTCACCGAAAACCGTGCAGACCCATAAGACAATCCAGCCTACTTTACAATTTCAGCCAAACAATATGACCTACTCATAATCTGTAAAATACATTACGTCTTCTGTACCAGATTTTGGTGTTTATTCAGTTTAATGTTTCATTTAGATGCTCTGTGACTCCAACAAAGATTAACTAAAGAAGAATCGTATCAATACTCCTAAATACCACCATCCTGTTATTTCTTTCCAGAAATACCCAGCCCTTACCTGTACATGAGTAATCATCAATGCGTATGTATCCTGTTTTGCAGACACACATGAAGGATCCTGGTGTATTTACACACATGGTGTTCTCACGACAGTAGTGCCGTCCTTCAGCACACTCATCAATATCTGTGAACAAGGCAAAGAGGAACACAAGTCAAATTCAGCAGTATTTTTTGCCATCTCTCAATATGCTGCTGTTCACTTCCATCCGTAGTGGGCTAGACTAAAGAGTTACTTATATACCACTGCATTTTGGAAAGCCTTTTGGCTTTCTCCTTTCAAAAAAACTGCTTGAAATATTCAAACAAGAGAAGTACCACGAGTTTCTGTGAATGGCTGTTAGTGGAATTACAAAGAAAATTACACCGACTTACATCTTTCCTATGATTTAAATAGAACAGGAAAAAAAAACCCAGCAAACAGGGTCTCAAACAACTGACCAATGGCCTTAGCACTGGCAATGGCATCCCTCACTGCACCCTGTGCAGTCACCTCAGTCATCAGTACACAAAACACATAATTATATGCACACTACATGCCTTTGATCTAACAAGAACCATTGTTTACAAAGAAATTGTACGGAACATGGTAAGATCTGGGAAGGCCCTGAAACTTAGTATAAATTTCTCTTAAAATGATAAAGTAATCAATCAGTATTTTTAATATATATAAACACATATATCTGTATCTGCAAATATCTATATACATATGTATATAGGTATAGATACATATAAACACTGTACCTGAAAGGAACCTGTGAGAATCTCATTCATATAAAGATCTCCTTTGACAGAACAAAATGTAACTTGATAAAATACTTGTTGGGGCAGAACACCTGTTGCAGTGCAAGGTCCTAGAGCAAACTCCCAACAAAATGTAGGCATAGAATTCAAAAC
The DNA here is from genome assembly GCA_037013685.1 of Acridotheres tristis. Lineage (NCBI taxonomy): Eukaryota > Metazoa > Chordata > Aves > Passeriformes > Sturnidae > Acridotheres > Acridotheres tristis. Next base: position 30,309,500 of record CM072885.1, on the reverse strand, counting down.
TGAATTTGTTTTGGTACTCTCTTGGGCTTCAAAATTAGACATGTTTCTTGTATCAGGTGGTAAGACAGAGAAAGCACAACAAATAACAAAAACCCTTCTCCATAGTATTATTATAGTGCAGAAAAGAAATGCTATATTAATTTGGAAGTGCTCAGTAGCACACTGTTCCTGTAATAGTAATGATAAAGACATCATTACTGAGATGCCCAGTACACCTATTTATATTGTCATGCTATGTGCCACTGAACCTTGCTACCAAAGCATGCTAAAAATCAAATGGGCGGATTGCTGGTTTGGTTTTGTTCCTGCTCATCAATTTTGATTTCTTTCTTGTTCTCAACGATAGCTTTCAGTGTTGAAAATAAAATCTTTGTATGGAAAAGCATCTTGTGGAGTCTAACGATAGCTCAAGACAAAAGACTCTTTATATAAACTCAAATCAGGGTTGATTTCTTAATGCTGCAATGCTGAATGTCAACATTATTAACTCCTGTACCTTGTTCCTGCTTAGGTTGTATGCTTATCCCTCATTTCTTCTTATCTTCCCTGTGTCTTTACCAACAGGAATTTACCAACTGCACTCATTGACTGCTCTTTTTTCCCCCCTTTGCATTCTTAGAAGATAATTTGCCTTTCTGTACAAAACAGTATGACATACTGAATATTAGTGATTCAGTAGTAAGTTCTTAATTTCATTCAGTTTTGAAAAAAGAATTTTCCATAGGTCCTCTGCCCACTGCTGGAAAAGCTGGCGGCAGTTGGTTACCAAATGTGAAGATGTCCACTGCAAAAGAATTTCATGGCTGCTGTATTTTGGCTTGTTTCCTTCCCTTTACCTTGTAAACTCTGCAGACACAGAAGAATCATAAGTGTATTAAGGTGCTAGTTTGGAAAAGCTAATCTTGCAATTTTCATGTACATGAGAATTGGCACAAATGAGAGTGCATTTACAGCGAACGCACTGAACACACTAAGGCTCCAAACACATTTTGTGAACTTCATCTAAGAACACCAAAAAAAAAGTGAAGCTATCATAAGACTACCATAGCTGGTTTTGCACAGAGAGTGGAATAGGGCACAGATCTCCCGACTTACAGATGTTATGCAGAAACACAAGTATGCAGTTCACAAAAGCAGCCAGCAGGTATAATAAACATCTCAGCTTCTACAACAAATGATGCAACTTGTGTCTTTCATAATTTCACAACTCCGTATTAAATTAATTGTGTTGCTTTGTATTTATGTAGAGTAATTAGAGGTCTTAGGTTCTCAGCATCAACAGATTGCATCGAAGCCAGCTCTGGCATCCTCAGAAAATTCTGCTTAAAAATCCAAAGCCTCAGAACATTAAATAGAACTTTCTGAAAACTGTAGTAATGATTGCTTTGGCAAGTAAATAGCCACAGGAGACCTAAAATGCCAATGGTTTTTATTTTGCAGGGACAAACTTAAGTCAAAGTTCCTTTGATTCAAACCTCCTAATTTAGAAGTGCTCTAAATAAAAGCTTTCACTTTGCCGACATACCACATATTGAGATTTTGAAAAATGTTTTATTTATAACAGTCTTTTTTTCCAAATCTTGCTTGTTCAACTGATACAAAAAAACAAACAAAAATAAAACAAACAAAAAAAATAAAACCAAAAAAACCCTAGACAAACCCAACCCACAATTATTCAGGTTAACTTTGAAGTGTTCATTGGGACAAATCTGATGTACTGGTGTTTTCAAACTGATTTGCAAAGATATTGCCTACATTTTTAAAATATTCACTAGAAATCAAAACTCCCAACCTGTTATTGCTACTATCAAAAGATTATGTTACACTGGCACCTAAGGACCCTCTACACCATGGACACACAGCAGGTAAGATGCTTTTACACACAATTTGCAACTTTAGTACTAAATAAAGATAATTAATACAAAAAAGAGTAAAATAACAGCCAAATGACAACTAACCACACAGACATTAACCATACTAAAAGCCTGCAATTCCATTCCCCCTTTGGCACTCCACATGCAAGCTTCATATCCATTGGGTTAAGATATTATAGATCAAGGAGTACTGAACTAGGGCAGTGAATGAGCCCAACATCTGTTGTCTTTGAAAGCTACCAAAATAAAAGCCTTTTCATCCTGTTTACTGGTTGAAAACATAGGTGTAGCCTTTTATTCACCTGTCATGGTGTAAGCCCCATTGGCAGCCAAGCCCCACACAGGCACTTGCTCACACTCCAACCAGTGGGAACCAGGGAGAAAATCAGAAGGATAAAAGGTAGAAAACTTGTGGATTGAGACATAGACAGTTTAACAGGGAAAGCAAAGGCTGCACACACAAACAAAGCAAAACCAGGGGTTAGCTCACTGATTTGCAATGGCAGGCAGATGATCAGCCATCTGCAGGAGAGCAGGGCCCCATCACATCTAAAGGTGCCTTGGGAAGACAAACTCCATCACTCCAAACGTCTTCCCTTCCTCCTCTTCCCCCCACAGCACACACAGAGCATGGTGTCACATGGACTGGAATCTCCCTGTGGTCAGTTTGGGTCACCTGTCCAGGTTTTGTCTCCTCCCAGCCTCCCAAGCACCCCCCGTCTCCTCTCCAGTGTGGCAGTAAGAAGAGCAGGAAAGGCCTTGGCTCTGTGTAAGCCCTGCTCAGCAATAACAAAAATATCTCTATTATCACCATGTTCAGCAAAAATCCAAAACACAGGCCTGTACTAGCCACTGTGAAGAAAATTAACTGTACCCCAGCCAAAACAAGCATGCCACCTTTAGAGAGAAATGCACAACAGACAACCTTATGCATTTCCATATCTAAGAAATCCTACAACATTTTTCTTCATTTCCTTCTGCCAAAAAACCTAGTTAGCATATTAATGCATATTCAGGTCTTACTGCTCAGCCAGTAAGATACTGAAGTCAGTTCAATAGGATGAATGCACCATTCCAATGGCTCTACACATTCAACAATAAAGACTTGTGTGCTTGAAGTCTGTGATGTGATACTGAGCCACCAGCTGTGATGTACTAACAACAGTGTAGTCATGGAGATCATCAACCTGCTCTATTCCCAGTGGAACAGATAAAAGGAGGAACCTCTGGGAAAACTGGTTAGCGTAAAAGTGTTTGGAATCTGCACTTCAATGATTTATTTATACTTGCAAAAAGATCAAAAACAGGGAAAAAAAACCCCAAAAAACCTGCCTTTCTTTATTCCCCCAAGTACTCAAACAAAATTTATGCAAAATATATAACTGAAAGAAAGTTTCCCTGTATCCCTTCCTCCTGTACCCTAATGAGTTTGCTTCCCCAGAGTAAAATTCCCAGTTATGTTTTACAATCCCATTAATAAGAAGAGAACTTTACCTGCAATCTATAAATCATTGTTGACCAAAGCCTCACACTAACAAAGCCTCTCCTTAGGCTTCCCTATACATCACAGCCTTTATTCACCACAAAAGCCTGCTAGAATAAATAAGTCTGGCACTAAGTCAGTAATTATGGGCTGTTATGAGACGAGGCTACTCCCAGAATTGAGGATTCTTTATGGATAGTGTCCTGCCTCCAGCCATTTCCCTTTAAACTTGATAGTGTCTAACACCAGTGATCTCCCTGGTCACACTTAGAAAGGTATATGGCAGCCAGGGACATCACTGGTGTTAGACACTATTGAATTTTAAGGGAAGTGCTAAAACTCTTGTAGGATTTTCTGCAATGAATAATATTAATTACCCAGGAAGAAAGGAAACTGGAACATGAAAAGCTTCATTTATAAAAAAAATTAATTCATAAACACATTAAAAATTACCATGAACACAAGAGCAGAGTAGATTAGACCTATAATTTAAAATAAAACAAATAATAACCCCCATGGGCTTTACATGAATAAAACAGTATGTCTTCACAGCCTATAAATATCAAGCACCACACCTTCATCAGCACACCTCCATCCTGGTCTGAGGGCTCTGCTGGTAAGAGCAAGGGCATCACCACCCTCTATTCCTGTGAATCCTGGGCCTCTCCACTGAGAATCCCAAGGATGGATCCCAGTAACAATGATCACAACAAAGGTCTTTCAGGCCCTTAGCTTTAGCACTACCAACCTGACTCATACAGAAAGATAAGCAGGGAAAGATTGAGATTCTTCTCTGGGCCCCGACCTTGAAAAAGGGCATCACAAAATCAGCAGATGCTACTCAAAAATTAAAAGACTACAAAAATGAACAGTCACAGCAATCAATACCATTAAAAAGGTAAATGAGGATTTAAAACCTTTAGAACAAATATAACCTGTTCCGCACCTGGAACAAAGGAAAAGAAGTTCTGCCTATTTTCTTTGTCATCCCTCTACCAAGTCCTACTTTTCTCACTTTCTACCTCTGACATCAAGCTTCTCTGCTGTTTTCCTCCCACAACCACTTTCTACCTTAGTCCTACCTTCAGATCTTGCTCACTTCATCTCTCCTGTACTCAACCCACCCCTTCACCCATCAGAACTTATGCCTTAAAAGAAAAGAGCATAACTTTGAAGCAAAGATCCCACCAGCTTACCCAGCTGTGAAAGTATTGAGCTTTTTTATTTCCACCACCGAACACACTACCTTCCCAACTGCTCAAATGCTTAGTATACTAAAACTTCCTGGCTCATTGCTTTAATAAAAATATTCCCATTAGGGTCTCTCATACTTCCTTGACCATATTTCCAAGCTCCTACTCTCTTCAGCTTTCCTTCATTTTCACCTACAGCCTGGTTTCAATATCTTGTGTGTGTTTTGGTTTCTGTAACACTATCTTCTATGTGTCTCTTTTTGTGTAAACCCTTTCTCACATGCTGTTTGAGATGACAAAATATCTTAGGGCTCTGGCACAGCCCTTGCTCCTCCTCTTCCCACTACTATTTCTAGACTCTCCATCACCTGTCAAGCCTATAGTTTAACTACTGCTGTTACCTCCAGTCAGTCACAAAACAATCATTGCACTTTTGCTTTGCTCTATCAAATCCACAGAAGCAGTTTTTCCAACTGACATATTCCACAAAGAATGTAACCATCAACTTCAGTCAAAATTGTGTATTTTTTCACAGTGCCCCACATTACTTATTCCAGCTGACAGTGCCACCATAGTTGTTATCACTCCTACCCTCTAGAGATAGTTTTCAACGTTTTCTTCTCTTTACACCCTGTGCCTTTGGTGCTACCAACAGCCAGTAAAAAGCCTGGCTCCAACAGCAAATCTATCAAGAGGTAACATGTATACAATCGACATCCAAAATTGCTTTTTGCTCTTGGGGAGTTTTATTACTTTTATTTTTGTCTACCTTTCCAGACCTGCGTGTCTCACCTCCCCCAAAGAAAAAAGCACTAGAACTTAAGGAATCACAATCAATCCAGCCCTGTGAATCAACTATAAGAACACAACCCTCATACTGAGTTAAAGCATACAAAAATTACCCCAAGCATACACAAAGACCAAGAAGAAAAGAGTAAAATAACCTTCCATTATCCCCACCATACTGGTCCCAAAACAGAAACTGGTCACTAACAACTCATGTAGCAATGCATAGGGAGGGCAAGAAGAATTGGGCAGTTACTAGTGTATGCTGATTTTTACTGAATTATTAACAGACCTGTAGAGAAACTGGGTGAGTTGGATTACAAGTATTAGTTAGCACTCTTGTAACCAAACTAATAAGATGCTGTTATACTTTGTATAGACTGATAAAGCATTAATTAGACTAAAAATAAATTCTAACTATTAGTTTTTCACACAGGGCATGTTCCTTCCTAGCCCATAACTAAACTGCACAGATATCACATACATATTGGACATATCTTGGTGCTTTTCCCTTCACTCTGTTTTAAATCTCTGATCTTTGCTTAAGTTCATGATTTCTCTGTCTATCTCCTACAGCCTGTGAGGAGGCCATCAGGAAAAAAATACTTGAAATAAAATCAAAGTCACTCAAGGTCTATGTTCCTTGACAAAAGTTCTATATAGCTTTGCAAGGACACAAAACAACATTACAGCATTTCAGAAATATCATTTTTAACAGTACAAAGAGCTGTTTTTATTTCAACTTGCCCCAGTTTTTGGAAAGGAAGACAGACTGTTGAGATAAAACTGTCCTTGTTAAAACATGGAGTAGGAGATATTGTTCAGCAGCTACTCAAGAATGTGAGACTCTTGGAAGAAATTGAAGTCTTTATCTCAGTCTTGTGAAAACATCACTGGACTCCACACACATTACACAGTTTTAAAAATACGTATCACAGGAAAAAACTGAAAACAAATATTGTCTGCCATCATGGAATATTTAACTTGGCAAACTGCATCTTGTTGCTATTTAATACCTTATAATTAATTTATATAGTAGTGTACACGTGATGAAGCAAGTAATTATATATAGTTAATTGTCAGACATGAAAGCATCCCAGGGGGCCCTTCCCTTAGGTTCCAAATAACTAGTCTGACACATCTGCATATTGAGAATAAAAAGGACGTTGTATATGACTAATTAGTCAATTCCAAAAACCAGAACAGCTTACTGATATTCTAGCTCATGATCCGCGCCCCCCTTCTTAGTTACTCAGTTAGAAATAGGTCTTTAAATCCAAATTGCAAAATAATATTTTTCTTTTCTTATTTAATTATGAGAGCTTCTCATCATTTTGAACTGTAAACGTCAAGAATTTCAAATACTAGCCACTCATCGTGTTCTTGTTTTCCCCTACTTTAAAGGGAAAGTCATAAGGAGCATTCATACTTTTATAGAGAGACTACTAATATCAATTGGGTTCTTCTCAGGAAGACATGCCACAGATTGTACTGCACCATTGTATTTCAAAACTCCCTATTGGAAGACAGTTAAGATAGTAAAGACAGTACAGGTAAGCAGTGGTAAGGCTCCCATCTGTGGTTAGACTGTATTTGAGCCTAAACCATGCAGCATATTCTTGCTATCTACCTGGTAGATTACTGCCTCTTTTATAGAAAAGTGCTGGTATCACAACTCAGCTGTCTCTCACCCTGTGCCAAACTAATTACAAGTATCATAACAGATACAAACACTGTGGCTGCTATTGCTCTGCTCTTTCATGAAAGAATATTTATTTTAAATTCAGTTTGCCTTAATGCAAGGCATTTCTATGTCTTCGTTACAACTCTTGGGAATCCAGCCTTTATGCACTGTTAAGATGAGTCACTCTTTTAGACTGAGGCTTTAGAAGTCACAAAAGAAACCCAACCATTTGGCTGGGGGGACTTTTCACACAGTGAAAGCACCTAATTTTTTAAGTAGTCAACTCTCAGCTGACAGTGAAAACTGGGCCAGAAGTAAAATAAGAACAAAACCAAGGCTTTATTTTCTTTTCTCTTTTGCTTCCATGTCTACTTAATTTGTATGGAAACTTTTATATTAATTTCTCATCTGAAGACAAATTACACTGTGTATTTTTATTGCTAGTGGAAAAGGGCTGCTCTCAGTGCAATAAAAACTCCTCCTTACCAGATACTAGTGGCAAAGTTCAAAAGAGTTTTTGTGGAGGCTGAAAGCCTCTCAGCATGCATTGTCTCGCTCCCCTGGAGGTTATGCCCTTAGGCACTCGTCGTAATGGTTACAAAAAGTCACTCCCAGCATGCCTCCCTGTTCTATGTAAATCAGTTGTACCCTATTGGCCCTTCCCCCCTCGTACCGCCCCTGAGCCCTCAGATGATTGGTTAGCTGCTCTACCCCAGCCCTGGTTTCCTGTATCAACCCTGCTCCCTCAGACCCCTGAGCCAGTTCATCCCTGGGCCCCTTCACGGAAGAAGAACAAACCTTCGCCTTGGATCCCCACACGCGGCTCCCGTCTCCTCCTCCTGCGCCGGCCGAAGCGGAGAGCTCCTAAAGGAGCTGAAACCACTCTGTGCCCGGGAGCGAGCACGGAGGATGTGCCTGTGCCTGGAGGATGTCCTCCCCAGCACGCTTCTCCAGAAGGTCACAGCACTCCACCACTGCCCTAGGACCTCCGTGACAAGTTTTCAAGAAGCTCCTTTCCTATGACTAGTTTCAGCTGTTTGTTTTTTCCTTCATTGTAGTAACATCATTTTCAGTCCTGGCTATGGAATGATAGAATCATTCCAAACATGATTAATGTAGAAGTAAATAAAATCAAGTATCACTGAATCACATCCTAAATTTGTACACATACAATCTATCTCACTGCTACAAGTGATGGCACCATCTGTACCTCAGTATGAACCACAATTTATGAACTGGTGTCATGGATACTGCCTGTGCACTTTAAGTTAGTAATAAACTTTATTATTTTTCTTAATTAAAGCTAATGCAGACAAGACTGGTCCTGCTCCGACACACTGACACACTAAAACTGCTTTTCTAATTCTTCATATTAAGATTTCTTACTAACATGTTGATGGAAATAAGATGACACTAAGTGCTTTTGATGAGAAAATATATTAATAATGGTAATATATTAATACTATTTAATATTAATATTTCATTTTTATATTAATACTATTTAATTAGTTTTTAATAGAAATTTGGAAATAACATTCTGCCCTGCTGGAGTGAAAGTTTTTCTTTCTGCTTGATTGGTTTCCCAATCCAACTCCAAATGACTAGGTACTGACTCAAACAAACTGCCAGCTGATGGAGATAGAAATCTTTATTTCTCAGCTATGTGTGATACTATTGACACACTTCGCTTCCAAAAAATACTTTTTCTTTGAAGAGGGAAGTGTGAGTAGCCTTCCCAGGTTCACAAAGCTGACAGTACTGTAGAGCTTTTAAGTAGGGCTCTTACTCAAGAAAAAAAGGTGCATACCAAGAAGACAGCTAAGCTAGCCAATAGCCCAGTACTGTCTATTAAGGACCCAGAGGACTTAACAGAATATATTCTAATTCTCTGAGGTTTATCTCCATTATGGAAGTCTCTTACTTACACTCTCCCAGTATTACATTCAACTTAAGAAAAAATATGCTGTTGATAATTGTACTTGGCCAATACAATGCAACACATACCCCACTGCAATTTGATTGTAGCTATTTATCCTTTATAAGATTTCTTCTCTTCACTACAATCCATGGAAGTCAGATGAATTTTGAAAATGTACTTTATTTTTGTAATCCAGTAGTTAAAACCAACAGGATTAACAAGAAGATTAACAACAGATTGTACTAATTAGGTAAGTGAAGAGGTGCAATATTCATATTGCTGGGGAAGAGGGTTAAATAATGCATGAGTATTTTTAAGCATACACAGGGATAAATTTGTAATTCTTGCCAAACAGAATAGTAACATACAACCATGAGCCAAGGGACACCTGACGAGGTCTAACCAAGTGTCATTTCTGACGTGCTCCAGAAATCTCTGCAAAGAGGTAATTTCTCTTCTAAGACTGCTTATTTCCTTCCACTGACAATAATTCAAATCAAGCCAGCTTATTCAAAAGCAGATTTCTCAACTGAAAACCTGCCCTCGAGGGACAATCATCAGTGAAGCTGATGTAATTCTCAAATCCAGACAAAGTCATTCAGTCTTTGGTCTAATTTCATCTGCTACACTTGAAACTGGAACAAACATGACAACAGCAGAGAACTAGAAGAGTTACTGAGGAAAAAGAATAAATTAGAATATAAATGGAAAATTGTTTCACAAAAATTGTTCTAAGTTAATTATGTTGTATACCGTGTATATAGTACAACTAAATTTCCAAATATCAAAAAATAAATATTATGGTCCACACACCCATAACATACATTTTTGATGGGTAGAGGGCTGATTTTTATCAGCAATTTAGCACCCACCAGCTCCTTTCTTGCTCAACCCTTCAGTGGGATGGAGGGATTAACGAAAAGAGGGAAAGTGAGAAAAAGCTCATGAGTTGACATAAAGACCATAGAATAAGTGAAAGTGGACAGGAAAAAAAAATAAAAAAGAACTCAAAAGTTAACCACTCTCCAGCTACCACCAGCAGACTGATGCCCAATCTCTGAGAAACAGCCACACTGTACTCCTGTTTTCACTACTGAGAATGACATCACAAACCTAAGCCACAGCACCACACAGGCTGCTATGAAGAAATTTAACTATCACAGCCAAGATAGATATGTGATGTAAAATACCCTCTGCATCAGGCAAAATCCTTTTGATAAAGAATTAAATAATGCAGTTTTCTCAGATCATGTTCTGTCTTGGTCTCTACAAAAATTATTATATTCTCTTGTCTTCTTTCTTGAGCTTCCTCTGCTCTCTATTTAATCAGCAATCCTTGGCAGTACTTCTGAACTGAAATCAGATTTTGCACAGAGATAGCTAAAATATGCTCCTCTAGATGCATCAGATTACCTTGGTATCCAAGAGTCACAACGTTTATCCTAAAAGCCTTTTCAGCATAACTCCACCATCATAAAAGCAGTGGGTATTGAACACTCTTTGAAATATATTCCAGAAGGTAATCTTCAATTTGAGAGTACTGCAGATATGGCTTTGGGAAAACTAATTACACTTCACCAGAACACCTGTTTTAGTAAGCTGTTGATGTTAGGTAGGATGCTTTATTAAAAGCACAACCTGCCCACAAAGTATCTCAAACTGCAAAACAGCCTGAGGCAGAAAATAGATGTAGAAGTACTTGGGATAAGGCTTCCAGCATTTAAATTTAAAAATACCAGTTCTTTAAGTATTGCTTTACACATATTATGAGGGAAACGTGTTAAATGTACTATGAGCTAAATGTGATGCAAATATTAATAAATATTATTATAATACAACAAAGTTATTCACCGTAAAAGTATCTAGAGACACCACACAGCTTTGGTAAGTACTGGTTCATTCTAGGACAGAAGCCAAACTCTTCCATCATTCAGGTAAAATTTATGCAGCTTTTCCAGACCCACACTTAAACCAGCTTAGAGTGTTTTTATTTTTGTTCTTCTCTTTACAGTGAAGTTCTGCAAATGGGAGCATCGTTACTTCTGTTTATTCTTTCAATTTTGATAGTGTTGGAGCACAAATCAGGATGCTATTTAGTGAAACTTGGCTCTAACACAGAGCCAATGACATCCAATTTTGCCGTATACTTGAAGTTTGTGCAGTGCAAACACAGAAACAGCTCTCATATCTATGGGCTCTAGCCATTAAAGCAAATCTTCTCTGAAAAGCTTTGTGTTAACTTGACATTTCTATACCTGGCATTGCTTGCCATTAAACACTGAATAATAGCAGAGTGAAGAAAGGGCATCCACTGAAAAAGGGAGGTTGGGACCATTTCAGCCTTTCAAGATGAGGCATAGGACTCTGAAAAGATTTGGTGTTATACTATTGCTATTGTGCCTTTTGCCATTTGTTAGTTTAGTATATAAAGTAAGTCTCTTTCCAGAAATAAAAACCTCTGCTCAAAGAGACATTTGAACTAGTAAAGGGATACATAATAAAAGCACAACTCTGAAGAAACATGGGTATTTCAATCCCCTGTCCCTTCCACAAGGACAATCCTGAAGTTTTAATTTGTAGTCTCATTTCCCATCCTCCCAGCAGATGCCCCTCACAGTCAGTCAGGGATGGACAGTCCAGGCCAGGTCTGGACCCGTGTACCAACTGTGCACAGCTCAAGTGTGGTGCCAACACAGCAGCTACAGCACAGAACCAGCAGCGAGGCCAGGCTGGTTCACCTGTTGAGGCAGCTTCACCTCTGGCAGGGAGAACCTCTTGGGAAGTGACCCAACCTTCTGAGCTTTTCTCATGTGGGCACATCTTCCTAGTGTGATGTATGCCCATTACCTTCAACATGAGCAAGTGTTCTTGGATCAGGAACATTTTAAAGTCACAATTTAATGCCTTCAAATGTAATAAGCAAAATTATGATTTTTATGTAAATAACACATCCCAATTTTTTATTCACTTGTGCATGTTCTCTGAAAGAAGTTAAGCAGAATCATAATTACCACCTAGAACCAATGTACTTTGCCCACAGAGAAACAATTGGGCCAAGAAACCTCAAAAAATCATCATATTGACATCAGGTACTGCACATACTGGTAAATCCTCTTATAATAAGAAGGCATCAGCCTCATGTATGATAATCTACTGTGTCCTCATCAAACATTTCACCCTCAATGCTGATAAAGTTGATTTTCTTTTTTTTTTTTTGCTTATGTCATGCCTAGCAAGTTACACACAAAGCAACAGACTAATGTGAGAGACATTGAGATGACTAAGAAAGTGTAATTTGGTTTTTTTTGCTTTCATTTGGCAGAGTGACAGTAGAGCTTCAGGGAAAAAAAACCTTTTAAAGCCCCTAAATTCACCATAAATCCATTGCTCCAGTGACTCCCTCAAATAGGGAATGGCTGATGAGTTCCCAGGAACACAGATCCACAGCCTAAGCCACAGCAGTTTCCACGGACTAGAGGATAAAAAGTGGTTGATATGTCAGATACCTCCTGGAACATGATGAGGGGCGAGGGATTTGTTTCTGTAAGATTTTTTGTTCTGCTTCTCAAAACCTGCTTACATCAGAAGGCTTATTATAAAAAATAAGTAGAGATGTATATAAAGCTGAATTAATTATATGCTCTTTTTCCAAAAACAGACACAAATTCTCAAATGTAAGTCTACAGATGAGCATTCCCACTGACGTTAATGCAGCTACTAATTCAAGCTAGCTGCGGGCATTAACTTTGTTCCTTCCACTGAACTCTGCCAATCTTAAAAGGCCTCAATTTATCCCATTTATTGTGCATCACCAGAGAATAATACAGGTATTAGGTGGGACTGCAGAGTACCTTAAACTACATCTCCTCACAGATGCTTGACTTTCAATTTAATCTGAACAGAACTGCCTATTAGTCCAAGACCATCCTGCTGCCAACACTTAAGCTTTATGCTTTATGGTCAGAATGGCCTGACAACACACTGGTATTATGTGCTTACAGAACCAGGGTTTTCATGAGGCAGAGCAACAGTTAGCATAAACACAGAGAGACTGTGCACAGGATTTTGGCTTTCACTGCTGGAGTGGGAATGGATTCCTCTCACCTGATGATGCTAGATTGTATAGATGATTCTCTTCTGATTAAGTAGCTTGTTGCTCCCTGGTACCAATAGAGCAACTCAAATAATGAATCTTTACTCAGTGTGATTAACAATACTAGAATCTAGTCTATAGCATTTCTTACTTCCTGGGGAGAGAGAACATGCAGCAGTGAAAAGAGAAACTAAATTACACACTAAGGTGTTTCTCAAATGGTTGAATTTAGATTGCCTAAGTACCTGAATACCATGAAAAAAAGGAGAATTTTCCTATGGAAGCATGTTTCTAATTCAAGACCTCAGCCATATTAACTGGTCACCTCCATGCCAATCAGATTATTTTATTTTCTTTTAAAGAACTTAATTGGAGGGGTTATTTTAGCTGGTCAACATGCTGCACATCTAATTCATGGCATTGAATATGTCTATCCCTTTGACAGCTTATGAATCAATACGTTCACCCCAGAGTAATTTATACTGAAGTGCTAAGCCTGTGTAGAAGGTATCACCTTCGCAGTAGGCGTTGTCCTCTCGAAGGGCTCGGAAGCCATCTCGGCAGCTACAGACAGCTCTGTCCTCCAGGTTTCGGCACACAGAATGCTCCATACAGTTATGTCCTTCGGTGCAAAAGTCATGGCCTGCATGGAAACAAAAATGATTGAGGGTTTAAAAGAATCCAGGGATTACAAAACATACCTGCCAAAGACAGTCCTATCTTTTTCTCAGTTAGGTCAAAGAATACCTTTCTATTGTCTGGGAGATACAGAAAATAAACTGTACCAAGCATGAAATGGATGAGAGGAGTAGTAAAGGCCACCCGAACAGACTGTCTCTAGATCTTCAATTCAATTTCAGGTTACAGCACTGATCTGAAGCAGCTGGATAGGAGGCTTGCTTAAATCCCCTTACTGTCTCCTTGTCATTGTTAATTACTTTTACAGGACATGTCTTAATTATATAGTTCTTGTCATTTTCTTTTTTTTTGTTTGTTTGCACATTTATAAAAGAGCTTAACAGCTTAGACACTCAATATCTCATTTACTAGTGATATTACTTTTAGCACTTTTAGTTCCCAGGTGTATTTATAAAATCCTTCTATATTTAACCAAAAGCCTTTGATTAACATTGACTTGTTTTGCTTTACTCTCCCCTTATCTCTTCCCTTCCTCCACTAACCGAGTAACTCTTCCCTTATTGCATAATTCTTTCCATTGCAGAGAATTTTACTTTTAAGTCTCACCTGTTAGTCATTCCTATTTCCTTATTTTTTCTTTTCCATTTTTCCTGAGTGCAGACACTTTCCATTGCACCTTAATTATAAATTTTTAAGACTATGAAGTTCTTTTCCAGGCTGGAAAATTTAGATTGAACCTTTCAACTCAGTAGGTTTCTTTTTAACTTTCTTCTGTTTGTTCTCATGGAATTTAATGATTTAATGTTGTTGAACAACATTAGCTGGTTCTAGAAACTGACATGAAGCTTCCACAGTTTCCAGATCTGTATATAACGGTGTGGACATCGCCTCCCTCCCTGTTTTCTCATTAATTTTATTTGTTTCAAGTTTCCTTCTTTCACTGAAATATTAATTGATCAAGTAGCACTAGTGTTTTCCAATAATTACTTTCTTCTCTCAAAACCACAGGAGACCTTGGGAATATGGACCAGGCTCAGGGAACATGTTGCTGGTGTAACAGCAACAGCTCCAGGATGTAAGCTGGCATCAGGTACAACACAAGCCTCTTGGAAAACAGCAAAAAAGTATTTTTTGGCAGTAAAGATTATTAGTTTTATCATTCCACCTGGTTTCTGCTTATATTTTTCTGTGAAAGAACTTCTAGCTCTAACTTCACAGAAGCTTAGTTAAACAAGGACCCCAAGCAGGACAGTGGTAGCAGAGATGCTTGGAGGTCAGGTCAAAGAAGTCTTTTGCACTTGGACAGCTCAGGAGCAGTGTGAAGCTACAGGAATGAAGCAAAAGAAGACAAGGAAGCGGAAGATCCCATAAAGATAAAATGTTTTAGTACTGAGACCCAGTGACATGGTTATTATAGAAACACCACAGACCTGGTGTGATATGACAGGCTAACGGCTTTCTTTCTCCTGCTGTGGGTTGTTTCATAAAGGTATGCTTAGGTAATGTTACTTAGATATTATCATTCACCACAGCTACCACAGTGATGGAATCTAACATAGGACATTAAGGAGCAAAATACCCTACACTTTAACTGTGCTAGAGGATCTCCAATACACCTTGAGGACAGCAGAAGTGTCTGCGTCAAGAGCAACCTCTGCCCGTGATGACATCTGCTTTTTGCCTCCCTTCTCATTGAATCCTGAGTTCATGGAAAAGCAAGAGGCTTATTTCTTGATTTCCTTGCCTGTATTGGATTGTATCAGATTTTGACATTAACTACAAAGATACATGTCATCCAGAAAGCATGAGGGCTTTCATACTGATTATTAAGATTCTCAACACTCATACAGCAGCTGTATTAATAAACAAAATACATGCTGCTAAATGATAGGCTACAGCAGCTTCTTGTTTAAAGAATAAGCTCCTCACCTCATGAGAAGCTAAGCTAGCATAGTTCAGGAAGGGCTGAAAATATTCAGAAAGCACTCAATTAACATATATGAAAATTTTCTAGCTATACCAGGCACAAGAAACATAGAATTCTTTTCTCTAAGCTACTAAAGATTTTATAGAAAATTATCATTAAAAAATCCTTTTGGACTGTGACAGATTTGAAGACCTGTCTTCTCTTAAGCTCTTTTCTTCTACTTCTTTATCCCTCTGCTTGATGTCATTAATCATATCCTTCATGTTTGTGCTGAGTAGCACAGAAATAGCCATAGCTGCAATCTTTGCTGATGTAGACCTAAAATCAGTCCAAGAGCCTAACACATTCCTTCATGCCAGGTATCAATTTATCTTATTTAGCTATAGAAGAAAAAGATGCTGCCACTTGAAGATGCTAATACCTTTGAAGATACTGGCATTAGTCCAGATCAAAAGGGTGGGCCAAGAACTAAGAGCACTTCCTATATCTCTCTCCTTTGGTAGGGATCATACTGGGTGTAGTATGCAAAGGTGCGAAGCATAAAAAATATTTCCCAAAGTTTCTGCTTATAGATGTAGACTACAATCCAAGAGAGATGAACAAGTTACCCAAGTACTTGAACAACTGCATAGCACAAACAGTTCTCTGAAAGAGATCTCAAAGCACCCCAGAAAGATGCTGGCATACATGAATATTTCTCCTCTCTATTTAATTTGGATACTGGAGTGGGTGAAGGGTAGAAAAATCACTAATTATATATATGATTTCTCAGACTTTCCACACATTTTTGGCTAGAATAACATACAAAGACTTGTTTCACAGAATTCACATTACTAAACATTTTACAAACAATTTTCAGATGTTATGGTGCAGTTGTTACCTATTCAGCTTCCCAAGATCTACAGCGATCATCATGCATAGGAGTGTCCTATTCAAAATTATGAGAAAAAGTCTGTTTGTAATATGTAAGAAGGAAAAATTACACTGAGCTTATATATACCCTGCTATTACCTTACCTTTACAGACTTTGCAGCAACTGTGAGATAAAGGGATCTGTTGAGATTCTGGGCAGTTCAAAGCTGTACAGCTGTCTTTTGGAATTCGTTGCATTTTGTGGTCCTGTTGATTAATTGAGGTAATTGATTAATACTGTGAGATAGGAAATAAAGGAAGTTATAACTTTAGTGGAAAAGGAAGTTATAACTTTTGTGAAGATTCAGCATTATAACGTATAAAAAAAATCCATGCCCAGGCCAAATTCCAGGTACCTTCAAAAACCATTTGAGAGGACAACATAGCATGATAAAAGCATCAGGAACTCTCCTATACTCAGATCTTTTCAAGCAAGCAGAAGTGTGGCAACAACTGTCATTTCTTCTCTTATCCTAGCTGTCAACTAACTTGCCTCAGAAGTTTATCTTAGCAATATGCCTGAAAGAGCGACAATTATTTCTCAAAAACTGAGGCAGCGGAATTCTAGAGTCAAGGGTCCCCCATAATGAATACTCTAAAGAATCTTGTTATATATACAGCAAGTAAAATCAAACGTGAACTCCTCTGATCTCACTGCTGTGGCAGTAACACAAAGAAACTGGCACTGAGTCCCTATTAGGAAAGAGAAGGTTTCTCAGCTAAGTTTGGATCAGGCATCTGGAAGTGTACAATAGCACAAGATGCTATCTTAGTATCTTCAGGCACTCAGGGCAGGTCACATGAAATTGCTACAGTATGGCCACACAAAATGCTTGCCATAACAACCTGGCTACCACGGGGGTACCACCTCTAGGCTCCCTTGGGCCACAAATAATGTGTCCTCCAGTGATCTAGTCATGAGAGGGCAAAGAAAGAAAACAAGGCAAACAGCATGTTCCTCAGAGGCATCTACCATAAAATAAGCTATGTGGTTAAAATAAGACCTCAATGAACTAAGGAACCTGCATTTCTGTATGCAAGAAAAGCATCTAAAATAATGCATATGCCACTGTATGTATGTGTGTATTATTATTATTATTATTGGTCTAGCATTTAATTTTAAATCCTCTTTAAGTATGAAATATAAAGATGAACATGGCCAATATCATAATTACTGCTCAAACTTTACCTTAAACAATCTTGACAGAGAAACCAGCCCTAATCTTATAATGCAATAAAGCAAACCAGACAGATGTGCTGTACACCAGAACAAACAAAACCCAGCGGTCTCATAAGCTAAATTAACCTTTGATAGAAGCCTGGATTTCATTTTAATCTTTTATAAATTCCAATTTGGAAGATAAGTTTTCATTCACTTACTTATAATATTCAGAGAAGTGCATGCCTACAGTATGCACAACTGCAGCAGCCAATAAAAACAAAACATGATGCTTTTAATTACATCCAGACAAAATAAAAAAATTCCATACATTGCCTTGATGACATCATTATAAGCCTTCAAGCATGAAACCAGTACCTGTGCCATTCCTATTAATACCTCTTGACTTGAAGTCATTAATTATATCCTTCTATGAGAACTCTGGTGGTAATAAAATAATGCCCATCTATGAATTCCTAACAGAAGAACGAAGTTCACTGTACATGGATATTATGCTCTGAATCATCATTCATGAGGCTGTTCAGCAGAAACTGTGTGCACTTGAAAAAGCAGCATTTCAATGAGCCAAAGTTGCTGCTTACTATTTCTACCAAGACAGTGAGGCAGCCTACCAGAAAACAAGTCTAATCAACAAAACACAGACTATCCCAGCCAACAGAGGCATTTTTTTCATACAGTATCACAATTGCCAGCTGCAAGGAACACAAGGCAACGTCACATAACTTCTGATTATTATTAATTATATCCATTGCCTAATCATACAATTCATGTCCTGGGTGCCATGTTGAAAATTGCCATTCTCAAAAGGGTTTCAAAGCCCCTGCTGCAGGAACTAAGCTCATAAAGATTGAAATCAATAGCAGTTAGACAAGAGTTCCCAGTTCTTCTTTGTAAGATACACTTTTTAACAACTGTATGAAAGTGTTTGAGATTCCTAGAAACTGGTCTGATGGACAGCTGCATGGTGAGAGGAGTTGTTTGCCTCTTTTTCTCTGCCCTAGAAATGTGTGTTCAGGTTTTCAACTCCAGCCCACAGCCTGCAGCTCTCTAACCAGACTGGATTTTTCCCCATCCCTCCCCTGGATAGACAACACATAATTCACTGCAGCAGTTCGTGTAATTCTTAACCCACAGCTGTCTCTGGGGAATATTTTGCCATTAAAGTGCATTTGTCCCCTGAAGAGCAGCTCTATTCATGCAGCAGGGCAAGACTGACTCAGCATCAGGCATGTTCTGTTTACAAATTAGAACCCCAACCCTACCCATTTCCATCACTAGAAATATCAGATACCTGGTGTACCAGCTCTTTTCTTCTTTTTCCTCTAGCTTTTCCTCTAAGAATGATCTTGAATTCTAAACTATGCCCCCCACCACATTCATGTATGTCTTACACCTGAGCAGATAATTTTGAACAGTAACACTGCAGATGGAAAAAAAGGTAATCTGCTGCTGTTTCATTACTGATGGTGGGGACGATACCTAGAGAAGAGAGAATGCTGCTTGATTGTCAAGCTGTATCATCAAAGCTTGCAGCTATGCAAAGTAAATTTATTTGCAAAAATTTGATGTGGAACTCAAACAAAATAAACACAAGACCTATTAGATGCTTTTTCTGTCACTTCCTAAGGTACACCTGTCTGTATTTCAAAACTTTCTTTCAGCATGACTTTGATATTTCTAACATGCAAGAATTTTTATTCCATCAAGAGTATTCTTACCTTGCACTCAAATAGAACACAGTCCCCTGAGCTTGAATACACAGTTTCTCTTTGTCCTTCAAAGTAGGTTCTGCCTTCAAATACACACACCGCTTCAGAGGGAACAAACAAAACAACACAACACAATGATTTTGTATAAATGTGTTGGTACACTTCTTATAGAATTCATACATTTTCTTAAAGAGAAATACAGTTCAAGATGAAAAAACTGATTCAGCTACAAGAATATTCTAAACACATCTGCAGGACTCTTGAATATAAGAAGAAAAAAAAAATTAGAGGAGGAAAAAACTCCGCAACGTACTCAAAAAAGCACATGTAAGTAGAAAGGTGCAGGATGCTGAAGCAATATGGGGGACAGATCACTACTGGATGGCAGAAGAGATATCTCAGGTGACACCAAGAAAGGTGACTGCCTGCAACACAGCTCAGGGGTGCAGAGGAAAATGGAGCTGTGAGAGCAGTGCCAGTGGCATTAATACATAATTAGTTTCTTGAAGAGGAATGGCGCATGGTGAAGGGTGATCACTGAAGCCACATGTTTATTTGTTATCATCACAGTCCTTTGTTTCATCACCCCACACTATTATTTAAACATTATGGATTCGAATCTTGATTATCCCATTTCTTCATCATTACTGCTGATGCACATTAAAGTATATGAATTTCATTGTACAGTAACTGACTTTTCATGACTGTCTTTTTTTTTATCCCTCGAAAAAACAGGATCAAGCCTCCAATGATCAAATGACAGATGGCTGTCACTAGGATTGGTGTTTGCCATACCATGGCCTCGGTGCCTTTCCTGCACCTCAGCAGCACCAGGTTTTACAACAGTATGCTGACACATCTCATACTGGACTGCTCACTAAAACTCCTATTCAGTATTTAAGACTTACATAAAACATTCTCACAGCAAACCATCTTGCCTTTTTTTTTTAAATGGGTCCATTAATGGAATTACATTATGCAAAGTATAAAGGCTGAGTAATGTAACTGCTAGGTACTGAAAATCAGATGTCTGTCTCTGTTGCTTAGGACACAGTCAAGGCTCATCAAGTAACCATAATCATGAAATAACAGGAGTAGGTTACAACTTTCAAGTTCCAGATTACAGGTTAGAGGTCTAATTTCCTAATCATTGATTTGGAGATGCAAATCAATTATACTTTGACAGAGAGATTTATCTATTCTGTTTAAACAGACTGCAGTTTGTGGGCAATTTAAAAATATCTAAAAGTACAAGACTTTTTGTTTTACTTATTTTTTTTACTTTGAATGACCTATATTAATTATTCTTACTCCTTTTATTTTCATTTCTACATTACTTTTCTTAACTTGCAACTCTTTCTTATTACTTCATCAGCATGTAAAACAAAAGTCTTGGAACTCATGATGAAAAATAAGTGATGGGTATAGCAACAAAAATCTTGTTTCTGAAGTTCAAAAATATTAGTTACAATTATGTCATTAAACATAAATTATCTTGTGAGATACAAGCATCCAAAGTGCTCTCCTAGCCCTTATCTCAACTCACTAACCCTTTGTTACATTTTCTCTTCCCTGTACAGGTGTGGAGGGGAGTGAGAGAGTGGCTTTGGGGGGGGTTGCCTGGAGTCCAGCAGGGATCAACCCACTACACGCAGAGCATGTGACTCACAAAGAGTCATAAAAGCTCAATACTGTCTCTCTCTCCTCTCCCCAAAATAAGCTGTTCTAAAAGGAAGTAGATAAAATAATTCTATATAAATCTTTACCAGGGACTAGTAGATCATGAATCAAGACAAGACAATCATCCAGTCATACATATTGCCTCCAATGCATTACAGGCCATGACACTAAACTGAAATATTCAAATATTAAGCCCTTTCCCTCGCCCCATACATTTCAAGTTTCTAAGAACAGCTACATGTGACAGGAAAAAATACAGTACAGCAATGGCTGAGGATCACAAAATGGCAATGAACTGTTAAGACATCCTCATGTTCCCAACAGGCAGACTATGACTGTTCACAGAAAGGCAAAAGACATAAAAATCACTTGTCATTCTGTCTTAGAAGAAAATATGTTCCTGAAGCCAAACTACTCCTAACATATGAGTGAGACTACCCAGGCATCTTAAAAAAAATAAAACAACAAAGTACCCCAAAGCATAGTCCACTGAATCCAGTCTCCTTATTAATGGCAACAAACCTGATTCTTCAAAGAAACATTGAAAATAACATACACAGAAGAACCATCAAAAGAACATGTCCAGCCTGGTGTGAAATTATAAAGCTATTTTTTTATTCCACCAACAGGCTTTGGAAGTCTTTGCATATGAAACCATTCTAATGCAGTGACACAGTATAACAAACACTTTCTTTCAGTAAGAAAATCAGCTCCTCTCCATCAAGTCTTGGAAACAAGAAAATCTTCAAAATTCTAGGTCTGTGAGAGATGGCTCTGTCCAGATGGCCCTTGACACTTTCACGTGTATCTTCATATACTCAAAGATTGTTTTTCAGATGTTAGAACATGGCAGCAGAGTGCACGATTCAAGCCTGTGTGGGTGCCAAAAGTTTCATGCAGAGCTCACATGTCCACCTCCACAACCACAACACTTGGCCATCATGCAGCTAAGAAAATTGTATCTCATCCGTTGAGCTCCCCTAAATAAATAATCCAAGCATTTTTCTGTGGCTTTGTCGGCAAGGTTATATATAATGTCTCCAGGCATCAGGGACCTGTCTATATAGAATGACCAAAATATTTTCAGAAAAGAGAGAAAACTCAACAAACAATAAATGCTCAATTAAAAAAAAATTAACTGAAACTGAATTGAAAACCTGTTAAGCCAAATAATCTAAGCACAAGGTTAAGCATGTTGTCTTATGGACTGCTGCTCTCACTGACAACATTCAAAAGGGGTATTTCTTCTTAACATCATCAAACAGTAATACTTTTTACTAGTTGTAGGGACACATATTGAGATACAAGAAAATTACAGCCTGAGAAATATTCCAGGCTGGAGCTTTTCAGCTCTGTTCCCAGCCGATAAGCTGGTCCAGCTCAAGGCTAGGGAGAATTTCTCCCAGGGTGATAATTTGGTTAAAATAAAAAGGAATTAATAACAAAGATAGAACACCTGTTGTGGTGTGTGACCAGGCCCTGGGAATGGGGTGTCTTCTCTCTAAACCAACCACTTTTTCTCTACTCTTGGAATTGCGAGTCATGCTATAAAACCAAATGTGTTTCTGAATAAACTTGTCTCTTTCCTTGCTATTATGAAAGACGACCATGTAGCTGTGCATCTTATTTCCGCCGCACTTAAAGGGTTAAAACCCCTTTCCACAGCTACAACTAGTGTTCTCTAAAACATGAGGATTCTTTCATATTTGGGCAGCTCCTGAAGAAGCAAGAACTAAGGTATGCGCTGAAGCCCTAATTTGGAGCGCTACCACTTGTTTTTCTTTTCTTTTCTTTTTTCTTTTCTTCTCAACCATGCCAAAAACACACAGGCACTTCATCCACACCAGTACCACTGGCTCCATGTCTACTTATCATGACAGAATCCTGTGGGTTTAGCAGTAGTTTAAGTTTGCCAGTGCACACTGTCTTTTCTTCTCCCAATGCTGCCACAAATGCCTCTTTTTCCATCTCTCTTGCCAGCCCACTCCTCTTCCACTGCCCACTGAGGAGGCATCCTGACAAACAGCAAAGGGCAGATTTGCATCAGGCTACCTCGAGGCTTCTAAAAACGTTAAGATTGTTGGGTTAGGTGAGTATTAACCTATAAAGATATCTAGAAAGACAAATCTACTAACTGTTTTCTGCACCCCTTTCATCCTAAGACATTGGCATCCACATCTCAGGCAGTGTGGAACAGAATGCTCCTCCTGCCTCCTGACAGCAACTGTCACAGCCAGTAAACATCCCATGATCCTGGTGATTCCTGTCTTTATTTTCCTTCAGAAATAAAGATGTTTCAGCAACATGAACACCTGGACTAGTACTGTGTAATTGGAAAAGTCCAGTGAAGATTTAATTTCTGCTTGGCTAGATGCTTCCCAGGATACTTTGATTAGTTTGTGATTGGTCTGTCTCTGGGGAAGCATATCATCCTTCATCTTCCTAAGCCCCTTCATTCAATAGACTGAGTCACAGTCAAGACATTACCTGATGATTAGCTGTTCCAGATCTTGATAGTTATTGCCTATGTAGGATTTCATCTACAGCTGAATTACATCAACCATTTCCTCTTGCCAACAAATTTCCACATTCCCCCAGTACCTAAAATAATATATTTTGTTCAAAGCACAGTTTTCTAAGAAGATGAAACAGGAAGCCTACAAAATCTGCTTAGAAGTTCAACTACTCTTGTCTATTTGTATTTGTATCTATCTTGATCTATTTTGCAGATCAAATATTACATTGGTAAGCATTTGTATACAGGATCTAAAAAGTTACCGGCAAGGCCTGCTTGTATTTACACAGCTGTATTAACAATGCAACTATCCTTTAGTATTATTTAACACATTGTGGTGACATGGAATCTTCTCCATGTTCTTCAAGCAAAAAGAATCTTTCAGGAGCCCACTTGCTGTTGTGCTTGTTCAATGAATTATCAACATTTTGTTAAACCATCCCTTCTCTTCCACAATCTGTTCTTACCCCACTGGCCTCCAAATGACACTCATTTTATATATTTTAGATATCCATGCAAAATCCATGACCCAGCATATTCGTGCTTTCCAGTCACTGAGTTCTCGGGATGTCAAGTAAGTACATTTTCTCATTTCTGCATTTATCACCTTCATGGTCTATATTGTGCATGCCTTCCCCTGAGGAATGCATCTACACTTCCCTGTGGTATCTCAGCTAGTTCAGATTCAGACTTATCACCAAGGGAAAGCAGAAAGTTTAGCATATTGGTCAGCTCCTCAAACCACTTTAATTTCTTGTATTCACAACTGCCCAATGAGTGGTAGATAGGACTTGCAGTTTTGTGAAATTTGTCAGTAATTATGAATGGACAACCTAAAAACTGGTAATTAAGTTCATGTTCCTTCATTCTTTGTTCACTTATGTTGTTTGGTTGGCAGGGAGGAAACTCATCCAAAATTGTCTCATACAGAAAAAACCCCAAACCTGTCTCACTTAGTTTTCCTACCTCCTCCTTGCAATCTCTCTGATCACATTTTCTACTATTCAGAGATGAAGGCCTAGACATTGTGTAAGTCCCATTAATCCTACTTTGCAAGCTTACATAGCACAAAACCACAATGCAGCTTTATCCTCAGAAGCACACACAGATAATCGTCACCTTCCCTGAATTTCTTTCTCTTGACAGCCACATCATTATTAGGCATTGCTCTTATCCCTTTCTCTTTTATCTTTGCAGGGATTTGGGCATTATTTCCTCTTTGCTCATTTTCTGGAAAGCACAAACTCCTCTGTTACTAGATTCAGTGAGGCTGCAGACTTACTTAATTTCATGCCATGTCCCACAAAAACTCAAAATTATTCCAAAATTCAAGCTGAAAAATATATTGCAATTTTTTTCAGTCAATCACTGCTGAAAAGCCACATATACCTGCTTTCTGCTTCCTCAGCTGAAAAAAGAAAAATGTATTTGAAATTTTATCATGACAAGGAACCAATTACTATTTGTGTCTTACTTCTCATTAGCTGGAAAAGCTAAATGTTTCTGTTACATTTAAAACACAACGTCATTGTTCTACACTAGTCTTGGAATCACTTAACAGAATCTACAGTGTGAGACAGCTCCAACAACACTACAGGCTGTTTAGTCATGCTGGCAAGGAGTCAATCTGAAATCCTAAATTCCTTCCCCTACCTCTCATGTTTCCTATATTTCTATCAACTTCTATCAGGAAATGGCATAATTCATCTATCCTATGTGGTGTTGTTGAGAAGTCTTCTATAGAATTCATCTGAATCCTGGAATATGGACTCTTTGCATCACCTTTAAAGACCAAACAGGTAATCTGAGCACGGAAAAAGCAGTGGAAACATGACTAAAAACTCTATTGACAGCAGCTCAGCTGAGGTAAATAGACCTAACAGATGAGTAAAACTTCTGAAGTAGGCTGGCAGACACAGGAGTCTGGGAAAGAGGCTGCAGTCAGTCAAAGCCAATGGACACTAATTGCACAAATGGAGGTATATCTTGGTAAGCCAAGATCCAATCTGGACAACCTGTTTGATGTCAGCTTCCCTTAAAAAGGGTGTTACTGCTATTCACATTGCAACTTAAGCTTGGTTAAACAGAGCAGCCAAAACAGTTCTACTGATTGACATGCAAAACTTTGGCTTTAGTGCAATGGACCATATTCTGCTTGTTAAAGAGAACTGGAGTATTTTGGACTACAAACATAGTATTTAAAGAACTTGGGCATGTGAACAAAATGCCCACCCATTTTATGACAAATTCACTATGTTGACAATCCAATACTCAACTTTCACAGCAAAACGTCAAACTATAAAATCAAACGCCTTAGACAAAAGCCTTAGAGGGTGTCAAGAGAAGAAATGCAATTAAGGCTAATTAAATGACAACTGTATTACAATTATATTAAAGGTTTATAAATAGCACAACAGTCTGACAGACCAAGAGAACTCCAATGTAAATACTACAGGCCTGCTTAATCCCCATAACGATGGGATTAGACATTATCTGATAGATTCCTTATGCCAGCTATCTGTAACACCAGTGACATAGCTACACTTAGTGATATTTTATCAAATGATGACTTTTGTACTTAGGTCCACTTTCTCTCATCTGGACTGCTGGGCTAGTTGTAAAGATACTTTTTTGAAAACTTTGTTAAGAGAAATATAGCAAAGTTTAGAAAACTAGACACCTCCCTAGAGCACCTTATACTTCAAGCCATGCTTAAATTCACCCATACACCCATCAGAATGCATTGAATTCAGGCATTCATATGCAAGATGAAATTAAATTAACTGATTCAGATTGAGTATTGAGAATTTATGAAATTAATGAAAAACTGCTAAAGACTTGCACACTTTTGAGTCAGTATTTTGAAATCTATGAGAGCTAAACAGATATCACCAATCAGCATTAATTTACTATATAAAAAGAGGTTTGTGTTCTCTGTTGCCATAAGAAAGAATCATCCATGGACATGACATGGATGGGAAGATACACACCTACTCCTGCAGCTGTGCTTACAGGGTGCTACTGTTACTCTGCTCCCCAGAGACTTCAAACAGGTGGTAGAGGGGAAATAAAATAATGCATTTTATTCATTAGGATATTTTGCCCAGATTTGCCATGAAGAAAAAGAGAGTGCACCAATTGTGCATAATTTTAAAAGACACATTTTTGCACGTGACTACTGAGATGGTACCTTTCTGCAGCTTTGTGGATACAAATCATGTGAACCTGCTCAGTAAAAGGCAAGTGCCTCTGAGCAGCAGCATTTTCCCAGATTTTGACAGTTTAATTTGACAGCATTAAAAAAGATCCCATGCAGACTACAACACTACAAGCTCCACCACCATATAGTAAAGCTGGAATTTATTAGGGTGAAAAAAAACTTGGAAGTGATGTTTCCACACCCCCAAGTCAAGGGTTCCATAGACCTTGTTCCAAAAATTTACAGCTACCTCCAACAGTCATGGAGGTTCCTGACCAACAGGGTACCATATTATTTAAGTACTCATGGACTACACTCTTATTTAAGCAATTATCAGGGACCCTACAGATGCTTCCATTCTCAATCAGAATCTCCTTGGTCCAGAACAGTTTCCACAGATATTTTAACTAGAAATTCTGCACTGTGACTTTGCTGCACAAACTGGTGAAGACACAGCATCCTGTGACCTGGCATCCATCTCACCATATTTATTTTCCTCTCAGACCCAAGTGCTTTCACTTCTCCTACGAACGCAGCCCCTGGTTTAGTAGGCTGTTACAGCAATATTAACGTTGTCTTCTTGGCACAGGCCAGTCTAATGTGCTCAGACATTCCCAGGAGTGGAGCACCACATCCATTGCTGTTGTTAGATCTCACTTCTTTCAAAGGACTTGCATCTAGCTCTGTACAGCAACTGACAGGGTTTCATGCTCCCAACTCTTCTTCCATCCACTTCTGTTCCCACATAAGGAATCTGCCAATCCTTCCATCCCTCCCTTCAGCCAGAATGACAGGATTAGTTGGCATAATCAAAAACACTCCAGATAACTGCATTTAACATTCTTAAGCCAAGTCCTTAGCATTACTTCAGTAAAAGGTTTTTAACAGCAGTGTAAACACATTTTTGGAAGTCTTGATTAAAATTGGTTACACAAACTGGCTTTCTAAATTTTTTATATACTCACTCCCAACATTCATTATCTAATTCCATTTAACCAAAAACTAACATTAAAAAATAAATCAGGTATTACCAGGAGTTTTTGAAATTTTCAAAAGACAACTTTTCAAAGAAACCTATGTACATCTAACACGCTGTTTCTCAAGGCTCCTAGAAGTTACTACTATACATTTTGCATTTCAAAACAATACAATACTTCATGTCTAAAGTCAGTTCAGGATTTGAAATAATTAAAAATTTAAAAGCAGCTGGAGCAGATGTTCACAGATTCTGCTATGTCACAGCTAATTCCTCCCAAATGTATCTGTTGATACTCTGATTCATCATGGAAAACAGTAAGCTGGAGTTCATAGCAACTGTTAACGTAACTTCTTTTTAACTTTGGGAACTACGTTACATAGTAATTACATACTATATTACTACATAGTGAAAGAAAGCTTTACAGTCATTGATAATTTTTAAAAAGTCATAGCTGTTAACACTCCTATTGTCCTTATGAGGACCTTTCTAGACATTAGACAGACTTCACACACTGTGCAATTAAGTCTGTTTATAAATATGGAGCTGTATTCAACTCCAACTGAGCTTCAGCTGCAGCAATTTCCTCCCTATAGTGGCAAGCAGCATCTCTGTATTCCTCCCATGTCACCTGACCTTGCTTCCACTGGGCATATATCTTCCTTTTTTGCCCTAGCTCCACCCAAAAGAAGATCCCCTTTCAGTCAAGCTGACCTTCTGCCTCATCTGCTTGACTTCCAACATTCTGGAATTGCTTGCTCCTGTGCTCTTAAAAGAGCGTGTTTAAAAAGTGACTAGCATTGATAGAAACAGTGAGTCCCCAAGGATGCAATTCCTTCGTTACTTTTTATGTCTATTTTAACTTTCTACTCCTAAAATGTATTCACTTATTCCCATGTTTCCTCACAGCAACTCACCAACAGAATACTGCAAAATTAGTAAAATGAAAAATGTGTGGATACAGGCTTACACTGCACTACCAACTGTACTCATAAAGAGTCACAGAAGACAATGGACAATGTTTAAGCATCCTAAAGTCATACACTACTACTATTAAGAAGCCTGTCTGAGAAATTCACAACAATATGCAAGATTGTTATCTCTTCTATGCTATGCTCAGATTTGATTCCTCTCTTAGATACCTTAAGGGTCTACGAGGTTTCCATGATGAAAACATCTACAAAACAAACTCCTCCCTTTACAAGCCTGTAAAATTTGCCCAGGGAGAAATACTGCACTTCAGTGAATATGAATAAAACCTAAAGAGACATCTTAAGGAAATAATACCTGAATTCACATGTCTTTGTCAAAGTAATAATAACATAAAAATAAGCATGCCTGTTCATCTTCCCTACCTTCAAAGTATTTGAAGTGTTCACTTACTAGAAAAAGCAGGTTATGTGCCTACATTCCAGATGAGTCAAGCATATTTACTTTCTTTGATTTCAGGATGGGGGCAGGGAGGAATCTTACAACTGAAACCAGGTGTTTTCTGAACAAATTTATCACATCAAACAATAATGTCACTCTAATTCTGTATACACTGGACATCAGAAAAAAAGCAAACCTAATAATATCTTCAAATGTTTTCATCTGTTAGGAAAAAAAAATTCTAGATGCAAAATAATGTTAAGGGATTTTAACCAAATGTCACAAATTAAAACGAAATTGGGAAACCAGTCAAAATCACATTTGAAAATAATTTAAAGAAAGAAGGGGAAGACCAGAATTTTCATTTACAATCAGAAACTTACACAAATAATTTCAAAAAGTAGGAGGTGAAAATCAACTAGTCAGCTTCCCATTCAGAGAAAGGCTTAGGACAGTCAACCACCCTCCCAAACAAATGAACAGGGCTTTCTTCTTAGTGGAAACTGGTAACAAATAAAAAAGAAAAAAAAAAAAAAAAAAAGAGGCAAAAATTAGTAAAAATTCTCTGTATTGACAGGGAGGCAGAACAAAGTTACAGAAACATCACAGACACAATCCAGTGACTGGTACAGGGACAAAAGCAAATTGCAAAAACTTTTGAAATATAGAGGATTGCAACATTTTTGAAGGCAACAGATAAGGAAAGCAGGATAAAGGTCTGTTACATCATATCAGCCAAGATTTTAATTTCAAAGTTGGGCCTCACATGGGACTAAAGTGACCATTATTTGAAGCCAAATATACTTTATGAGCTGACAGATGTAGAAACAGTGATCAGTAACAGCCTGGAGGTCTATACATCCCACTTCAGATATCTGCAAGCAGTAGTTAAGAGAAGTAAACTAAGCAGTAGATGGCTTAATTCACTACATGTTTCCACTGAAAAATTGTCAAACTTCTGCAGTCCAAAAGACTGAAAGCCATGGGTTTAAACCATTATGTTCACAAAAAGACAAATAAGGGATAACAGTGTACATCATTTTATATTAATCTCACTGAATCAACTTCATTCATATTTTACCATCCCTTCCAGGGGAAGTAAGATCACATTATTGACAGTTTTGTGGTGGGTTTTCTCCAATAATTTATTTATTGAGTTTCAGCCTTTACAACTTTCCAATTTTTTCATTTCACAGACACAGGCACTGTCAAAAAACTATATGTATGCCTTCTTGTACACTCCCGTATCTCCTACCAGTTGTCTCCCCTAGGCCAGCTTTCCATCCAAATAATCCCTGTCAGTGTAGCAATCCTGTTCTGAACAAGAGTATGTCAAGTGCAAACTGGTCTTTGCAAAACTGTACAAGCCAAGGATCTCATTTGGTTGGCTGGCTGGGTTTCACAGAGCCTTTACTCCATCAGTACTCTCTGCCTCCAACTTGTTACCTTTCTGTGACTTTGTCCAAAACCTGTAGTTCTGCAGTTTTCAGCTAAGGCAAATTTCTCTTTTTTTCCACAGCACATGCCCATTGAAGATGTTTGCTACTGATACTATAGGTATTTCCAAGATCTACAGAATAAAAGGTCCAGGCAAAAACTAGAATATCAGCTACAAGCTGCTGCTTTGGCAATGTGCTTCTGGTTATGGGACAAAAAAAACCCAAAAAACAACTCCCCCTATAAAAACCTTAAAACAAACAAATAAACAAAAAAAACCCAAACCACCAAAAAACAAATCAAACAAAAAAGAACCTCACAGACCAATCACACACACACACATATAGAGTGACATAAGCACATCACTGCTGAGAACAAACATATTGACGTAAACACACAGGCATGTGAATGCTTACATATCCTAGATTTTTTTTTTAATTATAAATAGAATTGTCAGATTTTTAAAAATTATTATTTCATAGCTACCCAAGCAAATTCTGGTGAAATCAGCATTACTAAAGTTAGGGTACCAACTTACTAGAAGCTGGAACACTGCCAATCTGTCCACTCCCAGCTGTCTGAAAGCAAATCTATCTAGCATATGTTAATGTTTTATTTGCACTGGAAAGAAACTAAAATAATAATACACTGCAGGTATTTTATATTTTATGAACTCCCTGGTAAGAACATAATGAAAAACTAATGGAAAATATTAGCTCTTTTCCCACACAACCTTAATGAAATAGGTTGTAAGGAGAGCAGAGCATGGCCTACAGCAAAATTCTCCATGTAAAAAAATATTTTTAATTCTCTACCAATAAAATTACCAATATTATGTTTCCAACTTCTTCTTTAGTGCAGATTGCTACATATCCAGTGTAATGTATTTTAATAAATAAGGATTTTCTTAAGCATACCTTATTTTAGTATTCACTCCTCAGGCACACAGTAAGACCAAAACTAGATGACTTTACCATTAAATGGAGTTCTCGTATACTGATACATTGCCTCCAGATTTAGAGTCTTCTAGTGGAGCTCCATAATGCATGTGGTCCAGAATAGCTAATAGGCCACTCACCTAGGAGGAAGCCACACTTTGAGGCATGAAAAGTCTGAATCAGGCACAGGCACTGACTCCCCAGTCCTCCTTTGCTAACAAGGAACAATGAAATTCAAAGGACATGGGGAAGTAGGAAAGGAAACAAAATAGAAGAAAAATATTTTGAGAAGTCCAAGTACTGCAAGCTGTATTTCAATTTACTGTAAGCTATGTCTTAATTTATAGAGAATAAAAGACATACAAGGAACGGGTTTCCTGCTCAGAGGGGAATTGCAAGTCAAAAGACTCCCTATTTTCCTTCTGATGAGGAATACTTCCCAGCTTACAAAGAACAAAGGTCACCTGAGACTACATGCACAGCAGCAAAAATCCCCTAACAATTCTGTCATTGGCTATTTAACAGAGATAAACCAAATATTGCTGTGGTGTAAGAGTAGTTTGAAAACTTCTATAGCTTTACAACAGAAAATATAGCAGAGACTGAGCAGCTTGGGTCAAGGGTTCGACTGGCCATGCCTACCAAAGCCAAGGGGATTCCTCCCACTGTCTTCAGCTGGCTTGGAGTTCAGCATAGCAAAAGCCCCAAGACATTCTTTGAGCGCCTCAGCTTAATTCAAAAGTCTGAAACATAAGGTTGATGTGAGTCATTTCAGCACAGAAAATCCAGAAAGCAGATGCTGAATGGACACTATTCTGCTAAATAACATTCAGAAGCTCTGCATGTTTATAGTTAGGTTATAGTAAAGAACTCAACTTTACAAAAGAATCCAGTGCTGGCTATATTCAAGATATCTTTAATACTATTCTGAAGTAGGCTAATTTATCTGAATTTTCATATTAAAAAAACCCCTCAGAGTAAGGGAATGTATCCTTTATTTGCACTTACGCTCTTAAAAGCCACACGTTAAGTATTTAAAATCAAAAAGCAACTATTTTTTTGTATTAACCAGAATGTTGCTTCTCCTTTATATTCTAAGGTGTTCCATTTTATTTTTAGTGTAGATTATATAATAAAATATATACTTTAAAATATTAGTATATTTTAAGTATTTTATTCTAATTCTTAAAGAATTATGATAAATGAGAAATCATTGTTTTACTGCTAAAAACTGCCTGTTCTTCCTCCAGTACTGATACCTGCTCTGGCACCCTGAAACCTGCTGGCTGCCCTCAGACTCATGCTGTGTTCCAGCCAGCCTGCTGGAGATGCTCTTCCATTTCTCTCCTTCTGACTTACTGCAAGGATAAGATGACCTGTTCAGTCAGTGACTAATCACTTCACCAAGCTGCAGCCTCTCCTCTGTGCCACACTGAATGCAGAAACTTCTCCAGCACTTGGCTGAACAAGGCAAGGGCTGGCACCCCACTCTGCTACTGATGGAAGTCACCTAAGGCTAGAGGATGAAATCCCTGTGGGAAAAGCGGCAACTGTGTAAAAATACGGAACTTGGTAAACAGCACAGGCTTAAGTCCACAATGCTTCCAACTACCCGGATTCATTATGAATTTCAGAGGAAGTTTAACCAATATTCCTTAAGTTTCTAGAAATAAATTTTGCACTCTTGCTGATGGTCAATTGCTTCTGCAAAGGAGATGGGCTTTCACAGCTCCTTCTCTCTGTGTCAGTAGGCTACAAGTGCTGGAGTTTGCAGAAGAGTGTCTAGCTTTGGGAGGGAAAAATGGGTGTATTATGAAAAGCAAGAGGGCAAATTCCTTTCATTCTAATCATAAGATTAAAAGTTTCTGCAAGATAGCAAGACAGATCACTGCATCCAAAAACCATGCATGTTATTAAGAGCTATAATGTCCATATTTGTGTTTCAATTATTTTGTTATAAAATCCTTTCCAAGTTATAGAACCGCTTTACATGGTCTCTCTCCACACCTGCTAGCACCAGAATTGGGAGCTGATGCAGTACAATCCTATGCTTTTCACAGTTGCTTAAAATACTTGTGTTAGACTGCAGATTTGACTACAATGCACCAGAAACCCATCAAATATTCTGTCTCAGAAAAAAAAAAGGCAAACAGGTATATGGAAAAAATCACAGCCTGCAGATTTGAGCATAATGGCTCAGATTTTAACCTTTACTGAAATCTGTTAGGATGGATTTAAATAGTTGCTATTAGGTCAATAAGTATCTGCAGTGTCACCGGGAGGAAGAGAGTGATGAGACGAGAGCAATTGCTTCCTGGAAATCAGTCTTTAGTGATGGGAATTATTACTGCACCAGATACTAGCACAAATATCACTTCTGGTCTTATAAAAACAAGAATCAGCTAGTTTGTTTAAAATATACCAGTTCCATTATAAAAAGAATGCATTTGGCTTTTGGAGGTGATGCCTTGGTGTTAATACACCGACTAATAAAAACATTACCATAATAAGATCTGCTGACCAAGCACCAATTCTCTCAGCTGCTAAGACACTGGCAGTCCTTCCACAATTCACTTAAAATAAATGAACTCGTCCTTGTACTTCTGAAGCCAAACCTGTGGTCTAAAGCAATATTTATAGGGTCAGGAGGGAAGCTTAATCTCTCCACAGTTCGTATTGGTGCCTATAAACACACAAAGCACTTGTCTCTGCAAAGGAGAAAAAAAATTAATGATCTTTTGCACATACCTTCTCAGAATTCTTTAAATTTGCATTTGGCATAGAAAAAAGTAGTCTCTCCCTTCCAGCTCCAAACAGTTCTCCACAGGAGGCTCCCACTGAGCCAGGATGTATGCTATGATAGCTGGACTGAATTTTACATTGTCTACAGCTGAAACATATATCCAACACACTGGCCCATTCATCTGCCCTGGAAGATTACTGCTCCTTTTAGCCCATTATAGCTAATAGAAAACACAGTGATAATTTGCATTCATTGCCATTCCTCATGCTACCAGCATCGACCTTCACACAAGACAAAACAGTACAAGTTGTCTGAATGGCCCAAAACAAAGGCACGGAGTTAGGAGAGAAGGTCAGGGTTTGTTTTTTGTTTGCTTTGTGGCTTTTTTCTTTTGGCTCACAGAAAGAACCAAAGTCAAAGCAATATTGGTTTAAAAAAATATCTAAACTATTCCTTACTAAGTATTCTTCCCTGAATTAAACATTTAAGAAAAAGATTAAGAGTCAGTTGTGCTGAAATTTCCAAAGTGTTGAAAATTGAACAAGATGTAACAAAGCTTTATTGTCCAAAATACTGGGCTGAAATTTAATTCCTAGGATTTGGC
Organism: Acridotheres tristis; assembly: GCA_037013685.1. Taxonomy (NCBI): domain Eukaryota; kingdom Metazoa; phylum Chordata; class Aves; order Passeriformes; family Sturnidae; genus Acridotheres; species Acridotheres tristis. The sequence goes on along the minus strand of CM072885.1, from coordinate 30,274,639 downwards.
AGTGTGGGAAAGTCTCTTAGCATAACAGCTTAATGCGAGAATCGGGCTTAAAAATCCAGCACTTCACGTTCCTATCTTACACACCTAATATACATCACAGTAACTGATGTAAGATTAGCCTCAACTTCAGATGTCTAAAAGTTCAGTATCTGATCTAATCACCTGGGCTCTGTATTCAAGCCATGGAAGATGTCCACTTCCAGAAGGCAACAAATCCCATCCCTTCCAGCCCCTCTCAGTTTTGAGTGCCTTCTGGAGGTGCCAGTCTTTGCAGCTGGTTATCAAGAGAGCCAAACTGGTGATCTCCACAACTAGCAAATGAAACACAACAGGAAAATGAAACAGCAAATGACAGCAGGTTTGAAAATGATTGTGTAACTCCCTGCATTCTGAGTGTCAGCACATGTCATGGCACCGTGTGACTGCACCAGCCAAGATGCTCTGAAGCAGTGCCAAGCACAAGGTGGGGGCACAGCCCTGATCAGAGGCCATTCCCAGTCAACCATTTGGATGCAGATAATCTGCTGGGGGTGGGAAAGGGGAAGAGACTTTAGCCATGTGAGCCACAAGTGCCACAGGACTGTGCCTGCCCTATTTTATTTACTAATAAAAATGAAGCCACTTCAGATTGTATTCCCAAATTCTATATGCCTAAAGCCATGCAGAATGATTCCATCCTCAATCACTGAGGGGTAAAAAAAAAAACCAACAACAAGAACAAAAAAAAAAAAAATACAACAAAGAAAAAAACAACAAAGAAAAAAACTCAACCAAAAAAAACATAAAACAAAAATCCCCAAAAGCCTTGCTGGTCACCAAAAGAGACAGAACTCTTTACTCTGCCAGCTGTCATTAAATCCAATCTCACTCTTTTGATTTTTGGTGGCTTTGTTTTAACACCAGCAGAAGAAAGGAAGAAGTGTGGAGGGAAGCACTCAGCCCTGGGGGAGTGAGACACAGCCACAAGGCTCCAGCAGCTGTCACTGCCTGGGCACTTCTAGTCAAAAAACAGTCTGGCAGAAACAACCCATCATCTGGTATGAGATAACATAAATACCAGGAAGGAAACATCAATATCCATACATGCTCTGTCTTGAAACAAATACTAAATCCAGCAAAAGAACAGTCTATCAGGCATCACTTTTTCTCAGCGCTTATGATTGCTTGTCCAAAACCAAGGATATGGTTCCTCGAGCAACACCCCTTAATTAGCTGCTTTCCCAATTATAAGTCATTCACTCTATATTATCTAGTAAGAAGCTACATCCCTTGCTGTTGTCCTGAGCACTAAAAACAATTAAATTATTCTCAGAACCTGTCCAAATGGAGCAACTCGGGTTTGAACCCCTCCAGCAAGAGCCAAGTTCAACAAGCACACTGACCTCAATCAGCTTAGACCCTGCCCAGACACCAAGACAGAATACAGCTGGCACATGTATATGAACTCAGAGACAACTCAGCATTTCCACCAAATTGGCCTGGAGAATAAGTGAGAGTCTTGCAGCCTCCATTGCCTCTAACTTCCACTCTTTCTCCTGTAAACAAGAATCCAATTTACATTCTTTGTCCTTCGGCTCCCGGAATTTAGCCACCTCAAAAATGGTGTGATTTATTTTAAAAGTCATTTTAAATAACCTAGATGAAATTAGGAAAAAAATTCAAAAGCAATTCTTATTTATTTTTTCTGATCTAAGTATTTTTCTGGTAGTTTGTCAAGAAAGAAGTATGTGTGCATGTTGGTTATAAATTGAATTATGTACTGGCATCAAATTAGCAACACTGAAAGCTAAGACACTTTGATAATATTAAGAACATCAAACAGGAAATATCAGAGTAAACATCAGTGTGCTGTACCAGAACTGCATCTTAATTCAAAGAAGCACTAATGCTCTATGACAAGGTCAGTGTCCATATGTTCATTTCTTGACTTTTGTCGAGACTCCCAATGAAAACAACTTTGGAAGAAGTCATATGATGTGGTTGCTTCACCATTAATATCTGGATAGAGAATTCCCAACTCAATTTACAGGCAATACATTACAAAAACCTACTGCAAAGGTTTTCAAATTCTGCCAACGTCGTCAGAGATTCAAACAGCCTCAGAGGCTTGAATGCCACACATTCCACATTCTTGAATTATCAATTACCCTGAGTCGTCTAATATGCATGGAAATTCCGTGTAGCTGGTTAAAAAATGTATTTGAATTCTTATTTCCTCTTAATTAGAATTAATCTACTTGAGTAAGTTAATAAGGTTTCATAAAAAGGGATGGTTTGCATAACTTCTAACACAATTAAATATTAATAAACTCCTGTGGGAGCTAGATCAATGGAGTACAAAACGTCTTCCTGAGTTTTATCTTACAACTTGTCATTTTAACCAGTTATGTATTTCTCTATACTCTGTAAGAAGTTTTATACAGCAGTAGAACAGTGATGAAACCATACAGAAAAATCTCAACATTTACAGAATAAAGAAGTGTGTGCATCTCATGCTCAATTTCAAGAATAGATTCTACTATAGTCTGAAATAACTAACCATCACATAGGGAATACACATACATAATCAATCTGAAGTATTATACAGAGTCCATCTAGAAAGAGATTAACCTAAAATTCCCCTTCTATGGCCCTACTTACAACAAAATCAGAATACTATGAGACCTCAAGTTAATCATGTATCCAATCCTAAATGACAATATTAAATGACCTTTTTCCATTTTTCCTTTAAATTTTTTATGACCTTTTGTGAAATAGTATTTCTAGGTGTCTGAGTTTTGCTGGTTTCTTCTTTTCTCTTCTCTTAACTAAGGAAGAAGAATCCTATATCTGAACCTCCATTTCTAAGCTCGATAACATAAGGTAGGTAATACACTCTTCAAGTGATAAAGGTGTTGGACACACTGGTCAAACACCAGGCACTTGTTCTTGAATTTCTAGCAGTTTGGTCTAAAGCACAGATAATGAAAGTCTGCAGAAAGCTTTATAAGTAACTTTTTTTTCTTTTTAAATTTTGGTAATAAATATCTGCGCTAAATAAAAGTAACATAACTGAAATGAAACAAAATATCCCATATGGTTATCAGTTATCAGATTTATCAGTTTCCCAGAACACTTCAGCAAAGTCCAAGTTCCCCAATTCCTCAACCCAACTATTTAACGACCAGTTCTTTCACTGACATCTTTAGAGACAGGTTCATATAATTTAAGATTTCAAAGCACTCATTAGCAAGAGGCACAACAGTAAGACTTACATTGGCATTCCTTGCAGCACTTGCCATCCACATAGGCCAGGGCAGAGTTAAGGGGACAGTCAGCAGGGGGGCAAATCAAAGCCTCGCACTGCACAGTACCGTTCTAGGAGAACAAAAGGTGCTTAACTGGAAGTTATATTTAGCAACAGCAGAGATGTTCTCAAACACAGGAACCTGAAAATCTATTTTTAAATACAACGAACTTTCTAACAATATCCAAAAAAAGACGGTTTAACTTGGGTCTTTTAATAACTACAAGAACAGAAACCATACCTTCAGAATGTCACACGTACAATCTTTTAACATGAATGATGTGCTCTTTGAGATGATAATGATCAAATTTTTTTATAGGCAAATCTATTTGGAGGCAAAACATTCTGCCAATCAGCAAAAAAATGTCAGATTACTGTGAAATGACAACTGCACAGAACAATATTCAGTTTTCTGATTTTATGTTAGAGACAATCTATTTCTAAAAAGGTAGCATTATTATAGCTGTGAGAAAAATACAAGACAAAAATATGCAATGAATTTAACTCTAAATTCTAAGAACTTTAAACATTTATCAGCCAGATTTGATACCATAAAATACTAAAAGCAAAATGAATATCCCTCTAGAAATATAAAGGTCCAAAAAATACTAAGCTTAAAGAGACACATTTAGCCAATTATAGATAGCAGCAAATCAATCTAAGGTGCAGTACAGACAACAACAGCCTTTTCACTGGCTTCTAATGGCCTTTAGATTAAGCATTTAATGAGTTCCAATGGAATGAAAGAGTTTTACATGAATGGACAACAATACAGACACCTTAGTTTGGTACCTGAAAGGATTCTTTCAATCAATCTGGAGTTTTGATACATTTGGGAGTCTTCCATCCACCAAATCTTTTTCATTTGTAATATAACAAAGCTTGCATATGACCCTGACATTTTACTTTTTATTACTTATTGAGATGTAACCAAAGGAATTTGGGCATAAGGGATCTATTAAATCATTTGCTAAGAAACAGGCTGTATTTATAGTGACAAAAAGCAACAAATTAGAATTCCAGAGAAACAAAGAAACTCAGTGCAAGGGAATAACATGACAGCTAAGTATGAAACCTAGCACCTACATATGGTGGCATGAAATTCAGGAGCTACACAGGCTAATAATGCTGAAAACATAGAAAAACATATTTATTAATACTATTCCTTAGATTTTGAACATATTTTAAAACTCTTTGTTGTTAGTACCTAGCACACGTCTGGAAGTTCTCACTGTTTGCCTCAATAAAACTAATCAGAGGAAACACTGGAGTTCCTGACTCTCCACTCAGACCATAGCCATACCATGCAAGTGCAGTTCTTACAGCCATCCGTCCAGGATTCAAACTCTCTGTAGGTTGTGCCTTTCATTGTGCAGGTTCTTTCACAATAGCACTGATCCAACTTGTTCATCCTCTGCTCAGCTTGAGACAACTGTATTTACAGTTCACAAAAATGCTTTCAATTTTTAAGTGGCTTCCACATCAGTAAAAACACAATTCAAACCATCCCCCCTTATCATCAAGTACACAGATGAGAGAATATACTTAGGAAAACAGTCAGATACAATAGAACAGTTATTGCTAAATACAACATGATTAAACCACCAGTCATTCAGAGACTGAAATTGAGAAGTAAGACACAACACATTTCACCTTTCTTATCATCATGACATCAGGGTCATCATGAAACAAAATGATCAGCTCAAGATGGGCACAGCTCCTGATTTATCTTTGTATGTGCAAACTGATCAAGAATCTTGCTCCACATAAAGTACTTGCACACTGAGTGGTCAAATGAAAGTAAAGCTCAGAACCAGCATTAGCAATTTTTCCTGCACTCCAGCCAAGGTATTTTTAACATTGATGTATCAAAGCAGCTAGGTAACAGCATTCCTGCAGATATCTAAAGAACTGACATTTAAAGTCAGAATAGTCTATTTTCACCAGCAGACATGAATGCTTTTGGTGTACCATACTAAAGGAAAAAAAAGAATCAAGTCCTGGTTTGGATTCTTAGTTCCTTGTCTTCAGTCTATTTTGTCTGAACGTGCCTTTGGCAGCTCAGGTCTTGAAAAGTCTTGGTAAGTCTTGCTGTAATAAGCACTATAAGAACAGTTACCTATTTCATTCTAGGTTTACTGATTTATTAGCCTTATAGGTAGAGTTTAGATACCTATGAGCCCTTTCCTTGCTCAGGGATTTGGATGCTCTTTACTATTAAAATATATGATTCTATAAAAATATTAAAGCACAAGAAAACTCTCTGAACTAAGAATTTCTACATATAAACATTAAGCACAGGTATATAAAGATGTAAACATACCACGCAGGGATGTACTGCACACAGCCATGTGCACAATCCCATACAATCATGAATAATCTAAAAATACGGCAAATAAAAACTGACAGTCCTCATTTCTCCTATTCCTAGAGTCCTAGTAAACATTACCTTAGCTGATGTTTTTGCTAAAATGTCTTGCAGTTCCATAATTTTCTGCACAAGTCCATGGAAGTCATTACAAGTTGGGCATGCTGAAATAATACAGTATGTGTCAATAAATTAATTCACAATAGGTTCAATCATGCCATAGTTGACAAACAATACACTTAAATTCAAGGTTTCAAGAAAGCTTGTAGGACAGAAAGAAGGTAGAAAGCACACCTTTCATTTTATAAGAATTAATAGACTTACTGCGATTAAGATCTGGGCACTGAGAAATAAATCCTTGAGGCATGACAAGCAATTGCACATCTTGCATTATGCCCTATGTGTAAGTGGAGAGAAAACAAAAGGATACATTATTTTCACCTGTCAAAATTATGTTTTTTCATTCACTATGTAAAACATTAAAGCCCACACAAAAAAACTACCTGATAAAAACAATACTTATGAATAAATAGCTTCTTGTCTGGACCCAATTCAATGGTAGGAGAATAAACAGAAATAAAAATAGATATATGTACAGGCATACTGAATAATTTTTAAAGACGTAAGATTAAATGTCAAGATATAATTATGTGGCAAGAGTTTGGTGGTTTTGAATTAATTGTTATTTTTAGTTAGTCACTGCAGAAAAGCTTGCAAATGACCTTTAAAAAGTAATTTTAAAACAGCTGCAGTGTCAGTTACTTAGAACTACTCTTTTAAATAAAATGCAAATTTTTACAAGCTATAATTCTTAAATAGATTTGAAGATTAAAGAAACTAGAGTCAAGAAAAATACATTAATGTAAACCCTTAATGAGTTTGTGCTGGTTTTGGATGAAGGAGAGTTAATTTTCTTCACAGGAAAGTAGCTGGCATGAGGCTGTGTTTTGGATTTGTGCTGGAAACAGTGCTGATAGCAAGGATGTTACAGAAATTACACAGCAGCAAGACCTTTTCTGCTCCTCCTACCACCCCACCAGTGAGGGGGCTGGGGTTGCACAAGGAGTTGTGAGAGACATCGCCAGGACAGCTGTCCCAGCTGACCAAAGAAGGGGTCATATCCAAGACCACAGGGCATCATGCACAGCCTTTAAAGCTGGAGCAAGAAGGAGGAAGCAAGGAATATTTGGAGTGGTGGCATTTGTCTTCCCAAGTAACCATTACAGGTGACAGAGCCCTGCTTTCCTGGGATGGCTGAACACCTGCTTGCCCATGGAAAGTAGTGAATTAACTGCTTGTTTTGCTTTGCTTGTGTGGCTTTGCTTCACCTACTAAACACTATCTCAAACCATGAGTTTTCTAGCTTCTACCCTTCCAATCCTCTCCCCCATCCCGCCAGGGAGGGAAGTGAGCAAGTGGCTAGGTGGTGCCAGCTGGGGTTCAAACCACAGAAAATTCTGATGGGGATCCTTCCATAAAGCTTGCAAAATGCTGAGAAACTACATGTCTGTAACACAGCTGCAGAGCTGCATGTTAAGAACTTAGGGAGATTTCAGCATGAAATTCAACTAAGATGCCTGGAAAGGGCTAGTTTCACCCAGAAGAACAGATCCCATGCTTGCTTGGGATGCTTGCAGGATGATTTTACATGCTTAGTTAAGATATAATTAGTAGCCAGTTTGCTGCTCTCCAATAGCAAAGGCCAAAGAGCAATTTCAAAGCAATCCAAGAGCTGTGTTATGATTACAGAAGCACAAACTGGTTGAGGTTGGGAGGCACCTCCTGAGATCATCTACTCCAACTTCCCTGCTGAAGCAGGACCAGGCACAGCAGATTGCCGAGGAATGTGTCCAAACAGCTTTTGAATATCTCTATAGCATAGAAACCTCAAACAGAAGAGCTGTTTTCTCATGTTCAGATGGAATTTCAGGTGTTTCAGGATTTGCCCATTGCTTCTTGGCCTGTCAGTGGGTGCTAGTGAGAAAAGTCTGGATCCCTTATCTTCATTCCCCTCACAAATTCAGGTATTTATCCACATTGATGAGATTCTCCTGATACCTCCTGAGCCTTCACTTCTCCAGGCTGAACAATTCTGAATCTCTCAGCCTCTCATAATATAAAAGATGATTCAATCCCTTAATCATTTTATTTAAGTTCACTCTTTATCTTTCAAGGAATGCATACCTTAAAATAACCATGTGCAGTATTCCTCTGTCCCAGCCAAAAGGTTGTACCCAAAGGTAAGTCCATGAAAGGCTTCTCCACAATTCTTTCATAAATTCTGAAAAGGACAGGGAAAATAGAATCCCAAGTTTTCATCTAATTTACTCAGAGCTCAAATATTCCAAATGTGACAACTTCTTAAAAAACAACACTCTTTACTTACTTATTGCAGTCCACATGTAAAATCAAGTGAGAGGCACTGATTGCTAAGGAAAGTCTGTGCCATTTATCATCTGCCAAAATGTATGGGAACACTTCTGTGTGGGAGCGATGACTGCCTGAACGATAATGCAACCTGATTTCATTTCGATGACCGCTGCTTTCCAGCTCCAGATACCTGTACCACAAATGCATCATCATGTCATGAACCATTCTTATCAGCACAGCACCATTTTACATAAGACATCTTATCATCATCATGCAAGAACTATTTAAAAGAGGAAGGAAAACAAGAAGACACAAAGGCAAATGTAGACCCTTTTCAAATTTCCAATGCATCTCTCTTCTCAGTGACAAATAATAGCAGGTTCAAACTTCCATGTAACTACACAAGATTCCAAGCCAAATATGTTTTCCTCTAACAAAACAATTTTCCATAACATGATCTGAATTACACTATTACAAATAATTGCCTTATACACAATGAAAGCCCAATAGGGATACTCTGAAGGTATGAATGCACAAAAGACAACCCCAGGTTTTGCAATAGGGACATGATTAGTAATTGCCAAGGGAACTAAGGACTGAGACTGAACACTGCTTTGTTTGCTTTTATATGTACTGTTACAGCTTTCATTTTCTGTAATAAAGTTTCTCCAAATATATATAAAATCAAGAAATGCTAACTCTTCAGAACAATTTCAGAACAATGGCTACATATTTGCTTTGTTAAACTAGTATGTGTATTTGCAGCGTGGATGTACATACATATATATATATATACACACATCTATATATGTAAGCACATATATATGTAAATATGGATATATATAGAGCAAAAACCCAGCAGTGCAGCTGTGCTGAGATAAGTGAACCTAGCAGATTGCAAACACAAGCTTTGATGGTGAAATTACAGTCATTCAATTTAAAAAGCACTCCATAACCAAACTCAGTTCTTAGAGAGGCTGTCTCTCACACGTTGGACATCATCTGACTGTTTGTCTTTTTAAAGTACTAAGTTTCTCATTTCAAAATTCCCCAAGAAAATTATTTTTACACAGGAAAGATAAACAGAGATTCTCTAGTAATTATATGCAACCTACATCTATAAGAGCAAGGAAAATAATAGATTGGGTGAAATACCTAACTGGGAGAATGGACAATTCATTTTTGTCTATTTTTGTGGCCACGTCTGCAATCAGACAGGGCAGTGGCTTGTGACCTGAGTGCACATGTGCTCCTGGGGGATGTCATTTACTTTAACAAGCTGTCTATACTAAGGAATAGAAAAGACAATGATTGTGGTTTTGAAGAGTAAAAATGAGACCAAATCAAAACTATCTTGTACAGTCATCATCCCTAGGAGAAGGCTGGGCTTACTGCACATCCCTGCTTTCTTCAGGGTGTTCCCCCCTAGTGGAACATACCTAACAACAGCATAAAAACAACTAGTTTTTTGCAAGACCAGCAAGGGACAATTTCTTCTTCCTTCCCAGTATTAAGAAAGCAGTTAATGAGTCAGATATAAATTTTATAATCAATTTACCTCCTCATGGCCCAAAAATAATTTTTGCATTGGCAAGAAGCGGAAACTAATTGAAGGCCTGGCTGGAAAAATTGCACAATAGCAGCAGTACATCAGTCAATTTAATAACCTCCTTCATAACTCAAGACTCAAGGATAAAAATAAGGTTACTCTCAACCTGAAAAGGGGAACATTAGAGAACCTGACTCCTCCAGCAACTTCTAAGTGTCTCCACCCAGCTGCAGAAAATAAATTAAAAACAAAAGGCATGGATATGTTGAAACGTTTCCTCCTGGTAGAACTAAGAGCTCTCCTTCATTCCAAGTCAATAGCAGAACTGATGGCAGCACACAAAGATGCAGGTAGGAAGGGAACAAACTACACTATTACACACACAGTCACTACAGAAGGTATACAATAAACAGTCATGTGGCCCTTATGCATATAAGATAATAAAACCTCTGCAGATGAATCATGGATTTGCCAATAAAAAGAAGACATTTCTGTACAAATTTCATTAATTAAGAGCTGCTGAGAGAGGATGCTGACAATCGATGATGCTGTAATAAGCAAGGAAATCGTCCTACACAAAGTTGCACAGAAACTGTGGACACTTGTGGTTTTAACAGTGATTAACACACAGTTTTGACATTCACAGACAATATCTTTTGTTCTTCCATTTGGTAAACTAACAAATATAACTACCTTTGAAATGAGAAAACGTGCATCAAAATGAAAAAGAAAATAACAGCCATTAGGACAATTATTAGGAGAATCATTTATGGTTTATTAATAATCTGTAGAGGCAGCAGGAAAACACTATTAGAAAAGCAAGTGAAATGACAGCCAAAGTAATATTGCTTTCAGCTTGAATAAATGCCATGATGCTGAAACACAGAAGTGAAAGTGAATCATTTCCACTCTTTTTTACAAAATGCTGTTCTTGCTATTCCCCTTTTCTACATTTGTTTAACTGCCTGGACTTACATGGCTCTGTCTCAGCCTCATGCGTTTCAGGAGATAGGACAAGACTCAGCACTGACAAACACATCTGGGAAAAAATGCAAAGTCTGCCCACAGTGAGGCTTCTTGTTCCATCTGTGAGGCTGTAAAACTTAGATGCATGGTTTCCAAAGGTTTGGAAGAGCGTTTCAGAAAATATGCCAAGCATTAACAAATAGACCAGGATTTTAGAAATTCATGTCTGGTGAGAAAAACACTCTATACTTCTCTGTACACTCAGGATTACTAGTAATTTGAGAGAAAATGGAAACATTCCTTTTCACTCCTGAAGGACTTGCTCCCAAAGGAAAGAGTAACTGCATTGTCTTCTCCTAGCCAAGAATCTCATTACCGAAAAGCTTCAGGGGAACCTCATCAGCTGAGTCACCAGTTCCTTGTCCACATCAGCCTAGGCCAGCCCACTCATTACAGGGAGAGCAGTAGCCAAAGATATCCCATTTTAAACATCACTGATGCTTCTCCCAACAGCTCCAAGGTCTTCTATGCTGCAGAAAGCAGATGGCCATTGGAGTGAAAAATAAACTACAATGAGAAACCCAATAAAACAGCAGAACCTGCACCTCTCTAACATCCATAATCTCTGCGGTTGTTTAATCAATAGCAGCCTACTTGATTTTAACCCCTCCCAACAAAAACACACCCACCTTGGATTAAACTTGGATTTAACTTCATGAGGAGATGATATGTGCTTAGGTTTTTCTATGTTCGACATGTGGAGAAGAAAATGCCAACCTGGAAAAAACGGTTGCTAAATCTCTGTATATCACTCTGTGCCTGCACACTCACTGCAAAGGCAACAGCCAAGGCCACAGCATCAGATCAGCTGCTCTGCTTGGAAACCAGCCAGACAGCGATCTCGAATGTACTAAGGATGAGTCTGTCTTTGTAAGAGGAAGAAATCTGTTTCAAATGCCCCAGAGAACTCAGACAGAAAACATGATGTCTGCTCTGCTGCTCAGCACTCATCTGTTGTAACTTCTAGGTAAGAGCTGAGAGTCAGCAGATCTGCTCAGCTATGGAGCACTAATGACCATCCTGGCAAAGGGCATGTGGTCACACCTGCCTAGGCAGGACCTGCTCTTTGGGAGGCCACAAACTAGCATGAGGGAAACTGTGGAAGTAAAAGTCAGGATGGGCAGCAAAAAGTTAGAGCTTTAGGAGGTGAAACCCCAGATGGTCCTGGAGCACACAGTAGCAGTCTTTGACCAGAGGGAGGTATGGCCATTCCAGCTAACAGGCACGTCTTTGATGGCTCACTTGCTCATTTGGCATCCTTTCTCACACAACAAATGCACATACTTATGCCAGGCCACTAATAATTTCTACTTCAATTTACAGCCTGTAGACAAGTATTTCAGAAGCTAAAGGCAAAATATCATGTCTGCTGCTTATGCATTTATTACAGGGTAGTGGATTTTTTTAACTTTTCCTAGTCACATTTATAGGTATAATGCTAACATATTTCTTCATGGCTCTTTGATCTACACTGGGGGAAAAAAGTCAAATCAATAAATTAAAGAGCAATATTTACTTAAGAAAAAAAATTAAAATCCTTATCTTCATTACTTATTTAAAAAATCTTTATCTGAAGATTTTTGCTATCAAAGTTCTGCCTTTTTTGTTATGTTTAATTACATAAAACATTAAAAAAAAAAATCCTAATCAGTAGACCCTATTCATTGCACAATAGCAGCAAGCAATTCTGCTAGGTATAGATTATGAAGATAGAAAAGCAACTCTTGCAGCACCACTATGACGTTCAAGACTGTGGTATTCAATTCACCACTTGCTATTTTCTGTGGTATCATGACTGGGCGGTCAGGAGCTTGAGCTTTATTCTTCGATGTTTCAGAACACTTAATTTGGAAATTACACTAAGTGTTCTGAAACATTAACTTACAAGTTTTTATTGCTTGGTGTATTCCCTAGAACAACATGGCATCAAAATATCCCCATATAGATTATAATTTTTTCAACCTAAACGATTCTAGGATTATATGAAAAGTGGCAGCTTCATTTTACCTGTAAGAATCTAGTTCCCACCTCTCACTTACACTACTGCTTGATCTTACTGGCTTTGTCCTTTTCCATCTAGAGCTCTACCTAGACAAGAGAAGACTAGCATTTTTATCAGGGAATTATTAATTAAAAATCGTCTTTGCTTTTCTGGATAAGTTGTAGCCCCTGGTGCAATTGCACAATGGGAAGGAAAGCCACCAATTCCATTTCTGTCCCTCCCTTTTACTGAATATAGTTTTAAAGCTAGACTGTAATTTTCCAACTTAAGGTATTTTTGCTCAAAAACATTGATCCATTCATTAAAACCAAATATTTTGACAGAAACAAACATTATCTCAGCAAAGCTTGTGGGGTCTAGGACGACATGCTTGCTAAAATGGGAGAGAGAGAGCGTAAATATAAGATTCTCTGAAAGACTTTCTCAAATATCTTTAATGCCATGATTATTACCTATATGAAAGCAGAGATCTCAAGAGAGCTCAAAAATTAGAAGAGGGTGCGTAAACAGCAGGACAGCAAAACCATCCTCCCAAGTTTGTATTATAAAACTGGTGCTCCACTCCAACTTATACATATCTTGATGATCTCTCACAATTTTCCCCTGAAACTGGTGGGCTTTTCCACACTGACTGGTGAGAACAGGCCTGGGCCAATGCTGCTTCACAGACTGCCCTGACATCATCTGCAAGTGTAATAACTGCCAAAGAAGATGTTAATTATGCAAAATGGACAACTGCAGGCCAGTGCTCCATCCTGGGCACTGTTTGTTTTACTAGCAAGCCCTTGCCAGGCACTGCCAACAAATCTGCATCACCACTGCATCAAGTGGAGGAAAAAAAAAAAAAAAAAAAGAGAATGACATTCCTCAGGGCACTTCTCTCAGGTGGAAAGAAATCCAAGTTGCAAGTTCCTGTTCCAAATTAGGCAGAGTAGAAATTAACTGTGTAAGGAAAATGCCTCTGAAACACTCCAGCCAGACAGTTACTGATCATTCTGGCATTTACATCTCTTGTTGTTTTTTTTCTTCCACCACAAAAATGGTCAACCACTTTAGCTTTGTTTCGTCACAGCACTGCTCCTTGCCCTGGACAGCTATGGTGAATAGCTGTGGAGGAGGAAGGTGCATCCATGATGTGCTCAGGTGATGGAGCCCAGCGCTGGGACATGCATGGAGGAACACCTTCCCTGTTGGCATGCCGATGGGAGAACAGCCAGGCAAGAGATAACTGGCATTGCAGAGAGGCACCATCCACACACATTCACCTGCACAAACTACTACTGCACAGCTTCTCTCCAGACAGAAAGAAGCCACAGCATGAGGTAGCAGCTAGGAAAGTGAGGTTGCAATACCCTGATGTGGAAGAGGAGGTTAGGAAACAAACACGGGAGGCTGTTTAAATCCTTTTCATCACTGTGACACTCAGTGTCTGCACCCAATTCAAACTAATAAAGCAGGTGGGAAAAAAAAACTGTATGTCAGTAAGATACTGTTCTTATCAACTCCTTGCAGCCCCTTATCTGATTTCAGTGGGACTGCTGTGGTCTGGAAGTCTCAGCAGTCAAGAGCTTGCCTCTCATCTGAGAGCTCTCTTTATTTATCTCCCAAAATTTGAGGTCAACCAAATCAGGGAGGAAAAATCTTGCCTTACCCTCACTGCAGTCTACATAGCTTCTGCTGGGCTTAGTGCTACGATCCAAGAGCCCAAGGCCATCACAAGAGCAAGATACTCCAGCCCATCCAATGCTACTGTTGATGACAAAGCAAGGCTCCCAGTTAGCCTTTCCACAATGCTTATGGGACCTTAGAAGGAGCCAGAAGCAGGAACTGAGGTCTCACCAAGCTCTTCGAAGCACTCCAAGGAAAGCTATTCTTGCAAAAAGTGTTGGCTTGGTCTTGGAAAAATTCAACCCCAGTATTACAGCACATTGTCCATGCCATTCCTATTTGAGCCGTGGATACAAAATCAAATTCCCAAATTAAGAAATAATTTTGAAACACTAATTAATGTCTTTGAGCAATTGTTCCCATTCCTCTCATCTCTCTCTCACTAACCCTATTTATCAATATATTTATTTCCATTTCGTTCTCACTAACACATAGGAATATCAATCTTGCCTGCCTGCAGCTTCCTCTTCTATTAAAAATCAACAAGGGAAGAACTTTCTCAACTCAAACACTGTAAAAACAAATGGCATATACCATGCCTCTCATTCTCTTTTCTTGACAAAGTTTCTCCAAGGAGAGCAAGAGGACTGCAAATACAATAAACAACTTTCTAATTGATGTATTAATAAAAGAAAAAGGTTGTTTCAACATAACTGTTTCCATTTTCTACCCCAAAAGAATACAGATTTCTTTGTTATTTGTTTGCTTGTAGAAAGCTTTATAAACAACATTGGAAGAATAACAAAATCTGTCAAAACTCACTTTTCAGCTATTTCAGTGGGGGTTTTCAACATCATAGGAAGGAACAAATCTTCTGTCTCTTATTCAAGAAGGCCTGTCACTAGTCTCAGTTCCACATGCATATAAGCATTCTGTAAGATGTTCTCAAACAATTCATCCTGGATTAACTGGCACTGCAATGATTTACACTGAACAGGCTGGCCTCACTTGATTTAACAAAAGTTATGGAACAGTAAAGTGCATGAACTACAGGAACTTACATCCTACTACCAATTTTTTTGTTTTGTTGTTTGGGGTTTTGGGGGTTTTTTCGGGGGTTTTGGTTGTTTATGGATCACAGAGTATAAACTTAACTGAAGTAAAAAAAACCTCAAATCCAAGATAGCCAACACTTCAAGAAACAGGTCATTCCTTACACCATGAAGGCATTAAACACAGTATAACACAAAACAGCTGCTTTACAAATATTTCCATCCATCCCCATACTCGGGGATAGAAGTTAAATCTCCCAAACCAACACAAACAAGTAACTTTTTTCTTTTGGGATAAAGAGCCTGGTCAAGCTGTCAGTGTCCACACAGAGAATCCTTTGTCCCACAGAATCTTCTCACGCACTGGTAAAGCAGTGAATGAATGAATGAATGAATGAATGAATGAATGAATGAATGAATGAATATAACTTTTTTATGACACCTTTGATGAAACATGCAAACTGCATCAAAAGAATAGAAGACTAACACCAGAAAAGTTTAAAATCACAAGAGGAATTCAAAAGCAATTAACTCTTACGAACAAATTCCAGAGGCTTCATAATTATTATGAGACCAGTAAGAAACAGAAACTAAGATTTAATACCAAAAACCAAAATACAGAACACTACGGCCTTCCACTCTTCCAACAAAGAACATCATGGAATGTTCTAAAAAGAAGAAATAAACTACTACCTCTTTTGGCAAAGGGAAGAGCCATATACAGCTTTAATGTTTGAAAATTAATCCCATATTACCTAACATTTGCTCTGCAACTATTGGCTTAAGTGGTAAAACCTGAAAGGTTTTCTCACAGTGTAAAAGTTTTGCAGGAGATTTTGTGGTGTCAGAGAGGACACTTCACACTGCAGTCCAGAAATACTGACACTCATACATCAAAAGCAGGGAACATACAGTTCCACCTCTATTTTAATACAATGGTCAAATGAAAGAACAAAATTCATGCATCAGGAATTCACCTCTGGCAACTTATCTCCTTGTAGCATAAATCAGTATGAGAGAAAATGTCACAGATAAGTTCCTCCTACGTACTGAAAGAGGTTTGAAACTCTGAGGTTTGTACAGTACAGCCCATTTGACAGCAGATAATCACAAGACACCAACTGCTGTGAAAACAAATGCTAAGGAAGGCAGAAATTGAATAAATTAGTAGAGATACAAATTAAGTGTAGGATATGCCTGTCCATAATATACTATTGATTTCAGTTCTCTGTTCCAGGATATAAAAAGCACTAAGCAAAGGAAAGAATCGTTAAACTATAACCCAGCAGTTTAATCCTTTAAGGGCCTAATATGCAGTATCTCAAGAGATACAAACGTAAGATTAGTTACATAAAGCCATCTAACCACAAAAGGAGGAAAAAGCCTTATCATCAGCCCCACTGTGGATGATTATACCAAAATACATGAAGGAATAGCAAGACCAAACATATATATTACAATCCCATCACAGAGTAGAGTCACCTCTCTGCTGACTCTTCCATCAAGAAGAAGGTGAAACAAATTCAGCAGTCAGGAGGATAACACAGCTTAAAGTGAGAGATGAAACACAGAGCAATCAGTGTTTAACAGTGCTTCTACTCAGACTTAAGGTATCCCTTCATTAACACAATTAAAAATATTCACCTTGTTACCATAAAGTGTAACACATTTTAGGCAGGGCACTGTCTGTGGTCAAGGTAAAACACTGAAGTTAAGAAGACATTTATTATTTCTGTCTTTCAGACATATACGATATAAATCCGCCATATATAAAAGATGTGTTCAGCTGCCTGAAATTCATATGTGTAATTTGAATTCCCTGACACCACAAGAAATTTTTCTGAAATTATCACCTGCACACTGTGCCCAAAACTACCACTGCCTGGATTCCTTGGCTGCTCTAATCAGTGGGGGAAAAGCAGTATCTGTGGAAATGTATAGGCAAGTTAGGAAAGGACAGTTACAGGTATTGTTTCAGATTTTTTCACTTTAAGATTAATTTTAAAATATTTTAATACATTTAATACTAGAGAAACGCATAATCATTATAAGAGCGGAAGTCCGTTTTGATACTTAATTAGAAAAAAGAAAAAAGCATTTGAGTATGAAAAGATTACTAGATTTTCAGCAGATCATTTCAGGAGCATCTCTTTGTGGTGACAGGAACAGCCCAGCCTTAGCAAATGCCCAAGGCTGAGACTTGCATGGAGAACTTCTGTATATCTCTGATAGCCAAGGACAGCATTCAACACATGGCATTAGAAGGGAAACTTTGTAAGACCAGCCCTGTCTTACACAAAGCCTTAAACAGTTGTATGACCATGTCCCAGTGGAAGTATGCATTTCTGATGATTCTCAAAAGGGAGCCAGCAAAAAGGAACAAAAACAACAACTGCATAAAACTAGACAACACAGACTCAGTCAACTCTGAATCACATAAACAATTTTAGGTTTGTAAATAAAATTAGAAATTTAAAAATCTCTACAATTTAAGAAATCCCCTTGATGTAAATTCACATATTTGCACCAGTGTCCCTGGACCCATGCAAAGAGAGTATAAGTTTTTACTCTGATTTATTTTGCAAAACAAGAAGTATGAATAAATGTGCCTTTTCCCAGTTTTTAAACATTTTTATTTTCTTGTACCATAGAAATGGTTTTACCCTAGAACCATTAGTTGCCATGAAAGCTCTGTAAAATAAAGCACATGAAAAGGTACTTGTGTGATAACTAATTACATCCTTCAGTTACTGCCACCTTCAGCCTTCCTCACCACCATTCAGCTCCTCACTGCAGAAACATAAGAGCCAGTACTGACCTCTGTAAATTAGAAATATAGCAGCAAGGCAGCAGTTCAATGCTAGTGCAACTGTTTTTGACATCAGTGTGATAAAAGGCTAAAGCTAGTGCAGAGGAGTGGAATCAGGTCTGGCATTGCTACTGTTCCCCACTAACTACGATGACTGCTTCACTGACAGACTTCACAAGAAGTTGTTAAAAGAACTAAAGGACCTGTTACAGCCAAGTTCCTGGTCAGAGGTGGGCAAGGTCAGAGATGGAGATCGAGCACTGAAGAGGCAGCTATTTAATATAAGGCATTCAAATGCTTCCTTTTAACATCTACTTTCTCTTGTCATTATTGTCATTCATCATAAAAGAACACTAAAACCATAAGAGAAACTACAGATGTTTGTCTGGTTGCAGCATTACCCACACCTAGGTCAGCCCTCATTTTAGCACAGTTAAACTGAACAAACACTACTCTGGCATATAGACTTCTTTCCATTCATCCTAGCACAGAAGAGACTTGAATGTGTTTATTTAAAAGCCTAAGAGCACATCTAATGCCATCCAGGAGACATTCAACTACCCCTTTACAAGTTTGAAAATCCTTTTATAAACTTGGCATAATCATCTTTGGGAATGTTCTTCTCCTTCTTGTTTGTTTTGTGATTTGAGTTTTGGTTGGTCTTTTTATTTGTTTTTTATAAACAGCTGAATTGCAAAAGATGGGGCCTCTGAGAAACAGAAGAGAAATTGACTTGGAGCATCTTCCAGCACAAAATAGTTGTCACCGTGCTTGCTAATGAAAACTTGTACACTTATGTAAAAGAAACAGACATTTTGCTGTGCTTGAACATGTCTCCTTTTTTTTGTTGTTGTTATTTTGTAGTGAGACTGTCAAGAAAGAATTATGGGACTCTACACAAGAAAATAAAAATAACTAGGAACCTAAAGCAGAGCTCACCTGTTTCTTGTGCTAATGACTGTTTAGAAAGTAGACATTTGAAAACTCCTTTTTATTTTGTCAGAGAATCATAGGGAAGTTATCTTGAATAACTATTACTCAAACAGATGTATAAAACATATCTTATTTTTCTAGCAGTCTTTATTCTATCAAAAGGATAATCCTTAAATGCTATGTGTCATTCACTTTAGTTTTGTAAGGCTGACAACATTTTGAGTAAAGTGCTCTGCCATTCATGGGAAGATGTAAACCCAAACAAGAGGATTTTTTTTCTTTTTTTAAGACCACTTTTATTATTAAAAACAATGAAGAGGTGGACTAACAGGGCCAGGCTTTGTCAATCAGTGTAGCCACAGCGACATAACAGTTTTACATCAGTTGAGAACCTTGTCCTTGTGGTTATGAACAGCAACAGAGAACTAGCTCTCCATGCCCTTTGTGGCAAGAGACATGTAAAGAAAAACCCCTCTTGCCCTTCCCTTGTGACTTCTTATGAATCTGCACAATGTGCCTTATCCAAACACTATAAATATTTACAAATTATCTGCTACACAACAGTATTGCTCTAATTTATGTTCAATTTTTTAATGCATTAATTCATATACTTTCATTAGCCAGCAGACAAGTATCAGTACTTACCTATGATCTAAATGGTGAATAGAGAGAATAACCCCTGAATTCAAATGCACTTGTTTTAAGGTCACCAGGATTGTGAATTCATATTTATTCCTTAACTTCTGAAAAAAGATTTCAGCTGTTTCTGGAGATGCCTTCACATTTCTTGAAGTATCTAAAATAAACATAAGAGGAAAAAACACTCAGTATAAAATCTCCTGTTACTTTACATCCTCATTCAAATAGCTTACAAAATAACAGGCTATTTCTGAGAAGCACAATTGAACAGACAGGCAAAAGCAGGGACCAAATTAAAACATTCGTTTTGCATGCAGTGGGAGCTATTTCAACAAAAGAGAACACCTTTTCTAGGACACCTATTCTTTTCTGGGGAGAGGTGGTGTTTTGTTTTGATCCAGGGTCATAACCCTTACTTTCTTCAGAGATGGCCAGATGGTACATTTAATATCTCATCCAAAGTTTGGGCTCACTAGCAGTGAAGCACAGTGACAACACTAGATATGAGCCTGCCATGCCACATGACCTGAGCAATTTTTTAATGACTTCTAAAAGATGTTACACTTAATAGCATAAATAGATAAATAAATAAACTAATCTTTAAAAAAATTTACTCAGCTTTAAGTAATAGTTTAAAAATTCCCCAAATTTCAAATATTTTATCACTAATTAATTGCTCTATACTCCAGTTGGGTGGTATTTTCCTGCTGCTTCTTGCACATGATAACATGAACATTTGTTTGAGTAGTGGCATACATAGAAATATTTTACTTTTAAAAAAACCACACAAAGCCTAGAGTGATGCAGTATTTCTGTTGAATTTGCACATAACATACATAGAAAATTTTAAAAGTCCAAGCTTAAAATCTCTAGAGAGAACTTACAACATAAGATGTCAAATGCTAGAAAAATAATTCCCAATCTCCAGAATACGTTATACCAGAAAAAAATTCATATACACTTTTAATGCACAAAATCAACTCATTATCATGTGTAATCAACTGTGTAAGAACTAAATCAATTCACAAGCTTCTTTTCACAGCAATTTGACCATTCTGCTCTACTTGGGGACACTAACTCAGGAAGAGCAGCAGAGAGCAATAGAACTGGTGATTTTCTTTTGGCAGCACTGGAGCTGAGCTGTCAAGTACACCACTCTCAGCTTACAGCACTGTTCTTAAAACAGCTTTATTCTTTAAGTTGGACCTATGAAGACGCTGCTCTCCATTAACAGAAATAGTTTATTTTGGTTTATGGATCAGGAACATTTTAACATTTGTTTAGGAAATGCAACAACCCGTCCAACTGTGAAGTCCTAACCAAATTCCTGAACAGTTGCACACCCAGTTGAATTTAATTTGTTCTTCACAAAGGGGAACCCAAAAAGAAAAAAAAAAAAAGGAAAAAGTTAATTTATACTAAATTCCTATAATATTCTCATAAGTAACTGATGAAAGAAAGTACATGCTTAACCCCCTTACCCTCAAATTAAGAAGGCCAGCCTATACATGTATAACTATCCCCCCCTTCTACAGGCCCTTTTATTCTGGAGCTATTGGGATGCAAACACTGCACTACAGATGGCCTGTGCTTTAGCAAGGAAACAAACTCTCACCCTCATATGGAGCTCTTCAGAGCCACCCCAGTCCTCATCACTGTGTGAGAGGCTGGGGAAACACAGAGCTGCCACAACACCCAGACAGGAATAATTTATGAGGTCTCTTCATGTCACCCTGAATCATTACCTGATCACTACACTGGATGAGAATTTTCCATCCTTTATTCTATAAAACCTTACTGGGTACCCTATAATCATTCATTGTGACTTCAGATAACCTTCTTGTATACAGACAAGAGCATCAAGGTTTGACTGCATCATGCTGGCAGCCTATATATACCACCACACTAACTGCTGGAGTGTTGCACTGCCAAAACACATGGCCATTCAGTTCTGGTATTGCAAATAGGTCAGATCATACTTGCTGCTCAAAAAAAGCTACAGAGCCTTTTGAATTATTACTACTCTTATGAAGCACAATACTCTCTGCTCAGGGCAGGCACCAGGTGCATTTCTTAAAAGCAAGATGACTGAAAGGTCCTTGATCTCTCAGATCCATTCTTTTCACACTAACACGAGTGCAAACCCCTCCTTCCAATTGCCTTTGAACACCAGCAGTAGGTGCTTGATAGATCACCAGCTGTGCTTAATAAATATTGCTTCAGGCTTCTTCTTGATATTTTGCTCCTAGTAATCAGTTTAAGACCCAACAAAAATACTTTACTGGAACTGGGCTTCTTCCATAATAGCTTGGAAAAATCAAACTGGTATATCTCAGACAATAATCTGCAGTTTCTCAATAGTGACATAAAAACCTCATACTGTGAACATTTCTAATACACAAAACTAAAGGCATAAATCTTTTCAACTTGAAGTGCAAAAATAAGGAGAGAATTATTAGTTTGAATGAGAAATTTGTCTCTAACCATGATAGATATATTCTGGGTTTATTTTCCTAGAATTTTGCATGTGTTTGGTTTGACCACGCCACAACAATTCATAAATCCATGGTGTCATCACTCCATCTTTAACTTATAGAAACATGACAGTGACAATTAAACAAAAATCCAAACTCAAAGTATGTCTCGCTCCTTGTTCAGGCTAGATCCTTTAAGATCTAACACTGCAAAGCAGCCTGAAAGTCCAGCAAAGAAAACCACTGACCATAAGACCTGCAGGAACTCAGCCCTTCAAGAATATAAGCTTAGCAGCTGCCTATGCCCCCAAAAGCCATTTTCCCCTCTCAGAGACAATCTGCAGTCAGAGCTCTGCAGCAAACACCAACATCACACCAGAGTTTCCTGGAGGGGTCAAGACCAGACATGGTCATTTCAGTCATGTTCATGAAATAATAATTACTGCACATTAACAAAGACAGCAAGGACTCACTCCACAAGCCCAAGGACTTCCACCAGCCCAAATGGGTGTTGGAGAAAGAAGCAGTTTCACCCTTTGCAGTCACCAGCCTTTAACTGCTCTCATCATCCCTGTGGTGACAACTGCATTCATAAAAACACATGAGGAACTATTACAGGCAACTGATCCAGTCTTAACTAGCGCAGCCATGCCTTCTCACCAAAAAACAAAACAAAACCAAACAAAAAACCGGCCAACCAAAAAAAAAAAAAAAAACCAGGTGTTGGAAGCAGCCACGAACAAGTTATGGGAGGTAAGCAGGAAAATTTCCACAGACAGCACCAATAGCATACTAAATCACACAGTGGAAAGACTTAGGACAAGCCATTCACAACCATTCATTTCCAGTCCAAAATTAAACAATTATTAAATGGAACGAGTAACTTTTCCTAGCAAAGGGTGAGCTCCAATTTTTTAAGAGCATCTGAAAGTAAACACACAGTATGAACTGAATTATAAAACAAATTCCTGCAGAATAGTCTTTGGAGGAGGCATTCTAACTAATTGAGCTCCACAGTTTGTTTCATGTGCACATAATCAGCTTTTAATAGCAACATCTATAAATCAATTCTGCATCTGACTGTAGCTCTGCTGAACTACCCAAATTAAATTCTAGTGGTTTGTGAGAAGGAGGGCTGAAGGCTAAAATGAGGCTGAAAAATATAATTGCCTCAATTTTGTTTCAATTTCCTACACTAGGAGGGATGAGTGTCACAAGCATATATTCACATCCTGTCACTTTCCCATATTCAAGTTTTTGATATTTTTGTAACTAAGGCCTTCACACAACCTTCAAAGGGCAACTGTTTACTTTATATGGTTCTTTTATTTAGGTAACAAATACAA
Organism: Acridotheres tristis; assembly: GCA_037013685.1. Taxonomy (NCBI): domain Eukaryota; kingdom Metazoa; phylum Chordata; class Aves; order Passeriformes; family Sturnidae; genus Acridotheres; species Acridotheres tristis. The sequence continues at coordinate 30,251,177 of CM072885.1, read as the reverse complement.
ACTAAGCTGCACCCAGCCAATGGGGCAGCATGCAAAGCCAATCCAAAAGCAGAATCTTTACAAGGCTGACAGAGTATAGCAGAATTTTAAATGGAGCACAGTACATTCAAATTCAGGAGTTGCATTCTTCTAATGAAAAATGAAGATGTAAAGAAGTAAAACAACATTTATTAGACCAAAGCCTTGATAGATGTGATATGCATTAAATCCTTCAGTAGAAAGGCTGGTTGTTTTGCTATTTAAACTGATATATAAGATCCGCTCATAAAACATTTTGAACTACTTTACCTATAAATTTTTCTATTTCCTTCTCAAAGATTCCCAGTTGTTTCAGAGAGAACAGCAAAAAAAGCAGCTGTAATTTTTCCAAACCATGTGAACCCGAGTTGGATTCTCCAAAACTGTAGAAAGGAGCTCTGCAAGAGTCTGGGGAAGGTGCTGAAGTTCTACCTGAAGTTTAAAAGACTAAAAGATACAGGGTAAACACTAGCTCTCATTTAGGTCATTCCTAAAGGGTGTGCTTAGACAACAGGGCCCAGGAGCACTGCCCAGTTCCCAAGCCTGACTGAACTCTAGGACTACAATCAAAACATGCATCAGGATACAACCAGGTATATCCAGATATATCCAAATGCCTGTGCACCCAAGCACCTCCCATAAACTGGATCCAACCTGGTCTCCCCAGAACAAACACTCACAAAGGCCAGGAACAAGGACTCTAGTAATTAATTTCCCAAGTGGCATGATCAGGACCTTGGGATACCCCACAGACTCTTTAGGGACATAGCCCACAAACTGCCCTTGTAGTTTTGACACACCCATGGTGTGTCTGCCTTATCTTCACTAAAGAAATGCTTCAGCAAGAATGCATGCAGATAGAAATGCAGTGGATGAGAAGGAGAAAAGGAAGAGGGCAAAATGCTCTGCAGCTGAAACTAAACAATCAAAACAAAAACTGACTTGAAGCCAGATCATTAAATCAAATAAAAGCAAAGGGGGAATGTCACCGTTTGTTCTTGCAGCATTTGGGGAGTACCAACTGCCTTTGCTTTGTAGCTTCCTCTGCTCTGAATGTCAGCTACAGGTTTGGTGTGTCATCCAGTAAGGGCTTTCCTCCAGCTCAAATGATATGCAAAGTCCCAAAAGTCACAATGAACTGACACAAAAGACTAGAAGACCTGTTTCTGAACACATTTTTCCCCAATTACATTGGCTGTTCTTATATCCTTATATATAAGGATATAATAATAATACGTTCTTATATCCTTATATCCTTAAAAAATGGTAATCATATCACTTCTGGCCAAGACTCTGGCTCACCTATATGCTACATACTTTGATATTTAAAGTTATTTTGGCATAGCTAAGAACACAAATCCACTGTGGGACAAGTGGAGGGAAAGGTGCTGAGAGCCTGGACAACTAGGCTGGAATCAAGACAACTAGGATAGACTTTACAAATCCTTGGCAAATAGACTGTCTGTAGAAAACGACAGCTGTAATGTAATACATATTCCCTGTGAACTGACAATAATACCACTGAAATCTGCCTAGAAGAATTCTGCAAGAGATGATACAAAACAAGTTTGGGGGTGATTATACGAGTGGCTGGGTTAAGCCTCTGAGCTTATATACCAACCAGCTGCTTCTAGAAACCAAGGCAAGTCAGATGGGACTGAATGGTTCTGCAATGGATCTCAACCTGTCTTAAACTGCCAGAGCACAATGCTAAGACAGACATCTTTCATCTTTCCTTGGGCTGCTGTCCCTTCAGCAAAGAGGGAATCCGCACCAGGATTACAACTGGGAATCATTTCCTGTAATGTAAAGCAGCCCATGTGCACTGCAAAAAGTCAGGCGTGCTCTTCCAAAAATGTCAGGTTCATGAGCAAGGATTTCATGACTTTTGCACTCAGTAAGCAAAAAGTAAATAAAAGATAAATAGTTAGAGGAAAGGTTCTAGTTACTATATCTGCAATAGCATATTTTTGACAATTTTTCAAACCTTTTGCAAATGACAGGATAAGAAACCTAATCACAGGCAAAAATGAACTTTGAACATGTAGGACTCCAGATTAGAAGTCTGTATTCTCAGCACAGGAGGCTTAAACAGCTGATTTGCTAACAAGCAATACAGGTCCTGCCACACTAGACTGTCAGTAAAACATCTCCTACCAACTGCCACAGAAGAGAATGTGCTCTCCTGAACATTTCTGAAAGGAATTTTAGAAATTTATAGATCAACACCCAGGGAAGCAACACACATACAGAAGTACTATCAGGAATTTTTAAAGGCATACATGATACAGAAAACTTCTGCTCTTTGTACATCAGAAATACTATCCCTTTCAGGGAAGATCATGCTAGATACTATCACCAGGAAGGAGGGTGCTACTCAGTGGGGACCTATTACATGACAGCAAAATAATGAAGATAAAAGAACTTCCATTCTTATTACTGAAGTTCCACTCCTAGGAAATTAAAATGTGTGCTGCATGGTATGCTCTGAATCATGTACTTATTATTGTAATGATTTCTGGTGATTTATAGGTTTCCAAGTTATCAATTATATGATGCAATAGCTTTTTTGATTACCAATTTTTCCCAGCCTATACTCCAACACTATTCTTAAATCCTTTTTAAGTTTTGATGATGCTATGTATGTGCCCTTTCATAGGTAGAATCACATACTGCTACTTAAAATTATGTTGTTTAGGTTTTTCACAGCCAATACCTCTATAAAACCTGCTATCTTTGCACAAGGACACTGATATAGCACAGAGTGGGATTTCTTTTGTTTCTTCATTTCAGTGGACGTTCCAGCTATATTTAAAAGGTTACAGCTACTATAGTCTTATAAATATATATGTGTATATAAAAACGAACTCCCTTTAGGCACAAAACAGCTTTCTAGAAACTGCTTTGAGAACACCTTGAAACCTGTGGAGAAAATCAAGCCTGCCTCGTTTTCCTTGAAGCTGCCATGTGGCATATGCACCTAGTTATGCTTGGTTGCATACTGTCACATGAGCACTTTGTGTCAAACTGACCTAACAACAAACAAAGATATCACACCAAGAAATGCTGTTAACACTGGGACACTGAAGAGCAGAAGAAAAACAATGCATCGCCTTCCAGCCCTACTAGTACAGTAATAAGGGCATGACACACATGAGAACTGCTAGAAGACGGATTTTATTTTCAGTCTCTTATTGTATAGCATGGCCAGGATTTTAACAGTTATTCATTTCACAGCAAAAGGGGAGGACAGGAGGAGGATAAGGAGATAGTGTTGCCAGCCTTTTCCAAATGAAAAGGCAGGCTACCAAGGGTAAACAAAGCCTAATCAATTAAAACCAATAAAGAACAAACTTAATGGCAATAATAAATCATGCAAGCAGATTATGCTAGATGTAGATCAAGCTGCATTACACGCCCTACCCTTCTCTCTGAAGATATGACACAACTCAGATTCTCAAATATATCATATTCCAGTGGCGAACTATCATAAAACAACAGGCCATCTAAGATCAGCACACACCATGGCACCTCTGAATTATGATCATGCTTGGTGTAGGCAATCCAATACCCTCTCAGCAACACACCACATCTCCCCCTCACTTGGTTCTCACTGTGCAAGCGTCAGTAAGACTTAGTCATGCTCTCCACTCAGTCATTTTCTTTCAAAACCTCCTTTTGTTGTGACAAATATGCTGCTCCTGAGGACCTAAGTCCTACAGCTTGTGTTTCACAGATTCATTTAAGACCTCTTGGAAAGGGCCTCCTGAGATCACCTAGCCCAAGTGTAATCATTTGTGAATGACCTAGAACGTTTACCATTTTTCTCCATGAAGAATCTGTTTCTCCCTCTTGGCAGTGATTTGGATCTCTCATCCTCATTTTCCTTTATCTCTGGCTTTCTAGGGTATAACTGGGTTTTGCCCACATTAGGGTTAACTGCCTTCAGCTGACCAAAACTCTATGTGTTAAGAATTAAGGGGCTGATTTCTTTTCACACAACACAACGGTGAGCTTAAGAAACCATTAATGTGAGATCCTTTTGCAGATGACCACAACCATGCAGTGTGCAAGAAAGATTAATTTCTGACACAAGAGAATGGCCAACAGTCACTGACACAGCCACGGGTCTTCAGCAGCAGACTGAGCAAACAGCAACAGATGGGAGGAGAAGGCAGGAAACTGAACTGTAAACAGAATTCAAGCACTAGCAGAAACAGGGAGCAGCAGAGAGACCACACCTGAGGGTAGTGGTAGGACACCAGTGCCACCAACCATACTGGAATACTTGGAAAAATCTCTACTGACAGGATATCTGTTTTGATGCCAGAAAAAGGAAAGACTGTAAGGTTTTGAATTGGGAACATCAAAGAGGAGAGATACCAAGGAAAACTATATACACAACTCAGCTGTGAGCAGGGCAGACAGGTAGAAAGTATATGGAAGACTCAAGACAACCATTACCAGAGATTTCAAGAAAGCTGGGGAAGACCAGAGCTCAGATTGTCCAGAAGTTCTAATTTAAGTCAGGTATTAATGGAGCCTCTGCTTCTGTGAACATGCCCACTAGCCCTGATGAATCATCTACAGGTTTAAACTCATACCAAATTTATAAGCCTGGATGAGTTAAAATAATAAAATTTTCTAGGCTCTAATTTGCTCTTGTAGGCTTATTTTAGCCAGGCATCATCAACATATATGTAAGTGCACCAAAGAACAAGTTTTGGTAGAATACAAAGGCACTGGTTTGATAATTGTGTGCCAGGTGTTTGATGCTATTTTGTGTCTTGGAAAAACTCTCCCTCTACTAGGTCACTTTCACCAACACCCCTGCCCTCCAGGCTTTAAGGATCATCCACCCCACTCCTTAGCCTATTACCTGAATGACTATGTACAATGACTACAATGGAGCGGTTTCCTTGATATTTTATTTCATGCTATCTTCTAAAAAATCAAAAGTATGGACATTTCTACCAGTTATTTTCAGCAGCTATTCTACAATCTAAACTAGTTCACTGTGAAAGTCTCCTTTTATCTTAAATCCTCTCCATTTGTAGTATCATTACATTACTCTTACCTCTAGCTCTTTGAACACTAAATAATTCCTTCATTTTAAACCACTAAGAATTGTCTAATACTAGACACTTATCATACAACACTTTTGTCATTTCTTGAGCAAGCTGTACATGCTCAAGTTGTTTCAAAAGCTTTCCTACTAAGCCAGTCCTTTTGTTACTGTATAATCAGGTTTGCTGTTTTTCTCTCCAGTCCCTGCAATTCATTGATATTTTTCTGAAATGAAGAAACCCAGAGTGAATGCAATAACCCAGACACAATTTTTTTTAAAAAATTCAACCTCCCAGATCTCTTACTCCCATACACTTTCGTTATGCTAATGGTGTGTGCAGGGATTCTTAATACGAGCAACACTGAACAGGGCACACAGGGTTTTCCTCAAGTCTACCCTCTTTCTTGAACAAGAGCTGAGCAAATCTAGGGACTATTTCAAGTTCGAGGCATATTACTTAATGTTACAGAAAATCTTAAGAGTGCCTTTGGAACAGCTGGGGCACAATGTGCAAATGCATGCTCAGGGAGCTATTAAAACACAGATTATTGACCTCAAAACTAGGAAAGATCCTTTGGAACCCTTCTGGATCATTACACAGCTGTATCTAGAGACTGACAGACTTCCAGACAGAGTCAAGGCTGGTACATGTCATCTTGTCTTTTAGGATAAACTCTACAGATGTTATCACCATCTAATTATACGTAAATAAGCATTTATGCTGGGGAAATTGTATAAACATTGTTCTAACAGAGTATAAACATTTCTCTAACTCTACAATTGGAGGTCTTTTTCTTATAATACTTCAGGTTTTCAGAGAAGGAAATAGCCACCCAAATTCCACTAAAAGAGTTCTCAGTTATGGATCACTAGCAATATTGATTGTAATGGCTCCCTTGGAAACATTACAGTCTATCATAGCAACGTTGGTGCTGCAGCAAATATGTTAATCTGCTAAAAGCCTTTTGAACATTGTGTCTTTGGAGATCTCTTTCAGTCTACTGGTCCTTTTAGATCACACCCATTGCTTTAGCACCTTGCATCAGCCCAGAGCTGTGAGCAGCAGCTCATGAGATGACTCAAGCTAAAAGTCAGTTTTCTAAGTTTGTGTGTCTTTCTGAAGTCACCAGCATCACATACACCCCCAAAAACAAAGTATGCGCCAAAAAAGAAAAGTGAACAAAATGTTAGCAAATAAGAAGAATATTTTGCTGTAAAATTCTTCCATGTTGAAAATGGCTACAGAATTTTTTTTTTCTATCTGAAATATCTAAGTGAGCATTCATAGGAGGTCTTTATTGTGGAAAACATGTCCAGGCAAAAAAAATATTAAAAACTAAAGTACCCTTTCTTATATTTCTCCTCAGATTTTCCTGAGAGGAAATCATTTGGACAATGCCAAGATGGACAAAAATACCATTTCTTAAACATCGAAGCAAAATATAGAGGAATTTACACAAAACTGATGGACAGAAAAGATCAAACTGAAAAACCCTTTTTCACCCCTTATTCAGCTGTGCCTTAGCAGTACAGGTAGGAGAATACAGCTGCTCAGTGGATCTTGGCACAAAACCAAATGGGACAAAATATAGGGAAGAATCATTGCAAAGAAGTACAGTCTTCCACGACAGCTATATAAAATTTCCAGCCTTTACCCAATGGTTTTAAATAACTTATGAACTCAGTCCTGTACCTCCCTTAAGACTCAGTGGAAACAGTGAAGTTCACCATACTTGGAGTTATTTTTCCGAGGTAGTACCTGTATACCCTAGAGGACACAGACTAGAAAGAAGAACATAAGCTGGGGAGGAGAGGAGAGGAGAGTAGAAAACCTACTTCCCACATCTTATAAGCAAAAAGTAGGAGGAAAACAGACTGATCTATAAGGGATGTGCAGAAAATGCTGTTGTCCTTTGTGTCCTTTCTCACTGGAGAATGAGCCATGCTGCAGAGGAAGAAGAAACCATAAAAAAAGAAGATTAACCTAGTAAGTCTCAGGCACACTTTGTGACTACAGAACTATGCCACAGCAAAAGTAATTACATAAGGGCAGTGAGACCTCATTTTCCCCCATCACTTCTTCTTGCTAATGCAATCCTCCCCCAGCAATATGGAAAGATGCACTTGACAGCAACTTAGAAGGGTCACTCCTCTCTCCCAGGGCACATGTGCTGCATGTGCTGGGCTCTCTCTGGCACATAGGACAAAGGCTGTCCTGCTGTCAACATCACATCTTTTAACTTCAGCCAACACCACTGCCCCCTGCCACACTGCCAAGAGAGGCTGCCAGGTGAGCAGCCAGCTGCACCTGCCTGCTCTTGGCAGGGACATCTACATGGAGGGAGGCTCTTTGGCCCCACTCCTCCAACCTTCTCAAGCACCACCCAGGGCTCTGCCCCACATCCCCACACTGACACCGTCTTAATGTATTCCCCTTTCATACATGCCTTAGAGCTGTACATCACACTCATCTTCAGCTTTCCAACAAAAATGCCAGCTTGAGCCCTGAGATAATACAAGCCTCAATAAGAATTGTGTACTTGCAATATTCTAGAAGAGGCCTCATTGTAAAGGCAGGAAGAAGCAAATGCAATTCTGTCTGCCTTTTATCAGGATGAATTGTTTGGGGCAACACCGAATGTATAAACAATACATGGTTATTTGCATTAACCTAAACAACCAGACACTCATTAAAAAAATTTTAGACATTCATCATTGCCCCAGTAGAACACAGACCCCAAGGGACTTCAATTTATTGCAGGTATCAGATACAGCCTGGCTGTGAAAAGCACAGGCTCAAGTCTCCAAGAACACAGTAAAACACAACACTGCTTTAAATGGAGTCACACCCTGTTGATAAATAAATGCAGGTATTAATTCCCTCCAAAGACTGAAGTATCAGAGACTGGAGATGTTAGCTGTCCTACCAAGCCCAAGCAAAGCCACCAAAGTCATGCTGGAATTTAACAGAATGAAAGGTGACAAGAGCCCATATCAAGACACATGGAAGGAGACGAGAGTAGAAAAAATTAAACAAACACACATTCTCCCCCAACAAAAAAAAAAAAACCCTTTAAGGCTTTAAAGAGAATATTTAATCTCTGAGATTATTACCTTTCCCTCCCCAGAAAAAGTCCACTGCAGGAAATTGAAAGAAAACAAAGCAAACAAAAAAAAAAGGACAACAAAATAACACTTGGTGTAAAATACTTTTCCTTGAGATGAATAATGACCATTTTTTGAGCTGAACTTAAAACAATTTTGTTGCTTAGCAGTTATACTTCTGTGATAGTAATGTCTAATGCATACTCTCAGAAACAATATTTATTAGAAACTTTCACCATAAGACAGTTGCAAATCCCCAAATGCCACAGGCCAAGTTTTATGTCATTACTGAGCATTATTTTGTATCAGCTCTGTAGTAGTGACTACATTTAGAGATTACAAGGTTTTCTTCTTTCAGTTTCTGTACCTGCTGTACATTAGGTTCCCATTCACTTTTCTACTGTAAAATTACAAGCATCAATCAGAAAGTCATGGTATTTAAGTCGTTCTTCCATAACTTTTTCCCCTTTATTTTACAGATAATCCAGCACAATCAGTTAGCAAGTAACACAGTCTCCAGTTCTGGGCATATTCATGAAGATTCAGTAGGGGTAAGTGCATCATAGCTCTCCATGTACTAAAATTCATGGTTTAGGATGGAAAATTGATGCTGGACGCTCACATGCTATCTCCTTTTTTGGGCAGGGTCTTCAAGCAGCAGACACTTCACAAACACCTCCTCTTGCTACAACTTCTCCTCCTTCCCAGAAGGGGTTGCTGAATATTTTCTTCTGGAGCAAGGGTATGTCTCAGAGGAGGAGCTAGAGCAGCAGCAGCCCAGCTTTTCTGGGCTCTCCTGCTCTCCTTCAGCACCCAGCCTGGCTCCCAAGCAGCATCAATCACAATCCTGGCACTGCTCTACCACAATGGCTACTGTTTGTACAGGTGCAGAGGTGACTTTAGAAAGAAGGGGAAGGTAGCAAAGGGAAAGCTTATGCTGCTACTCCAGATACACCAAAAGTTTTCTGGCTACCACATTATCATAGAGCAATTGCTTACATTAAGCATTTCTAACATCAAAAAATATGCCAGTGCCTATTGAAATTAAACTTTGATTAAAACTTTTGCTATCTGCAGATGATCTGTGTGATAGAAGTCCCACATTTGAAGATTCAGTGCTTCTAAGAGAAACTAGTTTGCAAGCAAGACAAAAAAGACCTGCAGATAGGTATTCACTCTGCAGTCAGCTGAGTTAGTTGGCAACATTAACATCCTAGTTCCCAGATGTCTGTTACCACTCATCTGGGAGATGGATACAGCTGCAGAAAGGGGATTTTACAGGATTCTCTAAGCCATGTCACTGCAGTCAGCCAGGTTCATTCCTGAAGCTAGCTGATTTTGCCATCAGCAGACATGGGAACACTCATATAATCTCTTGCTTTGGAAGAGTTGTGGGGACAGTAACCTCTAGCTTCCGGGCAGTGATGAGCAGCTGGGAACAGTAATATTTTCAGCAGGCTCAGCTGTAACCTGGAGAAAACATCTGTCCATAGTTTCAGTGACAGGTGGCAAGGAAAAAGCAGTGTGTGTGTGAAGTCCATAAGCAAAGTAAATCCTATTTCTGTGACAAAAAGTTTACTCACCTCTGCTTTTAAGGCTTTATTTTTAGCTTCTTTATTTAGTAAATACCCAGAGATGACATCATGACACAAAATAGAGTGAACTTTCCAAAGGGATATAAGATAAAGTAATACTGTCTTGCTAGTATTTTAAAATAACACACTAATGATTCAGTCATGCAACAACAGGTAACACATCACTTATACCAAGAAGCCTATTTTAGGGGGCCTTTTTCTGCCAGCATTTTGTACCAGCCAGCACCAATTCAAATAACAGTACTGCTGACTCCTTTCAATCATCTCTGTACAGATTAAATTATATCCCTACTGATAGATTAAATTATTTTCTGGTGGTTTATAGCACATCTTGATCCCCATCAGAATATACCATATCTTGACTCTAAAATTGTCCTTCCTCTGAATAAATTCAAAATTCTACATTCAGATACATAAACTCTCAGATTTTCATGACTGACGTGTCCTTTTTAGCTTTTCCTTAAATGCATGTTTCTATGTCTGTAACCACATGTAACTGCACTCTTCTGTCCACCTTTTAGTCTTGCCTTTGAGAATATACATTTTGATGGCTATATACTATCCTTACACATCACCTGGCTTTCATTTTTGTAGCCTCTCATCCCTTGATTTACAGTGTACCTTCCACTCTGCACTGCTGCTGGAGGCAGTTGGAAAGTGTCTCCATTTCTACACACACACATACATTCTCTGAACAAAGACTGTCTGATGAATAGTATCCACTCTCAACAAGAGAGACACAGAAAGACTATCAAAATACTCTATCTATAAAATACATATAATACAGAATTTAACGGGAGGGTGACAAAATATTATTTCCTAGCGAAATGCCAAAGGAGACCAAATTACTCTTGCAGCCCTTCTTTAGACTGTCACACCTCAGAACACCATTTCCTACTGCCAGTTGAAATATCTGTCTTCATTGGGACCTTGCACGTGCTTAATGTTGTATTTCCTACCACAGACTTGAGTCAGTCATCCAAAACCCTCATCATCCTTCAGCCTCTGTTGTTGTGGTTTTGTCTACTTCTTCAAACTCCCCTGCAGTTATATATGCAACAAGTGCTCTTGAAACAATGTGGTTTCCATATTTGCATAGGAAAATAGCTACACTAGACTTTCATCTTCACCCATCTCCTCAAATTGCATTAATGCAGTATACTTACAAAAAAGAACTATAAGAACAACAATGTGTATTTCTCCAAAAGCCTTCTTTAACTACATTAATTACATTTCAGCCCACCCATCTGGTTTGGGCTTTACCCAAGTGTCACCCCTGTATTGCAAAAGGTTGAACAAAGGTGTTGAAAATTTCACTGACTTACGTAAACAGTTGCCAACAGAGAGACATTTGTGACACAGATATTCTGACTTCTGTTCTGCTGCTCTGACCAGCAGAGAAATAATTTTCCTCTCAACATATTTTGACATAATAATATCTGCTGTTGGCTAGAAAGTGCTGGCAGATGTTCACATACAGCAACACTAACATTTTTGAAGACTTCCTCCTGTTTTCTGTTCATAATTGTATCTTCCCACAAGCTACACTGGAACATTTTACAATTCCTTTGTAAATCACATTTCCAGAGAAAGAAGTCCCTGCAGCTAACTAGACCCAGATTATAGCGGCATTCTGTTGCTACCATTCATGACAACCAAGGAGCATCAGACACCTAAAAAGCTTTACAATACAGCACTATCTTAAGAGTAAGTGCTTACAGTTTTATATGGCCTAGAAATACAAGTGCCTTTGAAAAGTCAATTACACAAGTAAGAATTTGCCAGAACAGCCAGTCAGATACTAAACTCATATATTGAAAATTGATGCTACATCTAATTAAGCAGTCAAAACTGACTTTTTGCCTAGAAGCTGAAGTAAAGAGACTATTCTGCTTTAACTATATGTAAATTTTCCCATCATAGATCTTTAATTACCAGTTGGCAGTTCAACATGCCACATTCATAATTTCCTTCTAAAATAGAGAACATCATTTAGGACTTCTTAATAGTTTAAGCTTATGTAAGGTAAGGCTTTTGTTTTAAGTTGAGAATGTGGTCTATCAAAAAGGAAACATACTAAAATACTTTAAATATGGACAGGATACAAGAAAAGATTTGCTATCTGAAGAAACCAAGAGGCAAAGGATCACAAGCTGGAACTTCCAGATATTATTATGTCACAGATCATCTAAAGTAATTTGTGTCATTCTCACAAAATCTTTTATTCTAAATCTAAGGCTTTAGCTGGAATAAGAAAAAATCCACATAGACAAACCAAACTTCAAGGCAACACACCCGTATTTGAAATTCACACACTGTAAATACATACATTAGGAGGCACACATTGCAGCAGTGCTCCCAAAGTGTGAGCTCTAAGAGCAGAACAAAAATGACTAAGTGGACCCAGTGGTCTGATCAAGGAAGGAAATTTCTCTATTTATAAATGCAAGTTCAAAAATGAAAATCTCTCTGCTCAGTAAGGACCCCATTTACTATAAGAAAATCAGTAGTCATCTTATGCAGTAGCAGGGAAAATTACCTCTAGTCCTGCAGGGCATTAAAGACTTCCTAAGGGACACTGAGTGACTTCCACCATTTAGATACAAGTGTTTTCATCCTTGTTATTCTTCCGCTTGTTCTCAACAAAATAAAATGGTTGCTGTGAAAATTTAGAACTCTTGTCTTCTTTTGTAACAAATACACTGCTAACCCATTTGGGAACTATGTATACTCATAATTGCAAAGAGGGAAATTTTAAAAAAAGAATAGCAGCCCAGTAATTTTTTGTCCTGACACTGGGAAAATATACCAGAGAGTCTTATTCTTCCAAACCTCCAATCCTGTTACCACTGAAGACACAGTGAGTTTTAACTTCCCCACACTCCCTCAACCCAATCCACTATAGCACAGTGGGGCTTCAACTCAGAACCATGCCTTAAAAATGACACCTATTTTAGGACACCAATCTCACTGGCACACAGATGCAATCCCATTCTAAGCAGTCACCCCCTTCACAGAGGTCTCTGCTCTGCAGCCACAAGCCCCTCACAGATGTTTAAAGCCAGCACGTGTCAGTGTTTCTGAACACATATGCCCATGCGTCTCCACATTCATGTCCTTAGTGACACATGCTGGTGGTTCCAGGGAAGAACACCGCTAGAGAGATCACCTTTAAAAAAAAGTGCTTTTGGCAACTATCAGCTTCCTAATAATTTATCTCATTAATGCAAACATGAAAAAAAAAATCCCTTTCCAGATCTTGTCTTCCTTGAATCGTAACTTTTTTGTACATGAAACACAGCCTCTTGCCTGTTGCACTAGAAATCTGTTCAGACTCAAGCTCCTGGCATGACACAAGAAGTCAACAATGAAGTTCCCCTATCTTAGAAGTGTAACCTGATGTGGAGATTTGCTTGTTTTTCATCAAATGCTGAGCCACATTCCTTCTTCTTGTTTAGTCATAGAATATAAGGAGCATATAGTCATCTTTCAGAGAAGAGACTTACTTCTAAAGGCCAGTTTTTGCTTTCTCTTTATTAAGACAGACTTGGATTTTTTTCCTAAAAATATTGTTGACTCCAGCTTCATTTAATATATCAGTATTATCAAAGTGTAATTCAAAAACACACTGATAATGAGCAAGTGTATGGAATGTAACCAACGCCAATGTATTCAACAAGATATTTAAAGTTATTTTAGTTTTTTTATTAATTATAATATAAGAAAGTTTAGGAATTTTTAATGATCTTTACTGAAACTCCTAAATATATTTTTGGAAGATAGAAGACTACTATTTTATTTATATTCCCAATATTAACAAAGAAACAATCACATGCACTAAAAGAGACCAAAACTCATCATTCATTGTTTCTAAGGAGGGGTATGCCACAGAAGCTCCAAAGGGCCACTTTCCTTTGGCAAAAAAAAAGGGTGATCTTATTTCCAGCCATCTGCCTCCCTCCTCCGGGGCACTTCATTTCAGCATTTTGCTCGATTCACATAAAACTTTCAGTGAGGTTTTCCTTAGCTGCAACTGGGGTATGTTTAGCGTTTCCCAAGTAAAGCAGTAGAGTGGGTGGTGCTATTATTCATCACCGCACCCCACGACTCACAAAACATGCCATCTGCCATCTCCGTTCCTGCTGTACTTTAATTAAGCGTCTACCAAAGGAAAAAAAATAAAAATGGGGTGAGAGAGAAAAAAATATATACATAAAATAATGGGAGGGGAGCTGTAAAGAAGAGTGGAAGAAAAGCGAGAAGGAAGGAAGGGAGGTCTCAAAGCGAGCGAACCTCTCGCGGTGGGGGGACTCGGGGCGCGCCCCGTGCGCGGCGCGGGGGCCCGACGGCCACGGCCGGAGCTCCGGGGCAGGGGCGCCCGTACCTGGGAAGAGGAAGGCTTTGCTGCCGTTGTGCAGCCCCGGCACCTGGCGCACGCCCTCCGTGGAGCCTCCCAGCTGTAGCTCGGACAGCACGTCGATCTGCAGCGAGGGGTCCACGCCAAAGCCTGAAACTGACCCGGAAAGTGCCGTCACCCACCCGCCGACACCGCAACTTCCCGACCTCCCCCTCCGCCGCTCTCCGCACCTGCGGCTGCCCGGCTGCCAGAGCATCGCCGTTACGAAGCTCCGCCGGCCCCGCTCCCGGGTACTCTCCCGGCGGGTCCATCCGCCTACCTGGCCCTAGGCAGAGGAGAAGGCAGAGCGTGCTCAAGCGGATGCCCGACTCCATGGTACAGCGATGCGCTCAGTCCATAGTCCCCCCCCTCCGGCTGCTGCGGGCGAAAAGCCTCCGGGGCACAGGCTGGGTCCCTCCCCGCCTCTCACCGAGCGGCGCGGACCCCGCGCCGCCCCGCAGCGCGCATCACGGCGGGCGCCGCGCCGCCCCGCCGCCGGCCGGAGCACACAAAGGCGAGGGTGGGGGACGTGCGGGCAGCGCAGCTCTCCGCCCGCGGGCAGACAATGGGGAAGCCCGGCGGAGGCTCCCGCCGCTTCCGCCGTGCGAGCGAGGCCGCGGCAGCCACGGGCGGTGCGCCCGTGCCCTGCAGCTCCCGGCCCGCCGCCGGGCGCAGCCCCTCCGCTGGACAGCGGCGGCCACAGCCTCCGCCCGGATCACAGGACAGCGCCGCTCTCCTCCCCGCCGTCCAGCGGGGACAGCGGTACCGGCGGGAGGGGCCGCGGTTTATGCCACGGCCACAGGAGCCGCCCACCGCCTCCGCCGGGCCGGGCAGGGCTGGGCAGGGCCGGGGGAGGCGCCGCCGCACCGCCCCGTCCGCCGGGGGAGCGCCGGGCGCGGCCGGGAGCGGGACCCGCAGCGGGAGGGTCCGCTGGGAACTTGGAGGAGAAGCGGCGGGGAGGGCCGGGTGCCCCGGAGGCCGCGGCTGATAGCGGCTATCGGCGCTGGCGGTGACCCTCGGGGCGCTCTCCTGCCTGTCGGCAGTTCTCGTCTGCCTGTGCTGAAGTCACCGCTTGGTTCCCGTCCCGAGGTGGTGCCGTCCAGGATCTGGCGAAGCCTCCGCCTGATCTTTGAGTACGAATGAAAACAATTTGGGAAGGGCGGGGGGGAAGGGAAGAAATCAGGACGTTTGCAGTCGCTGGCTGAGATGGGAATGTGCAGAGCTGGCGCTGGGCTGACAACGGCAGGTTCGTTTGCCCTGTCGTAAAGGACGAGTGTGCACAGCGGTCCTGTCCTCTTTAACAAACCCTCCTCCCGCCCCAGCAAGTGACATTTCTGTGCTCTACTTTGTGTGCCTATAAAGGGGGCTAAGAATAGCCTTATTCTTCCCTTCCCTTTCATAGACTCCCAATGTGCAGGGCAGAAATGTCTTGTTGCCAGTTTGTCAAATTCTACAGGATGAAGCACTGGGGGGTTTGTTGGGTTTTTTTCCCCCTTATTTAACATAAAACTCTGACGTCACCTGGTGATTCCAGTATTGTTTGTTGACACACTCTCCGCCCTCCCCAGAGTTCATCCTCTATGGTCTTTGCAAATAATAAAATCTTTACAAGTAACCTTTCACATCTTTCTCAACAGTAACTATGAAGACTGAAAGGGAAAGCGGTTCTTTGCCTCGCTTCCCCCCCTTCCCCCGCCAAAGATGACCATGGGAGTCCATGGTAAATCTCCTTTCTGGACGAAGTGAACAAATTGAGATACTAAGCACCGTACTAAGCAAACATCCTCGTTCTTATAAGAAAGAAAAAAAAAAAAAAAAGAGAGGAGTGTCTATACGTGAAAGTGGGAAATGCAATCCATCCCTCAACCCAAATCCAGAGCATTAGAGTTCAGTTCCAGTGTGCCCTACATGCATGTCACCCTCAGAAGAGCTCCAGGCTTCTCCAGTGAGTGGAGCCAGTACAGCCACTTCACATGGCAACCGGTCTGAAAACAACAAAAAAATAAAGGAACCCTACTGCTAGTATCACCTGTGTAACTGGTCACACAACATCCCTGATGTTGTATCTTGCATAGTCATAGTCGTCAGTGACATCCCACCCCCATGCCAACCAGCCTAGCACCTCTTCTGCACCAAAGCTTTGTCTCCAGCCTGTTGCTGACATGGAGTTGTGCTTCCAAACCCGTGAAATCCACTGGCTGCCAAAGCAGTCTTAACAAAGGTTTCCTTGGAAGAGTTAACAGGCGACAGACACATATCACTGATTGTTTTCATGCTATTTCAATCACATTGGTTACAGATAAGTCAGCCAGAAGCAATTAATTTGAGAAGAACTAGGTTCAATATCTAGAACAATAATGGTGCATAATGAGCCCTGCTGCCAGTTGGGTCAGGCATACAAGTGAACAAACCAAAAGAGGCAAACATCTGCTCTAAGTCTTTTGCAGCTGCCAGCAGACAGTGACATTTTCCATTTGCTGAGGCTGCCAAAGCAACATAAGCATGTAAATCGGTGGAAGCCCATCCCTTTAATAATCTACTTATTTCTCAAAAGATCTCCAAGGAGTGGCCACTCATGTTCACATACATGAAAAATCACTCCAAACACCATCCAACCTGCTTTATCTATTCCCCCAGATCTATGTGGAGCCCAGGGCAGACATTATACATATTACATGGAACTGTGTTTCTGCTGTGTGAAGTGTCAATAGTGACAGTATTCAGCTAACAATGAAGTTAGTGATCAGAAATAGGAGGATTTCTACCAACACAAGGAATATTATATTGGTGATTAAATGTTTAAAATACTTGCCTAACCATGGAATCGCTTTCTGATCACTCAAGAACATTCAGTTTCACCGTTTTTTGAGGGGCATGTCCCTTATTAAATGTTAATTTTATGGAAATACCTTAAAGAAAATGGGTTTTATACTTTCAGATGGCTGGAATGCTGTTCGTTTTGACAGAAACTTATGTGTTTCAGTCAAGAGAACTACAAACACTTCATACTGAGGGTCACCATAATCTACTCCACACATGGAAAGGGCGACAGGCCTAAGAAAATGGTGTGACATATATCTCTAATTACCATGCATCAGTGAAAGTGTTTTCTATGTTAAGCAAAGTTTCTGTCTAAAGAAGCCCATTTCAGATACTAACCTTTTCATGCCTCAGCAATTGTCAATGCTCTCCAGAGTCTAAATACCTTAGAGGTAATTTGAGGTTTGTTTGGTTTTGGGAGATTTTTGGTTGATTGATGAGGGGGGTTTTTGAGTTGGTTAGGGTTTTTTTTCGTTTGGTTGGTTTGTTTTTTGATGACCTAAGATTGTTTTTATCCCTACCAATGCTAGAGTAAGAGTAATCAAGGAAACGTCTGTAGAAGACAAGACTAACCTTTTGCACTTGCAATTTTTTCCTGGGGTTTTCTTTGAAGTACCACCTGGTTGCAGGTATTACTACAGTAAAACAACCTTCTCTTTACAAAACCTCTTGGATGAAATGGCATCTTGTAATTCCTCAGCGATTGACATGTCAACAATAGCACAAACACATTTTGTCCAAGTATAAGCGAAAAGACTTCTTGAGGAGACAACCCTGGAATCAGTCACCATATTTAATATTTACAACAATTTTCATATCAAATGAAGACATAAGGAATGTGTTACAGTCCCCAAATTCATGAATGATTTCATTGCAAAGGGAATTTCATATTTATTAAGTGCATATTAATTACACTCATATTAATTACACTCATATTAATTATATGGTAATAAACTGAACCAAGTAGAGCTCTTAAAGCATGCAGAAGACAATCCTGCATCAGGAAAGCATTACCTCTCTTACTGCAGCTTATGTAGGTCTATTTATTTTTAAAGAAAAACATGAATATTTTATTCACAGTAGTTTTATCCATATATCCATATATATGCTGGAATCTGGATAGTCCATGTGAATTTAGGAAACATGTAAGGAATTGTCACTGACCTACTTATAAAACACTGATGCAACTTTTTTCTGAGAGTATATTGCAAAACACATAGAGCTGTTTACTCAACAGTGTAATAGCGCTTTAATGAGCATTTATACAAAAATATTTGTAAAACATGATGTTCCATAATTAATACTTTTTGAAGTGGAACAAGATGAATAGTCTGTTGTCACAGAGAAGCAGCTTTTTAATTTGAGTAAATTTGATACTGCTGGGGATGAGGACTTTTTATTAGTTACAGTCAAGGAAAATGCAAGAGGCAAATTATGTTGCAGCACTTTCTGTTAATACCCTTCAATGTGGACTTCAGTCTTCACCATTATAGCATTATGATCCACATTTTCTGTCCATGAAAACAGTCATATGTAAAAACTGTACAGTTGTTGGGTAATATGTAAAATGCCATGAGAGACTAAAGTGAGACCACCGTATCTATTTTCACTTGCTTTCTAAATAGTGGCTTCAACAGTGAAGAACAAAGCTCAGATGCTGTTTTTGGATAAACCCCAGTCGTTTATCAGACAGTTTTATCTTGTCAGCTTCCTGACCAGATCTGTGGACTTCTTTTGTCCCTTCAGCATATATGCCCCTATATTTGTATCTGTAAAGGACAGAAGACTGTGCACAATCTTCTTCCCAATTCCCCAGATGCTTTCTGCCCTTTAGCAAAGTCTTCTCACACAGGTGCTCTCTCTTTCCCTCCTTCTCACACACCAACTTGCGTGCACAGCATCTCCTTCACTCTTCTCCTTGCAATTTGTTGGTTTTGCAGCCTCCCTGAGGTGAGAGCTAGTACTAGTATTAGCATCCTGCACACTGCAAGCTACACTCTGTCTTTCTAACCAGGAGAGCAACTTGGGATTTAAATCCAGCATTTGGCAAAGCTCCAGCAGAGACTGAGTAAGCTGCACACCCAATGACAACAGTATCAGGCCTGCTAAAAAGCTTTGGCATCAAAGACATGCCTCTCAAGCATGCATCAGCTGAGGAGACATCACCCAATTTTAGCTACAGTTATGAATGTTTCATACTGATTTGGTATCGCCCCACTTGTAATTGCAAAATTTACTTGCCATCAGAAAATAGAGCTGTGAAACAAAGACTATAGCTATTTAAGGAACACAGTTTAAGTTTCTGAATGCTTCATGTCCTCCTGGGGTTTTATACCATCTTCACTTGATTATGCTTCACACCTTGAGCATAAGGTTGCAGCTTTGGCAAGTGGACTGGTGCAGTCAGCAGTGGAGGAGCAGCACTAGGCATGGTGGAAATCACAAGGTTGTTGAACAGCTTCATTCTTCTGAGTGCTGAAAGAGAAATGGAGGCAATTACGTTAATGAGAGGTAGAGATGAAGGTATTTTTCAGACTTTTCCCAAAGATTCTTGTTTGATTCAAGGGCAAGGAAGAAAGTCTGAAAGTGCTGGTTGTGCTGTCTTTTTCCCAAATTTGAACTTAGAATCTTCCAAGTTGCAAGGCCCCAACATTAACCTTCCTTGCTAAAGACTTGTTTTTTATACTAGCCTTATTTTCTTCCTCCAAGAGAGTGCACATCCCTTTGATGTAAGGTAGAAGTGATAGACTGCCCTGCTGGCAGCCTTCACACATTATGATGCCTAAAAATGTCTTTTCACAGAAAATGTCGCAGGATTGCTGGCATTGTATTTGGCGCATGGAACCACATGAAATAAGAAGAGGATAGTTTATGATCAAGATTTAATGATCTCGGTTCTGTCTGTCCAGATCACAATAACAATTAGGCAAGATTAGAGTTAAATTACCTTGACTTAATTGTGCTTTGTGTTTTGATCATTTTCTCATCTGATTATCCCCTATTAAAAAATGAATCAGCATATCTGTCAGAGATATTTATGATAAAAAGCTGGCATGAAAAGTCTTTAATCTTGTATGTTTTATTCCTTTAATAGAGAAAAAAAAATCTATACAGCCCTCACTACTGCCAGACACTGGTTGGAGTACAAGTTCCTAAAAGAAGGTGGATGTAATTTTATTCCACCACC
Source organism: Acridotheres tristis (assembly GCA_037013685.1). NCBI lineage: Eukaryota > Metazoa > Chordata > Aves > Passeriformes > Sturnidae > Acridotheres > Acridotheres tristis. The sequence continues at coordinate 30,230,988 of CM072885.1, read as the reverse complement.
TAATATAATAAGAAAATTCCATCTGCAAGTACTAAAACAGAGAATGAATTCCTGGTAATAGAAGACTTTCTGTAGAAAGCAAAGGAAAAACACATCTAGTATCTGAGAATCAAATTAGAACAAATTCATGCTTGACAGCAGAATTTTTAATGACCGCAAGAGGCTCAAGGAATTCTCCAGGTTTATTGCCATTAAAAAAAAGATGCCATTTTAGAGAACTCAGGTTTGTGTTTGACACATACACACTGGGGGACTTTTTTATACCTTTAGTTATGGTCAGAGTCAGTGGAGAGATTTCAGGCAACTTTGGATCAGGGACCAAATCCAGATGCTGTCCCAACACCTCAGCCCCATCCCCAGACCCCACTCACTCAGAAAGAACAACAGAACTTGTGACGCTGGGCTCTCCTTTCCTTCCATGTGCTCAAGCTACCATATCAACAAATTTACCAAATCTAACTGATAGTTTTAAAAAATCCAGTCTATCTGGTGTGTCCTGGGTGGGACTGCTGTGGAACAGCCATGATCCGTTTAGTTTTCAGTTGAGCTAAGCTGGGTTTTGGCTCTTGCATGTAGAGAGAAGAAAAAAATAGTTTAAAACATGGTTGTCACCTCAAAGGTACAAATTTTACATCTCCTAGTATAGTCTAATTGCTTCTGCAGTATCAGGAGAGAAAGTATCACAGGACCTCTTAAACTGCCTGACAAATAATAGGCTTTTCAAACTTGATCTCTACAGTTTTCACACCCAACGTTGTATATATTAGGCAATCCAGTCTATCAAATAATTAAGAAGGCCTTCAAATGGTGTAGTATTGTGTAGTAGCAGTAACATTATCAAACTCCAATTCTTAAAGGACTTTGGATTTCTCCTGCCTAAAGAAAAAAATATAGAAGAGAGGGAGCAACCTGGGTAGTGAGGGATGTGTTTACACTCTGGTGCAGCCACCTGAGCCACATCTGGCTCTCCTGCTAGGAGACCTCTCAGGTCCTGCAGTGCTGGGACATGCTGGGTGGCTGCCAGGCACTGAGAGGTACTTTAGAAGAGGACTGCATTCTGGCAGTGCCTGGAGATTTCTGAGCCCAGTGTCACTGCAGAGACTAAACATGCCCAGTTCCAGTCTCACCAAATCTCCCTGCAGCCAAAGGGAACTCTGATTTGCATCGCTAGAAGAAAGAAATGCACACTGTACCTCAGCCCACACTTCCTGGGTTAGTCCTAGAGGAATAAAAGAAACCCCAATTCCAAAGAGCCAGAACAATCTGGTAGTTAATCTGACACAAAATTCTAGAGTGTAAATGTTATTTTGGCATTGCTTTTTAAGCCACAAAGTTTAAATTCTTAATTCCTATTTCAAAATCATTACTGAATATACTAAATAAATTCCATTATTTAAATTTCTGAACAAACAAAAGGAAAATAAAGGTTTATGCCTGTATGTTTTTAAAAATTATCATCCATAGACACATATTTTAGATCCCACTTGTTGTGCCCTTAATAGCAAAAATACATCTAGGGCTAGGATGACCACGTTCAAGTACCTGCTTCATCTGATTACAACATATGCCTCATCCTGACTTGTCTCTATTGCTAGCGAGCACCTAACTCTTGAGTAACTTCTAGCAGAAAAATATTTCACCATAAAATATTTGATTAGTCCTAATCAAATAACTAAGTGTTCGGTTTTTCAAAAGACTGAGCACGAGGCATTTCTCATGAACATCCCTTGTAGTTTTACTCATTCAAGCACGTATAAATCTAGAGATCGTGTATTTTAACAGGCTTAGATATGGGAGGCAGACTGTTAATAGGGACAGATAGTGGTCAATGTCTTCAGTACATAACCACTGATGGAAAAACAACTTTAGAAGCTGGAAATTCTTTGCCTTCTTGTGTTTGGGTTCTAATAACAGCGTAATCTTGAGAAATAAATTAGACATATAAAATAGCATCTTCTTGGATTAAGGGAGGAGGATTCGTCACAGGTGTGTAAGTAACAAAAAGGACAGAGGTACAGAAGGGGAGAGTTACTGATGATTGAAAAAGCAGCAATAAGTTGGGAAGAAATGAAGCAAATCTGAATAAGAAGTTCTTATTAGAAGGGAATATCTAAAGATGTTCAATGAATTAGTTTGTTTAGAGAAAGATAAATGCAAGAGTTAGAGTGTGCTATCTAGCCCACTGAACAAAATTCAGCGTGTAGAGGAGATTCTTAGCACACAAATTCTAGATCTGAAAAAAACAAATCCAGTGCTGTAAACACAGCACATACCGTGAATCAAAATGATTAAGCATGAAGAAATACTACATGTAATGGAGTTCATTAACTACTGGCTTTCTTTGAGAGAGTATGGTCCCAAGTACAGTAATTATGATTGATTTACATGACTATTTACCTTGAAGCTGATAGAATTACAAGTCTGGGTGAATAGACTCATATTCAAGATCGATAACTTGAGCAAAATTTTACCATTTTAAGATAAAATACCATCATTTAAACTAGGTCTTTTTCTCCCAGAGAAATAATTATTTTTTTAAATGTTATTCATAACTTTAGAGTGGAAGCTATTTATAACCTGTGCTTTAGCAGATCTCCACAGTTCAGAACAAGGAAACAAGGGAAGGCATAGGATAATTAAATGGTAAAATTCCAGGATTCATTTTTATCCCCAAAGTATCTTTCAGGAAAGGATACTCAGAGCATAATAAATAAAATGGAAGATTTTAGAGGCAAGGTACAACTCATACAACAAGTTGAAACTCAGAAAGTACACAAAACCAGCCGAAAGCATGATGACAAAGAAGCAATGCAAGTAAATCACATATGGAAAGCTGTGTAGGTTTACTGGACTGCTAAGTGTAAAGAATTAAATTACAGAGTGAGGAAAGATGTAATGAAAGTAAATGATTCATTTGGGCGTCAGAAAAGAAGGACTGAGAGTGAATCTTTACTCTGAAGTTACATGCAATGATGTGAAAGCCCTGTTGGGTAAAAGATATTAAAATTATCACTGGTGAAATAATGTCAGAAATATATGTTCCAATAGCTCACAGTACCAAATAGAATTCCTTGGAGACTTTGAGGAAATCCTAAGGATGGAGCACAATTTCAGCCTACCATAATTTATCATTAAAGATATGTAATTCATCACTAAAACAGCCACTCTTCTGGGTAACTGGAAAATGGCCAACACTGTAGTAATCTTTAAAATAGCTCTTAAGACTGACCCTCAAAACAGAAATCTAAAAAACCTTAATTCATTAATGGGCGAAATAGTTGAGAAAATAATTTTAAATACTTGTAAAACACCTACAGATGATATGCAGGAGAGAGAGAAAAAGTCAGGATGAATAAATTGCAAGTTAGCATTGTTCAGCAGGGATAAATTGATATACTTATCAGTGAGGATAAACTATGCTTTTCTAACCTGTTCAAATGTTACAAAGTGGTAGGAAAAAGTATTGACTAAAAGAGAATCACAAGATATGCATTTACAGACAATTGATAGTATCATTCACCACAAGACTTTTAAGGAATCTCAGTAGCCCTGGGGTAGGACATAAGGGTTTTTTTATGGGTTAAAAGAGAGAAAAAAGGATGGGGATAAATGGCAGATAACTGTGATGAAAAGGTGGTAAGAGTGTAGTGCCACAGGGACTGTGGCAGAGGATCACTGCTGCAATTAATTCCACTCTTTCTCCAGCCCCATCTATTTATTAATGACCAGGAATAGAGGGAATACAATGAGATGGCAAAACTACTGACAACATAAAGCTGTTAAATTAGATAAAACTAAGGTGTCTGTAAATAATCTTGTGACTTGTTGCAAAGCTAGCAACAGGAAAGGAAATTATGTTCATCATAAGCAACTGCAGAGATATGGCCATTAAACAAACTGCTTAAACTGCTTTACTCATTAATGGGATCTGAATGAATTATGGGAGAGACCTGCTGAATTGCATGTAAGAGAGAACTACTATATTTTCTTTCTTATTTACAACTACAGAGACTATTTTACAATAGAAAACATCTCCTGTTTTTCTATTTAAATAGCTTGGATTTAATTTTATCTGAATCTTTCCTACTCTCTGAGTGGTACTCCATATTCGCAGTGACATACCACCGCTGAGAAGGGCAGTGTCTGCCTCTCTCTTCAGAGCTGAGAAACCTTGGCAAGCAGATGGTTCTGAACAGTGGGGCCAGCTAAGCAGTCTGTCATAGCCTCCTTCCATCACCCAGTCTCAGAGCCAAAGGACTCCTGCTGTGGGAGTTTTTATATCTCTTCATAAAAAACACCGACGACATGCTAAAGATAGCCTCTGCTAACGTGGGACAAGCCAAACTGTGCACAGAGGGAAAAAAATGAACAGCCTTTCCATATGGCAAGATATTTTTCACAGATTACGGTGCTGTTGGAAGGGGCTTTGCTGGAAGCTCCTCTTGGCCAATCCACTAAAGAATTTCCTTCCCATTTTCTGACCCAGAGTGACTCCATAAAACATGAAAAGCAGAAGGAAGAGGTGTAAAATACCAGAGGTGCACTTGCACTGAAAACCTTTTGCTAGGTTTGAGCCTCTTTTCCTTGCACTGATGGAAATATGGAGTCACACCACAAAGTCCAGCAATAGGGCTGGGACAGAGAGCAGCCTGTGGAAGGACTGGCACCTGGGTCTTGAGCTGTCATTGCCAGCACCCAGCCCCACAATGTGAGTGTTTCTGGCATGCCCATCTGTCCTACTCAAACCTGTTCAATCCTGAGCAGAAAGAGGACACAGCTGACAGGCACGGACTGATTTCCCAGGACTGTGAGAAGACTCTACATTCTTGCCTTAATATCCTACTGTCACCATGGTTTAATGAATGAAATAAAGGTAAACATCTTCTCACCCCCATCATTAAATTATACATCAGTGGAAAGGGGAATTCACTTCCTTTGCCTGTTGACTGAACTGTTCCTTAGGGGATGGGAATAACTCAATAGGGAAAACATTAACCCAGAGCAGCAAATCTTTTATGAAAGCTCCGGGGAGGGAGGAGAATAAAGGACACACAACACAAAAATCACACATCACATGTAGTCACTGCTACCCCATCTGACCTTTCCTGCTTGTACATACCTGCATTTCCCTGCATTTAATACAGTTTAAAGTATCTTTTAAACACAGATGAGCAGAAATACATATGATCTGAGCTCAATACTTTTTATCCTGATATTAATTCTTTCACAGCTCTGCTGCAGACTCTCAACAGGTACATGTTGGAGCATCATCTGTAGCTGTTTTCATCACCATATAGCATGGGGAATCTTATAGCCATCCTATGGTCAATCAGCTTGTTCATCTCTCCCTCCTCCAGTGCAGGAACCCCTTTCCTACAGCAGAAGTTCTGGTGATTAGTCTTCAAGGGCATGATTTTGCACTTTGGATTATTAAATTTCATGCTGCTTCTGTTCTGCTGTTCCACAAGGTCATCTAATTTTTCCTGCATAATAATCAAGTCTTCCTCTGGACTGTATTAGCTGTACATTCCAGCTTTGTGGCATTGGCAAATTTTGTAAGTGCACATCTAGTTCTTGCACCAAGGTCACGAAGGAAAACAATGAGCCAGACTGAGCCCAAGGCTGCCCTTACATGTAACATAGCTATTGCTCTGCACTCCTGTTGTCCAGCAGCCTCCTCTGTTCTACAAAGTCAGAATAAATCCCCTGTCATTTCTTACTCAAATATTAGTTCCTGTGAAGCACACCCAGTCTCAATGCTTTCCTTAAGGCTAGGGAGATTCACTCCACTTTTTATTTGCTTTTATCTTCCATATTTCTTCCCTAAGATCTTCTCTAGTGTTCAAATAGGATTTGTGATTATCTCCCTCAAACACTCCTTTCTCTTTTCTTTTGCTCTTGTCATAAAGCAGCATGTTTCTCTCAAGGGATGGCACCAGCAGAGGACAAGGACTCTGCCACCATCTCCTGGGGAGAAAAGAAGCTACTGATCAGGTGAAGTGTCAGGACAAATAGAAATTATGTTTGGGCCATCACTCAATCCTACTTTAGTGTTGGGGTTTTTTGTTTTATTTTTCTTTTTCACTAAATCTTTAATAGGTTTAAAAACATGCAGGGTCAATATTATTGGGGGCATTTCTTTCAAAGAACCTGAGGGACTCTAACTGAAGGAAAAGAGCATTCAGGAAAAGCTCCCTATACTGGCAAGGACTCCATATAAATTCTTGCAGCTTTTCCAAAATGAAAGAATGCTGGGGCATAGAGGGGAAGATGCTTGGGAAAGGAAGGGCTGAAGGCCAGACCATGCTGAAAGCAGCAAAAAACTGCAGGACTTAGAAGAGGGAAGAGAGGACAGGACTGCTGAGCAATGACAACAGGTATGCTCATCCCCTAAAAACATGAGCAGGAGAAGCTCAAAGGGACCAGCTCCCACATCCACCAGCTTCTCTGCTGGATGTGGGAGTCAACTGGGTTGCCTTGCAGATACACATGTAGGGCTCTGACAGCTCAGGACTTGTTGAGTTTTTTATATATATATGCAGTTGCCTTGGTTTGTATAGATTAGGGCAGCATCAACTCTCCAATCCTCTCGCTGCCTCAATATAATTATCAGCCTGGCAGCCAGCAAACACTTCTCACCTCACCTGACACAGCAGTGGAGAAGATGTAGTCAGGATTAGTGCCAGCAAATTATTCTAAATGTTTGCCCTGCCCATAGCAGATTGCTCAGGCTTCCCCTTTCAATATGTTCAAACTCTACAATAAAATTTCTGCTTGCTCAAGGCCTAACTTCGAATTTGGGGATGGGGAATGTCACTTGCTGCTTGTCTGGTCTGAAACTAAGTTTCCCATATTTCCAAGTGGGTGGTGAAGCTAGCCTTACTTCGGGTTTTCACTAATGATGGCTCAAAATTGGATGGAGCCTCTCAAGCTGCCAGGCAGCTCTGGGTGGAAGGGCTGCATGAGAGCAAAGTTTATTTTTCTGCAGCCACACAGGTACAGCCCAGCAGAGCCCACTTCACAGCTGCCTTCCACCTGGCCAAGCCACAGCAGCAGCAGAGCTGCTTCTCACCTGATGGCAGCATATTGTGTGAACGTTCCCTCTGTTTGTTTGCCTGGGGAAGGGATGACTTCCATCACCCTGCCATCCTCATTCACATCCCAGTGCTATCTCTATCCCAGATCCTGGAAATGGGATTCATTTACTATTTGGCCATACCTGGGATTAACCTTTCATTTCTATCTGTTAGTCAGCAGCTTTTCTTTTATTTAACAAGATATAGTATCTCCTGCTAATTTTTTTCTTTAGTTTTCTTCATGAGATGCAGCTTAGCAAGGCTTTTGAATGTTTTTGGTTTCTCTCTGCATTTTCTGACCTTTGAGACCTAGCTATCCCAACTTACAGTTCCTTTTCCATTAGAGGCAGTTTTTTTCCTTGAACACTTTTGGAGGATACTTATTTTTGCCAGGCGAGTCAACTTTCCTTTCCTACCATTTTCCCCTAGTGCCTGCAATGTACAAAAAACCTCTTAAATAATACACTGACTTAAATTAACTCCAAGCCTTCACATTAAAATTTTTGAGCTCTTAACTCCACTGAGCCTTATTTCACATACACACAGAAATTGCCATTCTGAATTCAAAACCTTAGTTGCTGACCTGTTTCAACTGATTTACAATCACCTGATCAAAGATGATCTTTGACAGCCAGTTCCTTTGTAGCTCTGTAAGATTCTGAGTTTAAAGCGAGATCACCACTCGTTGATATAGTGACCTTATAGCAGAACATGCAGACCTTCTTGTCCAAAAGTACCAAGACTTTACAGTTTCTGGTAGCATAACTTCCCAGACTATATATACAAGTTAAAAACTCCTACCAACAGATAATACTTCCATCATCTTACAGAGATCTCCACCCATATCCACAGCTGAGCCTGGGGAGATCCACAACAGATGGCTCCGACAGAAACATATTTTCTTCTCTGTGCCTTCTGTTCATCACAAAGCTTCTGTTCCTCTACCTTATTCCCACCGTAAAGCCCTACACAACTTAGTAGTACCTTTTCTTGCCCTTCATGCTTACAGTTTCCTCATTAAAAAAAATACTTAAAAAACAGAGAAGTTTTGATGGCTATCTCAGCAGCACTCATATTTTACTTTGACTCTTGGGATGTTTGCTGTTTTTCTAAAGGCCACGGATGGCAGCAAGCAATTACATGAGACTATTAGCTTTCATTAAAAAAAAAAAAGAAACAAAAAAGTGAAAAAGTGTTTGTCACTTATATTTGTAGATAAAAGCTTGAAAATATGACTCAGATGCAGCTGAAAACTCTGAAGCAAGAAATGAAATGAGGAGATACCTGAAATTATTTTTTTTAAAGGCCAGCATAAGCAACATCAAGAGATTTAGAGTCTGAGCCATGATTTTAGAGAATTGAACCTGGGGGCAATATCATGATAAATGGAGGGAGAGACATTAAAGCTAGCTCACAACCTGTGTGCACTGTGGAAAAGGAGAGGTGAACCTGTGCACAGCAGTGACCAGAAGGATCACAATCTTTGTATTAAAATTACAAATTATCTTCTATCATTAGCACCAGGAATCATGAGGTGAAGCAGATTTCATGACCTTAAAGTCTGTTAAAGAAGCCAGGAAAGTGGTACAGAACATAGTTTTGCATGTAATAGACTTTGAAATATTTTATTACAGGTGCAGTGATGTAGAAAATGGTTTAATCAACTTCTGTGTGCTCCTTATCTAGGGAAAATTTGCCATACTGTTAAGACACTCCAAATAAGCAACATGGATCATGTCATCCTAATGGTGAAAATGCTGGAACACTCCAATATATGAAGAAAATACATAGAAGCAAAACCTTTCTTCCCTTGATCTCAGAGCTCTCTGTGATACACTGTGTTTGGAGCCAGTAAAGACAATACAAATTTTGCAGTGTTCATTTTTGTGTGCATTAAGTGACCGAACAAAATCAATTGGAAAAGAGACATAGCATACAATAGGTGTTACAAGTGAATTGCATCAACTTCTGACAATTACATTAATTACACAACTGTCGCTATTTTGGTACATAATTAGCAATAGAACAGCGGTAATGAAACACACAGCAACATGGTCTCCTTTCAAGATGGCAAAGGGACGAGTTTATTGTAACACACACTCCTTAGAGGCACTAGATCACAGGAGCAAGAATAGAATACAGCTCATTGGTCAGAGCAAACACCTCTTGCCAGATGTTCCTACTGTAAACCATACAATTTCTCACAGTACACATTCTGTAAATAAGAGCAGGTGCATCTTTGTTTGTTCCTGGGAAAACCTCTGCCCCCAGGCCAGTCCTTGGGACAGCTTTCCTGTTTTCACACAACTTTCCCAGGCTGTGCATCCACACACATTTTAAACCTGGACAACTAAGAAACAGCTCATCCAAAAACATAGTAATAAGAGTCTTCCTTTAATTTCTCACCTAAAATATATTTTCTCTCTTCCTAGTTTTTATTGTTTTTCCTATCATTGGATGTTAATAATACACTTATGTCATTTTTCAGCTGGATGTAAAGACCATGTGGATGCCATCTTACCTTAATGTTCACAAGGTTACCGTAAATAAAAGAACACAGAACATTAATAAGTAGCAGAATAACATGTAATTCCATTTTGAAGAATTCACACCACTGTTATTCATCTTCTTTGACCATTTAATAGCAGAAGTGTCTGAAAGGACGGATGGGAATTGAAAGCAATGTGCTTGGAAGAAAATGGAGATTACAACTATGCCTCCAATAATTTGAAACTGATTCTCAAGCTTCTTCAAAAATAAATGCAGAGCTCAAGGTCAGAAAGTACATTACTTAGAATCAACCATCAGAATGTAGAACAGCCCCACAGCAGATTTTGGTGTCTGCAGATACCCTACATTTGTCTTCATCAGGAGTGAAGTATCCAAGTTACTGCAAGTGTCTTGGAGTACTGGGATCAAGTAGTTTATTGATTGCAATATACAAGCTATGCAATAGTAGCAAAACTGCAGATACCCAGCTAGAGCCCAAAGTCACACACTTAATGAACTCAACAAACTCTAATAGGGATGATCTGTTCCTTAGGGAATATTGTCTGTATGTAAGTGTACATGTGTGTGTGTATGTGTGTGTGTGTACCTCAATATATATCTCAAAGGACTGGAAGTGTGGTGATGGTTAGCTCCAACATACTGGAAAGCCTAGGACCTGGCATGACAAAAATATTATGGAATAAAAGCTGGATACTGTTCTGGTTTTGGGTGAGATAGAGTTAATTTTCTCCTGAGCAGCTGGTACAGTGCTGTGTTTTGGATTTAGTATGAAAATAATGTTGATAACACATAGATGTTTTAACTTTTCCTAAATAGTGCTTTGCCTAAGACTTTTCTGTTTTCCATGCTCTGACAGTGAGGAACTGCACAAGAAGCCATGCTCCCCATGAAAGAGCATGGCCAGGACCTAAACTGGCCAAAGGGATATTCCATACCATGTTCTATAAACTGGGGGGGAGTTGGCTGGTAGCTGTCAGTCACTGCTTGGGATGGACTAGGCACTGGTCACTGAGTGGTGAGCACTTATATTGCACATCACTTGTTTTTCTTGGGTTTTATTCCCTCCTCTCTTTCTCTCTCTTGTTCCCTGCCCCTTTTCATTATTGATATTATGATAGAATTTATTACGTTATTTTACTTTATTTCAGTTATGAAACTGTTTTTATTTCAACCCACAAATTTTAACGTTTTCCAGTTCTCCTCCCCGTTGCACCAAGGTGGGGACTTGGGGAGCAGCTGCATGGTACCTAGTTGCTGTCTGGGATTAAATCATGACACTGGGTTACATGTGCCAGTGCTGATGGATTCTGCCACTATTTGGTAAGCCACATCTGTCAGCGCTGGGCAAAAATACAGCGGAGAAATGTTTCCATGACAATAAGTATTACTTCTTTCTCTCCCTTCCCCTCCTACTTCTTCCTACCTCCTCCTGACTTGCATTCATAATTGCTCTGCAAAAACTCAGTAACTTATTGTATATGGTTTTGGATACCAGCCTATGACAAATGGTAACTCTGCTCCCTGGGTGACATGCTGTGGGGGAGGTAGGTGACATGGAGAATCTTTAGTCCTGTTGGAGAAGTTAGCCAAGATGAAGCTACTGTAATGACTGAGCTCAGAAGAGTGAGGAATTAACTTCTAGCTCTCTAACTAATAATTATCCCATACTTTAATATCATTCAAAATATAATTTTTGAACAGCTTACTACACAGTCTTGATTTCTTTAGAATCATTATTGCTATCTGGTTTTAGGAAAGAAATTTGCCTTCTTTTGCTTTGCTTAGCACATTTCTGTCTTGTACTGGTCTGTCTCCCCTGCAGTAGTCTATTTCTTACAGCTCTGCAGAAGCAGATGGCAAATCTAAAGTTTTAGCTGTCCTCAAATTATATCACTTCCTGTGGGAGAGGTATAGACTGAGAGAGGATTTGCATTCCCACTGCTGTTGGTTTTACAAAGCTAGCAGCAGCTTCCTCAGTAGAGGGTCTCACCTAGCAGTGAGACAACCTGGCATCAGATGTGGAGACAGGCAGCAGCAGCAGCTTTTCTGGCCCTACTTCTGCCTTTTAACAAGGTGCAACACTGTGTGTTGACCAGATGCATTAGGAAAAGGCAAAGGTTATGGATGCATTTTGCTTTGTAAATCTCTCCCCACACACTCTGGACCAGCTGTGCTGAATCCCCCTCTCCTTCCTCCCCTGCTGTATCACTGCCTTGCTGGACTGTGATCACAGTCCAGTTGCTGTTGATTGTGCTGGAGGTACAGGGAAGTAGTACCAATACTGGGACACTTAGCACAGCACTTCCAGTAAAACCCAAAGGGAGAAGTGAGAGAAAGCATTGGGAGAGTGATTATACCCTATATCTCCATCAAGGAGAAGAAGACTATGGGCTCCTTAATAAATCAGAGAATAACTCCTCTGTGATTAAGCAAAGCAACCAGATGGGTTGCCAAGACTCTCTGCTGTTGCTTGATCCAGAGTACTTCTCTGCCCTGTTTCAGCCTTCCCTCATGCCCTGGGCAGTAGCTGCCTTTCCTATTCAGACTCTGGGTTTTGAAGGGAAAGGTGGTCAGATTTAATGTCAAGCACATCACTACTTCCAATGCTGCTGTTGTAATCAGTCTTGACTGTAGTGGCCTGCTGAGCCCCCAGGGTGCTCACGAAGAACCTCCAGATTAGTAGAGTAGACATATAGTTTGCAAGAGATGAGGTCCTGAGGATCCCAAGCTGCTACAGGGGCATTTAAATCACTTTCTGGTTCTAGTCCCAGCTTTCTTCTGTGTAATCAAGGACTCACTTCCTGCACTCTGGTGGGATGAGTGCCAAAGGATGCAACTGAGCTCCAGCTCTTCTGTGGGTCTCCAACAACGATGTGCAGCAGCTTCTCTGAATGTGAAGGATTCTTCTTCCTTTTCTTCTTTTTATTCTTATTTTGCTTCCTTTTGGTCATATTCGCTCACCTTCTGAGTGAACTTTAAAATTTCAGTCTTGATTCACCAGTTCTTCATTGGAGTAGCTCTGTCACTCATGTGTCTTTCTAAACACGGGCCACTGCAAGACCTCTAGAAAGAAGTCAAACTAGAACAGGCAAGTCAAAGTCAAAAAGGTAAAAAGAGAGCCTCAGGAGGTACTGAGCAGATAGCACTGAACCATAACACCAAAGAAAACAAATATTGAGTTGGGTTTGGAAGACATGCCTAACTTACACATTTCTTACAACTTTACGAAATAGCTCATGCTGTAAGAAAACAAAAATCAACTTGTTCTACAAACTAGTGGGTGTGAGGAACAGAGCCCAGAGTCATTCGGTGTAAGAGTTACACTGAAGAAATCAGTTACTGAAATAAATATGGGGCCATATCCTGCTGCTTTTATTTATTTTGGCAGTCTCATGAAAGTTGGTGGTTCATGTGAATAAATGAGAAGGATTTAGCTTGAGGTGACAGCAGGTGAGCCCTCAAGCAATAAGGGAATGGAAGTGAGACTGTCCAAGATTAGAAATCTAATGCTCTCCCTAGATTAATTTAGTAGGGAAGACTGAAGCTGTGTGGTGTTCAGCCTACTGTACAGCAATCCATCATTACAAATGGAAGAGGCGGAGAAGAAAAATGAGGGAAAAAAAAGGAATATTTCTCTGCAGATAGAAAGTTTTCTAAAAGGTACATTTCTCAAAAAAAAAAAAGGCTGCAAGAGTTGTATTTGCATATTTAATCATTGCTTTTTAAAGATCTTTTCACTTCTTTGAAATTTCAAAGCATAAGGAATTTATTAGTAAAATGACATTTAGTATTGAATTTGAATATATTAAAGCTTAGATGATAACCTTTATACAACAAGAAATATTTTTTGTGTAGTCTCATTTAAAATTGATAGATATATATATTTTCTGCAGCCAAATGTTTAATTTGCTACAAGTACTGCCACCATTTTTATTTCTTGCAATATGTCTTCAGAACTATGCAGGCACAGTATGGCCACCTTTGTTAATCTTTTCATAAACAAGCAGTCTTCTTTCATGTAAATTTGTTAAAGGAAATTTGCTTTTGTGCTATGAGTGTTTGAGGGAAGAAATGGAATCTTGAAAAGCCTTGAATTGACTGGTCCACACCAGTACTCTTATAATACATGTGAAAATCTGTAAAGAGACATGTGACTTTCCTGTAAGCAGTTCACTACATTACAAGTACAATATTTAGGGATGCTGTTCTATAAAAGGCACAGGAACTAGTTTTAGATACCTTCTGGTACCTTTACATGAGCCACCTTGTAGCCTGACAGGTTCATTTCAAATGTCTGTAGTGTAAATCATACTTTTCCCTTTTGCACTCCATTCCTAGTTATGGCAGGAACTGTTTGCACCATAACTGTCAGTTTTATAGCAAAAATCTCTCAACATGCAATGCATATTCTGTGCAAAAATGTCAGGGTGCATTTTCCTGATGTGCATGTCATGCATTGTTTTCATCAATCTTTTAGGAGAGCAGCAAAAAAACCCTGTATTTTCCTTTGCACATGAGAAAAAGAAAAAGAAAAAATAATAATTTAGTTAACTTTCCACATAACTTCTGTTTTCTTCAGGAAGACGGAGCTGTATTTAATCTTCTAGTATATAATCTACATGTTGCACAAGTGTTTCTAAAAGTATTAAGAAAACCACATCACGGTGTCAACTGACTGTTCAGAGTTTTGCATTTTAGATCTCCTGTCTGACAACTAAGTGTCTCTGCAATTATCCATTGTTTGTGCCAGCTTTCTACCTGCTTAGACTTCTGTGTGATACAAATGCTGTTTGTGAGAAAAGAGAATAAGTGCATGCCTTGGAACATTATAATCACTGGATGCATTGGGGTGTCAGGTAGCAGAGTGCCACAGTGGGACAGTTTGGAAGATGATACAGGTAGATTGATACTTCATTTTTATGAGTTTGGGGTGAATAGGTTACATATAAAGGCAAGTGGGTGACAGACATTGTGCCTTCCCCAAAGGAAGCAGTATTTCCCCCACTGCAATTGATGAACAGCACACCATGTTTTTATACCAGCTCTCCTTTGCATTGACTTTCCATTGACGGGCATAAAGCAGGTATGGATTTATGGAAGATGGGAAAGTTCAGAGGGGCTGTAACCACCCTACTTCAGCATCAGCATGACCTGCTACAGCATGTATGTCCTTCATCCCAGGGCATAAGACCCTGTGATATAACACAGCCTTCCTGTTTGCATTTGATTGGGTTGCAGTTTTATCTCTCTGTGGAGAAAAACATTCAAAATTTTTTTCAATATTTCTCTTGTCACAGAAGATCTGATAAAGTGAATAGTTTTTTCTTAATATGGATCAACATTAAGAATGCCACAAAAAAATTGTTCAAGATAAACTGTATCATGATCATTGCAGAAAATAATTTGATATAACTGAGATTTGAGCACTCTGGGGAATTAAGATCTTATTCGAAACCATTGATCTCAAACAGACAGTCGAGGAAACAATAGAACTAAAGAAATTAGAAATAAATTAAGGATTGGATTCTAGAGAAACCTTCTCAGTCTTCTACAGGACAACCCAGGAAAAAGGTAGATAGGTATATTCATTTCACCTAACCAGAGACATTTGCAATACAAGTGCTTCCATCTGAGCTTATCATACTAAATTCCCTTCATCTGGAGGAGGCACTTCTAGGTTTTGTGTCATCTGACACACTTTAGATGTTGGCTTCAGGGTGAGATGATAATAGCATAGAAGACCCAATTTCTCTTTATAAAGGAAATCTAGATGGCCAGCTGTGCTGGGGTAGAATGAATTGTCTTCACAGTGGCTGGTATGTGGCTATGTTTTAGATTTCTGCTGAACACAGGTTTGATAATATAGAGATTTTTTTTTTTTTTATTGCTGAGCAGGGCTTTCACAGAGCCAAGGCCTTTTCTGCTTGTCATACTGCCAGACTGGGGAGGAGACTGGGGGTGCCTGGGAGGAGACAAAACCTGGACAGGTGACCCAAACTGACCACAGAGAGATTCCAGTCCATGTGACACCATGCTCCGTGTGTACAGTGGGGGAAAGGAGGAGGAAAGTGTGATGGAGGTTTGGAGTGATGACATTTGTATTCCTCAGTAACCATTGCATGTGATGGGGCCCTGCTCTCCTGGATATGGCTGAACACCTGCATGTTGTGTTGTTTAATGTTAATTTTTCTTCTGTGTTGATGGTTCATCCCAGTTTCTTTCCCCTAAGTTAAGTACACAATGGTTTTTCCCTTTCCCACCCTGGTCCTAGTCAGTCATCCTAAACCCCTCCCCTTTATCTGGAACCTTCCCTGTCCCTCACCCTAAACCCTGCCCCACTGGATGTCAATCCTTTGTAGCCCCTCCCTTTCTTCCAGAAGTTTCTATGTCAAGCATTCCCTCTTGTATCCATGATTGGTTATATTGTATGTATCCCCACCCTCGGTTTACCTTATTGGTTCAATGTACCCCTTTCCCCACCTTCTGTACCTCCCCCCATTAACCATTATTGGCCAGAGTTCTGTGCCTTCCCCTCGCTCCTCCCCCGTACTTAAGCCTGTGTAGACCCCTTCAAAGTGCCTTTTGCGGTTCCTCCCCACGAGGTTCGGACTTGTTACCTTTTCCTTCAATAAACCCCTTCCCCCAGAACCGTGAAAGGTCTCTCCTGCGACTCTTTATCCCTCCCAGACGATTTGCCCAGGCGTAGCTGTTGCTACACCCCTTCTGCGGCTCCCAGAGAGGTGCCGAGGAGGGGCCCCTCACTGACGCAGCTTCCCGGAGCTAGCCGGTAGCCCAGGCGAGGTGGGCAGTGGGCGGAAGAAACGTCAGGTTGGCGCCCAGCGCGGGGCCACTTTGCCAGTGACCCCACGAAGAGCCTCTAAGATCTGAGGATCAGAGGTGTTGGGCATCGACTGCCCCGGTCGGAGCAGGCCAGGTCGGCAGTGCTCCCGGGGAGAAGGTGGCAAACCTCGGTGCCCGGAGGACCACTTTCGAGGGAGGGACCTTCTGCTGCAGCTCCTGTTCCAGAGGTCGACGGAGCAGGTAAGTATACCCCAACGGAGTACAGGGGGGACTTACCATAGGCGGGGAGGGGGTGGGCAGCCCTAGGTGTGGGGGCTCGTGAAAACACCCCTTCCTTTAGTCCCTGAGGGTGGGGGACTCACTGGCCCTGGGACCCGTTTTCTCAGTTTTTTAAGTTTTCATTCGCTGCAGTAGGAGAGTGAGTTCTGCTGTGTGGGTGCGAGGCACACCATAATGGGCACGAAGCTGTCCACTCAGCAGCGGGAGATGTTTTTCCAAGTTGTGGGTACCCTGGAGGGCGGGAAAAAAAAGTTCTCTCGGGGTTTGTTAAAGAAGTTTATAAAATGGCTTGCTTCTCAATTCCCCGGGGTGTCACCTCAGCAAATGGGGTCGGTCCGGTTTTGGGAACTTGTAGGACAAAGGCTCATGGCATTGAGCAATCAGGGTGACACCTCTGTGGATCGATTTTTCAGTTTATACATTCAAATTCGTACCGCGGTAAAAGAGCAGGCGGGGGGGGGGGCGCGCGGCCCCGCCCTGCCAGGCGAGGGTGGGGAAGGGAAGCAAGCCATCCCGGGTTCCCCCAGTTGTTCCCCCCTCTCCTAACTCTCGTTCCAATCCCTCTTCCCCTGCATCGGGGGATCCGAGACAGGCAGCTCGGCAGCGATCGCAGGCGAGCCCGGCCAGGGAGACCAGCCGCTGCTCGCCTGGCTTCTCTCGGTCCTCCCGATACCCGAGCCCGGGCGGCAAGGCGCCAGCCGTCAGGGAGCCTTCTCCTACTCCCTCTTCCCGCAGTTCCATCTCCCCCCGTTGCACCCCGAGTTCTACCCCGAAACCTGTTTTAAAGAGTTGTAAAGTCTGTAAATGTACCCCGAAGCCCTCCCCCGCTCCTACCCCAGGCTCTACCCCTAATACCCCGAAGTCAGTCAGGTTCCAGACACCCCCCCCGGAGCCACATAATGGTGTCCCGGACTCCGGCACACAAGATGGCGCCGGCCACGTGGCGTGGCCAGTCCCTTGTGCTCTGGCTCCTTCCCATAATCCCTTCCTCACTGATCTGTGCCCTCCTCCGACTGTGGCTCCGCCCCCTACCCCGTGTCCCAACCCCTTTTTGTTCCCGCCTCCTTCCCCAAGTCCTGCCCCTGTCTCCCCCCACGGGAGGGGTGTTCCTCCTCCCCAGGCTCCTCCTCCTCCTACTAAAACTCCTCCCCTTACTCCACCCCCAGAGAGGCGGCCCCCGAGCTCAACAGGTCCTGCCCATCACCATGAATGTTGCCAGTGTTCTGGCTCCTCCTCAGTAGGCAGTCTTGCCCCTCCGCTTCCGACTTCCGATTCCCACGCTCCCCCTTTCGGTTCCCACGCTCCAGAAACCGGAAGTGACGGGCCAGGGGATCGGAACCCGGAACCAGAGACCACACTCATTGCCGCTCCAGTTTTTTATTCTCGGCAGAAGGGTATTCCTAATTGGCGGCCATTTGAATACTCCCATAAAAAGGAGCTCTGTAAGGCACAGAAGGAGTTTGGGAGAAAGAGTGAATATTTTAAAGGTTTATTGGAAGCTACTTTCTCCTCCAATATCTTGGTCCCTAGCGACTTAAAAGGATTGTTTAAATGTCTCCTCCTATCAATTGAATACAGATTGTGGGAGGACACATGGAAAAGGATGCTAGGGGAACTCCTGCCTGAGCTCTTACAGATCCCCGAGTGCGCCATTGACGCAGACAAAAAGCCCATCTCGATGGATCACTTGTGTGGCGAAGGGCAGTGGTCCCAGGCTGAAGCACAGGCAGAAAAAATCCCAAAGCCTGTGATTTTAAAAATTCAAGCTGCTGCCGAGAAGGCATTCATGGTGATGCCAACCACCGAGCCCCGTGTCCACTATGCCTCCATCAAACAGGGGCCAGCAGAACCTATCATTGAGTTTGTGGAGAGGCTAAAGATAGAAATTGAAAAGTAAGTGAAAAACCAGGACACCGTAGAAGAACTAATAATCGAAATGATAAAGTTAAATGCTAATGATGCGTGTAAACGGGTTATAACATCTCTACCTCTCTACCCTGAGCCGTCTCTCCAGCTTATAGTGGAGGCCTGTGTAAAGCGTGCAGTTGTGACAGCGCCACCTATTCCCGCCAGAGGAGGAGTGAAGATGGCAGCGATGACTGCAGCTGCAAAGACGTTCCCTGTGCGCTGCTTCCTTTGCAACCAGCTTGGTCACATCGCGCGCGTGTGCCCTCTTAGAGATAAAACTGATAACAGGCAGGGGGAGGCGGGGGGAAACACACAAGCAAAAAAAAACTAACTGGGGAACACGACCCCGCCTCGCGTGAAAACAAAAACGAGGCGGGCCACAAGGGGGACCTTGGGGGGGCGAAACTAATACAGGATGTGACATTCCCACCGGATCCAACATTTACCAAACACGACGAATAGCACCAGGGTGGACTCCTCGTCCTCCCCTGAGCTTGGCCCTGACAGATAACACTTATTTTGAAACACAGGACTGGCGATTGGTGTCAGTGAAGCCCACGTCACCGGGTTTGTTTGCCGGACTTGACTGCACGTATGTCGTGCTTGGGGATACAAAGTGTACCCCTCCGGAGATTGAAATCGTGCCGCAGACGCAGCTGTTGTGTCCGGACGGTTTCTCTCTCCTGGCACGGTGCATCCAGCCGCCATACTTCCTGCCAAAGGAACAATTAGTAGCGCAGGCGATTCCAGTGCCCAACACCATCGTGGCAAAGCCAGTTAATCCCTGCGTCTATTGGGCGGAAGTCATTGGTGAGGATAAACCAATCATTGGATGCGGACTCCGTCGGGGTGAAGACTACTTCTACCTCAACGGACTCTTTGATACAGGAGCAGATGTGACAATTATACCAACTGAGAATTGGCCGTCACATTGGGAGTTGCAACCCGTGGCTGGCAGAATACAAGGAGTCGGGGGGGCCCAATTGGCTCGGCAGTCAAAAAGTGTAATTAAAATTGAGGGACCTGAAGGGCAGGTGGCTAATGTCCGCCCTTTTGTTATGGAATATAAAGCTCCCCTGTGGGGCAGAGATGCCATGTCGCAATGGGGTGTCCGTATTGAGATCCCGAAAACCCAACGGGATTTTTGCTAGCGGCCACTGTGGAGCGCCCTGTCCAGAAACTCAATTGGCTATCTGATGAACCAGTATGGATAGATCAGTGGCCGCTTAACAAACAGAAATTGCAGGCGCTCAACGAACTCGTGGAGGAGCAGTTGGCCAAAGGTAACATCGAGCCAACCTGGAGCCCATGGAATTCTCCGGTCTTCGTCATCAAAAAGCCGGGGAAGGACAAGTGGAGGCTCCTTCACGACCTTCGTGAAATAAATAAAAAGATAGAAGACATGGGGTCTCTGCAACCAGGTATGCCCTCACCCTCAATGCTGCCGCAAAATTGGAATCTGGCAGTCCTAGATATCAAGGATTGTTTTTTCCAAATTCCCCTCGACCCCGAGGATGCACCACGGTTTGCCTTTTCGGTTCCTTCCATCAACCGGGAAGCCCCAATGAGGCGCTTCCATTGGCGAGTGCTGCCTCAGGGCATGAAGAACAGCCCCAGTATTTGTCAGTGGTACGTGGCCTCATTGCTGTCTCCTGTCCGTGCCAAGGCAGGGGAGGCCATCATCCTGCACTATATGGATGATGTGCTAATTTGTGCCCCCACGGACGACATTCTGCAGCATGTCCTTGACCTTGTCATCGAGGTTTTGATCTCTGCAGGGTTTGAGCTCCAGAAGGAGAAAGTTCAAAGGATGCCCCCGTGGAAATATCTTGGGCTCCAAATTACTAGCAGGACTATTGTCCCACAAAAATTGGCAATTAACACCAAGCCAAAAACCCTTGCGGATTTCCACCAGCTGTGTGGGTCATTGAATTGGGTCAGACCCTGGCTAGGATTGACCACCGAGGACCTAGCTCCCTTTTTCAATTTATTGAAGGGGGGAGATGAGTTACTATCTCCTAGGGTGCTGACCCCCGAGGCGAGGGCAGCTCTGGAAAAGGTAGAGAAGGCGATGGGGACGAGACAAGCCCATCGCTACCTGCCGAACCTGCAATTTGAGTTTATTATCCTGGGACGGCTGCCGCACCTCCATGGCCTCATTTACCAGTGGGACCAGGACCAGAGGGACCCCCTCTTGATCATAGAGTGGGTGTTCCTCAGTCATCAGAGGTCCAAAAGTATCACCAGGCCACAGGAGCTGATGGCGCAGCTGATCAGGAAGGCCAGGGCCCGTTTGCGAGAGCTGGCGGGTTGCGATTTTGCGTTCATCCGAGTACCACTTGCCTTATCATCAGGCAAGCTGACTAAGGAGGTTTTGGAGCATTTGCTTCGGGAGAATGAGACTCTTCTCTTTGCCCTTGATAGCTACACAGGACAAACATGTGTCCACCACCAAAGTCATAAATTATTTAATTCAAATTTCAATCTGGTCCCAAAAGAAAAATTGAGCCGGGTGCCGCTCAAAGGTCTAACTGTTTTTACAGATGCATCTGGGGCTTCGCACAAGTCAGTCATGACTTGGAAGAACCCCCAGACTCAGCAGTGGGAGGCAGATGTTAAGGTTGTTGAGGGTTCCCCTCAAATTGCTGAGTTAGATGCAGTCGTTAGAGCTTTCGAGAGGTTCTCAGAGCCACTTAATTTGGTTACAGATTCGGCCTATGTGGCGGGTGTGGTGTCAAGGGCAGAGAACGCTGTTTTGAAAGAAGTCTCCAATCCGAACCTCCACAGTCTGCTCTCGAAGCTCATTTATGCTGTCTCCCACCGAGAGCATCCGTACTTTGTGATGCACGTAAGGTCGCACACAGACCTGCCAGGCTTTATCGCCGAGGGCGACCAGAGAGCGGACACCCTGGCCGCACCAGCTGATATGGCCAGGATTCCTGATATTTACCAACAGGCAAAGCTGAGCCATCAGAAATTCCATCAGAATGCGCCTGGCTTGATACGGCAATTTCAACTAAGCCGTGATCAGGCCAAGGACATTGTGGCCACGTGCCCCCAGTGCCAGAAGCTTGGGGTGCCAACCCTGAGCTCTGGCGTCAATCCTAGAGGCCTGGAGAGCTGTGAGTTATGGCAGATTGATGTCACCCACGTTCCGCAGTTCGGCAGGTTGAAATATGTACATGTTAGTGTGGACACCTTTTCTGGGGCAGTCTTCGCTTCTGCCCACACAGGGGAGAAGGCCAAGGACGTACAGAAACACCTTGTACAGGCCTTCTCTGTGCTGGGGATCCCAAGGGAATTGAAATCGGACAATGGCCCAGCATATGCTTCCACGGCCTTCAGGGAGTTCCTGCAGAGGTGGGGAATCAAACATAAGACTGGCATCCCATATTCCCCCACAGGTCAGGGCATGGTTGAGCGTGCTCACCAAACGCTCAAACGGGTCCTGGAGCAGCAACAGGGCGATACCCAATTCGATACACCTCACACTAAATTGCATAAAGCCCTTTTTACCATCAACTTTCTTAACTGCTCCTTCGAAGTGTTGAATCCTCCCATTGTGAGGCACTTCGCGAACTCTTCACAATTACGGTTGAGAAAACACCCTCCCGTGATGGTGAAGAACCCGGAGACCGGTAAAACAGAGGGCCCACATGAGTTAGTCACCTGGGGTCGTGGGTATGCTTGCGTATCCACACCTTTTGGTTTGAGGTGGGTCCCTCAAAGGTGGGTCCGGCCCTATACTGCCAGTCAGGGTCATCTGCCAGGGCCAACCTCTGGAGATGTTAAATATGCAGCACTTCGTCGTCGCCGGCGCCCCTCCCTGGAACACCAAGGGTCCCCCAGCGAGCAGGACAGTCCCTTCTCCAAGTTGTTTCCCCCCCCTGAAGTTCAGGACCTGTTTGAGTAACCCATTCCCTTCTGTTATTCTGTTTTAGTCAGCCACCTGGAGCCCCAGGATGTGGTACGCCCTTGTCATCTGGGCGTGCCTCTGCCAGTCTTCGGTGGAGTGGATAGTCCCGCAGCCGAGGAAGAATGTGTGGGTCACCCTGGCCCAGGCCATGCAGCAGGACCATCTCTGCCTGTCAACTGCGGCAACAGGGAATCCACTTTCGACCTGCCTGGTGGGGATCCCATTTCAGCCTGATGAATATCCCAAGACAATCATCAACATGCGGGATGATTTTAACCCCCGGCGGTGGCACCCCTCCTATCCTATGACCAACCCCCTCTGGGCGTGGCAGGAGTGGTCTAAAGACCTTCCCAAAGCACCCGAGGAACCTCAGGAATTAGAGTTACTTGGTTCAGCCCCATCCCCTTTTTGTGTTCAAAATCATTATAGATGGTCCAACCCCGAATCATACCTAAATGTTATCCAACCCAACCTTGATTACAGATCTGCCGCGTGGTGCAATGCCACCGCCCAGATTGAGGGGGCCCCTGTAGACCAACCTCGTCAGCTCGGTAAGGGGGTCTTCTTGATCTGTGGCGACCGGGCATGGGCAGGCATCCCCTCTCGCCTGATAGGAGGGCCGTGCACCCTTGGACGGCTGACCCTGTTTTCGCCTAACCGTACCCAAATTTCGAATTGGAAATCAAAAAAAAACAAAATCGGCGATCCAAAAGAGAGAAGCTCATAATTTGGATGAAAATTGCAATGCAGATATTTTTCATTGGTCTAAGTCCAAAAGAGTTGCTGTCTCCATCTTTTTACCGTGGGTGGCAGCGGCTAAAGCCCTAGGTGAATTGGGCCGCCTAGAGTGCTGGGTAGCGAAACAGGCAAATCTTACTTCAGCGGCCTTAAGCGACCTCCTAGCAGATGAGGAAATTACCAGGCAGGCGACCCTACAAAATCGGGCAGCAATAGATTTCCTGTTGCTTGCACATGGCCACGGCTGCGAGGACTTCGAAGGCCTCTGCTGTCTCAACCTGTCATCTCGGAGCAGCAGTGTCCACTCCAAGATACAGCAAATACAAGGCCTTGTCACAAACATCAAGGAGGAATCCGAAGACTGGCTCAGAAACATCTTTAAAGGCTGGGGACTTTCGGGTTGGCTGACTTCAGTTGTCAAAACTGTTATTTCTATTGTCCTTGTTATTATTCTCGTTTGTATTGCTATCCCCGTTACTAAGGCCTTAGTTGTCCGCAGCATCTCCCCATCACCCCAAGTTAACCGCGCGGAGGTGGGGCCTATCCTGGATTGGGATCTTGAAGATCCCCCAACTGGTGAAGACATGGAAGCAGTTAAGGAAGAGAAGGATGGGCTCACCTCTGGCGAGGACTTTGAAACTGATACTTCTGTTTAAAAAGAAAGGGGGAGATGTTGTGTTGTTTAATGTTAATTTTTCTTCTGTGTTGATGGTTCATCCCAGTTTCTTTCCCCTAAGTTAAGTACACAATGGTTTTTCCCTTTCCCACCCTGGTCCTAGTCAGTCATCCTAAACCCCTCCCCTTTATCTGGAACCTTCCCTGTCCCTCACCCTAAACCCTGCCCCACTGGATGTCAATCCTTTGTAGCCCCTCCCTTTCTTCCAGAAGTTTCTATGTCAAGCATTCCCTCTTGTATCCATGATTGGTTATATTGTATGTATCCCCACCCTCGGTTTACCTTATTGGTTCAATGTACCCCTTTCCCCACCTTCTGTACCTCCCCCCATTAACCATTATTGGCCAGAGTTCTGTGCCTTCCCCTCGCTCCTCCCCCGTACTTAAGCCTGTGTAGACCCCTTCAAAGTGCCTTTTGCGGTTCCTCCCCACAAGCTTCGGACTTGTTACCTTTTCCTTCAATAAACCCCTTCCCCCAGAACCGTGAAAGGTCTCTCCTGCGACTCTTTATCCCTCCCAGACGATTTGCCCAGGCGTAGCTGTTGCTACACCCCTTCTGCGGCTCCCAGAGAGGTGCCGAGGAGGGGCCCCTCACTGACGCAGCTTCCCGGAGCTAGCCGGTAGCCCAGGTGAGGTGGGCAGTGGGCGGAAGAAACGTCACCTGCATGCCTGTGGGAAGTAGTGAATTAAGCCTTTGTTTTGTTTTACTTATGTGCAGCTTTTGTTTTTCCTATTCTTTATCTCAACCCATGAGCTTCCAGCTTTTACCCTTCCAGTTCTCTTCCCCAGTCCTGCACTGGTGGGAAAGTGAGCAAGCAGCTGCATAGGGCTTGGCTGGTGGCTGGGGTTAAACCAGAACACCAGCTCAGACCCAGGTGTGTACCAATCCATCATCAGGCAGAGCAAGTTGTTACAGCATAAAGTTATAAAATGGATCCAAGTTCTACCATTGCCTCATGCAATGAGACATCTGTACTTGCCAGAGATGTATGGGTCTCTTCTGAGAGACTAAGTCCTTTAAAGATCTTAACTGCAGCTTTTATCAATACTGCATTATCTTAAGAAATGGTGTCTCCTTAAACTGAGGTGAACAAGAAGTATATACCACTAAGTCCAGTTTCCAAGTATGAACTTTGGCTCTCTATCTGGAGTACAACTAAAAAGTGATAGTTTGAAAAGGTGCTGTAGGAGAACTTACTCTGTTCAGTTTTTCCCCATGATCTGGACAGTCAACTTCTGCAGCCCAATTACCTTGGTTAAACCATTATTTTTTCTTTCTTACCATAATATTTCCCAAGTTTTCCAGGCAAACTAAATTATTAAAGTCCCTAAAGTCCCTTTATCGTCTAGAGAAGATAAAGCAAAACTAGTTTTCTCTTACGAGACATTGATGTATCTGCAAAAACTCAACATTTCCAAAGTCCTCTAAGAAAAAAATAAGAAATCGTAGCTGGCAAAGGGCGTATCAGAGATGAAATTACAGCAGAGGAGGTGAGAAAATTGAATGTTGAGTGCACTCAAGATTCACACTACATTTTAAAGGAAGGTCATTTGGACACCTCACTTTCCTCCAACCCAGCCTGCTGAAGCCTCAGCCAGAGCCTGCAGCTTCTTTTAGTCCCAGGTGGTGACTCACTGATGAGCCTTTTGGGCCACAGACCAACAGGGAGGTTGTGCACTCTGCTGCTCATAGGGAAGGTGTTTGCTAAAGCTTCTTTTAATGTGATTTGTAAACAACCTCCCACAAACTGTTTGCTTTTTTTGAGGCTGCACAGCATATGTTCACCTTGGAAGGAGGTTGCTGCAGCAGAGAGAGCAACTTCTCCAACAGTCCTTTAGGCTTACACCCACTAGCCCCTGCTTTTTGCCATTCTCCATGATCCCTTCCCCCACTCCAGCTATTTTTATTCTAGTGAAAATATCAGCTGTGAACTAACTAAACTTCTTTTCAGATCCCCTTTCTTTTAAAAATGGTTACAAATACTGTACCCAAACACTTACAATTCATTCTATGAAGGGCTTTCAGCTGCAATGGTGAAATGTCCCAAATGACAAATCACATGTCAGCTGAGTTCATGTCATTATTTCTAATATGGCCTTTGAATTTTTTCTTTATGGTGTATTTACTTTGACTGTTCTGTCATCTTGCAGCTGCCTTTTCTTTCCACACTTGTTCTCATTTCAGTCACTTTGTGTTTTATGGGGTTTTTAATGTCTTTCCCAATATATCCCTAATGGAGATGAAGGAAGAGAGTGGTTGAAGAAAAGAAACCATGAAGTGGTACAGAAAAGGAAAACTGAAGTGATCAGCTTTTGGCTGAAATCATTCCAATGGTTAACCACGAACCTAGTTTTGTTCTGCTGCCCTGATATAAGGGGAGGACTCCTAGATTTGGGGGTTGTTTTTTTATTTTCAACTAGCTTCAGCAAAACAAAGCAGAAGTTGATACGTGTTTCTCCATTATGCTGGTGAATATAGTCAATACACCTTCTTTATAATTCCCTCCTATTAAAAAAATATTGTAAAATCATCAAGGGTTCCGTGGCTTTGTTTTCCAGGCATTCATTACCATGAGAGACTACAGCCAGTGCAGCAGCAGCATAATTACTCTCGTTCAGAAAGGAATAATGCAATTCCTCAGAATTTAAATGGCTACGCTGAATTAATGACTTTTCCTAATCGGAAACAATACAAGGAAAAATTAAACCAAGAATTATCCATTTCCTGCAAAATCTCTTCAAGTTATGTCAATGCAGCCATTAATTCCTGAAGCCATTTTATGACTAGATGCACAATAAAACAATCTAGCAATTTTAGAAACCTTTACTAACTCTCTGCATGTTTATATCATAACACCAGAAGTTCCTGCAAAAAAGTTCATCAGCTAGTTGGAACATGCTCACAGGTTAGAGAAACAATAACAACCTAAGTCACTAAATGCAAAGATTTTTAACCTTTTTTAACATAGACTTAGGGTTTAGAAACTATAGATTGGGTTTTTTAAAATAAATATTGACAAAAAGCAAAATGGAACGAGAGCTTTGCAGCTGTCTCTTAACTTGGCATGGCTTGGCTCAACAGAGCCTTGTTGAAAGAGGATGCTGTTTGACAGGTGGCATAAGACTGGGCTGGCCAGTGAAGGGGAAGACAAAAGCCCAGTAAACAGTAAAGATCATCATAGCAGGTGTAGGGGGGTGGTCTTGGTCCTGGTGAACTTACTATTATTGCTTAGTAAGCATTTAGTAGAAGCATAAGGGAAGTGATTAGTGGAAACAAAAGCACATAATTTAAATCAAATGCTCTTCTCTGTGGGTGTTTTCATGCACAGTAAACAGGTATTTTCAAATCTCAGTATATTTCTGAATATGACAGTTCTTTACACCTCCTTAGACTGGATCCTCTGCATACAACATACATACTCAGGGGGGTTCTGGAAAAATCACAGAGCAATCTGAGGAGAGGTATATTTGGAATGCTTGGATGTTTATTCAAGTGCCTGACAAGGAACTTTGCGTTAGTTGAGGGGGTGAGAGGTCCAACCAAATATCCATGGGCCGTTCATAGGCATCCTGCACTGTTCTGTGCATCTGACAAATCCTGCAGAAGAAAATGTCTGAAAGGGGAAACAAGACTGAGAAAACAGGAAACACCATCTTGCAGTGATTTGTATCAAGTAATACTTCAGGAGCAGAAAAGTCAGAGTACCTGCAGGGTGAGGAAACATGGAGAGAGTTACAAATATGAGGGAGGAAACAACATGAAAAACCTCTTGCCTTTGGGCCAGACTCTTGGAGCTTGGATCCAATATTTTCCTCTTCTGTCACATATGATAATGAGTAAGGTCACTAAAGAATAAAGTTTCTATTTCTGATAGGGCCAGGATGCATTTCATGAACTAACCTAAATAAAAATTAGGGCTATTGCAGAACTACTTTATGCCCCAGCCAAAATATAAGGCAGATTCTGGAGCCACTGGTCAGAGTGTATGAAAAAAGCTTTTGCTCTGTGTACTGGTTTGAAAGCAAAACCAGTGAGACACTCCAAGTCAGTAATACAATTTAATAGGGAAAAAAAAATACATGCAATAATACAAAAGAAAAACCACTGACAGTCAGAATCCAACCTGACACCCTGTCAGTCAGGGTGTTGGTAGCAGTCCCATTAAATGGTGGCTGCAGTCCTCCTGGATGACAGATGTGGTTCTGTTGAAGCAATGCTCCTGTAGAAGGTGCAGTTTTCCTCTGTAGGTCCAGCAATGATGTGGAAAAAGGTCCAACTTCCCTCTGGGATCCAGTGGGAAGGGCTGCCTTCGCGTCCAAAACCCCAGTTTTTTATCTAGGTAGGAAAGGCTTGGCTCCTGCCCCTGGCTGGGGCATCTCCCAATGGGATGATGTAATCTTATCAGTCACACAATAGGACTGAATGGCCCATTAACAGAAGATATCTTCTGGAGGAAGGATGGGGTGTGAATAGGTAACGATGATCATCCCCCGTCTTATCAGATGGCACATCAGCAGAGGATATCTCCCACAGAGATAAGGATCACCACCCCTCCCACATTTCAACAGATGGTGATAGAATACACATTTTTGCATTGTACCCCAGGACACTCTGAAAGCCACTTCCTAAACTTTTCAGAACCAGTGGGTACTTTTTTCTTTACATTTTCAGGCTTATAGTCTTCATCTGAGGAATGATTACCCCGTGTCCCATCTCATGGGACTTTTTTGAAAATTGTTTTGCATATATGGGATGTTTTAATGTGACAATAAAAATCAAGATAGAAATGAAAATTTATTGTCTGAGAGGGTTCAGAGTGTGTAGGAAATTAGACTTCATCTGCATGTATGTATTTCTCTCTCCTTGATTAATAATTCCTTCTCTAATCTAAAAAATCTTTCCTTTGGAGTCTGGTATATATGTGTTTGTATTAAGAAAAGCACAAGAGGGAAATAAACATTGTGCAATGAAGTTTTGTACGTTATAAAATTGGTAACAAGTTCCGGGTGACATACTAAAGATCTTTGCTATCAGTCTTAGGATTCTCTTTCCAGTGCAGAGGGCTATGTTATCTTCCTTGACCATTTCCTCCAAGCTTATTTCTTACTTGTTGCTGACCTGTCCTTATCCTGAGGCTACTTGTTCTCCAGCTCTTGACTAACAAGAGCAAATGCTTTTGCTACTTCTGTAGCTCTAATTTTCTCTCAGCTTTGTCAGTATCGTTCCTCTCCATTCAGTACATTTAGGCTTTCCTTTACAGCAAATCTATATTTCTGTATCTCAAGTTTCTTATCTCAGTGCTAGTTTTACTTACAGAAGTATTCCTCTCTTAAATCTCTCTCCAGTCTATGTCTTCCTGTGAAGAAGTACCCAGTCTCAGCATTCATATTAGAATCATCCAATTTTTTCATCATGTCCTTGATTACTTCCTAGTCTCTGGTTTCCTTTGCCATACGGGTGGGCAAAACAATCTCTTTGTCAGTGAGCAGCTAGGCTGCTTTAGCCAAAACTGTTAAAATAATTTTGCTGAGAGGCTATAATCTAAGGATACAGGATTTCAAACAGAACAGACTTTAACTTAGTCATAAAAATTTGTTAAAATGGTCTTTTACAATCAGACAGTTTTTGTGCTACAATCCCCAGATATACTGAAGAGTCGTTTCTCTAAGATTACTGAAGCAAAGGAATCTATTGAAGGCAATATACTGCACCAGATACACTAATTCCAATTTATAAAACAGAAAGTTTCCTGGCCAATATTAATTTTCTTTTGCTGCAATACATGGTTTTATTTCATGCTCCATTAACAAGTGTAGGTGTACTTGACACTAACTCAGCTCTTTCTAATTAGGTCTCATGCATTCATGCTCTTCCTCCCACAGTGCAAAAAAGGGGGACAAGGTAATGTTAAGAAAAAAAGGACCTGAATTATTACTCATAGGCCTGACAACTTTTAGTTTCTATTTACAAACCATTCCCAGCTTAGCAATTTCCTTAAGATGGAGGTGGTCAGCCTGCAACCAACCAACCAACTAAGCCAGCATGTCCAGCACTGTCGTGGTTACAGGAGAGAGTGCCAATGTGGGAGTAACCAGACTGTGTCTTCTACACCCATCTACATTGTTCCTGGTGAACTGTTTATGGTGGGTAGTTTGCAACAGCTGCCCAGTACACAGCCCACCCCTCAGGCTACCAGCTGGGAGTTTAGTGAGATAAGGTAAAAGAGGCAACCCTTCCAGGCAGGGTAATGTTTCTTTTTCTTCGAGCCAATGACTCAGCCCCATTGTGAAGCTCCCTGCCCTGGAGGAGGTACTGAATTTGAAGATACATATATTCTGGGACTGGGACCACTACTGCCACTGGACAACCAGAGAAGGACACCATCTTCCACAGGAGGACCAGGTCTTCCACAGGGCCACTGCTTTTGACACTGTTTAATGGGACTGTGACCACCACCCTGACCAACGGGGGCCAGGTCTGACTTTGTGTACTTAAGCTAGTTTTTCTGTATTGTTGCATTTATTGTAATCTTTCTATTAAATTGTAATTTCCATCTTGCAATCTCTTGCAAACTATTTGTGTGGCGTTAATTTCTCCTGCTGGTTTACTTTCAAACCCTCACAAGCACCCATATCCCTCCTTCTTCCAGACTCTCCTTGGATGCTCCCCAGCAGCTGTCCCAGAGTAAACATTTCATTCTGAGGTGGCACTGTCTCTCCTGAGGCTTGGCTGCTCCATATCTTGTCCATCTCCTGTTGTGGCATGGGGTCCCCAGGAAGGTACGGCTGAACCATCCCATGGCCCTGACTGCCCAAACTAGTTGACTGGGAAAGGCTGGGAAGGAGCTCTGTGATCATTTTGTAACTAATAGGCCACTGCTGTCTTCTGCCAGAGTCAGCCTCATGGCAGCAGCTAGGGTTTATCTGCACACACCCACAGCGGATGCAGGAGCAGTAAATGCTGCACAGGACAGCTGTACATTGTCTTGTAGAGTGTGGCTCTTAGTGCAATGGTCTAGATGACAAAGTGGTGATCAGTCAAAGGCTGGACACAATGATCTTGGGGGCCTTTTCCAACCTAAATTGTCAGGAAAATTAATCCACAAACACCAGAGGTTTATGTCCAGAAAGGAGACAGAGGAGTCCTTTTTGCTTTATTCGAATGCAGGGAGAGGCCTTGGGACATTCCCCTGAGATCTCTCAAATTTTTGGAGGACGCAGCTTCCTTTTTGTCCTATTTTCCCGGCCCCATTTCCCTCTCTCTTTCCCCATTGGCTGAGGTACTTGAGAGGCACAGACTTCCCGGAACGCCTGATACCTGAAATTCCCCTCTAATGTATAACCCTCCCCTTCAATTTGTAATTCTTACAGAATTCATAGTTTTTTCCCCGTTGCTTCTTTCATCTTTCAATATCCAATTTCATTTGTCAGCAGCCCTACAGTTTGTTTGTAAAGGCAAATAACTTTTTCTGTTCATCAATCAGTGGAATCCATCCCATTCTTTCTTTTATCTCAGTGCTAGTCTTATCTACAAGCAGATGCACACCTCGTTTGTAAAGACAAATTCGACATTCCTCTCATAAATGGCTCTGTATGTCAAGGAGATGGAGGCAGACCATGGGGCAGGGACTGTGGTGTCTGCCCTTGCCAGCCACTAAGGGAAGCTTTGTGGCCTGCTTGCCTAGAAAGGTTTAAACTAGAAAATAAGTGTGCCTCTCATGCATCAACAGTGTGTTGTTTTTATGAACAATGATAAACTTTATGAAAGCAATTCCCAAAAGCTGTTTTATAGGGCAAGTAATAGACTATAATCCTCCGTGCAGGTCAGTGTATCTCCTGTTAGCCTCACTTATACCTGTCCTGACTGTCGATAGGAATTCAGCTAAATAAGAGGCCTGTTTGGAACATTTTATACTGCCAGAAAAATGTGCTGTTGTTAGAAGAAAACGACAAACTGAAGTCTTCTGAGAGGAAAAAATCACCATATCAGCAAGCACCTAAGTAAGGACAGTGCATAACACTGAACTAATATAATAAATCCATGGGAAAATGTCTTCTCTAACTCAAGATTGCTAAGTCACATCAAAGTTTAATTCTTAAAATGATAGTGCATTTAATTACAATGTTAGCAGTATTGTCGTACTGTTGGAAGATACAATTTAGCTGAGTTAATTTTGCAAAAGAAACAATACATACAGAAACAATAGCATTTAAAGCACTTATGTTCAAAATAGGTGACATATCCAGATGAGAAAGTAGGGATGAATTGTAATTCTCCTTTCAGAGATGAGGACTGACACACTGAGAGAAGAACCACTCTCCCTGTTTTTCTCTTTATCTCCTTAACACCAAGGTCGCACAGAATCATTGCAGTCAGCAGAATTGCAGTCAGCTGCTTCAGAGTGCCAAGCCCAGGCTTCAACCATAAGCTTTTGCAAATCAATGCAACAACAAAATTAGACATTTTGACATACCTTATTATACTTAATTAGATAGAATTGCGTCTCTTTAATTGCCTTTATTATATGCCGATTATATGCTGATGACAGGCATTGTGTTTTAAATTCTTAACAAGAAAGCAGGTTTTTAAGTTCACCTATCAAACTATCTTTTGTGCCTTTGGCTGGATGTTAAAAGTATGGAAAGCTCCTTCACAGAACTTTGAATTCATACAGCTTAGCACAGCTCTATGAAGGAAGCATTTGAAGGAGTGCACTGTGGTCCTGGACCCATTTTGTAACCTTGCTGTTTTTGGATCATTTCATGAGCTGTGATTATTTTCTTCCCAGAGCTGATCTCAGCTGGTATCTAGATGGAAACTTCTAGGCCATTGACAAAAGAAAAATATAACCCAACAATGCTCTTGCAGTTATTTTTACATTGCAGCAGGGAGGTTGGGGAAGCTAAGGGAGTTCCAGATGTCAAGCTTTAAAGCAGTTAGGCATACTCTGAGATCCAACTTTCTTCCAGACATCAGGAGATTGCATTTCGGTACATGCAAAAGAAATGTACTATAATAAACCATCCATATATTGCAACCATCTGGGGTGCATATAAAGTGTATTGCCACAAAATCCTCCTTTGGCTGTACAAATCTATTTAATGGAACTAGTTTTATTTGTCCAATAATTAAACAGCAATGGTGCATGTTCAGAAATCAGGTGAATTATTTTGACCAGAATTATGAATAACAGCAGTTAAAACAATTATCATGCTTTCTTTCCTTAAACCATAAAATCTCCGGGAAACAGTCTCTTCAAAGTGTTGTTTTGTCCTGAAAGTTTGTCGCTAGAAAATGAAGTTTGCTGCCCGCCTGTGTTGTTATCTAAAGGATTGCACTGCCATCTTGCGGCAAGAAAAGCCATTTAAAATTGGGCACTGCGGTTGAGCCAGAAATTAAGCAAAAAAAACCTAAAAAATTAAACAAAGAAAATAAATGAAAGAATAAATATCCTATGGTACAATTTTTATTAAGAAGGGATGGAAGATAATTTTCTCTACTTTTCATCTCATTTCCTCCACGGTGGTGTCTTCTTGGCAAGAGTTCATTCATTTAGTTTATGATGTCAAACCCATCAATACTTTAAACTTCAACACTTTAAACATTGGAAACACGCAATTTTCTTGACAATATCGGCAGCTTGAGGTACCATCCTCTAAAAATATAGGCCCACATAGGTTCACAACTTCAGGGTGCTTTTGGCATCCACTGCACTCTTATAAAGCCTGGCTACTTTCAGAGACCCAGAAGCAATGCTATATGTGTCCAACACTTGATACCTTTCCTTCACATCAGCCCAGAAATTCCACAGCATCCTTTTCTGTGTGACGATCCTGACACCATCTTGTCTTCACACCTTGACCCCATCCTTTCCATGTCTTTCTCCCTCAGATGCAAATATGTGCAATGGTTTCACAGAATCAGAGAATATGCTGAGTTGAAAAGGACCCACAAGGATCATCAAGTACAACTCCTGTCCCTGCACAGGCCACCCCAAGAGTCACACCATGTGCCCAGCAGCAATGTCCAAATTCTTGAACTGTCAGACTTGGGGCTGTGACCACTTCCCTGGGGAGCCTGTTCAGTGCCCAGCCACCCTCTGATACCAGATAACAAAATGGGAAAAAAAGGAAGAAGAAAGAAACAGAGGTAGAAAATGTGAAAAATGTGAAAATTAAATATAACATTGCAGGAATAGAGTAATATGGATTGAGGGAGAGGATAAAATTGCTGATGCCTTACAAGAGTCATAACCGTTTTCTTGGGAGACATAGGACACATCATCTGGTCATGGAGTAGAAGTACAGTATTATTAATGAATGCCTTTAGCACATCAGAATTAAAAGATCAGCAATCCAGAAAGAAAAAAAAAAAGAAAAGAAAAAAACCCAGTAAAACTGAAATTTTTTGAAAGAATATTAACAAAGGTATATTAACAAAGTAATTACAAGGTTGCAAGTTCTCCCAAGAAGTTCTCTTTCACTGTGCATTTTGTCATAACCAACACTTGTCTGAAGAATTATGCTTTTATATTCAGTGGGTCCAACAGAAATCAAAGAAAATGAGTAAAGCTCCAGCCGTTTAAATACCTATGTATATCTCTAATATTCTGCATGATTCAAGGAGACAACTATCAAACCAAAGTAAATAAAACTGAATGTCTTTTTTGAGGGGAAAAAACCCCTCTGCTCTAAATTTTCTGGAGTTTTTTTCCAAATTACGAAATAACCTGTCTTTTTTTTTTTTTTTTAAGAGGAGGAAGGAAAGAAAAGGAAAATGAAGTTCAAACACTTCAGTACCAATCTTGGCAAAGAAAAAAAAGAGATGCAACATTTTTTAAAAATGTATTTGTTTGTGTAGGACACTGGGATTTTTTTCTTTATTCTGAGTTATATTATACTTTTGCCAATCCTCTCTTAACTACCTACCAGTTTTTACAGGCAGAAAGTGTAAATTTGCAGTGAAGCAACTCCTGAAGCCATGACCCTTTTCCCATCAACCATTTTGCTTTAACTGCTGTAGCTAAGTCTGAATCTCAATTTCTCCTTTGCCTTTCTGTCTTTAAAAATCTATTATCATTAACACACTAGACATGTAGGTCAATATCTCAAGAGCCCTCACCACGACCTCTGAATTCATGTCTGAATGAAAAGCAGTATGCTGACATTTAGCTCCTTGATTGCAAACACAAGTGTTGCCTGTCACCACAATGCAGAGTTAGATATCCAAATGCTCTTTCTTTTGTCATTTGGCTGAAAGAAAACAAGATAGTTTAGCTGTTTAAGAATTTTTTTTTTTAGAAACATTTCACACAATTTACAGCTTGTAATAACTATGTCTGCAAAAGCTTGAATGTGTTTCTTGTTATTTTCTGTATTACATGCACTACTGGAAAAGCTACCCCCCCAAAAAACCTAACATTTTCCAGTAAATGACAGATTATGTAATTGATAAGGGAAGAAAGTGTGGACTTCAGTGAAGTTTTTAGGAAGCTGCAAAATGTCTTCTTCTATTATGGCTTTATGGCTGTAAATATGATTTTATATATTTTTTCGTAATGGAATAAATGCTAAACTCTTCTAACAATTAAAGTGTTTGTTTAGAAGTAATTCTTACCTTTTACATTTCTGTGTAAGAAAAGGGAATATATATAAACATTAAATCAAAACATCTCCAAGTATAATGGGACCTTGGCATGTTTGCATTAAACTGAGGAAACATTATTTGAATGGCTTTTTGCTTTGACCATATGAATATTTGGTTGTGTAAAGTGATACTGACTGATTCTTTCCTTTGCACCTGGAAGCTACCACTTTTATTTGGGTTTGATTTATTCTTCCCAGAAGGACTGAAAAATGAATCTGCTTTCAGCTGTTGAATTCCATGTAATTTCAGCTACCTTTTCACTTGTGCTAAAACGTTATGCAACTTTTATCAAAGCAGGTGGCCTACTGACTTCAGCAAGCCAAAGCAAACATTATATGTCCATCTCTAGTAATTCTGCTACCCCCAGTGGCCCACTCTCCTCCTAAGTGAGCCAACCCTCCACTTCCCCATTTATTAATGCTCTTCTCTCCAACCTGGTCAACAAATATCCTAACAAATTGACTAAATATCTTTCCCCTTTGAGTTTCTATTGTATTGTGTCACTTCCATCTGCTTTTCCTGCTGAAGATATCTGTACTCATGACCTGTGTCAGGGTATCCTGATACAATACCCTGTGACAATGTCACAGGGCAGACAGTCACACTGTTCTTCAGGGCTTATTATACTTTCCCATTCCCACTACAGTTTTTTGCATCTCTTTATTTTTAATCCTCTTGATGCTACATTTCATCAGCTTCAGTGTCACTGTATTCATTATGTTGCTCAGTACTAGTTCCTGATTTGTCAAAGACACTTTGCCATCACCTCCAGACTTGACATCCTGGTCACTAATCCTCCTTAAGGTCTTCAAACTGAGTGTAAAATGCTATGCTATCATTCTTTGACTCGAGTCAAGGGCTGACTAGGGTGTGGGTAAAGGTGGCTGTAAAGGATCATAGCCGAAGATTAGCTTCTATCTAATATCCAGCCTTGTTCTGCTTCTGCTGTCCAACACCCAGCTCTCAGTTCGCTGGTCTCCTTGATTTTCTCTCTTCAGAAGCGATTTGGAGTAGTTACCTGTGGGAGAGAAAAAGAAACTCTAATCCACAAGGCAAATTATCAAATATTCCTGTCAGAGTTGGAAGATCCACTGCTATTAAGAAGACACAGCCCCATAGAGGTCAGTGGTGCTGTGTCAAATTACAATGATAAAAACTGGACAGTAAAGGCAACACATATTATGTGCAATAGATAAGAAACATGTTGGCTGTTGGAAAAAAATCTAGTTACAAAATAAACCACTACTGCTATACTGTCTTTGGATTTATTGCTTATGATTGACTTGAGTTTAGCAGCCTTTGGTAGCCTTTAGTTCATATCAACTTCACTTTGTCATGTAGCTGACAAATACCACAAATTACAACAAGAACAGTGAGGCCAACATCCAGTGACAAAATATGAACTAAAAATTAATGAAGTATAAAACCAAAATTCCCTAT
The DNA here is from genome assembly GCA_037013685.1 of Acridotheres tristis. Classification (NCBI taxonomy): domain Eukaryota; kingdom Metazoa; phylum Chordata; class Aves; order Passeriformes; family Sturnidae; genus Acridotheres; species Acridotheres tristis. Next base: position 30,193,997 of record CM072885.1, on the reverse strand, counting down.
TGACTAACTAGACGCTACTTCTACAGGTCAAAATTAAGGTAAATTTATAGAATGATGGAGAAAAAACTGTGCTGTGACCTCCTTCTCTTCAAGACAGTATAAGGCCTGGTCAAGATCATCCTCATTTAACCTTGCATTATGAAGTGACTCATTCAGTGTTTCCTATGAAGTGACCCATTCAATGTCTCCTAATCACTGAAAATCTACCACATGATAAGGACACCATACTAAAATTAGCTCCACATGTGCTCATGCTTGAAGCACACTTTTAATGATTTGAAGTATGAGTCAAATATTTGCTAATGGGCAAAGACAAAATATTAGCTCGTTAAACAATGGACTGAGCTTCTTAGACAATATTTATACATTATCTAAAAAGCATTAAAGATAACATTTTCAATGACTCTGACTTGAGCTCCTGCTAACTTTCCCATCTCTTTGCTGTTCTCTTTTTTTTGTCCCTTTGAAAAATCATCTGATAAATGTCAGACTTCTTAGATAACAATGTGACTCCAAAGCACAGTTCTCTCCCATTAAGTGATATACAATGCACATTACAGAGAAAATTGGAAATCAGCCTATTCACTGTCACCGCAGACTTCAAAAATCCTCATTCTACTTTATATAATTTGTAACATCACTGATATTATTAATAGTCTTTATTTCAAATGAAGAATTTGTTTAAAATCTTGCCTGGAGTTAATTTTGCATTAGTGCTGGATGTGAATGAGATTCCCAAGTACAATGGCAAATCTCAGCTGAGAGTATTTAATTTCAGCTTCCATCTTCTAAAATATCAGCGGTGGTTCTGCAGGACTTCCCTGCTGCTGTCAGTTCCTGAGACCACCTATTGGGCCTGAATTCTCCACAGATGCAGAAGGTCTTATCTGGATATAGCCCTTAAGATTTCAGGCTTGAGCTCCAAGACGTACTCAGGAGTAACTTTAGTACTCCTGGAGCTGTCAGACTATCAGTCCAGCTAGCAGACATTCATAGCCACACATATATTTTCATACTCTGCAGAGCCAATGTCTTGATACTCATTTTCTTTGACAGTTTTTCCCTTCTAAATACATACTCTGCCACTGACAAAGAAACAGACAACCCTGCCATTTTAATTACATTATTTCAGGCTCATACTGCTATTCAAGCAAATAGTTACTATAACTTAGTATGGTTGCTTAATGTCATACTTAGTGACTTGTATATTTACATACATTTACATGATAGAATTGACAGTGGGAGACAGAGAGGAAAATATTAGTGTCATGTCAGGAGAGAAGAATGAGGAAATAGCTATAGTTCAAAATCTATACAAATTTTAAAACCCACCAGAACTGTTCTTGCTAAGCCTTAGGTTTGTAGCATCATGATTAATGGCTCCAAATAAATAAGAAAGATAGTGTGACAACTTATTTCCCTATAAAAATCTCACAGTTTTTGGTTCAATTATTCTAAATCAAATACATTCTTGGCAATTAAGTTTCACTATCAACTGTCTGTAGTTTAAAGAAAGGAACGTTTGCTAATGAGTCTGCCTGTTATGGTTCCTTCAGGGTTCACATGTTCCACTACAAAATACAGGACAAATTTTCACTGATAGAAATTGTCATTTCCTAAAGATCATTGATAGCTGGTGATGCACAATTTTAATTTATTTCTTAATGCCAGATACAATTTTCCATTTCACCATGTGATGGTTCATTCATTTTTCTACAAATAGCAACTAAAACACCTGCATACCTAAGAACAACTGAAAAGTCCAATAACACATCCAAAAGATAACACTGAGAAAAGTACAGTGTTAAACTCTCTTATAATTTTACTTCCTACAGATTTTTTTCAACTGACATTTCAAAAAATTCCCAACACTATTAACAGTCTCTTGTCAAGTAAATGGGAAACTTGAATCAGAAGGGATGGGAACACGAAGGTTTCTCCAGCTTATGTCAGAGGTGAAGAAAAGATTGCTCATTCTTCTCATTTGCTGAGTGACAGACCAGTCTGGGCAGTGAGCTTGAAATTTTGAACATCTTTGGCCATCTGGGATTTTCCTCCTTTCACCAGGTTTTCTAGCCTCAAACTGGACTTCCTTTCTATTTTTCCCATTCTTTTCTAGCTTCATATTTGAATTGGTCATTGCAGGGAGAAGAAATTAGATTTTTTTTTTTCAGGAATGGCTGTTAGTTCCTTCTGGCTGGGCTCATGTGTTTTTGTAACACTGTTTACTTTTTCCTTCTCAGATTTTATTTTAGCACAAGCCAATTTTTTCCAGAAATTTTCTTCTACTTTTTTCCTTTTTTTCAATACCATAGACTTTATCTTCTTGGATTTACCAACAAGAAAAGAGCTGAATGTTACCTGGATATGTCTTAGGGCTAGTGAACAGCCAGTCACCTACACCTTAGACAGATTTATGAACCTCTGGGAAAGGGATGAAGTTGAATGGGGTAGTTTGACCTCATGCCACACCACAAGACTGGTTAGTCTTAGAGTCTTAAAAATCATTGATTTAATCAGAAACACAAACCCTTTTGATCCACAGCAGGCCTTTCCGTGGTTCCTTTTTCTCTACTCATGTTTTTTCCTCTATTCCATCTTGAGGTCAGGGAGATCAGACGGGAGTCAGGGGGAGCAAAAGTCTCTGTAACAGCTTTGCACTTGGCTTTGGTCTGCTTAAAGTTTCAATTTCCCTTTCTTCTGACAGGCTCTACCCTGCCTACTTGCAGCTGGAACAACCCATCCCTGGCAGCAGATAAGTACTAAGAGGTGATAGGGTGTCTGATATATAAATCAGGAACATCACCAGGCATTTTCAGAAACACTGTCAGGGTAAGGACTCTTCCCATCACTTGTGATTTGAACTCTGCCATTCAACCGGCCCTGTCTGCTGACAGGACTGAGCATGCTGATAAGCACGGAGCCACAGCACCCATGGAGCATGAGGACTAACAAATGAGGACCAGTGCACAAGAAAGACAGTGCTTGGCCTCCAGCTTCCCTTGCTCCCAGGCTTGGCTGGAGCAAGAAGGGCTGCTCTCAAGAGTTGTGGAGATCTTGGCAAGTAACACATTAGTCCTTGCAGCACAGTCCAGAACCCTGCACGTCCATGGGTCCTACTGTTCCAGTATGGAGTGTTCATCTTTCACTTCTCAGAAAGACAAGATGAGGAGAGAAGACTGGAAGGGTCTTTGTACTCCTGGCTGGTTATGCCTGGTTAAGGGTAATAGGATTTTTATTCTCTGCACTTCTTTCAAACAAAGATCAGTTAGCACAAATACACAGAGAAAAGTAAATTTTAATTTGCATGACTGCTTCTCCCTTTTGAAAGGATATTCTGGCGACTCATTTTAAGTAATTCCTGCCCTGGGAACAATAAGGATTATTAGAAAATGCTGGAATGAAGCCTTAAATTACATTACAATAATTTCTTATTTAATTATTTCCTTTATTACTTAATTATTTCCTTTATTTATTATTTCCTTTATTATTTAATTATTATATTTGTTATTTAATTATTATGGCAAGAGTTAGATGCCAATATATGAGCGTGATAATTATATATACACACACACATTACTCATTCCAATTAGTTTTATTATAAGTATGTCATATTTCATCCTTGTCAACTATGACACACAACAGGACCAGTGGGTTCTTAACATTTGGTAGTAGGTTTATTTTTTCCAAGGAGTTTGACAGAGACAAGTGAAAGACAGACACACATTCCATGTGACAGTAAACAAATTTAGAGACAGCAGTCTCTATAAATAATCTATGTTCATCATCTTACATAAGAAAGTGGAAGGTTAAGCACTTATTCCAATCTATTAAATGGTTTGCAGCAGTTTATTAAGAAAACCTGCAGGGTTTCTTGCTATCACTATGCTGTCACATGTCTGCAGTCAGGGGATGACACAAGAATAAAGTCTATAAACATGTGAATATAAATGGAAGTATAAGTCAGTGATTTGGAAAGACCCACACACAAAAAAACCCTCTAGGGAACAAGAAGGAGCAATTTTTCTTTTCTGATTCTGAATAATTTGTTACTTTATTCAATATTTATTGTAACATAAATGTCAAAAGCATGTGCGCTAGTCTTTTCTCAGCATGGAGCACCTTGTCTGTCCAGGGAAGGATTCCTAAGGCTAGAGCACAGGATTTGAAAGGCATGGGGGTTTTTCCCAGCCAGAAGGACAGACTCCTTGCACCATCTTGGAAGAGTCACTTTTCCATTCAGTGCTTCTTCCATCTGTAAATTATTGAAACACACCTCCAAACCTGCAAGAGGGATACTATATGCTGTTAGCACTTCCTAGGAGTATGAGATCTGATTCACTGCCTCCCCCAACCCCTGAATACTGTGGGTAGGGTGGGTAGAGACTAGAAAGTCTTTAAGTTAAGGGAACAGGACTTGTTCCACAGAAGCCATGGACAGCTCAGCTGTAAACTATAAGCTCAGATAGGTATTTTCTAGTCTTGTGCAAATTCACCCTCTTATTGCCAATTTGTAGCCTTTGGGAAAAGGAAAACACTCTGTATACACATGCAATGTAACCTTTCTGGTATCTGCTGGAAACTTTCTAGGCAACCCCCTGTCCACTCAACATCCTTCATCCCAGAGATGATGCAGCTCTAAACTACCAGGATAAAAGATCTTGGCCATGACACTTAATTCAGACATTAATGCACCATCTCATCTGCATTGTCTCTGTTTCCATGCTGCGCCCTGAAACCCTGAAAGAAGAATTTGCTCGATTCAAATACAGAGAGGATGTGTACCTGCCCATGTAGAGCAGTTTGGGAAGCACAGGTAGAGGAGAGCAGGACCTGAATTTTTCCTTCCAGACTTCAGGTACATTCTGTCAAGCTTCAGGCCTGACTAGTGAGAAAGCAAATAGAACGGGACAAAATGTCTTGTGCAAGGAAGAGAATGAAGATTAGGTATTAATGAGGCAGATAGGATAACTAGAAGATAAGTCTGAGGAGAAAGACTTCTAAAAGAGTAGGAAAAAGTATGCAATAGGTTGAACAGGTATCTCAAAAGAAGAAGATGGAAGAACTGGAGAAAATATCCATATACTAGGAATATTTGGTGAAGGGAATACCTACTATGTATCAATGTCTCAGTACTGGAAACAAGACTGACAGTTCTGTCTAACTACAGCACAGCCCCTTTACAGATTGAGATGGAACAAAATATCCCCAGATCTCACTTAGTGCAACCTTAGTACCAGCAAATATCTTCACCTTTTCTCCAGAGCTGAATAATAACTTACCACTGCTGTTAACTTCTTGCCTTTAAAGAAAAATGAAAACAGACCTCAGGGTTCCAACCAGAGCTGGGTGAAACTACCTATTTTTTTCCCAGTGGTTGTGGTGAGGGAAGCGTCTTCAGAAGATCTGAGCTGGGACCTAAACAAAAGACTTTTATATCTGAGTTCAGTAAAGATATTACTTATATATGAAGCTTTTCATAATTTGATGTGAGGCTTTTCTTCAAGTATTATTCATATCCTTTGAATGGTAAATCAACTATCTGAATGAGTATGTAATTTCATCCATCCACCTCAGGAACATGCTGGGATAATAAATTAAGTAATGTGTGTGAACAGACATATATTTGAGAGCAATAGAGATTCCAAAAGGAAAATTATTATGTATTCAGAATGGGTTAAAACAGTGGGTAGTAAAGAAGCCATGAGAGCATAGAATGAACAACAGGAGAAAACCAAAATTCAATGGCCACTTATTCAGTTGAATAAGCCAAAGTAGAAGCCACGAGAAAAATACCATTCAGTCATGTCATTAAACATATTAGCTTTTGTGCACAAAGAGGGCAAAAGAAGATTCCACAGCATAGTTAGTATTTCCAACTCCAGGAAGGAGCATTTTATAATAACAAATGCCTTGATAATACTTTAGACTATGAAAAGAATGTAGCAGAAACTACAAACTATTTTTAAAAATGGAGGACCTATATATTTATGTCATTTTTCCTCCATAGCAGTGAGTACTGCTATGAAAAAAGCAAAGCTTGAGATATTGCCAGCTCCTCTATGCTGTAAAATATTATATCAGTGAAGAAGGCACATCTTGGCAACACCTGACACTAGCTAGATGTTAAATTAACTGCAGTTAGTTTATGTCCATACTACACTCAAAACTTGGAGCTTTGGTACATCTGACAAGATTCTGTTCTATAATGATGACTTCAATATGGTGGTAGGTGAGAAGTCACAATTTAAATGAGTCATAATTTCAAATCTGTGGACAGTCCTTGCATCTTCTTTCCTACTTCACTAAATGCTCTAAATAATTTGATTTCCTAAACAGAGGACATAGCATGCATTCTTTCCAGATGGCTATTACAAGAATTAACCCTGGGGTTGTAGTTCATTTCAATACAACCCTGGGGTTGTAGTTCATTTTCAACTGCAAATGCTTATCAATAATATAGACTCAGGACCTAAACCTCATCTTTGTAACATCAGTGAACCAAAAGTACATACACCAAAGTTATTGGAGCTACACCATCACAATGGTCTAACCCAGTATTTATTAAAGTCAGCTAAAGCCGATTTACAGACTTGCATGCACACTGGGACATGGCCTTGAAATTGCCACTTTGTGTGACAGAGATATCTGAATTTCCTTAAAATTCTCAGAACTGAGGTGAAGATTTTGCCTGAAATTTATCTCCAGGCAACTTCTGATCATGAGATAAAGAATGCATTTTTGCTTGATGCACTTACAAACATTAAATGCATAATTTTATTTTTCTCTACAAAAGCAATTGTTCAAATACAAGCCCATCTCTAAAATTTAACACAACTTTTTATTATGTTACTACTGATCCTCTTGACACAGCAGTGGCACACTCCATATCAGGAGAAATACAGCTAAGCTTGAAATATTTAGTATTATTACAGACATCAGAAACACAGTGTAGAATATCCTATATGGACACTATAAGAATTAGAAAGGATGATGATGCACCTTTATAGCTAGAGTGCAACTTCCTTTAAGAAGACTAGTTTCCTTTATAGTGGTTTAGATGAAAATGAAGTTCCATTGTAGGATTTCCCAAAATCTGCAGCTGGTAAAATATTACACCTCACCTCTCAGTAATGTTAAGACAGTAAGAACATCTGTCAATATTCAAGTAGTAGGGTTCAATCCTATCTTTCTTTTTAAAATAATGTCTTAATACATTTTAGAAATATTTCGCATTTATAAATAAGAACATTCTTCAATGGAATTGAACATCCTAGAATGAAGAACTTTTTTTCTCCTGAAGTTTCATTACCTAAATTATATACAGAATTATAGATTCTGCCTTTCATGCTCAAATCCAGTTTGTTTAGCCAGGCTACATTCAAGACCAATTGCAAAACTGAAATATACAAAATCTTATATAAAATATAAGATAATAAATAAATATAATAATAAATATATATAATGTAAATTTGAAATAATTACATTTCACAAACAAAAGTTTGTGTAGAAAAGGACCTAAGATTCCAAGTTAAGATTTCATAGGGTGTATTAGCCTTTCAAGTTTCAATGAAGATCAGAGTTTTCACCTTTTTTCCTGTGCTTCGATCTGTCCTTCCAAATCAACATTAAGTAAATCTATCAGATAGATCTAAATTCACACACATAAGCAAGCCCACTGAAGCCAACAGAAATGTTCTCATCTTTAAAAATAAATTGAAACAATATCCTAGGGAAAAAAAAGTCACTTCATAAATAAACCATTAAGACATCGATTTTCCCACTTGACTTGCATGATGCTTAGTATGGTGAAAATCATTGATTTACAGTAATATCTATTCAGCATGGCAATATTCTGCTCAGGCACTCCACATAGACCACAATCTGTCTTTACACAACTGATTCTACCACTTTAGCAGGATGTAAAAGAACACATTATAATAACAATAATGAAGGGTTCCAGAACTTGAAGTACTTGAATTTTTAACTGGGTCTGTATCTTCAGTTTTACTTAATCTTTATGTGCATTACAGGTTTTGCCTAAAATAGCACAGAAGTTCATTCTCATGAGTAGCCAGCCCACTAGCTAAGGAACTAATCTCCTCCAGAGGGTCAGGATAGAGCAGGTGTTTCAGAAACATGTTTGTCTCTACTTGTATGGTACAATCACTCACAAGTAGCAGATCTTTCTGTCGCCCCAAGGGAGGCAACGTCTGTAGGAGGCTGTCCAGCAAAGGAGTAGAAAAATAAACAGCACACCTGCTCCATTTGGTGTGTCAAGCACATGCTCCCTCAGCTCCTGGACTACATTGCAAACAAAAAATGATATTTCTCTTCCCTAGCTCAGTCTATACTCATCACCCTGAGCTCACCTGAGAAGCAAGAGGCAAAACCATGCACCACCAGAAATTAGTGAATGGAAGCAACTTCTCAGTGTGTGAAGTTATTTAATGAGACGGAGGGTAAGGATGGATTTTGCCAAGAGTGACAACCGGAGACAACAACCAGTTGCTTTAAGATGAGGGGACAAAAAAATGTTTATACTGTGAAGAGTGAGAGGAAGGAGAAGTAGAAAGATACAAAGGCAAGAAATATACAACCCAGAGCATGATGAGGTTTGCAAACAATTTATTTTTTAAAAATGAATAGTTGATCGACAGTTTTTCAGCTTCACTCTGAAAAAAGCTCACATTGCCTAAAAACATAGTTTCCATTTTCCAGCTATATCTATAGATCTAATGAAAAACACTATGTATTTTTACTTACTTTGTATCGTCTATGTCTTTGGAGTCTCAAGATTGCAACAGTCAAGAGCAACACAAATCAAGAAAAAATCAGCAAGTTTAGTGATTACTATGTGAAAGCAGGGAGACATGAACTGGATAACTGTTTCCATAGAGAAGAGAGAGAAGAGCAGAGAAGTAAGAGAAAAGTCAGACACTTCTACATGAAGTGATTCTGTTTACAGAACTCAAAAAACACAGATCTGAGATCCAGCCTTCAGAAAGTGGTTTACTCCTTTAAGCGGGTAGCCAACTCTATTTTTTTTCCCTTTTAAAATCCAGGTTACATAATTTTCATAATGTTTCATTCAAGAGCTTGTGTTATCAACTCTCAGAGCAGAAGTATGTGTCTTTTCTTGAGCTATCTTTTCTTGAGCTATAAAATGTGCCTGTTGTTATAGGAAAAGGTTCAAATCAATAGTGGACAGTATTTGGTTGAAACAAGCCTTTTCATTCCAGCTTTTACTCTTTCATGATATAAATTCAGGAGTGATTTTTGAATACATAATGAACTCCAGTTGATTTTGCACTATAAATCATTAGCAAGCTGGAAGGGGCAGAGTTGCTGCTCAAGTAATTTACATTTCCCACAGTTAAAGTTCATTGCTTCTTCAAAACTTAAAAATTTAATATTTTAAGGAACATTTATAAGATATACATATATCGGGATTTCTTCAAGACACATGAAAAATAAAAGAAAATGGCTATTGGCTAATAAAAAGAAATCATTGATCCGTGTGCTTCCATATGCAGACTACCAATGGTTTTCAGATCCTGTCATATGCACGATTGCTTGTTTTTTGATAATTATTAGAAGTAATTGGTATTAATACTCCAAGCTTTCAGCTGGACCACAAGCCATTAAGCACTTTATCAGCTAACAAAGAGCTTAGAGCTATTGTCATATTGGTATGGTCCCCACTTAGAATTGTTTTAAAAATTAATTTTAGAAGTTCTAAAAAATGAGGGGTTAAAAGTATCCTATAGACCCAGTGGGCTATCAACCTTTCAAAATGTGAGTCCTTTGGAAATGCCTCTTGACTTTATGCAGAAGAAGTGGCAGACAATTACCTGTAAGACCTGGCTAGAGAAGTAGCTACCTTTACTTGTTTTCTACCAGTTTTTTTTTCTAGTATCCACACAGAGTGTAGGTGACAGTTACATTTCACTTTGGCTAAGCACTAATCAAATTCATGCCTTCTTCCTCCTGGATGAGTTCTTGTCACCCAGCTGCCCTTAAAAAGTGGGGAGAGGGATGATCTTCATCATTCTGGCAGAGGTATATTCCTTCCATTTTCCATAAATGAAATCAGGATTTAGGGGCTAGAAAACAGATAAACAACTCCAGCATAGTGGCTGGGGAGAAAAGATAATGTGTCACATGTATCCTCATTCCTAAGTAGACTTTTTCCTTGGCCGTGAAAAACCCCAGTAGGAAGGGCAGAGTCAACTAATTTTCCTCATGACCAGCACCTCAACTTTAGTTACATGTCCTGAGGGCTGCTCAGGATCTCATGCCCCAAAATAGAGGACACCAACCATGTCCCTTTAGGGATCCTGATTTAAGTCCTTTGATGCACTACTCCCTGAGCATTTAGCCTCATGGGACCAACCATCCTGAGGAATATTTGCACCACCAAACTTGCAGTCACCAGCTATTACATCTTCAGCAGTCTTATCTCTCATCACCTGCAACTGAGCAGGAAAAGCAGGTCTGATCTTAACAGTGTGATTTGAAGAGATGGCTAAGAGATGAATGTCATCAGACCAGGCTTCTCTCCTACCCCTCATTTTGCCCATTTCTGTCCTTTAGTAAATCCCGTTACCACGGACGTAAGCAATTTTCCTAATCTCCTTTCTCCGACCCTTACCCCCTCGGACGGCCGTGGGCGCGCTGGGCTTCTGTGGGGGGCCCGGAGCCGCCCCCCGCTCTACCCACGGGAGGGCTGTGACAGGGGTCGGTAGCAGCCCGGGAGATCTATTCGTGCCGGCTCCGGTGGGCTGCCGAGGGCAGTCGGTCCCGTCGGTACGAGGGGCGCTCCGGTCCGCCCGCCAAGCCGTGAGCCCCGCTGCGGGCGGGCTGGCTCACGGTGGCCGCGGGCTGCGCACGTCAGGGGAGACACCCGTGACTGCCGTGAGATCCCGGCATATATAGGAGATGCGGGGGCATCGCCGGCCGATCGCAGCCGCTCCGTGCCGGGCACGGGCTCCGCAGCGCCATGGCCGCGGCCCTCGCCCGAGCGGCGGGACGAGCAGGTGAGGGAGGGAGGGAGGGAGCGAGCGGCGGGGCCGGGCCGGGCCGGGCGGGGCACACTGGGACATTCCGCACCCCGACGTCGCCGCCCTCTCCGCAGGTGCGGTTGCGGCGCTGGCGCTGCTGTGGCTGCTGCTCTGCGCTCCGAGGGACGCCGGCTGCCACCCCCTGACCGTGGCCGATCTCTTCGACCGGGTGATCCGGCACTCGGGCAGGATCCACAGCCTCTCCACGGCGCTCTACGCCGAGCTGGTGAGCGCCGGGCCGGCCCCGCGGCTGCCGACGGGTGGGATAGGGTAGAAGAGGGGATGTAGCGGGGTGCTGGTGCTCTCGGTGTGCGTTTAGGTGTTCTTCCCCCGTAGGAAAAACACCTTCCTCTCCGTGACAACAAGCTGGGAAGGCCTGCTCGGAAGTGCCACACGTCGGGGATGCTGACCCCCAACGGCAAAGAATACGCCCAAAAAATCCCGGTAAGGGCAGAGACGCCGGCGGGCGGGCAGAGACGGGGCAGAAGGGTACCGCCTGGGGGACGGCAACGGGACTCCGGGAGTCATATCGCCTTCTTTCTCCCCGCCCTGGAGAAAGGGGAATATACCTCCTGTCCTGTCAGAACCCCAAAATGTCTCATTCATCATGCTGTAATGGTCCCCCAACTCCAGTAGGGCTGAAGATAGGCAGAGAGGTTTTTATGCTTCTGGAGCTTCACCAACAATCTGGATGAAAGAGGCTGCTAAGTTTTGACCCCAAACAGGTGCACATCACAGAGGTATTGTATATGAATCTTAAATTAGTTGAATTTTAAATCTGGTATGTGATTACCTATGCCTGGATCGAATATACTAGTTATAATAAGGATATTGCAGTAGTACTTTGTCAGAATGACTGACAGACATCCTTCGATTTTGTTGAGGCAAACTCTGTGGAACAGAAACTTAGAAACTTGTATGTGTGGCAAAGAAGTTAAATTAATCAGTATCACTGCAAAGTACAAAAAGCAATCAGGAGAAAAACGTAACAGTCATCTCTGAATTGGTAGTTAAGTAAGGGGAAAAGAACAGCAAATTTGTTTATATGTTGTGATGGCAAAGAGAAAAAAAAAACATTATTAGTTCAGAGAAGAGCAGGAAGAGTTTGCTCCTACAGAGAAAAAAGCACATTGTGATGTTGGGGATACACCAGCGGGAGAAACTTTTGCCTCTAAGAGACAGACAAAGTCAAATGTTAACATTTTGGGGTTTGGTTGTGATGGAGTGAGGAGCTTCCCCCAGGACGTCCTTCTAGAAGGTCCCCTGGAAGGGCAATGAAAGATGAGGCCCTGCTCCTGTTAGCTGAAAACATGAGAAATAGAACTTCTGGGTGTTATTATATATATAAAAATAACCAGAGACAGAGTGGTATAAAAGTAGTGAATTGCAGATGTAAATCTTAATCCCACTGAGATTTCACAATGAGACTAAGAGCATTCACATGATCTGCTGCAAAGTAACAGAGACATTCTCTACTGTTCCGATTTTTAAGAGAGAAGAACTAACTCACCTGATACTGAAACTTTTGCAAGCCTGGAAAGAACCACTTTCCCACTTCAACCAGCATATTGAGCACCATCAAGAGCTACCTGATGACAGCCTTAACAAAGCTAAGCAAATCAGCAATATGGTACATGAGCTGAAAACTGGAGTCGAGAAAGTAACAGAAAAGGCAAGATTTCGATGTAGCTTTTATTTATACCAGCTATGTGACATGGGTGACTTGGGGAAGGGGGCAATGTCTGCTTCCACTCAGGCTTGGAGGCTCTCACTCAGGAAAATGCAAGACTTTGTTACAGATACAGTCAACTTTCTGTCAGAGGATGTGACTTAGTTATAGATTGGCAGATATATAGATGGCATTATAGGAGTCCATATCTGTGAGGAAATATTTTATTAATATGAAATATATGAACAACACATGAGTACAAAAACTAGAACATTTCGTAGCTTCATAGCCAGTAATGACTTGAGTTTTCTAGACCAGTAGAGAAGATGTGGATAGACCATAATAAATGCTTAATAATTGTATTAAGTTTTATTTGGATTTACATTCTAAGTAATTCAAGTATCACTGCTGTCTGATCAAAGAGCTCCTTCCTAAGGCAATAATTTTATGCTGGGATAAGTTCTTGAGGACAACAGTAGCATTGCTTAAGACCGATGTCAGTCACAAAACAATTTCAAAACTCCAATCCAAATTATGGCAGATCATATATAAATCATTGGATGAAATTCTTCGTTATTTCCATTTCTGTCTTCTCATTACTAGCTATAATTACTAGCTACTCATTACTACCTTTGCAATTTTTGTGCATTTATATCTAAAATTAACTGCGGTTTTGACTGAACAAATGAAATCTGTGTGCTCATTCTCTAAAGTGGCTACACTGCCAGGCTGTCTGTTTCACTAAACAAAGGGATTAATGAACTAGTATCTTACACTAGTAGATCACCTTTCAACTTTATGAACACAGGTGGGGAATACAAGTTCTAAAAGGGTAAGCAGCTCATCACTAGAATAGGCTGAATTGTACCCTGCTACAAAACACAGCCCTGGTTAGGGTGACTCAGTGTTACAAATGGAAACTCCATCATCCAAATGCAGCCATGATTCTGGGTTAAAATGGCCTTAAAGTTTAGAAGTGTTCGACTTCAAATCTTGATCTTTGATTCATTTTGTAGCTGAAGCAAACTCTAAACTAGCTACATACTTTTGGTATATTTACCTGCTTTATTTTTTCTAAAACACCTTTGAAGGTATTACCAAGATGGAAATCTTTCAAGTATTGACTTCTCTGTACTATGGATATACCACCGGGTAGAAATATAATTACAAAAATGAATGCATTCCGTATTTTGCATCTGTGCTTTTCTGTTAAAATAGGAAAATTCTAAACTTGCTTTTGTTGTGAAGCACCTACTCTGAGAGGTTATCACACTCTGCAGAATTCACCAGGTTAAATAAACATCAGTGGTGGACGCTCATGTTAGGAGCTACCCTTTACAGAAAATATTAAAATAAATGGCTAAAAAAATCTCAAGACTCATTTGCTATAATACTAGCAAACAGGGGTTCCTCTACTTAGATTAAGTATTCATTACTAGTGTATGAAGAAATTTCAGTCTAGTTTAAAAGTTGCAGAGATACCATAAAGATAAAAAGACAATGTTCTTCTATGTAAGGATCTTTACATATATCTTCAGTAAGTATGTGAAAGTTCTGGAGTAGCACAGCCCAATATAGTGACACCTTAGCTGTCTTCTGCAGTAGTGTTTTCAAGATTTGTTGTATGTGTAATTACAAGTTGTACTTATTTTCCTGTTTTCAATACAGATGCAGTCAATGGGGATCATCAGCAATTCATTAAATGGAATGGCATCATCTGAAAGCACTGGTTTATCAATTAGTAATGAAGCAAACATGATGAGTGACTCTGACTTCATTCACTGTTTTAGGAGAGACTCCAATAAAGTACAAAGCTACTTAAAAATTCTCAAATGTAGGATTATGCCAGAAAATAGTTGCTAAATTTTAATCCCTTGACAAGTAGTCTTCAGTATGTTGGTTATAAAGATTTAAAAAAACAGAACTTCTAAATTATTATTTCACAGTAATTTTAATAGAAAAGTGTTTTTGAAATCCTTTGAAAGCTGACACAGTTCACAAATGCAGATGAAATACTAATTAAAGCCTCATGTGTGTATGTTGGTTAATGCACCGATAAAAAGGAGTGCTCTAGCATTAGATAAATAAATGTTCTTGCATGTTACACTGTGCCAGACTATACTATGGCTGATTCACAGTTTAGATATATACACTGAATTACAGAATGGCTTGGGTTGAAAGGGACCTTAATGATCACAAGTTCCAACCCCCACTCTGCCATTGGTAGGGATTCCATCCACTAGAACAGGTTGGTGGGGGGCCCACCCAAGCTGGCCTTGAACACTACCAGGGATGAGCCATCCACAATTTCTCTGGGCAATGTATTCCAGTGCCTCACTGTGCCCTTGAGTAAAGAACTTCTTCCTGATATCTAATCTAAATCTCTCCTATTTTACTTTAAAACCATTCCACCTTATCCCATCACTCTTTATTCATGTACAAAGCCACTCTCCCTCTTCTTTATGAGCAATCTTTAAGTCACGTAAGACTGCAATGAGATTTCCCTAGTGCCTTCTCTTCTATAGGCTAAACAATGCCAACTCTCTCAGAGTGTCTTTGTGAGGTTCTTGTGGGCCCACTTCTCAAGCTTGTCCAGGTTCCCCTGGATGACATCCCCTCCTTCTGTTGTGTCAGCTGCATTGCTCAGCTTTGTATCTGCAAACTTGCTGAGGATGCACTCCATGCCACTGTCTGTGTCATTGAGGAAGATACTGAAGAGCACCAGTCCCAAGATAGAACCTTGAGGGACACCGCTTGTCACTAGCCCTCCACCTGGATGTAAGAGCCACTCCTCACAATTCCCTGGATGCATCTAACCAGCCAATTCCTTAACCTTCAAATAGTCCAACCTTCAAATCCACATCTCTCCAATTTGGAGGTAAGAGTGTCAAGTGGGACTCTCTGTAAAGCCTTACAGAAGCTGAAACATAGTTACAACATAGTTGAAAGTAAGATTCAATTTGTTAAACCTTGGTACATCTGTATACTATCAATAAAGTATATTTTTACGTAAAGAAAATGTTTTTCCCAATTTCTACATACATACCTATCTGCACAATATTGCTTAACACTGAAGAGTGGCATTGATGTTGATCAGCTCATTTAACAGCAGGGTCTATGCCAGACTTTCACATCCACGTCATATTTCTTACTGGTTTCTGAGGCTTTCATGTGTGTCCCATAAAAATCTAGTATTTTTATTCATTTTGAATGCTCTTTCATATCTGTAATGGCTTCACTGATTTCAGCAGAAACTCCTAAAAAGTTTGTGAAAAGTAAGTCAGAATTCTGGTCCAAATAACATTTCAGTCTAAGCACTGAGCAGGGAGTAGCAGTAAGTCTTTTTCCCATTCCACGTGCTGACATGGGACACTTGGGTTTTACAGTAATGATGACAAATTCCATTACAAATAAAAAATATGAAAGCTGTCAGATATTTTATGGAAATCACATTTTCCTAGCAGCAGTGTGGTGCTGCTGGCTGTGCATCCAACAAAACTTCTTTGCATTCAGAGCCTGAGACATTTGAAAAAGTAGATATAGTAACATGGATTTATCTTTAATATTCTTGACTATTTTACCACTAAATGCTCTTTTCTGGCCTTCCATGATCTTGATTATTGCTGACAGTAGCAGGAGCTCAGGCAGGCAAGAACAAGGAGTAAAATGCTGATGATTATTTAATAATGATACTGAATTTGGGCTTGAGGAAGCTAGCAGAGAAAGATGTCAAAGAATCATTTATGCACACCAGAGAAACATTTTAATTACATCCCTGTAACTGCAAATATCCTCCGATATCTCCTATCTGGTAGATGGCTGCTGTACTTTTACAGCTAGAGGCTGTGCGAGTTCACAACTCACATCTGGTCCCTGCTGTGCAAGGTATTGTAGAAAGGCGATGTGTTACATTGTGCTTGCCCTGAAGAAGCTACCAGGTGCAGATCCTTATGCAGTAAGATACCACAAACACATAATGAAATAGTAGCATTCATGGGCAGATTTTGAGGCAATTCTGGAAACAAAACACAGCTCCAAAGAGAGCAAAAGGAAGACTCCTCCGAGCAAACAGAACCAGAGCAGGATGCCCACACTGTCTGCATCTACCTGTGATCACAGAAGATGTAGTAGCAATTAAGAGCTGTAGCATCAATGCGGCCATCATGTAGCCGCAGTCCCGGAAAACAGCAGCCCGCTAGTGGTGTGTGCCTCCCATGCCAGCAAGGGATCACTGCTGGCTCTCAAACGCTGCAGCGAGGCAACCGCGCCTTCATTGAGAAGACAAGTGACGGCAGGATAATCGGCAGCCACAGCAGCCACGGCAACCACCCTGCGTCAGAGGCGAGGGGTGACAGACACGGGCAGTGTCACCGCGTCCCAGAGGCTGAGAGCAGGAAGGTCCCTCCGGACCGGCTATGGCCCGCCCCGCTCCCCGGGGCACCGCGGACGGGGCTGACGCGCCGCCCCCCGCGCTGCCACAGCATGGGAGGTGGCCGTGGCCCCCATGGTCCCGCTCGGTGGCAAGTCATTACAAGCGAATTGCGAAGTGACTCAGAAATTTTAGCCGTACCCGCAGGTGGCAGGACATCCCAGGGGTGCAGCTGAGAGTCAGGTGGAAAACGTCGTAAAGGGAGCAGGTCATACAAAAACCTCTAATCTCCGCCCAAGTGCTGAACTCTGGGAACGTTCTGCTGTACAGAAATGTGAAAACAGAGAAAATGAGATAGTGGGTGGCACACGAGAACCTACAGTGCAGCGAAGTGTTATCCATAGTCATTCATCCTCATTAGTGTTATATTTCAGTTCTGCCTTTGGCTGAAAGGAGGCATGTTTGTAAAACAAAAGCCTTTCTATATTGCTAGCATTGTCTTGCTTTCTCTTGCGACTGAGGAAACAACCGAGCAGTGGGCTAAAAAGGGCATGCTTTTCTCTGCGGCCACCGATGCCTCAAACAGAAATACGGTGATGGTTGCTTTCTCCATAGGGGAATACTTCACCTCCTGCATGATTTCCTCCAAGACAGCAGCACAACTGGTTAGGAGAATTTGATAGTGTAAAATCGTGTGCTACTATCAAATACTTTGGAGTTTGAGAATCCATCACATTTATATCAGAATATTTAGGAGAAACAATTATTAAATTAATGGAAAATTAGAAAACCAGGATAGGCTTCCAGTTAAGCACTGGCATCATGTGCAACAAAACAGGTAAATAATGGTATAATTTCCATTTGTGAAACAATCTGTTTCCATTAAACTTTCTTGTCAATCAAATAAATTTAAGAATTAAAAACATCTCCATTGTTCTTCATACCTTATTCCATGAAGCACTGAAGGATAACCCCAGAACACTGACATTTTTGTATAGTCTAATTTTTTTTTTTTTTCAGTTATTAGAACTGGCTTTTGTACATCAGATTTCCCCATCATGTTTCCATTTTTTCAGAATGATGAAGGATACAACAGAGACACTCCTAGTGACTGAAAATTCATTTTGTTCCTTTCATAGTGTGCTAAATGGTTTTGATAGTGTATCTTAAATTTAGACTGAATCTTTTATGTGCTGATGTTTCCATTTAGAATGTCACTTGTAGTTTAGCTCGTATCTAAACAGAAAAATATTGAAACAGTCTTCTTTGCACACCATACATCCATGTCCAGCTACCTGCATTCAAATATTGACCTGTAAATAAAAACTACTTGGAAAAACTGAAGAATTCCTCAAGGGTTGGATGATTATAAAAAGTGACATTTCTGGGTGCTTTAGCAAGCACTGGAAGATCACTACAGAGATGTTACCTTCCGACATCCCTGTCCACCATGCCCAGCTTCAGTGCTCAAAATTACAATCAATATAAAAACAAGGAGTTGCCATTTTCTGGCCATGAATTTTGGTGCAAGTCTGCATGGGAGCATTTCAGACCCAGGTTTAACTATCCCAGTTTACCTTAAAGGTGAGCAGCAGTCACTAGAGAAGCACTCTCATTTAAAGCCTTCCTCAGTCCACCACAATTTCATCCACAGTGAACCTTTCTCAGTAGGGGCTTTTTGGTCTCCCCATGGTTCAAAACTGAGTCTCAAGTTAATTGGGCCCTAATTCCTGTCTGTTCCTTTCTAAAGGCATTGGATTTACAGCTATCATAATGAAACTGGTTTGCTTTTCCTTCTAGTATGTGAAAATCAGTAACAGTCTAGTTGGTAGAGAGTGCTGAAGCATGTGAATGTACTTAATTTATGTTGGTCTTTTGACTGCAGAACATACATTCATCAGAGGAGCAGTGTGACTACAGTGATGGCAACTGGTATTTAAAACCCAGTACTAGTAAATCACAGCAGATAAAACAAATCTGATGTATTACTGCAGCTCAGGAGTGACATTTGACCTTTGTACTACTATTCTGACACTGAAGTTAGTAAAGCAGTTTTGTGCCTTAAAGCAGCCCTGTTCTCCTCAGCAGATCATAACACTTATTTCCTGTTTGGCAAAGAATCTATAAAAACAAGACAATAATTTCACCTTTTCTTTCAGGAAATCATTTTATACTGTAAATCTGTACAACCAAAGTTTAAGTGCTGACACAGATGTGGTCAACAAATCCAGCTTTTGACAATGTTATATGAGGTCCATGGAGGAGCTAGCTGGCCTCTCATTTTCACAGGCTCACAGTCATTCACATGCAGTCAAATATGACTGTGGCTGTGCCTGACACAGACTGCAAAAATCTGCATATGATCAATTTTAAAAGTTCAAGAGCCAGGTCTAGAAGGAAATCAACAGCCTCTTCTTAGGTATCAGGGAAGCTCCTCTGCCTGACTTTAGGAATATAATTTCAAGAGCTACATTCAGACTCATATGGAGGATCTTCAATAAGTGGGATGAGAATAGCCTCTTCTGTTCCTAAGGCTGATGGTTTGGGCAGTGAGATCTCTGCATCAGCAGCACAGCCTGAGAACATGGAAGTCTGCAGCTCAGTTAACACAGAGGGTACTGAGCCTCAGCCTTTCCTTGTTGCACTCTGTATTACATTAGCATTGATAAGTTGCCAGAACAAACAAAGAGGTGTGTGAGTATCTGCTTTGTTTGTGGCCTCTGAAGAGATGAGGTTTTTAACTGTAGTTTGCAATTTGAGATAACTGAACTCTCCTCAGTCCCAGGATCCCAATAAATGTCCTTCATAATACTCCACAGTTGGTGACTATAATAGTCTCAAAATGCTACACACAGGAAATAACTCAGATACCCTACAACCATGCTGCAAGATCATCCATCAGGTCACATCTTTGAAGCCCAAGTAGCACATTGCTGGTTTTAACCTAGGTGTCACTGGTATGGATCACTCACTCCCTTACACCAGCTGCACTACACCTTTCTCTTCTGCACTGTCTATTATGAAGCCATTCAAATATCTGCTGGGCATTTTCATACTTGTGCTCTCTTTGTTCTTTCTAAAACTAATATGCATACCGTATTTGAAGAAATCAAATACTACTTGATCCTTCACAAAGAAGACTGGCACTGTAAACATATTTTTGTATTTGTATAGGGTGTTATTTCTCATTTACCGAGTTTTCACAGCATGGAACAAAGGGACACGTCTTTATATAGCACAAAATCAGAGGAATCAAGGTTGTATGTTTCATGGGTCTACATCTTAACTGAATCAGACTATAATAGATATAATTCAAGACTTCCATGTATACGTCAGGGTTTTTTTAAAAGCTTGATCAGCATTTTCAGGTAAAGAATGTTTTATCTGGCATACTGAAATTTTATTCCAGCTGTGGAGTAAGAATATTGACAGGAGGTGTTAAAAGATTTGGAGAACGTTGAAATGGTTTAAAGGCTACAGTGAAACCAGAACTTGTTAAATTTAAAACACCTGTAATAGGACAACTGTGAAACCAATTGTGCATGAGCTTTGCTTGATCTTTGCCTCAGTAAGACAGCCTGCAGATGTATTCTCTTCAGCACATCAGCTCACAGTTTTGACTGTAGTTCACATTTCGTGCTTGCAACACCATGAACTGCAAGAATTTCCCAAAGAGCATTCTGAATTGCATCTTCCATCTCCAGAAGTGTTGCTTCTAACAATGAGGCTTCGTTGCTGTAAAAGAATATGAGCAGCTGGGGAGGCTCCCCTTCCATTAAAGGTGAGATTAAAAAAACCCTACCACCCCTACCATACAGATTTCCTCCAAAATGGGAAGCACTGATGAATATATGCACACATACATACCACCACCTGATCATTCAATGATTCTGTGGAAATACCTGCAATGCCATTTCACAACTATTTGGGCTACTACCCCTTGCCTGTCCTTCAAGCAGAACTTCAACACCAAATTCATCCCCATGTGTACACAATCTGTCTGTTCTCCCCACCCCCGCCACCCCAAAGGTTTCTTGCATGATCTGAGTTGGTTCCAGGAGTTCAACTGCAATACAGGAATAAACTCCTTTCATTACTGTCAAGTATATAACACGTGTTCAAGGGCTTTCTGAGGGTAGGTCTTGAGGCAGCTTACACTAGTGAAGATTCGTAGATGCAGGAAGAGATAACTTCTTCATTCTTCTGTAATTTGTTTTTTTCTTAAAATCAAGCAGAGGAAATCACGTGCAAGGAATGCCACATAATGCAAGGATTGCATATTTGGCCGTGGAGAAGGCAGGATATGCACAAGGCAAGATACAAAACTCACCTGATCTTGCATAAATGTTATGATACAAGAATCATCATTGCAATCTCAAGTTTTTTATATCCAAATATATCTAAACTTCACCTCCCAGATAATACAATGAAACAAGGGGAATCGTAGATCATCTATCAAAAGGTAAAACATTAAATAACAAGTTACTCCACAATAATTGCACAACTTTTTGAAAGATGTACAATACAGTTCAAAAGATCTGGAGCTCAAAGCAAGAATAATCAGAAACATTCAAAGCATATATGATGAGAAAAGCCAGACTAGATTATCATAATTTTATGATACCTATAAAGTGTACTAATACCAGAAATAGTCCCTATAAAACCTAACGTTCTCCAAAAGGTTTTGCCGGCAACATAAAGTATCTTTAGTCTCTCTTCTCAACAAAGCAATCCATAAATGAAAATGAATGTTATGCTCCCATTTTGAGCTATAAAGATTTGCAAATAAAACAAAGAAAGATACATCTAAATTCATAGACTGATCTCCTTAAATTGGATTAAGCAAGCAAATAATTTTAAGTAGCTTTAATAATACTCGAGGCTACTCGTATTACACAGAGTACTGTCCTTACTGGCACCAGTTTAAACAGCAGTAAGGAATAATGTTACTATGTATGTCATCTCCATAAGTAATTTTCTGAACTGGATGTAGCAGCAATGTTTCCAGTTATGGGTCAGTTGCTTAGAACATTTTGACTACCATTCTGCACACTGTCACTACAGTTTTGAAATACAAAAGCTTCTACCAACAGCCAAAAAAAAAAAAAAAAAGAGACACTGCAATTCAGAGTTAAGAATGCTAGTAGATTCATGCATGGGCAAAAAAAACATAAGTCAGTGAATTCTAGTACACATTCTCATCAGAGTTACTTAAACATTGAATATTTTATAGAGTAGGTTGGTTGCCTTTTAATATTGAATACTTTACCGAGGTTATCAGTTGACCTGTAATGATACCATTTAAAGCTAATTGAATACTGACACAGGTGAGGACAGATGGAGAAAAATGCTTATATTTGTCCATATGAATCTATGTGTTATTTAATGAATTTCTAAAAGAGCCCAAAACCACTTACTGTCTTGAGAGAAACAGAGTTCTTCTTATCTCATGCACAGAAGAAATTAATTGGGTCTGACTACAGTGAGAGATAAAAGTGATTCTCTATTAGTGTGTTTTTAACGAGCATCACATACAGGGCAGATGTATCAAATTCAGCTTTATGCTCTTCATTTTACTTACCATCAATTCATATTTTACTTTTAAAGTCAGTACAAGACTGGAAAAGACACAAGAAAAGACTGAATATTGAAGAATACTTCTTAAGTCATTAGTTGTTCGTAATTTTAATGGTGTTAGACTTTAGCATATTTTTGAAGCATAAACTAGTTAGCTTTACAATGTTCAAATATTGTTAATCTTAAAAGACTGCTCATTTGAAGCCTGCACTCTCCCATTCCATTTATAAACTGCCCCTACTCCCTCACACTTGATGATGCCTTGTTTGCAGTGTCTTGGTCAGGATACAAATAGAGTGGGCTCTGCAATGAATTTGCTCTTGGAGATGGTTGTGTGCTAATCAGTCTTTCAGAACTTCCTGGAGAATTCTCCCTCCACCTTGGACTTCCCCGCTCTTCAGACATTTCCCACACAGATGGGCATGGGGAGGTAAAATTCATGGTGGATCGTGAGAGATAGTTCTCCTGAAGACCTTCTTCTTGGAGGCATCTGTTAGAAAGCACTTCTTTTTCTTTGGAGTTTCGCCATTTCATCCTTCGATTCTGAAACCAAATTTTCACCTGTTTGCAAGTTAATAAGAGTTCATTATCATTCTTTGCTTTAAACAACTTTGCCCATAACAAGTGGCTTTTTTCTTTCCATTCTCTTAGTTTCACATTCCTTCCTTATTCATTGTACAGTAGACATCCAGTGAAGCCAGCTGACTGACATTACCTGAGGATTTTCCCATCACTATTTACTACACCTGGAATAAATGTTCTCCTTGACTTTCACCACCTACAGTAGGTGATTACTTAGCTTAGAATTGGAAAATAGACAGCCCAACAGCTAGGGACAGAAGAGTTTCCTACAGCAACATCCTTTTAGACAGAAGAGAATTCCCAGAGAAAATTAGTATCATCACTAAGAAAACTAAGTGATGTTACTGGTGGTGTGAAAGCCTCTATTAAACAGAGTCTGTAAGAATCATGACTGTTCCTTCCATGAACACCTAAAATCAGCTTGGCCATACAGCTTTGAGAAGTGTGTTGTGACATAGGACACGGGATTGAGGATTTAAAGATGTTTTGTCTGCCTGACTACAGTTTTCCAGGAGTTGCCTAGAATCCATGTGATTTTGAGATAAAATCAACTTTTCAAAACTTTAAGTGCAACTCTTAAACACAAGCATTCAAAGGCGTTTATGAATTGCTGGGGAAAGCTTGAGGGACTATACAACAAGGAACTGGTTTCACATGAAGAGAAAAAAGGTGAAGGTGATCAATCAAACTATTCAGATTGTGTTCTCTTTTCCCTTAAACATTTGCATTTAGGTCTAGTGTTCAAATACTTCATATGAAGACAAAAGGGCTATGGTTTCAAAGGTTTGAGAATCATTGTCTTAGATGACAGGTACTGTTCCTCCAGCACAACTGGTCAGAAAATTGAAGAAGTAACCATCACAGCAACTTCTCCTCCTTTCACGAGAGGAATAAAAACAAAGATGAGTATCATCTGGTCTGTCACTATCATGAAATTATTAATTCTTGTAGTAGTAGTTGTTATCTATGTATCACTACGTTATTTTTTATAACCCAAAGCTCTCTTGAATAACATGAGCACAGAAAATAATCTTGAGGAAATAACTGTAATATTAGGAATTTGACTACACTTTGGGAAATTTTTTAGGCAGCACGCTGGTGAGTGCAAGTGGACATTTCAATTGAAATGGTTTTCCTGCAGATTACACTTCTGTACATCACACTGAGAAACACCACACTCTGCTTGTTTTTGTTTATTGTTGCAGTGCTTGCAACGGTGTCAGAGTCATCAGGTTGCAAGGAACCACCACAGACCACCAGATCTAACCTCCTGTGTAAACTGGAGCCAACTGCAAAGACAGATCAAATTGTTGAGAGCCATTCTGAGAGCTCTGAAAATCTTCAAGATAAAGACGATGAGAGTTCTCATCACCATTCCCAGGCTTTTCTGTCCCCCAGACAGCTTCTGCACACATATATCTTTCACTCCTACTTCATGCAAAGAAACAAAATTGTACTGTCACCTCAGTATTTCAGCTGCAACCTAGAGGGCAACATCTACTCCAGCACCTTAAGAATCCCACCTGTCAGCAACTAACCATGTTCATTTTCTGCTGTTACATGCCCTCACAAACCTTTTTCCAAGTTTCTTTCAGATTTTGTGCTCTTCAAGCCAGTCATTTTTCCTTTGCTTTTATCTGCAGATAGGTGAGGCTCCCAAGATTCCAGATTGGGCTACTGCTGTTATTAATGTAGTGGTTAAATCAGAACAGCTCACTAGAGGCATTAGACCCTCAGCTAAACTCTAAAATCTTGCGGCACACCAACTCAGACTCATGCGAAAAATCCCATGAAATCTGAATGGGTAGGTAAAGTGGGAGTGTTTTAGAAGGGCACCCTGCAAAGTTTTTCTTCCTATGGTATCTCTCAGCTCAGAAAAATCTCTCTTTGTGCAGTCAAGTGTCTTTCCATAGGAATGGTTGCCTGTCTCTTGGGGCAGAACAGTTCCAGAGGAAGTGCTGTTGACTGCCTTGTCCCTAGTTGTTCATTTGTGAGTGCAAAGGGTGTGCAGTAGAATGAAGGAATTATCTATGCTCTCATGTTTTTTCCACTGCCTTTAGAGCAGTGGGATGGAGCATAGTTCCCTACCCCAAAGATTCCATGGGGTTCTGTCAGACAGCAAAAAAAGGGAGCTGGAAATGAAATGCAGAAGTCATGTTTCTTTGTGTGAAAAATCGAACAATCAATTTTTGAATGTATACATACAAGAAATAAACCAGGAAACTGTTTAAGTATTCCCTGGTTTAAACTGCCATTGATTTACTAAGGTCTTTGCAGGTAAAAAAGCTCAGGGTTGCCCCAGCATTGTTCAATTTTCCTCCTTTAAAGTAATTTTAAAGATTTTTCTCCAAAGGGACATTGCTTACCTGAGACTCCTTTAGACCAAGGTTAAGGGCCAGTTTCTTCCTATCTGTTTTACTAATATACTTCTGCTTCTGGAACATTTTCTCCAAAGTTTTCCTCTGGTCTTCAGAAAAGACAGCTCTTCTTAATATGCCTCTCCGGGATTTGGAGTTAGACTCCTGGGTCAGAAGCGGCAGCACACTTTCCTCCCCTAGTGGAAATAGAAAAGAGTTTCCCATAACATCTAGCACATATCAGAGAAATGTTAAGTGCTGTTCATTATAATGCTTGCAGACTCTTGTCCCACTTTTGATTTGTTGGTATTACAAGTGTGTTGTACTGCTTCAGTCACGTTCATTAAGGATTAAATCCTTGCTTGGATTTAGAGGTGTTGTCAAAAATCCAGAGTCTCCTCCTGACACGGTACAAAGGAAATCAGATGAGTTCATAGAGGAATATTAGGACAAAGCCCATGCTACTGCAATATTCAAATACAGGCAGGGAGGAACTTCATTTTTCTTTGCCTGTCATCATCACTGAGTAAACTGCAACAACTTTTCCTATGAGTTTATTTACTCCTTGTGTGGAATGTAAAATTAGATAAAAGTGGTCTGTAATACTGATTCAAGAAGAAACTAAGAAGAAAGAAACTAAGTAGGTTTTTCTCTATTTTTTTTTTTTAACTAATGAAAGGCTTTCAGAGTGAACTATTTCCTAGAAAATCCCTACTTATTCATTTTGTTATTCTTGAAACTGCAGCAATTTCTTTATGAGACATCTCAGAGAAAGACCTGGGAGGGCAGTTTTCAGTGAATCTAATCACATCCCCTTAATGCATGCCTAGAGGGAGTCCTACCCTGGAAAACAGCCTCAAAGCTGGGGCCAGGACAGAGCTGCTGTGAAGAAGTAGAAGTGCTCACACAAAGAGCACAGAAATCCCAAGATAAATCTCTCGTGTTCCTCATACCAAATAAAACCTAAAGCCATAATACCTTCCCATGCTCCCTCTCCCCTTAAAAGACATGGTATATGAGAAGCAGTCCTTGGTGAGGCTTCATGTGCTTCCAGAACTCCCAGCTTCCTCAAATACTCAGGAAGCAGGAGCAGGGACCAACTGAATCATCATCAAGCACAGCATGTGATAATTAGGGAGATGCAAGCAGGCCAGGAAACAGCTGCACTTTGGTTCAGAAGCCTGTACCATGGCTGTACAGCCAAAGACACCTATAATCTTGCTGTAGGAGTGGCAATGTAGTTGCAAGCTGCCTTCCTGTTGTCCACCTTCTCATGTCCATGGGCCTAGATTGCCCTCCCAGATTACAGTTACAGCAGCTGCAAAGGTGTGTTACTGCTCAATTCCTACAAAGGATTTGATTTTTATATCGAAGCCAAAAAGCAAATTCCTCCTGAAAAGCAGATTCTCTAAAATACTAAACATTTTTTTTTTGTGAAAGTCTATCTATTCTAGTCAGCTATAATGGGGTGGGGGGAAAACTAAATACATTTTTTCAATTGATACAGTGCTCTTGAAAACACTAATTAAATCCAGATGCAGCTTCCACAAAGTGTTCCTTGGGGCCACATTTCAACTTCTGTATATTATACATATATACACGGGTATATGTATCTTTAAACACCCACAGAAAAACAAACACACATATACTGAGGATACTGTAGTATAATGATGAGAAGTTGAAGTGTATAACTGTATGTCTTACAAAGTTGACTAAATATTTTTGTAGCCATGTGTTACTGGTTTGATATTACATACACTACCCTGCATCCTGCTTCCAGCTCGGAGCAGTAGAGGAGAATATCAGAACCAGAGCAAGTGTATAATGATTATTCCCTGAAGTATGACTACCCCTGATTTAGAGGCTGTTGCATTCTGTCAATTCTTTTCTTGAACATTTCATGTCAAGAAATCAAGATCTTTATATTTGTCCCTCATAATAGTGTATGGTAAAAAATAATTATGATTTACAATATTACAGTATAAATTCCCCTTATTTTATACAGATGTATTTCAACTTTCAAAATTATACCAAAGACCAGATATAAAAATCATAACCTATTGGTTAATGTCCTGATATTTATTACCCTGTGATACACAGTCAGACTTCATCCAAACCAAAATAAACAATCTGCTGAACAAAAGTCAAAATACCACAGTGGAGGTTTCCACAAAGGGCAAGCCAGGTTGATATTTCTCTGCCGACTGCAGAGCCCCCACTGCATGCTGTAATCATGCTCACAAAAGTGGGGGCAACCTGGAAGTCTTCCTTCCTCAAGCAGGTGTTCTTTTTTTCTTGCTCAAACTTAGTGATTTTAGGTATCTATTTCCAGGTAGCCTCTGAGTAGTTTCTGCTCAATTGTCAGCCATTCTTAGGTTTACTGGAAGGTACAGTCTGGCAGCAGCAGAACTGGTACCTTCTCTCATCCCCACTGTGGGATGAGAGACACCAGCAAGGGAAGAGGCGTAACAGGGCCGGTCCTTGCCTCCCAGCCTCTGCTCCACAATGGAGTTGTCAGCCAAGGACAGAGGACGCCAAATTATGTGACCCCTTAAAATTTGTCTTGCCTGGCTGGTTGTTAACAGTCAATCAGCAAGGAAACAACCTCCTGCTGGAGCCTCAAGGCACCAATTAATTCCTGTACAGGCAGTATGTAGAGTCCAGCTTAACACCTACATTAGACTTAATAGTGGGACATCTTTACACTCTAAGGCACAATATGTGATGGATTTTAAAAGATTAACTAAATAAAATTTAATGATGAGTAGAATGCTCAGAAGCATTAACAAACAGCCTATGTGTCAAAAAATCTGAAACCTACCATGGAGTAGCCTAGAGAATTTCTTTAAAAATAAGCCATATTATAAAATGCACTCCAACTGTTGCACAGAAACTAAATTTCAGTTTGTGGATGACAGGATTTTTCAGTGCAGTGGAATAGACAGACATTTATACGTTTCAACAATTCCAGCAAAATTAAATATGTCAGTTTGCAGCTCGTCACCCTGAATATGCAGCAGAAGGTTTAGTGTTCTGCTGACATAAATGTGACCAACTATTTCCTATGTTGCTGGTTTGATTTTTGTTAAGTCTTTCCTCTGTATCCTAATGTATATTGATAAATGTTCTCTTAATCTGTGGAACAATCTTCATTTGCCTTCATAGCAGAGACCACCTTGAAGGAGCAAGTAAAAGCTTTAGTCATGGTTTCCATTTTTTCATTAGAATTCAATACATTCTGGTTAAATGGACAATTAATAGGTCACTTCCAAAATAGTAGTGTATCAGTCCTGGTTAATAAACAATCCCCACAGTCGATAATGGGCCTATGTATTCAGCAAGTCCCTGTATACACTCAGCTCATCCACTAAATCCCTTTTCAGGTAGACAGGGTTATATGGGAAGATGAGCTAGAATGAGTCTATAAAAGTCAATTTCATTCACTGCTTTATTTTTCAGTCAAGTGCTTTAAATGGTGTCCAGAAAATCTCTTGGAATGTGAGACAGGAGAAAAGACTGGCACATAGAGTATTGCTTTATGGCCATACAAAAGGGCAACTGACCCTTGCCCAGGCCTTTTCAATATGAAATGGTTCCTAAAGTTCATCTGCACAGTGAAAAATTGTGGTGAGGTCGCGTGTGGATGAGTAAAGTGAAAGTGGTGATTGGTCATGGTGCTGTCAGCCATTGTGGGAGAGCCGAGGCCATGTAAAACGCTCTGTGGGAAAGTGTCAGCCCCCTAAAGAGGTGCTCAGAAACTTGCAGCTCATTAAACTGCCAGCATTTGCTGCCTCACTTGTCAAGAATCATTCAGCTTAGCAACTGCCCTTCTAAAACATTCATAAAAAGCATGCACTTTAGTCAGGAATGGTTTGAATGCAACTGTGATAAAAAAGTATATGCCAGAGCATGTATAAGCTCCAATTTTCATTTGGATTTGACAAGCAATTTGTGCCTTTTTTTCTGTTTTGAAGAAAAAGGAAATGCTGCTTCTGTTTGCATTCAAAAGCACAAAATCATGACTGTCTATTCTTAAACTATGGCATGCAATCTTCTCAATCAAGGTTAAATTTAGTTTTGGAGTAAATGGAAGTGTGTTCCAGTTCTTAATCCTGAATGGATAGTGTACACCGGTCATAATTCTCTTCAACATACTTCAATTTTTTACATGATTAAAAAAGAGAAACAAATTAAATGTGCACACATTTGACTGCTACAAAAAGAATGACTGTTGTATTTAAATAAAGCTAAGCCTTCCTGAATCATAATTTATCCCTAACAAAATTAAAATGCAGCACACATTTTACGATCCTCCAGCTCTTTTCCTATTTGCAAATGTTTATTGACACTGATTTTTAAAAGAGTTACTGATTTTAAAGAATTGTTTCTGGCAAACTGAAAACAAGGCACTTTTCTAGGTTAGCTCTGTCTGGGTGTCTCAATGCAATTAGAAACCTCTTACAATTGCTCAGTGTACTTAAGTTTGATAAATCTTTGGAAACCCTCTGAATAGGATTGCTGTGATTTTACTAAGGAATTAGCTGCTGCCATTGCATCACCAATTAGTTTTCCAGAACACATTAAATCCTGCTGCTTTGGTTTACAGAATAACTCAAGCATTACTGATGAAGCATAAAAACTTACTTGAAAAAGCAGTGGGGGATGCAGGGTGCTGACAGGACCCACCGCAGCATGCTGAGTAGAATGGCGGGGCTCGGAGAAAAAAGTGTTTGGAAAGAGCTGCAAAGAAAGCATAGATCTAATTGATTATCCATTGAGTTTAGGTGATATTCATAACAACAGTCCTCCAAAAAGTCAGTGTGTAAAGTCCTGCCCCACAAGTTCTTTTTCCTTTTTTCAAGATGGTGATATTTTTAAGGCAAACAATGATAAACCAACCAAATGTTCTTTAATTTAGCAGGTTTATTTTACATGTGTAGCTTAGCTATAATATGCAAAACTGTCCCCATATTTATATGAATGAAACTCTGTTGACTAGAAATTTCCTTCTGTAATTGCTGTAATTATGGGAGTTTTCCTAAATATTGGCATTGAACACATTGTTTCAATAATATGTTGTTGAAATAATGAATGTAATGAATCTGAAAGTTATTTAAAATAACTCTAGTAAGCATGTCATCTTAGAAAATAAAAAATCAGCTGGTACTCCAATACTGTTAACAGCACTCAAACCAATAATGCCCTCAACAAGAAACCTTTATGAATAAAATTTATAAAATGCCATGAGATGAAATAGCTGAGCTTTACAGGCACATACTACAGGGCCTGATTCTGCTATTCTGTCAACTTAGTCTTGCTGGAAAAGTGGTCTAAATTGAAATAAACCACTTGCTGAAGGTTCTGCTTGATACAACAAAGGATCTGCAAAACCAACTCACAGAATTAGGTAATATTTGGTAAATTTTTTTACTGATTTTTTAAAAATCAAAATATCTCATTTAAAAAGTGCTTCCAAACAATGGAAAGGTCTCCATGATCTATTTATCCCTTTTTTTTTTCTATAAGGCTCATGGGTTTTTCCATTAATTACCTATCAATTTTTGTTTGTACTAGTCAACTCTGAAACCTGGAAAATTTTTTTGTTTTGAAAAAAGATATATTATGCTTGCTAGAACTGTACACTTGTAAAATGTCATCAGCATCAAAACATCTATGTCACTTTCATTTTGGTTTAGGCAGAAAATAAGTGGCTTTAGAGCCTGTATTGTAGTTGTCCGAATCTCCAGAAAGAACCCGTTAAAAAAAAAAAAAAATTAAATGCACACTTAGATTTTAAAAAAATTAAGAAATCAACAATCAGAAAGAAAGGTAAATAGACACATGTATCCAAGCCACGTGGTTGATTTTTAAAAGTTTTTCAAGTGGAATTAAAAATAAAGATCACTCAAAATTAGGTTTCTGAGTACGTATTAGGACCTCAAAGGAAGTTTTCTGACCCTTAAATTTGCTGTTATCCTAGAGCAAAAAAACTATTGCTGTAAAAGTCTAAGTCTAAACATTTCTCAAGTATTAACTTGCAACTGCTCATTAATAAGCATTTTGCTGGCACAGCTTTCTATTGAAATTTTGCTGTTTCTAATGGAGTAAAATTAATTGCCTGGTTTTGAGGCATATACTTGCAAAACATTTACAGAAAAGAATTATTTACATCAGGCATTAGTATTCTAAAGCCTCTTTTCCACACCATCAAGACCATCAAATGTGGAACCATGTCCTTAGAAACTTAAAACAGTCAAGAACATGCAGCCAAATACTAACCTATCCCATGTATCCAAAGGGTTGCAATGCAACTGGTGAAGTGTGTAAGCTGGAAAGGATTTGACTAACTCAAGAAGCACAGGAGCTGTAGAAAACAAATATCAGCCAACCTCCTGGACATAAGAGCTCATCATTGACAGTATGTTTTATCCCCTGGAACTCCCTGACTCCAGGTGAAGGAGCTTTCCCTCCCTTCCTTAAGAGGCACATTCCTCCTGCTTTTATCAAATTTCCCTTACAGATAGGTAAAACTCTCCACTTCTGAAAATATAACTTAGAATACAGAAGATGCCACACTCCATTCCTTTGCTTTCTCTGAAATGTCTTAGATATTCCTTGGCTGCCATAATGTCCTATTCCCTCCAATCATTGCTCCAGCACCTTATTCATGCCATGTAATTTTTGTCAGACATGTCCTGTCCTCGATATTCCCTCTTGTGGTTTCTTAACTCTGTCCAGTTCCTTGCTCTGTTTTGATAATGTAGGGTTCATAATGGTATGTGATAAAAGCAGAACACATCTGGATAACTCAGAATTGAACAAGCTATTGATATAGACAGACCACGTGCTCCTGCAAGTAACAACAGGAATAGGAAAGGGCAGTTTCCTCCATTCAGTACATTTCTCAACAAGTAAGCTGCAAGCATAAAGTCTGAAGATGGGTAAGAGTAAAAACTTAAGTGAAGTCGTTGCTTAAGCAAACTCCAACGACCAATATATTTCCATGGAAGTTGCTGACATTGATTTAATACACTAGCACAGTATCATGATGCAAACAGAAGAGACTTTGACCCTAATTCAAGTTGATGGAAATCATGAGTCTGGCTTTCCTGGGCATTTTACTTAATTCTTTCAACCAACTGCTGCTTTTTCTGCCTGCAAGGCACATATCTCTTTGAAGCAGAATATTGGCTTAAGAAATAAGATGCAGGTGATATCCTCATGTAACTCTGAACAAAGAGGTTCCTGATCACTTCTCAAGATTCAGTTTAGATACTGTGGAATAAACAGTACCATGATGTCTCTCTATGCCTATAGCAAACATGTATGTCCAGTTCATAACCTTTTTTAATGTGCTGCAGCTATTCACCGATGCATAGGTGAATTCTACATTATTTACATGAAACTACATCCCTACATCTACTGAAGCTGTTGCATTCAAACCAAGGTGCAGCAGTTTTGCAGTTACTTCAGTAAAAAAAAACCTGACATAATACAGAGATACTCAACTCCGTCTTGGGAGTTCTATATAGAGAAAAATGTTAATGCTTCAATGTAACATATCCAAGATAATTTTTATCTTTGATAAAAACAACACAGTTCATCACATTAAATGGCTTCCACTACCTGCATGAAACTCCATTAACAGAATTTAAATTGTCCAGAGAAAAATCATGTATTTGATATATATGTATTTCAGAATTATGCTAAAATTGTATCTGTAGAAATGACATAATACCTACCAGTTTTGAGAACAATATATTATTATTTTCTATCCAAATAAATCACAGCAATTGTATCAATATCTGTTGATCAAGAGACCTAAAGCAAACACTTTGCTCTTCACATAAGGCTGAAAATTGCTTAGATGTCAGAATATTAATTCTGCCATTTTTTGGCCAGAATGAGGTACATAGTAACCAAAAGGCAGCTGTTTCTCCCATAGATGTATAGAAACTTAAAACAGGGGCCAAATCCTAATAATTTGTATTCAGAACACATCCTCATTTCATAAAAACCAAGACTGAGTGGAACTAAGTGTTTCAAAAAGTCAGTCTTTACAGGTTTAGCTTCACAAGTATCAAAGTATGATATAAATGCCTTTTGGCATTCCAAAAACTGTACCATAAGCCTTAAAAGAAAATTTATTGGATTATAGATACAAAAGTATTAATTACCTAGGGGTTTTTTTCACAAAACAAATTCTTTTGACATTGACACTGTACGCAAAATTTTAATAATAATGTTCACTATATTTACCTTTGAGAATAAAAATTGTTTTATACAGAGTAAAATAAGTGTAATAAATGTGTAAATGGACCTCAAGCTTATCTAGTGCTAAAACTCAGAAAGCAGTTCAGATACTGATATTTTAAAATACACTGTCTGCTCTGAAAATATTCTAAATTCAACAGCCCTTCCATTATAAAAAGTCATAATGACAATGGGATCAGAATTTTTCCTTCTAACTATCCGTCATTTTGACAGTAAGGTTCCTAAATACAGTCCAGTTCAGTTATGCAACTTTGAAAATGACTTATTATTAAGGATACTGTTTACTCTTCCTAATTCTACTGCTGTGAAATAACTCAGTAAAGACTGTAGCCTATCAGTCATCAGGAAAGTGGGAAGGGATGAAGGAAAAATGATTATTGAGGGAAAGTGAAACTGACGGTAAACTTCTGGTATGACCCATACAGGCTCCTTCACTGCACAAGCTGCTAGTCTGTTGGGGGGTTTTAAAGGTAACTGATAAAAATGTGGTATCAACCTGTGAAAACAGCTGGAACACCTCCAAAAAAATTATTCTGAAAACTGCCTAGAGCCAGCTAACAAAACTAATAACAGGACCAGAGGGACCCCAAGCTGCATGAACACTTTAACTCTGCAAGTACTGCTAAGTCCACATGAACTGCTTTCCACTGTGATGCCTAGGTTCCAGCCCTGGCAGGAAACTTAAATATATTATCAGTAAAATGATCACATTTCATCTGAGAACCATGGACGGTTTGCCCGTAACATAGGCACAACTGCAGTTTCCTACCTACATGCCTTCTTGTCAATGTTTAAAGCAGGCTTTTGCCTGCTGCAGGGAAGTTTCATGTCATGAACAGCTCCCTGCAAACAGTCCAGCAGCAGCTCTGCCTGCTTAGTGATCCAGCTTCAGCTCCTGAACCACAAGCTCTGGACCTCGTGAAGAGTCATGGCTCTTTCCCTAGCAGTTACTGTCTTTAGAGTGCAGTCTTTTAGCAGCAGTTGTGCACCCCCAAAGCATTTCAACCAGATGAAGAGGAGCCTCCAGCTCCAAGAACAAAGCAGCAGCCACTGCCATATCCCAGCCAAAAGCGACTGCCACCGCATGGAACTGGAAAAACTTCCTACAAGAGCCTGTGGTGCAGGACCCCTAAGAACTGGTGGCTTTCCTGCACTCCCAAAATTACCATTTGCCTCCTATTTATTCCTGTGAAACACAACCACATGAATGTCCTAAGGAAGTCAAGCCAAAAGGGCAAAGCAGAGTAGCATCCACCGATTGGTTTTTAAAAATTGATACAAACATTCACAGAAAGGGTTTTAAAGTTCTAAATACACACACACACACACACACACATATATAAGTATATATATAAATCCTACACAAAATGTGGATGCAAGAAGTGGACTTCCATTTTTATGATGGGTGACGGTGGGGCTTTCAGAAATCTGCAGATGGGCTTGAAATGTGCTAACAGCACAATCATCACATCTACAGCAATGTAATGGCCAAGAGCATCACACTGCAGATGATCTGAAACCACATTAATCACTGTCAGTTTTCAGAGGCATCATTCACATGCCTAATAGTTATGTTGGAATTTGTTGTACATGATTTCTACCACTTAAGGAAATACACCAGCCTGAGGCTGGTGACAATACGTGGTCAGATCTCACCTCTACAATCCAAAGCAGCAACCAAACTCCACAATGCTTGCCAAAGACTCCATGGGTACCCTGGTGTCAGGAGTAAAAGTGACTTCTACCTTCTCGGTGCCTCATACACAGCCTTGCTATTGAGAAGATGGAAATCTACCCACGGATTTACCAGCTTTTTTTCTGACTTTGTGCTTCCTCAGGATGCCCATGTACTAGTGTGCCTCAGCACCTTATGATTACCAGTTCTTGTCAAAAGGGGCATCACTGTCAGTTCTCTGTCTAAAAGTTCAGTGTCTTGCCTGAGTTCCTTGTCTGGGCCTCCTGTACAGTCCATCAGAAGAGGTAAGTAGCTCTACAGAACAAGTCATCACCTTAAAACACACAGAAGGTGTCTCATCCTCTGGAGGCATCTCTCTGTATTGACTACAGATTAGACAAGACGCCTACTTTTTATTAAACACCTGAATTACTGTGACATTCTTCTTATCCTTCATAGGTAATATCAAAAGAATACTATCATCTGTACAGCCATAAAGACTCTAAAAATATAAAAATTCTGCTAGAAAGTCATTAGTTATTTTCTTTCATTTTCAACATACTACCATTTGTTTAGAAATTATTTCCTCAAGCATGGAAAAACTAGGATCAGCTGCTGCAAGAGGACATTTCACTGGTTTTTCATTGTTGCAGTCCTAATTCAAAATCTTATAAGAGACGAAAATGCACCATTTAGAGCATCAGTATGCACTGATTAGCCAAAAACTTTTACCTGGAGTAGTCTTTACTTGTTGCTAGTACTGCTAGCTCTAAATAGACAAGTCTCAAGATAGTAAGTTGAAATTTGAGATATTCACATAGTCACAAGGAGGTAACATTCTCAACACACATTCAGAATACCTCGAGAGAATTATGTGCTACAACTGCAGACAAAAGCAGCCTCTCATGAAAAATTTTCATAAGCTTTTCAGCACAAAGCAAAGGCCACTTCTCCAAAGCGACAAGTCACCTCAAAGAAACAACAGTCCAGGTTACTGAAAATATTTAGATACATAATTTTATAAATATCAGGGTCTACATATCTGACATTTGAAACAGTCCCCTACTGCTTTATATACCTGCAGTTGTTTTCATTAAAAAAAAACACCTCCCCTTTCTGCTGTAGGGTCATGAGGGATCACGAAAGTACCATGTAAAACATCAGTTATTTTGGAAAGTTGCTTTATAAAAGAACGCAAAACACCTTCAGAGGGCAATGGAAGCAAAAAACTTGCCTTTCAAAATTTAAAAGAATTTCTTAACAGAAAAAAAAAAAAGATACAGTACAATAAAACCTGAAATCTGCATTTGAGTTTGCTGATGAGATTAATCCTTACCACAGTCATGTGTTTTCTAAAATCATGAGCAATACACTACAGGATTTCAGAAGACTGGCTCTTTCTGCTGTAGAAAATTTTACAGAAGTTAATTCAGTAACTGTAGGCATGACTGATTCCATGCCTTCCCCTCAGTCAATTTTTTTTCTACAAACTCCACCACTTGTCTTCCTAGTGCAGCTCTGAGATCTCCTGGCAGTACCTAAATCTAGCCAAGGACCAAACTCGGGATCCTCTTCCTTCTAAGAGACAGCACTGCAAGAGTAGCCAAAGTAAGGAGCAGTGTCCAGCCAATGCTCATATTCCTCACTGAGCACAGACTGCCAGACTAGTGGCTGGCACTAGTCTAGCTCTGGCAACCTCACAATGAGGACAACAGTTTGTCCTTTAAAAGCCATTTTGCAGCCACTCTTAAGATATGCTGGGCATTCCAGACCAATTCTATTAAATGGCTCACAAAGTTAACTGGAAACAGGAAACGTGCTGGACAGAGTCTGTGATTTCTAATACTTACAAAAACTTCTTTGCTTCCAAAGACAAATTTTCTAAACAATTACAGTGTCTCAGTGCTCCTGGCAATCAGGGAATAAGAAAAGATGCCAAATAGATCTTCCCACCTTAAAGAAGTTTTCTATCATCAGAAAACACCAACAAAACAAGAAAATCATACTACTTATCAGTCAACTTGTTGCCTGAGTTAGAGGGAGTCAAGACAAAGTATTAGGCTCTTTCCTGTCTTTTATTTTACTGAAAGCTAGTGTTACATGTTGCTTGAGGACACACCCTGGCTGCCAGTTGGCTTGAAATCAATAATTAAAAAGCATTAATTCATTAAGAAGAGGTCCAAAATGAAAGAAAAAACATCACTTAAATTTCAGTAATTTAACTATCTCCTGGATGACACAAGACACTTCATTAAATATGAGAAATAAGATATGTTTGATTCAAGTATTACAGGATAGAACCGTTGAAATCACCTGAAAAGGAAAAAACTGACATAATTTTCCAGAGACTTAGCCTGCAAAAGGAATGGTTTAATTTCCTTGCAATGCTACCAGTTTTCTGTATTATCTTAGGAAAGTCACCTCATTTCTTTTTGCTCCAGCTTCTCCTCTACACAGTAGAAATCTCTCCTATCTCGCAGGCACATTGTGATTATAACGGCATCAAAATGTAAAGTACCCAAATGTTACAGAAAGAAAAGATGTCTATAGCACATATGTATCTGGATATGTATAAAGTTTGTCTACAGATGTTTACTATAAGTCCAATTTAAACTTACTACGTAGTTCTTCTGATTTCTTTTGTGTTTTATGTGCTGTCTTTCATTCTGCTCTATTGTATTCTGATGCTTTAGGCAAAAATCCCCTAAGATAATTCCATTGTAAAACCTGTAGAGAAATTTATCTCACTCTTTGTTTTGTTGCATTTTTCAATCTCCCTTCTCTGTTAATCTATAAAAATACCAAAATTAAAGCAGAAAGCCAGATTCTTTCCACATGACTATATTCAGGTTGTAAAACACTGCCAGCCTCCTCAGGGAAAATTACTTAAGAAGAGCAGAGATATTCAGAAAAATTATTTCAGGTAGCAGAGTTACTTTGCATTTCCCAAGGAGGTCATGCACCTCTAGTGCCAGCCAATACTTCCGAAAACTAAGCCATGAGGAAATACGTGGAGTGGACCTCTTTACAGCACCTGTGCTACAAGACACAGCATCTCAGCATGGTCTGGACAATTTTTATGTGTCAGAAAACACTGAAGAAAACTGTCAAGTCTTCTAATTTATCCAGAAGGTAACAACAAGTTTGGAGTCAAGGGACTAAAACCCAAATTAGCAAGAAGAAATTGAGGACAGCACACAGCAAAGGGCCTTCAAGCAAAGTGCAAGAAAGCCTGTGGGAATCCCAAGCCAGTATAAATTGGCATACCACTACAGAAGGCTCATGAGTTTATTGTACAGCAGTAATGCTCCTTCTGCTTTTCCTTCCTAAGTTTATGTAACATGCACTTTGGTCATGTTCTTAAATTAAACCAAATTATTTTCAAACACCTATGATGATTATTTTTTTAAAATGCATGTAATGATGGAAAGTGATTCTTTAAATTGTTACAGACAACAAATGTATTTATTTCTACTATGCTTATTAGATTATGTAATATTTAGGGTGTGACACTTCCTGAGTACTTGTTCAGCTTTTTATTCACAATAATTTTGTAGGAGATATATGTAAAATACACATGCAGACAAGCACTTAAAATAGTCCAACTAAAACTTTGAAACCTGTAAATTACAGGAAGGAAACTTGCTGATACAACCCAGTTGCTGAGGATTTACAAAAGGAAAAATTACCATGACCAGACAGGCCAGATCAAGAATGCCATCCCACCTGGCTTCCCTTGCCACCATAGTAAAGTGTTTTCCAATTTACAGAAAGAATACAGGATTTACATTTCTTAGCACTTTTATGGAGTGTTAAAAGGTACCCTAAAATGGAGTGCTTTCTTCATGCCTTGCCTTTGTAGGTACCATGGATACATATAAAAAGGTTCAGCTTATTCAGTTCAGCCCCTGGTGTGATTTTGCACTTCCTTCTTTTTGAGAACTTTTGGTGACCTCGCCAGAATTTGGGACTACATGAGTAATATAGATGACTGTTTCCAAAAAGTCTGATACTTTTCCAATTCACTTTATTTTTTAATTAAAAAAGAAAACTTGGCTTATGCCAAGCAAGTTTATTAGGGGACTTTTAGTCTCTGCACGATTTATAAAGCACTTGCTAGTTCAGAAAGGTTTTTTGGAAAAAGCTTGCTTTATCATTTTCAATAATCTTATTAAAGACTTTGAAAAATATTTTCCAAAATGCCATGTGATTTGAGGATTCCAAACATGAATTTATCCTTAAAAAAAGTCAGTAAATTAAAAAACCCTAACTAGCATAAATTCCTCAGTTAAAATATCTTCACTATTCCCTGAGGGCTAAAATTTTGTTCTGCCAAAATGCTCCTTTGCTCTAGTACTGTATAAACAAGAAACATTACACATACCTGACCACCCCAGCCCTACTCACAAATGCAGTGTCTGGTCTGAACAGTTTCCTCGGGATACGCCTATACTAGAGACAAGAGACTCCTTAGAAACCACAAACTGGCTCAGCAAGACAGTTCCAATCTAATTCAAATTTATGAACGTTGACACAATTAAGCGTCCTCATCACTTTAAGACATATAAGTCAGATCAAACCAACAGATCCCTGTTAGAATATCAAAGTCATTGTCCCAAGCGTACAGTCACAGGAAAATTTTCTTCTGGGTGCACAATGAATGAAGAAACACTAGCATTTCTCCCTGCTCAAATCTAAGAGCCCTTTGCCAGGATCTGTGGGAGCTGTGGAATCAGAAGCAGCATACTGGACTCCACTAGGCAGACTTACCACACTAATATCACACCTATGGGTCGTTCAAAAGAAGAAATAATCCTGGAAGCAAGAAGCATTTGCAAAACTTGACATTCAGAAACCTCTGTAGCAATTTACCTGTCGTTTTTTAAAACGAACAAACAAAAACTCAGACAAACAAACTAACAACAACAAATTAAATCCAACAAAATACCTTTACCTCTCGCAAATAAGAGTGCTGGGGCATCTGCTATTTCTCTTCACAAATAAATATAGCATTTTCTCTAGAACTTTTTTTCAGGGTAAGGGCAAAGGGCAGGCAGGGATAATATTCATCGAATTGCAGGAAGATGATACTTGTCCTGTTCCCTGGCCTAGACTATAGTTAGTTAAAAAAAAACCATGTTTAAGTAACTGATATGCTTAGGATAACACTTACCTGAGAAGTCAGGAACATTTAGAAATACTGATGTACACTTTGACTCTCTCCTGCCTACCTT
Organism: Acridotheres tristis; assembly: GCA_037013685.1. Lineage (NCBI taxonomy): Eukaryota > Metazoa > Chordata > Aves > Passeriformes > Sturnidae > Acridotheres > Acridotheres tristis. The sequence continues at coordinate 30,153,197 of CM072885.1, read as the reverse complement.
TGAAGTACATCATGCTAAAGGATCAAATACTGCTTTGGATTTTGAAGAACAGGTTGCAGGATTTAATTGAAATAAAATTATGTTTGAAAACAATTACTTCTATTTTCAAAACAAGCCTTTTAGTTTCACATCTCAAAGACAATTGAATAAACAAAATTCTGCTTGTCTGATTTTCATTTTAAACACATTTAGACCATAAATAATTTTTTTTTAAGTACCACATAATACTGGAATAAATCTACGCATTCTAACAGAAAATCAAAATACAATATAGATAACGGGTCTAATAGCGAATTTAACGTATTGACTACAACTTCAATCAGTTCCATGACTAACAGAAGCACACATTTCTTAAAATATGTTGCTCGCGCCCAGACAAAATCCTCACATTCAAGGAACAGAATGGGTTTTGTAAACCTGTTTGTTTGCACTTCCATGGCACGGGCTCCTGCGGGCCCCCGGAGGCCGCGATCTGGTCTCCACTGCCCGGCAGGGCGCTGGCTCTCAGTGTTACACTGGGCCGAACGGCTGACAACGCACCTTTACACCGCTTGGAAACTTTTTTTCCCCCCACCCCCGTCCCTGGTCTTGTCAGAACTCCCAGAAAATTGCCTGTTTACATGGCTAAACTCTCCTTTTGGCAGGAGGAGCCGGGTTCTCTACGCCTTGCTGTCCCACTAGGCAGGGCACGTGGAGACAGGGGCTGCTGCCTCCGGCTATCGCTACTTAGGAGGGTGGGACCGCTCGCCTTCCTCCCAAAACTTGGAATTTCGGACTCTGCCGGAGCGCCTGTCGGCGGCGAAGCTTCTACCACCCCCTGAGGCTGCGGGACGTCAAGACCTGGAAAAACTGCGATTAGGGGTGTTTAACAGCACCCGACGCGGCTATCACGGGGCTCTGCCGCGCTCTCTGCACCCACAGGTGCGCCGGCCGGCGGCACTCGGCAGCCCGCACCGCCGGCCCCCGGCCGCTCCTGGCGTCCCGCTGCCAAGCGGTAGGGCGAGGCCTTCGGCCGGAGCCCCGGGGACAGCCGCTGCCGCACGGCACCCAGCGGGGCTCGGCGTCCCGCCGCCGCCTGTGGGCTCCTCGGAGCGGCCGCGCCTCCCCAGCCGCCATCTCCGCCGTGCGGAGCGCGGGGCCGAGCCCTCGGAAAGCCCCTCAGTCCCGTCTCCCCGGCGGCGGGACGCGGGAGGGGGCCGGCGCTCACCTGTGGCTGCCGGCGGGAAGATGCCGCCTCTCTCCGCCGCCGCGGCCCGCGCTGGCGGGCGGCTGCCGTCCGCCGTAGAAGGGTTAAGCACTTGGAAAGCCCATCTTGCCGGGAAGGGACCCCTTGAGGGGTTGATTTGTTCCGCTGCGGGGCACAGCTTGAGGGGCACGGGGTTGGCGGGGAAGGGACGGAGCTGGGCAGGGCTCGGCGCCCCGGCCCGCAGCAAGTTCTCGATGAGGAAACTTTTGCCCAGGTTGCCGAAACCCGGCGCCGCCGGCAGGTTGAGCAGAGCCGAGGAGCCCACCAGGTCCCAGTAAAGGGCGCTGGGCAGCATAGCGAGGGCTTCTACCCTCCTCGCCCTGCCCTACCCAGCCCAGCCCGGCCGTCGCGGCCCCTCACTGGGCTGGGACGGGGAGCCGGGCGATGGGGCCGGGCGGGCTGGCGGGGCGCCTCCCCGAAGGCTGTGGGGAGCGGAGCGGAAAGCTCGGCGACGCTGTCCGTGGAGACGCGGAGCCTCTCCGCCGGGCTGGAAGGTGTGTCCAAGCGCATTCATTATGTCAGCCGGGGACGAGGAGTGATGGACGCGGCCAACAATGCCGCCTTGCCCAGCAGCCCCCCGGGGCGGGGGCAAGGCGGGGAGCCGGGGTGGCTGTCCCGCCGTGCCCGCCCCGACATGGCGGCGGGTCGCGGCGGCCGCCCTGGGGTGCACCTGTGCGAGGGGCGGCAGGGGAAGGGAAAGGCCGCTGGCCTCCGTCCCGGCGGGGAAGAGGCTCCGGTGTTGGCCGCGGAGAGATCATGTCGACCTAATGATCCCATGAGGTAATGAGAAGATAGTCATTAGCTCACTCCCCCTGGGCATTTTTATCTGCCTTTTTTTTTCCCCCCCTTAGTTAACCACACACAGCATTCACGCTAGATTTTCAACATTTGTCGTAATAAATCTGATTAAGATCAGCTCGGTACTGTTAATCATGTTTTTCTCGAGATGTTGGACGAAGCTTTGTGTGGGCATAAACATTCTTTGTCTGGAATAACTTAGTCCATTTCCACTTCCTTGCATGTATTCTTCTTTAGTTACTTACAAATCATGTAGTGTGGCAAAGATGTCTCATTTTGCAGTTCAAACATGCGTGCAAAAAATTAAAAGTGGATGCTGTTCCAAAGTCCTGAAAGCACCTCCCTGTTTTGCAGAGAAATCCTATTATTTCAAAGCAGCTGTTCACCAGTCTAATTTCCTGCAAAATCCTCTGGAGGAGGTGCAACCCTTATTTTTCTATAGCAGCAGGGGCATAACCCTTGGACATCAGGGTTGTTCAAAGCTAAAACCAGCTGGACTAGTGGAATCATCTGTGACCTCAGATGAGAAATGGGAAGGATGTCTTAACTGCTGTGGTACTAAGTAATACCTTGGGGAATATAAATTAGATGTTGACATGTCCAAAGCTTTCCTTTACATCTTTGGGTAGGTTGGACCTACTAGAGTTTTGGCACTTAACTCCATTGGTACTAAGATGTGGTGAATGGGAGCCTAAGAGCTTATAAGGCTGCTTCATGCCAGAGACCCATGTAGCAGTGGCTGTAAGCGGGAAGTAGTCCAAGATGAGTCTGATAATTTTGCCGTGATGCATTCCCATAACTGTTCTCAGCTTAAACAATTTCCACAGCTTGAGCACTTGTATTTGCAAATCCGAAGGCCTTCATCAAAAGATATTAATACAGTATATTACTTGTGAGCATTTTGACTCTTGCTTCTTGCTGTAGAATGGACAGAATCCAAGTTGTTGTATCCCAGACTACATCTGAATCTACTGTGCCTTGTTGTAGTATAAGGTGCAGAAATTTTGTTTCTAAGTCTTTCCAGGAGGACACCTGCTTCTGAGCATTGCAAGTAGCTGCCTTTCCAATTACCCCTCATAAATTTACTCACACTTAAGGATTTATTTGGTCTTTCATTTCACTGATCAAATTCTCAGAGAATTCCCAAGGGCCCAAGACACTGAAAACCATAATTCAACACTTGGGAAGTGCAGTTAGTCCATCCAGCTGTGCTGCATGAATAAAAGGTATTCACCAAGGAAATGATGGTTATCAAAGACCATAGCCTTCAAAGACAGACTTAGGTTTGGTTTCCTCCAAGGCTACTTTTGATGCCAGAGTGGCTATTAATGTGTTTATTTCAGCTGTGCAGTTCGGTAAAGTATGATTAGCAGGTTGTATGTTTCTGTGAAATACAAGCACAACACATAGAAATATAACACAACACACTTCTGAGTTGGAAGGGAGCCCCAAAGGTAGCATTTGACTGCATGGAAGACATGATGAGTTAACAATTCATGTCAGGTTGCATCTCTAGTTCCAGGGTTTAACCCATGCCTTACAATGCGTGTTTAAGCAGCCCCTTTCTTCTGATTTTCAACTATCAGTGGCCTCTCACCCTTTTTCTGACTCTGCTGTCATAGCTGTACTAAAAAACCACTGCAAACCAAATCACAGGACTCAGGTTTTAAATAAGACAGGAAATATTATTTTTCAAGAGATTCCCATTGGAGATCTCAAACTGGTTGTGTGATGTTAAGCAAGGGTGGTAGAGCAGAATAGCAAAATGAACTCATGTAACCAGGGCACTTGGTCTCTGGGACACACATCTGCAGCTCTGCTGGGGAGTAGCTACCAAATTCTATCTATCTTCTGGGCATGTGATAATTCAGTACAGTCAGGTGCAAGAGTTGCTACCTGTCAAAAGTTGAAGAGCACAGCACAAGAAAATATAGATTCCTTGTTCAAATCTGGAGTATGGAATCATTTTAGAGTAAAACAAGTGGCATCCCTAAAATCCAGATACTTTCTGGTGAATGCAGCCTGGAGTTGCATGACAAATGGATCCTTAGCCATAAACCTGAAAAGTTGTTCGATATGTATTATCCAGATACATTCAGAAAGTAGAGATGACATTCACACGGTGAGTAGCTCTCATTTATTTTCATTTGATTATGCAAATTTGGAAAGTACTTGCTCTGCATTTGGATTTTGTCAATTTATTAATTTACCTTAATCAGACTAAAGGAGAAGAAAGTTTGCCTTCACTGGGTATCTTGGCTTGTATCAGGTATTTGATACACTTCTCAAATTGCAAAACTTTAAAAATGGGGTACATGGAATATACATGAAATTCTCAGCACTCAAGTTAAGCCTTCCCTATTCAGAGTCCAGAGTACAGACTGGCAGACAATTTATGTAACATACCAAGCACAAGATCTGTGCAAGTACATCAACGTCTCCCTAATGATCCTTCTTCTACATCTGCTCTGCCCTTTCTCAGATGGCATTTCCATCCTTGATGCAAGGACTTTCTCCCTTGCAACTCCTTCCCTGGAATAATTCACATGAAGCTGAATCCTGCCATTACTTCAAACTTTTCTTACAAACCTTTCTGATGCTTAATGGAAGGCATGCATATTGGCAGCCTCTACATTTTTTTGTGAGATTTACATGTGATTTTTCTGCAAGCTTTTTTTTTTTTTTTGAGATTTGAACAGCTAACATTTAGGTCTGCACTCCAGTAAATCCGCATGTCTGGCCTTTGTCCTCGTGGCAGACTTCAGCTTATCAGATGTGTGCTGGAAATGCAAAACAGTGTAGAGGAAACAGTCAAGGAGCTTCCTGGACTGCATGGAAGATAATTTCCCCACACAGCTGATGAGTGTACCAGCTGGGGAAGCTGTCCTGCTGGACCTGCTGTTTGTGAACAGAACGATGTGGGTCATGTGATGATCAGCAGCAGTCATTACATGATAGAGTTTTCTATTCTTGGAAAACTAAGGAGGGGGCTTAGCAGAATTGCTGGCTTGGGCTTCCAAAAGTCAGGCTTTGTTCTTTTTAGGAGCCTCGTTGGTAGAGCCACTTGGGAGGCAGACCTGAAGGGCAAAGGATTCCAGGAAAGCTGGATGTTCTTCAAGAAGGGTCTTTTAAAGACACTGGAGCAGGCTGTGCCGTATGCCATGTGCCGAAAGACTGGCATGACTGAACAGAGAGCTTTGTCTGGAACTCATGAAAAAAAAAGGAGAGTAGGTGACCTTTGGAAGAAGGGCCAGGCAGCTTAGCAGGACTACAAGGACATCGTGGGGTTTTGCAGGGAGGAAATTGCAAGGACCAAAGCCCAACTAGAACTTAACCTGTCTACTGCATAAAAGACAATAATAATGTTTTGATAAATACCTTTGTGACAAATGAGGGAAGGGCCGTGGAGGCTCTCCATCCTTTATTGGATGGGAGGGGAAACACAGAATGAGGAAAGAATAACAAAGAATAACAAAGAAGGAGGAAAAGGCTGAGGTGAGGTAATTAATGCCTTCTTTCCCTCAGTCTTAAGTAGTAAGAGCAGTTGTTCTCTGAGTATCCAGCCCCCTGAGATGGGAGACAGGGGCAGGGAGCAGAATGAATCCCTGATAATCCAAGGGGAAATGGTCAGTGACCTGCTACACCACTTAGACAGATGCAAGTCCCTGGGGCTGTATGGGATCCACCCAAAGGTGCTGAGCTGATCGTGGCTTGGACTGTTTGTGGGGTGAAATGCTGTCTGGATGGTCGAGCCCAGAGACTGGTGTTTAATTGAGGCCAACTGGTGGCCAGTCACTGGGGGGGTTTCCTAGGGCTCAGTATTGGGGCCAGTCCTGTTTAATATCTCTATCAATGATCTGTACAAGGAAATCAAGTGCACTCTCAGTCATATTCCAGGTGACACCAAATTGAGTGGAAGAGTTGGTCTGGTGGAGGGCACGAAGGCTCTGAAAAGGCATCTGGATAGGATCTGCCCATCTTGCATTGATGGGCCAAAGTCAATTGTATGAAGTTCAGCGAGGTACAAAGTACTGGGTCATTCATTTGGGTCACAACAAGCACATTCAGCACTACACACTTGGGGGAAGAGTAGTTGGGAAGCTACCTGACAGAAAAGGACCTGGGGGTGCTGTTCAACATCCTGATAAGCATAAGCCAGCAGAGTGGTGATCAACAAGGCCAGTGGCATCCTGGCCAGTATCAGCAAGAGTGTGAGCAGCAGGGCCAGGGCAGTCATTGTCCCTCTGTACTTGGGATTGATGAGGCCGTACCTCAAGTGTTGTGGTCCAGTTCTGGGCCCCTTATACAACAAGGAGATTGAGGTGCTGGAGCATATCCAGAGAAGGCCAACAGAGTTGCTGAAGGGGCTGAAACTCAATTCTTATGAGGAGTGTCTGAGGTTGTTTATCCTGGAGAGAAGGAGGCTTAGAGGAGACCTTATCACTCTCTACAACTGCTTGAAAGGAGGTTGCAGCAAACTGTGGGTCAGTCTCTTCTTCCAAGTAGCAAGCAATAGGACAAGAGAAATTAGCCTGAAGTTGTGCCAGGGGAGGTTTAGATTGGATATTAGAGAAAAGTTTCTCAGTGAAAGGGTTGTTGAGCATTGTAACAGGCTGCCCAAGGAAGTGGTTGAGTCAACCAACTCTGGAGGTATTTAAAACACATGCACATGTGATGCTGAGGGACGTGATTTAGTGGTGAAGTGGGCAGTGCTGGGTTAATGGTTGAACTCAATGATCTTATAGCTGTTTTTGCAACCTAAATGCTTCTGCGATTCAGTGACATTACTTCAAGGTATCCAGAGGATAATGGAGAGGCTTCTTTATTTTGCTGCATAAGATTCTTGTTGGAAACTGGTAGCATAGGTATCTCAGGAGAAGGTGTCTTTCCAGGACCTCGTGACAGCAGCAGCTGAAAAGCTTTATAATTCAAAAGAAGCATGTAAATACAGGGAAAGTCCTACCTAGCCCAGGGCAAATTCATACTGGTTTTCCTGACTACAAGTTTTCCCAAAGGCACCTCCGGTCAGCATGGATAAAATGCATAAAATTGATTTATGAAGAGAAAGTGATAATTTAAATACCCTTTATCTTCTATTAAAATCAGATATGCGAAAACTTCTGCACACATGCCAATTCTGTTGTTCTGATGTGAGCCATCTGCTTCCATGCATCCACACAATGTTCCTCTTTGGCAGCCTGAGATGCTCAAACTTTATGGAAGCTGTATAGCTTCCATGAAGCCAAGAACAAGGATCTGGATACAGAAACAGAGGCACACTTGCAGGAGACAGAGATGAAGTAATTGAATGCAGTTCTTTTCTAAGGCTGTCTTTGCTTAAATGTGCTAAAGGCAGCTCCTCCCAATCATAATTTTACTGGACTCTGTGTACAATACTTTGGAAACATCTATTTGAACTCATTAATTATTTCCAACTTTGCTTTTCCAATAAAAATAATACTCTCTACCTTTCTGCTTGTAATCTTTGGAGTGACATATTCTAGCCAAAGGAATTATACATGAATCCTACCAAAGCATTTTTTGACATTGATCCTGAATTGCTCTGGCAAAAAATACTTTGGACTTACACATTGAAATGGATTTGTAATAACATAGCTATCTGCCGTTTTCCAAGTTAGATGGATTTTCCATGCTCTTGGAGATAATTGTCTCACACTGTTTTGTCTAACCTGGGCATGTTAGACAGCAGTCTTTAAAGTATGTTCTTGAAAGTATTACCAAGTTTGGCAATCTGAGCCTGGGTTTTGTCATCACTACAGAGCTGCTACAGACTTTTAGGCATGTTTTGCTCTAAATTTCCCCATTCAAAAATGCTCCCTTGACATTTTGATGATGATCATTTGGTGGGTGTCCTGGTCCAAGAAAGTAACTCACTGTTATGCTCACCTGGATGCAAACCACTCAGTTTAGCTCCAACTCAGAGATACCTCAGAACAGCAATGGTAAAAATAACACTCAGCAAACTAGGAGCAGAACTCCAGCTGTGCAGGAGGGATTAAAGTTTTGACTACATGTTTAATTTCTGCATTCTTGTACCATCCCCAAAGTAGCCTGGCTTACACCTGCTGCTTTGTTTACCATGAAGCTTAGGACACAGTTCCAATAAAAGGTATGACATCTGCCTGATGTGGGGCATGAACCCGTTAGAAGCTGACTTCTTAAGCATAGCTGGCACCAAAAAATGTTGTGGTGACTTGCACTGTGCAGACTTTTGGTATATGAGTGTTACCTGCACCACTTTAAGATTAGGTACCACGGGTGGCCTGGGGAGACCTTTGGTCTACCTTTCAAGGAAAAGAAAGGATATGAAAGGAGAGGAAAATTAGATCTGTGCACTCTGGCTGGGCTTGAGTCCTGTCACAGCTCAGTATTTTCTCCATTTGTCTCATAAGTATTTTCTGTGCATTGGGAGACATAGTCCATGTTCAGAAAACAGAGTAGGAAACAAAACTGCTGTCTTGGTCTGCATGCAGCAGCAAGGGGCAGCCTCAAGGAGAGCTTGGGTGAGATTGTGTTGGATACTGGCTTCTGCTGTAGCTGCCCACACAAGCCACTTGCAAGCCTCCCAGTCCTTGCAAGCCGCAGCTGCCTTATGAGGGAGGAGCAAAACTGGCATCCAGCCCACATTAGAAGATTTGGGGCACCCTGTTGTTGCCATTTTAATTTCTGAGGAGGCAGTTTGCCTTGACACTTACTTCTCTCCCTAGCTTCTGCTGTTTCTTTTTTTACAGGAATCTAAACTTTGCCAGGTTAGTCAGACTTTTGAGAAATGTAGATTTAGCTAAAGAATTTCACAGCACTCCCAGCTGAACTTAACCATTCACCAGGAAACTGCTGTGCTTAGGAGTCACCATCATTCTGAACAAACACAGATGGAATTAGCATTCTTTCAATCCAGTTCTATAAAAAGCTTCAAGTGCTCAGTTTCAAATGACTGAAGTAATTTCCGTCAAATCTGGCTTGGCATTAGAAATCAGCAAGTTGCAAAAAAATACACAGAAGTGAAATATTGATGTGTAAAAGAAATTGATTCCTTGTCAAGTTATGTTGCAGATGTGCACAAAATCTTACTGCAGCATGCACCCTGACTTTTGTGCATGATATTAACACATGTTGAAAGCTAGATATATGGATGTGACTAAACTTTTTAAACTATGCTTCTTCCTACAGAAACCACACATGGAATGCTTCAGTCCTACAGGACTTTATTTGGAAATTTCATTTTCATAGTTTGGAATTTTTTTTCACTTTTGTGACATATCAGGAATAGCACAAAGCATGTGAGAGATCTTATATAATAGAACTTGTAATTCATATTAAATTAGACAGTAGCACTAGCTATTGTTCCCACTCTGGTACAAAGGATTTAGAAAAAAGTATCTAAAACATACAATGATTTCTCTGAAGATGATTTATATTCCTAAGAATAAGTCATAGTTACAACTCTGCTGATATGAAATGCAGAGCATATCCAATAGTCTGCAAGTACTGTTTCATATACCGTGGCATGATTTACAGCAGTGTTGATACTTCAGGCATCTGGTGATATAAAAATCAGAGCAAGGTGTTTTCTGAGTGTCTTGGGTATTTCATACAACTTCTATTGTGTACCTTGGTCCTCTGGGGATAGTGATGGTGTTAGAAACTTGTGTAATTGTTTTAGGAAAAGTTTTTCAATTTTGGATTAACCAGCTGAAATCCACGTAGTGGTATAAATCATAGTTTCAAGCTATGTTTTTAAAAATTACTTAATTATTAAATGTTCTTCTAACAAGTTATGTATTATAGTGGTTTAAAAATGTGAGAGGGTAGCAGTTTTCTCTATTTCTCCTCCCTTTTCCACTGACTTCCTCTGTCCATTCTCTCATATGGCATACCTACCCCATATTTCGTATTTTATAGCTGCTGACACAGTTTCCAAAGCTTTAACATCTTCAGGTCAAAGGGCACAGAATGCTGCTGCACTGCTCCATCACAGGTGAGTCTGTCCCAGAGTAACTGGAACAGATGAACAGTCTTTTTCTATTCCCTAGATATGTTTCAATTACTGTACTAATTTCTTTACTGTACCTTGAAGGGCCCTTCAATAAGAAACATGCAGATAAATCTGTTAGGAGACAAATCAATCACCATCACGTTATCAGAGGATGCATACTCTCTTCATGTTTCCTTTGAAAAGAGAAATGTCAGTGATTTTTTTAACATTGTCCTTAAACATCAAAAATAATTGTTTCCCAAAAAATAGCAGAGTTAGTGCAGTTCTGTGTATGAAAAAAAGAGAATATTTGCCCACTTATTGACATAATTAAATTCTTTTACACTTTGTAACATAAGGCAGGGGTACATGTGAGGTGAGTTACTGTATTCAGAATTATTTTATTGAGGTGAAAGTTCACAATTTGGTTAGGTCCCAAACGGCTGATTTGGTTAACTCTGCCACTTCCTAACTGAAGTGTTAGGTAATATAATGAAATTTCAAAGCAAAGAAAAATACATCTAGCTTTTGCAGTTGTGAAAAAAGTAAAATCTTGACAGCTAGGTCTCAGCCTAACAATTACAATACAATTACAAGGTCCATTACTTAAATAAAAGTCCTGCTTAGGCAACACTGCATGAAACGCGGTGGACTGGTTTCCTCTAACAGTTTCTCTTTACTGCATACAGGCACAGAGTCGTGGAGATTGTGTTTATTTCACTGAGGGAAGCAAGGCTGCTACTAGAATAACAAAAAAAAAAAATCTAAATTCAGGGTGAAGAGCCCAGCATGGTCTGAGCTGGGCACGGTTTGCAAATGATGTGCAAGAAACAGGTTTGGCCAAATTTTGCCTAAGAACAAACAATTTAATAAAACAGCATTATTGTTGAGTTGTTATTCATTTATCAAAGGACAACATCTTTTCTCTTTCTGCAGGTGAAATGACTGTAACCTGTTTTCAAAGGAAGAATGGCACAATTGCCAGTTTGATATTAGTAACTGAGTACTTAGCCTACACAATTCAGGGACCATCTTTTGTGTAGGTCTAGCCAAGATGTTACTGAAGAAAGCAGTATTTCAGTGTGGTATACTTGAAAGGTTTGAGCCTTCTCGATCCAGCTTAGATTCCATGCTGATTGTGATAACTGAGCACCACTAAAGTCAAGATGACAATTTATAATGATTAGGCTTATGGAACAGTGAGCCATATAAATTCCCAACGGAAATCTCACTATTTAGCTATCTGAATTTTGTTATGTTGTGGCAATTTTTCTGCTCACAAACATTCATTATCATGGTAGCAGTAGCAGATTGAAGCAAAAGCTCCAAATAGTCTGCTTCTTAGGAAACCAGCATAAGTGCTGCCCAAAAAAATTGGGAGGCTGGGGGAGGGGAAAAAAGCTGCAGTCAGGGTTATGATCCAGCAGGCGAGTAGGTGGGGAGTCTTGCATGGCTACTGACTGCTGGACAAAGCTTTTATAGCTGCAAGCAGCATCGGGACAGGGCAGCCTGACTAAGAACTCTGACCCAAAGGAAAGCAGGACTTCTGCAAGAGAAAAAGAGCCCAAACTTATGCACTCTTATTTCTCCTAGTGGCCTCAGTAGGGCAAACTGGCAGATCAAGGCAAGGAACCTGCAAAATAATCTCCAAAACTATATTTTGCATTTCAACAGTAGTTTCTGGAAAGCTCTGCCCGACAAAATACAAGCCTTTTTTGTCCTTGTATTTTACTTTGTTTTTCCCAGACATTACTCTTGGACATATGTAGGGCGCCATGCCATGTGTGTCACATCTTTCCTGCACATGATCTATATGTCTATAAAATTCCCCGGTTTGTCACAGGAAGGAATAGTAATCCAGTGAAATCCAGTTAAAGCCAGAATGGAAAAATCTTTCAAGATTAAATACTCCTTCATTCCTGGAAATTTTTCTATTTATGCAGTAGAGCTATCACAGAAAGCATTTATTAATGCAATCATTACTATTTATTGAAACTGTTTTGGAAAGCTTTTGTTCACCAGACTATGCAAAAATAATTCTTCTCTGATTGTTTCTTATATGAGCAACTAAAATGATCTGTTTACTTCTTTGTAACAGTTTCTTACTAACAGTGCTTTCCTCCGGTGTTTGCAGACCCCGAGATACCTGAATGTTTAGGCACTTATCTCTGTGACTTTTGCCTTGTCTCACATAAGCGTCTGCCAGGAAGGAACTGGGCTGTCAGCATCATCCCGTCAAAAAGCCTTCCAGTGCCATGAGCTGAAGGCAGGTTCCAATTTTTAAGTCATTCTGGCTCGAGCTGAATTTAAAGGCAGGCTCCTGTAGCTAACGGAAGTTGCTGGAGGCAACTTCTCAGCAAAAGGCATTAAAATCATATGTCTCGTAATGATTCTTTTGACTCAATTACCCATTTACTCTTTATTTTTATATCCAGTGGAACCTGAGGGCAACAAATACTGCATAAGGGGAACAAATCCTGTATAATAGTTCTTGTTTTGGTACATTCACTTAGTGGTGATTTATTAAGGGCTGCTGAATAAGCCTGATTAAAATGCATAAACAGTTCTGAACAGTAAACAACCATGTCTAAGGATGAAAAAATGGGACCCACATGCTGTGCATGGAAATTGCCCTTAACAACATGGCCTATTGTTGAACAGATAGGAAGCCAAAGGTTGCTTGTAATCAAATTTGAAGTTTCCCATCACTTATAAAAGCAACACTTCCTTGTGTAAACGTTTCAATTTGTTGTTGTTGAAAACTGCTTCCTGACTTAATCCCTACAGGAACACACAAATTCTTTGATTGTCAGGTAGAAAGACAATTTTAGGTTAAGTAACTTTTAGATTTAGACTAAGTAAAATAAATACTCTTTGACTGTGAGTTCCTGCTGCAGTGAAATCTGCGTAGTTTTCTGAGATTAATTAGAAAAAAAGGACTCATTGCATGATTTTAATCTCTCCTGAAAATTTCCTCTGTTCTTGCCATTAAAATAATACTTAATAGCAAAGACACAGTACACAGTACAAACCCTCCTAACTTTGTACAGCAGCAAGAAGCTCCCTACGGATTTTTTATTTTTCCCTTAATTAACATGGTTAATTAAATACAGAAATTTTCACATTAAGTATCTGATCTAGTCTAACCTAAACAAAGTAGTCTTTCCATTGTCAGAGGCTTTGAGTTATGCCTGGAGCAAACAGAAGTACCTTTCAAAAAAAAAAGTTGCTTTCAATTACTTTGACAAATACAGCTTCAGAGCAAGGAAACCCAAGCCCTAACCAAACTATGCCATTACATTTCCCTCTGGGGGCAGCAAGATCTTTGTCAGAGGCTTCCAGAGAGCCTAGATTTCACCCACTGAATTTGAGGTCTTTGAACAAAACAATGTCTTCCTAACATTGTTAAACCTTTTCTTTTTTTTTCCTTCTGGAACAAATAGGAGCAAATTGCATTTAACTATGTCCTCATGTTTAAAACATGATTCTGTATTATCTGTTGTCTTTGGAAGGTCCTAGAGACTTAAATGCCCCTAACAGCTGGAGAAGGTCAAGAAAAGCAAATGTTGCAACCATCCCCCAAAAGGACTAAAAACTAAAAGAGCTAACAGGACCTTGTGAGATTCAGCAAGTAAAAAATTGAAGTGCTATCCCCAAGAGTGAAGCACCCCTGCAGCAGCCCAGGCTGGGGAACAGCTCTGCAGGAATGGCCCACCCTGGGGGCCCATTAGGCAACTTCAAGTGTGATTAGGGATGCAGCCTTTGGGCTGTAGGAAGGGATTTGTTCCCCATTCCTCCATACTTGTTAGACTACATCTAGGTACTACATCCAATTTTGAGCACACTAATGCGAGAAAGAAATTGATAAACTGGAGTGAGTTCAGCATTGTCCTGAAGCTGATTGGGGTCTGAAGCACTTGCCCAGAGAGCAGAAACTGAAGGAACTGGGCTTGTTCAGCTTGAAATAGACAACAGCCTCAGGGGGGGACCAACAGCCCCCCAATACCTCTGGGGAGAGGTACAGCAGAGCATGGAGAGAGAACAGGAGGCAACAGGCATAAATTGAAACAAGGAATTCAGACTGGATAGAAAGAAAATAATTTCCCATAAGGGCAATAGGGCAGTGGTAGAAACTGCCTAGAGAGGCTGTGCAGTCTCCATCCCCAGGGATTTTTAAGACCTAACTGGATAAAACCGTGAGCAGTCTGGTCTGAATCAGAAGTGACCCTGCTATGAACAGGAGATTGGACTATTGACTATTGGACTATCCTGAGGTCTTTCCAATCTGAATTATCCTATGAGTTTATTCTAGTATTCAGGAGCAAAGTTCCTGATGACAGGTCTGTGTAAACTGTGCTGCGACATCAAACCAATTTTTAATCACATTATAATTGTGAATATTCCATATAATAGTCTTTACAGTATGTATTGGACCTCAAGAGGAAGCTCCCTGACCTGAGAGAAGGTGGTGAAGAAACAATATTTCTAGATCTTTCTGTACAACCTTTATTTATGAGTCCTCGTACTGTAATAAGACAAGGATCCACGAAACTTCAAGTCCTGGTGTATTTGGGTATCTTCTAGGTAAAAAGTATTTATTCCTATTTTTGCAGACAACCGTTTTTAAACCAAAATACTGTTTTGGGTTTTTCTATTTTGTGTGTCACATGCCATGGCACTTAAGATGAGCACAGTGGTCTGTAGGGCAGGAGAGAAGGCATTAAGAAAAGCCCCACTCTGTGACCTGGGGATGACTCCTCACATTCTGCTCTGGAATTCCTTCTAGGCTTAGCATTAGCTGACCTGAGGCTGACTAGCTATACACCTGGCTAAGGCATAAAAATGGGTATCATGTTGTAACTGAATGTCTTTCGGCTAAAGGAGGCCCTAACTACTGTGTTTAATCTGCTTTTCCATCCATTATACACACCTGGATTCTTTTGGACATAAAGGACACTTGCAGAAATTTCAGTGAAACAAATCGTGCATGTGTGCTCCAGTAAAGGCTTAGGCCTGTGTGAGGGACACTGGGGTGCTGACCTCTGCCTTGGGGTGACAGATCCCCATAGTCTAGGAGAACTCAGAGCCCATGAGGTGTTTAACTTGTGAAAATAGACATTTTCTAGTTGCCCAGAAGCTGGTTAGAGCTTTGTTGGGCCAGTGCCATACACACAGGGGTGTATAATCATGCTTCAAAGGTTATGTCTGGTAAGGATCTGGCTGAAACTGTGTGATTAAAACTTCCAAAGGTTTCTGCTAGAGCTAATAATGGCAAAAACTATTTAATATAGTCAGTAAGAGGGTACTTATATCTTTGGAAATTAACTATTTTATAAACCGCGTGAACCAGCATTGTTATTTGTTGTCCTAACCACAGGGTTACACAGGCTTTATGAAGACATATATAAAAATGAAAGCTCTGTCTAACGTCTGTTACGGGTCATGCCCAATTTGGGAATTTCACATAGAAAACTCATAAGTCAAAATTAGTGAAAAGGTCATTATCTATTTTAGGAATACTTTTCATATAAGAATAGTGTTCATTTTATTGGTGTACTGATGTCTTTTTCCTGCCATGGACCCTTATTTCAAGCATGTGTTAATACTGATAAGATTTCACCTAAGATTAAGATTATACCTTAAATATTTTAAGAGTGATGAGATTCAGAATGTCATGAGGTGCAAAGCTGTAAGCATAAACTATGCTATGGTGAAAATACAAGACCGTGTATAAGAAATCCTGTTTTTCTTCTTTTTATTCCTTGCAGGCTGCCGTGGAAAGAATTACCTTTTCTGTAGATTAGAAGCTCCTTATATATGAGATACACTGTGTTACTACCTGTGGTCTGTGTATTTTGCATTCTTTGCCTGTCTGCTTTTGAAGTAAGGCCAAATTAACATATCAAACTGTAGCTGTTCATTTACATTTTGGTCTCCAAGAAAACAAATAGCAAAGAAGATATTTCCTTTCCTGAATTTTTACAGGTATCAAGTATTGTATTTGAGTTTCTGTTGTTACTTTAAAAAACCTTTTCTCTAATTATTTTTACAGAAATGCAATGATAAATTTTGACAATAAAAAAGGTCGAAGATTCATTACTTTAAAATATCTGTTTATCATATCTTTAAAATATCTACTTCAAACATTAATTTTCTTTCTTTTCACTAGAATTCCAGCTTATGTTTTTTTTCTGCTTTGCACAAGTGTGCATTTCTTAAAGAGTGTTTATATATTACTGGAGGAAATTCTAAAACTAATTCTCATTACAATTCTTATGACATCCCTAAATTTATATTCATTTAATACAGTTCTCTTATCTCATTTACGGAACCATTTTTCCCCAGTGTAAGATGCCACCATCAATACCACGTTTAATGCTGGTACGTATTAATCTTTTATGTGATGCTAAATCAAAAGTCTCCTTTTGAAGTAGGATGTCTCCTACTTCACACCTGTCAGTTTTCATTGTCTTTCCCATGGAGAAGTTAATTGTGTTAGTTAAACACAATTTTCCTTTATATCCACGCTGAATAGTGTGTATCTGTTCATATATTTGCCAGTTATCTTCCCAGGTAACTACTGAAACAATATTTGTGGTTTTCTGGGTTTTTCTTTAATAAACAAGTTATACCTAGGTAGAACTTATTTGGGAGATCAGTTAACTGGAACTCTGGGCCAGCAGGAAGAAATTACTCAGGAGATATGCTAATGTTACAAAGAAGTGTAGTTGCTAGGGAAAGGCACTGTGACATCTTTACCATGTGTTATTTAACCTATCACTGTTGATCATTCTGTCAGTCCCATGTACATAAACTTTGATTCTGCATTAACCCCCTATAAGAACATTACTGCAGCCAGTAACCTCTCTTTAAACCCTCTTCTCAGCTCATTGAAATAGAAGTCAAAAGGATGTGATCAATTACTCAATTAAGTGAGATTGTAATCTAGCCAGGTATTTGCATAGCACGTATTCCTTTGTATACAATGACTTCTTCATTTCTTTCTTTGCCACACATGCATGTCATTTAAATGTCTTACTTTATACTCTGAAGAAGAAAATAACATCTTAATGGTGCCATGTAAGAGTCATTACAGCTAGTGAAGCACTTGCTGACAAAATGGTTTTAGTTGGAAAACACTCTCTTGAAAATACCACGATCATTTTTGCCTAAAAATTCTTTAACAAAACTGAAAACTTGTTACCATCATCAGTTGATTTGTTGCTAAATACCAAGTTTCACACTAATTGGTGTGAAACATTAAATCATCTACACATTCCAGGGTCAACACTTACCTGAAATTTCTCTGTGTAGGAACTGATAATGTCCCAAGTTGAGAATGCAATTTCTGAAGGTCAGAAGTGATCATGAAAATAGGTCACTGTCAGGATTTATGCCTGTGTAGTTTTCTGACTGTCCCCATGCCATCTTTAACGGAAGGTCATTTTTATTCTCAAGCTACTTGAAATATATTATTGCCAGTCACTGCTATAGGATTTTCTCTTTGTCATTTACAGGTTTTTCTTTGACATTTATCAGCTGTTGACAATATGGGGGGTTTTTATTATTGTGTCCAACTAAAAAATATTACGCTGTTTTGATTCGAAGTTCAGTTACCTCTCTATCAAACCCATAGCTTTGTTTTAGTATTGTAACTCATCTTGAAGATGCTTTTGTAATATCCCAGCATCATTTGCCCTTATTAGACTTTAGCCCAATATTTGCACCTCATGTATTAATTTCTTCACTTCAAATCTCATGTAATCATCCTTTTCTTTGTTCTTATCTAAACTAGCCTTCATTATTTTTTTGCCATGTGACACCACACTAGAATAACTACTACTCTTATATAATTTAATGAGACCATACCATTTTTTGAGGTTCTGCTGAATTTCATGTATGATCCTTTATAGGTGCTGGACATGTGGTTTATTTTTTACAAAATTAATACTGGAAAGCATTGATTTGTTTTATACCTATTCTGGTTGTCCTATTAGTTATCCTAACTACTGCTGTTATATTATTCTTACTATACTGTATTACTTTTACATTTTTGGTGTTAATATAATTGGAAGGTGTAGAGATTGGCTAGTCATGGTCCGTTGTACAAAGAGCTGTATATGCAGACACAAAAGTCAGTATGAGTTGTATTTGGCCATGGGTACATTATAACTATTCATTGAGAGTGCTTAGAAACCTCAATTTCACAGAATCACAGAATGGGTAAGATTGGAAGGGGCCACAGTGGGTCATTAATCCAACTTCCCTGCTCAAGCAGGGCCATCCTAGAACACATTAAACAGAATAGCATCCAGGCAGTTTCTTGAATATCTGCAGGGAGACTCTACAATCTCTCTGTTTTATAATAATAAATAATAATCTGGATAATCTGTTTTAGTGCTCAGCCACCTGCACAGTAAAGAAGTTCTTCCTCATGTTGCCTCTTGTCCTATTGCTTGGCACCACCAAGAAGAGCCTGGAAATATCCTCTTGACACTTTTTCTTCAGATACTGATAGACATTGGTGAGGTCACCCCTCAGTGAAGACTGAACAGGCACAGCTCTCTCAGCCTTTCCTCATAAGAGAGATGCTCCATTCCCCTGATCATACTTGTCAGCCTCTGTGGGACCCACTCCAGGAGCGGAGCTCCATTTCTCTCTAGTGCTGAGGAGTCCAGAATTGGACACAGTGCTCCAGATGTGGCCTCACCAGGGCTGAGTGGAGGGGCAGGATCACCTCCCTGGACCTGCTGACAATGCTCTTCCCAATGCAGCCCAGGATTCCACTGGCCTTCTGTGTCCTCTGTTACCAGGCCCTCCCCTCCACTTAGTAATAGGCCCACATTATCCTTTGTTTTCCTTTTGTTATTAATGTATTTGAAGAAGCCCTTCTTGTTGTCCTTGACATCTTTGGCCAGATTTAATTCCAGGAGGGCCTTGGCCTTACTTGTCTTATTTCTACTTACTTTCAAGTAAGTCTGAAAACTGTCAAGTTGAGCAGTTCTAAGTTGAGCAGTTCTACCAGATAGAGCTATTTTTTAACTTCTCCCACCTCACCAAGGACTTGGCTTCCGGCACCTGGCCATGAAGTTCTGGTCTACACAACAAAACCTGAAGTAAAGATGCCACTTATTTCAAGAAATTATTTCATCTAAGATACAAATACTACCCTGAAAAATGTTGAAAGATAATGAAAGATAAATGTGTGTAAGGGCATTACACATAGCCTCTGCCTGTTTAAGAATGCAAACAAATCCATACAGGAAATATTAAAATTATCAATGACCTATAGTTGGTTTTTATGCTACACTTTATCTAACAAGCTTTTGAGCAGTATAAATTTGCTCTTAAAAATAATGACTTTTACTGGACTCCATTCAACTAACTCCTGACTCAACTCTCCCTCTGCATTGTAATTAAGAACAGCAGCAGCTGGAAGAATGGCTTCTACATTTGTTTGTTTGTTTTGCTTGTGAGAGAACCAAGTGAAATTTACAGATTATTGACATGATAGCTTCAGGAGCCTTCCTGTTTACAGTGTCTTGACTGTGTCTCAGATTAAATAAATTTGGAGGCCAAAGGCCAAAGTCCTAGGCCACAATCAGACATTCACTGCAGAAATGACAATGTTTAAATGCCACTGCCCCTTCAATCCCCCTATCTCTGCATCCCCAAAGCAGAGATGCCAAAATCTATTGTGTAACTGCAACTTCCTGAATCCAAATATCAGCAATTTAATTGTCTATGAAAAGCTGTTGGGATAAACTCAGTGACTTCACAATGAGGACAGTATGAGTCTTCACATTAGCCATTTTGGACATGCTGTTGTTAGAGGCTATGCTGAAATTGCTGTTAACTGTTTTCATGTTTTGTCCTTTGGCCCTGCCACTTGTTGAAGGTACTGAAAAGGTGTAGGTGACTGCTATCTTCAAAAAAATCACCATTTACACTGTATGTGACCCAGATGACCAATGATTCCTTCCCTTTTCTACCTCATCTGATTGCTTCCTTTTCAACATTTCCATTTGGCCTTTGGATTGCTTTTGAATGAGGTGCAGAATTTTTTATTGGTCTCTTCATCTCTCCTGTAATCCCTTTCAAAATGATATTCACTATTTTTCTTAAGAGTAAACTGAGATGAAACAGTTGTAGGCTGGGGCTAAGAAACTGCCAGAGATGTAAATTTATGAGTTGAGAAAATGACATAGAGATGGCATAGCAACTAAAAAGTAACCAAACTGTGGCCATGGAGATTGGAGGACTTAGCTTTGAAATGGCTGACAAACAAGCAGGACACAAGCTTTTCTACATTAGGCTGTAGTAGTGAATAAATCCCACCTAATACTCCAGGCAGGGCTCGTTGACAAAGAATTAACTGTGAACTTATTTGTCAGCAAAGGTACAGCATTCCTGAACTTATCTATTCAGTGACCTTATCTATTCTGGTGATTCTGAAGGGATGTGATATTTCCTTAGCAGACTGTTTTGTTGTATTTATTTTACATCATATCTACTGATGGCACCAAATTGACTTATATTGGTAGCTCTTTCTGAAGTAGAAAAATTACACATGGACTAACAAAACTAGTTTTGCTCATAACCAAAATATGCAGATGCCATGAAGTACTACTTTTCTGTTGCTGTTATATTAAAACTAATTAGCAAATTCTTGTTATATGTTTCTCTACCGATTTCATAGTGCAGTATATATCAACGTAAGGGAATAGTAGGAATACCCACCTAAATGCCATTTATGTGCAAACAACAGTTTCCTTGCTTCAGATTTCACACATGGCCAAACCCAAAGCTGTAGTTATTTTAATGTCAGTTGCCCCTTCTTAGAGCAAAACATCTCACAGAGAATATGAGAAATGGCTAGGATGATAAATAGCTTCTCCTGATGTAAAGATACATTCTTGTGAAATATTGAAAGGAATCTTTGTCAGAAAAAAATATCTGCACAATTTTTCTGTTTGCCTGGGAAAAAAAGAGCGCAGTTTGGATTTGGTGTAAAGTGAATCACTTTGGCCTGAAAATCTGTTGTTCCTGTATTTATGGGAAGTGTGGAAATTCTGAAAAGTATACCGAAAGTTGCCACCCAGACGGCTGGCTGCTGCTGTCCAAGAAATGAGCATCAATTTTCAAAAAATGAGAATGAATTAAATATCAGTACTTTGGGGTTTCATGTCAGAGTCTTAAATATAAAAGAAAACCCATTTAAAATATTGTTGAGACACAACCTATGTTGTTGTGCTCAGAGACTGAACACTGCAAAAGCCTTAATGATCTGTTGATGATATGGGAGATGTTTTATACTGCACCCACAGCCATAACAAACTGTGCTATCAGCCACTAACAACACACATATTTGCCAAAGATGCTGGCACTTTGTGGAGACAGGTGCACAAACGGTCTCTAGCCCAAGAAGCGCAATCTTGTTTTGTTAGTGGCAGAGGAGAGAGCAGTTCCTTACTCTTATCTTGGTTAGGCTTGGACTCTGACAGCCTTCTGCAGCTTTTGTAGTTCCTTACTCCTTCAGTAAATCAGCTACAATCCAGGAGAAAAGGAGCATTATTCGAGGCAGGTAAACAAAGCAGAACCTAGCCCTCTGTCAGTAAATGATTTGCGAAAAGGTCTTTTAAAGATGTACTGTGAGTGACTGTTCGATTGTCTTGAGGCAGCAAACAAAGACAACCTCCAAATCCCACTGTAGCATTTGGCAAGTGTAATCCTAGCCAGTGTATTTCAAATAGGCAGTTGATTTCAAATACACTGTCCTAAATGAAATGGGAATTTCAAGGAAGCAGAGTTAAAAGATGCTGGCAAATGAATCTCTGCTACAAAGGCTGAAATGAGGGATTACAAATGAGTGATCCCTTTAGTTAGCCTGCTAAATTGGTGTGCAGGCCTGGAAAAAGGGAACAATGAACACCTCCTGACACCAGGCTGTTTGTCTGGTGAGTATCCCTCAGTGCAAATGTTGGTACTGTGTGAGTATTTTTTGTGTTTCTATAAAGTCCTAATGAGCTCCTTGGGTGAGAGTGAAACCCTTTGCTTTTTCACACTGTGCTCAAGACCCTTAAACTTCATGGGGTCAGGCCTAAAGAAAGGGTAATGGACCATGAGGTCCAGCTTAATAGACCCGATATTAACACAGCAGCAAGAATGTCATCAAATGCAAAGTTTAGGGCAGGCAGTGAATGAAGTATTTGTTACACTTAAATAATATACAAAGATTATAACAGAGTAGTAGCACTATATCAATGTCATCATGCGAGACTTTGAAAATCCTCCATGTATGAAATAACTTTGCAATGCATCCTTATATAATAAACATTACAATTTACTTACATGTCCTAAAAGATTAATTGCATTAATATGTGTTAAATGCAACAGCTAGGTAATAATATTTATCATAAATTCTCATTAATCTTTGACCTTGAAAAACCTATGTGTAAGAAAACCTCTCTAATCTATTTGATCATAGTAAGAGAATATTTGCATATGAGAAGCAAAGAGTTTATTCATTCAGTGTCTGAGATGCCAGTACTGACAGATCAACAATGTTATCGGAAAGTGAGTGAGATTTATCACTTTTAGTTTAGCCCTGAAATATTTATTGTGTAATTAATGTTTCATCTGACTAATGAAGTTAATTCCTAATTCATGACAAATTAGGAACCAATATGGAGTCAGGTATCAACAGCTCAACAGCTTATTTAATAATTATTTAACTTCTTTTCCTAGGCTTACAGTTGCAAGCCCAGAACACTGCCTTTGAAATATCTCTATATTAAACTTTATTTGTAGGTAAGGAGCTTTTATTATTGTCTCCATTTTGTATTGTTAGAAGAATAAAATGTAGATACAGATTGTGATTTGGAGAGCTTTCTGAAACTGGAAAAACCACATTTCTGAAAAGAACCCCTTTTTTTTCAACAGGCAGAGTTTACTTCTCTTTTAATGACTAAGCAAAATGCTTTCCAACAAAATAATTCAAAAAGAAGCTACTCTGCGATAAGTGTATGTTGTCCCTTTGAAATGGGAAACAGAAAAATTAAGCAAAAGAAATATTGGTAAAGTTACTAATTTTATTTAATTTTGCAGAAATAAAAAAATATTTTTACTCTGGAAAAAAAAGAATTTCCCACGTGTGATGTGTGATATCATTCAGACTGGTATTTACCAGTATATGCTTGCAGGTGATGGGAACAAAGAATGACCCTGACCTGCCTGAGGACTCCAGAGGGACAGAAGGGCTGGTCTCTGCTCTTAATGTGCAAACAAAAGCAGTGGAGCAGCATTGCCTGCTTTTCTGTCAGTTGCAGACAAGGACAGTTGCAAACAGGTTACCTAAATGATGATTTTCTTCCTCCTTCGGAGGTTAATTAAAGATGGATCGGTAGATGGAGAACAGGTCCTCTTCCCAGGGTACCTTTCTTCCCCCGAGACTTTGTGTAGAAACTCCTGTGCAGCTGAGCCTTCTCTTCTTTGGCCTGGGAGATGGTGAGAGATATGGAACTGGTCTGGCTTGGTCCAGCATCCACAGCTGGCAGCAGAAACTGCACTGAACTTTGGCTGTCTCACTGCAGCACTCAGGTGGAGACCTCCCTGCCCAGCATGAAAACTGAGGCCACAGCAGTGGTGCTGCTAAAGCCAGCTGATGATCTCATCCATGTTTCCAGACCACTCAAGCCTGGACAGCAAGCCAGGCTGCACAATGGAGGAGGTGGACATGAAAAGCAAAGAGACAAATTGCTTCACTAACATCTCTGTTGTGACTGCTAGAGAAAGATGGGAAACTGTGGTTGCTGCGCTGCAAAGAGAGAGAAAGGACAGCAACACACATGAACCTCTTGGGGGAAAAAAGGCTAACTTTATTGTATGGACAACCCGTATTTAAAGTGTGTTATGTGCAGCTAGGACAGGACAGTAGTTCATTGGACAATTGGAAAAACATCCTTGGGACAGCACCTCAGGATGTATACCACGGGAAAGACACCAGGTGTTAATCTTTATTATGAATTCCATTCTGTTTTTCACCATATTATCACGTTGGGAGACTTCCTCCCTGACTGAAGCTGCAGTCAGCTTGTCAGCCTGGGAATGGAGCTGAGAGGAGAAATCCAGGCCTGAAAAAGAATTTCCAAGCTGTAATTCCCTAGCTCTCTAAATGTGTGTGTCCACAGGAAACCAAGGCAATTCCCAAAGTTATTACTGATTTCACCATTTGTTGCCTCTCACAGCAATATTAGATGTTCATCCTCCATTTTTGAATATTAGTCATTCAACATTTCATTTAATCATTAAAACATGATAAAAAACAAAAATTCTTTAATTTTTTTTCTCTAGTTACTTTGAGAAATATGGTTCTCTGTGTTTTAAAATTTTTAACTCAATTTTCATGAGTAGGGAAGGAAAGCACACTGAACTCCTCGTGTATTCCACATAATTTCCCAAACTTTGGTATAGCTTGGCATGAAGCCATGTAGTTGTAGTTTGTAATTGTAGCTGTAGTTAGTAGATTGCAGTTGTTATTTTCCCCACTTCAATGTGAGCAAAGTGACCAGAGACTATCAGATCATAAGGAGAGCAAAGAGACTTCATCATCTAAGGTCATTTCATACTATCCATGGTTGGTGAAAATATGTTGCAGCCTTGAAAGAAAATAACAACTCTACAGGATTTTAGGCTTTTATTGAAAATTTATGAAGCTAGCAATTCAACGTAAATTAAAATCTGAACCTAGCTATTCCAACTGTAGGAAAACTAACTACAATGAAGCAATACAGTTATGATTCAAACGAGAATCAAAGTAATTGTTGTATAAATAAACCATTATAAAGTCACAAATTATTTTGAGCAGTGGATTAAATCATCAAGGAAATACTGTATGATTTAAATCATGAATATATGTAAGACAGAGGAGGGCTTGAAATGTGCTCTTAGTTCTTAAACAAATGGTATATGAAGTATTGAAATATGAGTATATACGAATATATGGAATATGCATCAACAAAAGAGAAAAGCAGTGAGTTTTTTTGTCTTGTATTTTCCACTGGTTAACCTTAGATAGCTTCCTGATCATCATTTAAGTCTTCTAGATCCCATTTCAGGAGCAATTTTAGTTAGGATTTGAGATGTGCTGCATTAAGGGGGACCCATGCCCTTTTTTTCTTTCTTCTGGCTCAGACCAGATATCTCATGAATTCTGGTGTAAATGATTCAGTAGTTAAGGGGAAAAAAAACATCTTCATATGTCATGATCTTGGGAGCATAAGGGTTAGAGCTGTATTTCAGCCAATTTCATTCCTCTTTGCTAATTAATACCATGCAGTTTATTTTAATCACAAGGCTCCTCAGTGTAGCATGTTATGTGACTTCTTGTTGTTCTCATTTGGCCTGAAGACATTGGTGTTTTCTAGAGAAAACCATATGTGCCAAGTTTCCTACCTCAATGAGAAAAAACAGTCCATATTTAGTGGCACATATACGACTGGACATCAGTCTAGCATGCAGCAGACTGACATTCAGAATATAAAAATCCACTCCAGAATAAGTGACTGCAGATTTTTTTTGTCAGTCTCCTAGATTTTCTGTGAGTAGTAAAAGTCTTTTCAAAGGAAGAAGAGAAATCCGCACATGTATATATAAAATATATAAAAACTATACAACATATTTAGAAAAAGTAATAAACCTTGAAAACTTAGGAATTAGAAGTTTATACATGTAAGTTTTATTCCAGTATATATCTTTTCAGCTAGACAAGAGGGCTTGACCTATGTGTCTATGCAAGTTTTGAAAAAGAACTAGTTATTTTGAAAATCTTCTATATAATGCCGGGATCTGGAGAGCAGGAGTGTAAACACCCACAAAGTTTCTTACAGAACAGAAGAAGAACATCACATTTGTGACCAAGGATTGTGTAACTTCTGAGTTTTATTCTAATATTTAAATCACTACTATTATTAATAAATAGTCACTTAGGCAGTAGCTGCTCTACTTTGCTTTCCTGCAAATTAATTTTTTAAAAACCCAACCTGTTGTTTTCCTCAGTTTATACTGTTAACAAATAAATAAGAGAGAGTTTAAAGACTCTGAACAACTCTCCAGCATTAAACTCTGCAAACTCTCCAGGTTAAGCCTTGCTGCATATCTTGGATCTCGAAGTCTCTTTTACTTGCATTGTAAATTTTTAATTCCAATAATGTATTCAAATTTTAGCTGAACTATTTCTCCCTGTCAGCGGTCAAGGAAGCACAATAACTGCTCACAAAACCCAGAACAGACTTTATCGAGGGTGATGTATCTCACTTCTGGTGATGGAGAAAACAGAAACACGATGCAAAAGCCAAAAGCACACAGAGTTCTAGCATTGTAGGAAGCTTTCCTTTGGCATGATGTAGTGTCTAATACATGTTCTCATATCAATACACTTAGATTAGTTTGTAATAGTCTGACAGCAAACAGAGTCCAATCTTCTGCCTGACAAAGACGACTGAAGAAAAATATAGCTTTAACCTGTATTCCTGTTAAATTCCTTTGCAGCAATGGAACTCAGCAAATGCATATCCAGGAACAGCTTTTGCACAAGGCTGCACACAAATGCCAGCAGACAAGACAGCTGGCAAACAATCATTCAGGGCTGTGGGCCGGTTTCTCACACAGCTGCCACCAAAATCTTGGACTGTAACATCCAGGTGGAGAAGAATGGGTATGGTAAGGCTAATTCAATTTGCTTTGAACTCAACTTTTAATAGTCAAGCAGGTGTGACCCCGAACTAAAAGGCTTAGAGTGTAAGAACCGAAAGCAGCAGTACCATTCCTTTCCTGGAAATCCAGAGTCTGTTTCTTTCATCATGAAAAAAACCCCACCATTTTTCTGTGTATCAATGGTATTGAGGGTTGGGTCTCTCGGTGGAATTTCCCCCATTGTAATGTTGAGAGGTTTGCGGGCTACACCCTGGCACGGGTGGCTGGTGATGGGGGCAGGGGGGGGAAAGAGGAGGAACACTGCGAGATCAGGGGGGCAGCTGCCTGCTCTCTCTCTCTCTCGTCTGGCTCGGAGAAAGCTGGTCGCTAGAAAACTCCGCTCTGCCATCCCGACACGGGAGAGCTGCTTTCCTTGGCTCTGGGACCCCTCACCGGCCTGCTCGGACCTTCTCGCCCATCTCCTGCTGAGTCCGAGCCTCCTGTTTGGCACACCGGGACCGACACTGCCCTGGGATTTGTGAGCAGCGTCTCTCCCCTCCGCCCTTCCCATCTGGGACACGGCCGCCATCCCCTCAGCGCCCCTGCAGCCCCGGGGGATGGCGGCATCTCCTCCTGCTCACCGGGAGCCGGCCAGCGCTGCCTCCAGCTGGGACGGTGACTGCACCACGGGGGAAAGGTGGCCACAGCCGGCAGAACTGTTTACTGGGTTTCTGCTCTGTTGTTAATTTCGTAGTTATTGTTACTGTGCTTTGTTTGCCTTGTTATACATACATATATATATATATATCAGTAAAGAACTGTTATTCCTACCTTCCGTATCTTTGCCCGAGAGCCCCTTAATTTCAAAACTATAATAAATTGAAGGTAGGGGGGGTTTCTTAGCAAATACCTGTCTTTCAAACCAATGCAAATGGTAACAAGAGCTTTTCCCACAAAAGGTTTCCAAGACTATGGGTAACCTGTAAGGAAAGCCTGCCTCTTCAATAGTCAGTGTCCTGGGCTTAGATTGTTTCTTCAATATTTTTAAACTGACAATTATTTGCTTAGACAGAAGGCAGTGACAAAGTGAAAAAGAAATACTTCCGTTTCAGACTTAATCATATCCTCAAAACTTTATGCTGAAATGATCAAAATAATGGATCTTCTCTTCCTAGCATGAAGGTGTAATATGTGTAAAAGTAAATATTTTCCCATTCAGTAAATTACAGAAAGGTCTCTTACTTAAATTACACCAAGGTCTCTTACTTCTACACTTGAAGCAGAATGACTTAATATGTTCCCTGGGTTGTGTTGTGTTAGAGGGAAGTCTTGCTAGGACTCTGGAGAGAGAGAGAGAGCACCACTAACTTTCCTCTGTTTTTTATAGCCCATGAGACATCATTTCCCTTGTAGGCAAAATCAAATATCTGAGTCATTTCTGCATAGTGGTTGCATCCAGTCTGAATTTCTTTTATTTACAAGAGGATTTGCAGTCTTGTGAGGTAGATTAAGTACCAGTCTGTCACACTGAAAACAGAGATAACACGTTTTGAGTGCCTGGGAGTAGAGAAAAAAAGCTGTAAAATATAAACACACTGAATAAAGTTCCTTTACTTCAGCATGCTGAACATGAGAAGATTATTTCCACAGCCAAATAGGGTCCTATAGAGACCTATAGGACCATTTCTTCTGTTAATTAAAGGAGCTGCTTCTACTCAAATGTTTAGCAAAAATAACCTGCATTTGGATACAGAGACAAAGGAAGATAAACTGAAAATGTTAAACTGAAAATGTAGTGAACACAACCTCTAAGTGGCAGTCAATACAGATGTTATCCAGCACACGGAATTATGGTCAGAACCAGGTTTTTCATTTGAAGGGAAAACAGTGAGCAAACCCCTTAAAAGTTATTGTGTAGTCCTGCTTCCTTATCTGCTGCTAAAGGGAGGTTCCACAAGAGTTCCTCTGCCATTACTTTAATTTGCTGGAGGTTCTTCCTTCTCTGTAAGATCAACACTTCTTCTGTGTCTGTGCCTGGGGTTTCCTTGGTGAGCAACAGGAGATGGGGTCAAGGAAGGAGCTTTCCAAGCACTGAGAGCAACTGGAACTTCTCAAGTTTGGGGTTCTGCCTAGGAGAGTTCCAGACAGATCTTGCTTCAACAGGACAGTATGGGACTTTTCTCTTCGGTGGGGTGGTTTCAGTGGGTAAGGTTTGGGAAGGGAAGAAGGTAAATTTAAAAAAGAAAAAAAATTGTTGCAGTTGACAGAAATGTTCAGAATTTCACCCTTTATTTTCTCTTGGTTGAATTCAGCCTCTTTTTTAATTCGTGGTATGAGGATCTGCAGGAGAAATGGATGAAAGCTCAATTAGCACACTGCACTAGTACACTCCTTGTTGCAATTTTGCTTCCAGTATGCAGAAGTTAAGAAAGGACCCACACCATCTATTTTGAGGATGAATTTTCCACAAGTTTGTTTCTTAGATTCTTCTGTGGTGCACAGAACTGCTTTTCCATGTTGCACCCTCTGTGCTGGGTTGGCAAACCTAAACTTTAATGCTACAAGGTAATTTCTGCAAGTGAAGGCTTTTCTTTCTTTTGAGAAATCATCTACTAGGGACTAAAACAAGTAACTGGGAGGTAAAATCTGAGCAGCCCTTGTGTATTTTCTTTTGTATTTCTCCTTTGCATTAGAAATACCAAATGATTCTTATACAGTGTAAGTTATGAGTTAAATCCTATTTACTAAAGGAATTTATGTACAGGGAAAATAAATTAGTATATTCATATACAGAATACATAAACCATACAAAATGTTTTCATTTTTACATTGTGTGTGGTAAATTTTGCATCAAAATGTCAACAAATGTCTAATACTTTTGAATTGCTTAAAGGTCTCCAGAGGAATATTTAAAGGAATTTAAAGGAATAATTAAATGCATTTTTACTTTTCCTAGAGATATGTAACCTAATATTGTCAGGTAAAGTACATTTTCAAACCCCAACCTGTCATACTAGCAAGCCTATATATATTATTTTTTTTTTAATCTTTTCATCTTCTCCTTTTTATTTTCTTTTTTTAAAATTTTCTTTGTATATTTTGCCTTTCTTTTTCCTTTTCTTCTCTTTGCTTTGTTTTCCCCTTTCTCTTTTATTTTCCTTTCTTTTCTCTTTTCCCCTATCTTCCCTCTTTTCTCTTTTTATTCTTTTATCTCTTTTTATGCTATTTTTCTTTCTTATTTTGCTTTTCTCTTCCCCCCCCCTTTTCTCTCTTTCCTTTCCTCATCTCTTTTCTTTCTTCTCTATTTTCCTTTTTTTGTATTTTGTTTGTTGGTTTTTTGGGGGGGTGGGGTTTTTTTGTTGTTGTTTCGGGTGGGTTTTTTGTTGTTGTTTTTCGTGGGGTTTGGGGTTTGTTTTTCTTTCCCCCTCCCCTTCTCTTTTCTTTTTTATCTGTTTGCAGAGCAGGGTGGGCGTGCTCGGTCCGTGGCAACCTGCTGCCACCAGGAGGCTGCCCGGACTCCTCGGGGCTCCTCTCCAGCGCTGCGCCTTCTGCTTCAGAGGCGGCTGAAACCATCCCCAGCTCTCTGACAAAGCTCGTGGGTGTATAAACAGCAGTGAGAGAGAGCTAATGAGCTACCCTAGGGCTGCATATAAATTGTGGCTAAAAGTGGCTTTAGTTAAGTGGCTGTTAGTGCCTTCGCTGGGTATGCATGAGTAAATGTGTGTTTAATTGCACTAACATGACTGCCACACGCTGCGAAATACAGCGCTGGAAATCACTCCGTGCTAGTGGTGACTCCTTCAAAACAAGTCACTTTCAAAACTCGGGAAACTTAGTGCCCAGATGAAATAACTCTATACTCTTCCATATAAGATCATAAGAATTTGGTATCATTTCTCTTACTACCAAACCAGTATATTAGGTTTAAGATTTTTTTGCAGTCACTTTCAATAGCAATTTAAGTATATTTCTAAATTACAGACACACACATATGTATTCGGTAGATGTAAGTCACCTAATGCAATTGGAGTCATTGGAACTACCTCAGTATGAATCGTTGAAGAGCTTTCCCTATGAATGCCTCTATAGAAAATGCTAGTATTACAGTTGCCTTTGCAGTCTCTGATAATTTATTTGTTGTTAGTTGTGGGAAATTTTAAATATTAAGACAATATTTTATCCAAAACTATTACAAGTTGTTGTTTTGGGGTTTTTTTTGGGGGGGGGGGGGAGGTCTTTTGGTTTGTTGTTTTGGTTTGGTTTGGTTTGGTTTGGGGTTTTCTTGTTTGTTTTCTTTTTGTTTTGGGTTTTTCTGCTAGAGAAACTAACTACCCAGTCCTGGACTATTCAGATAACCTTTTCCATAAAGACCCATTTCTACAGGCAGAAACAAGCAATTATGACAAGCAGTCTGTAAATTGAGCATACTCACTTTTGTGTGACTGTGAGCCTCGATTCTTTCCATTGCTTTTCCTTGGTCTATCAATGATTTGTCCCATGATCCTGAGAATTTCTTAGTCTAGCTGTGCCTTGTGATTCTTAGATCAAGATCAACTAAAAAATTATCATGAATTATTAACCTATGTGGGACTGGAAAGGAGTTCTGAAGCATAATGGCCTTTCCCTCCAGCCAAAATGCCTAATGGCATCTCTTCTGCTGGATAATGCAATAACATCTGCTGAGGCTTTCTAGTAGCAGTTTCCTTCTAACAGTGGTCAGTGACATTATAGCATGAAGCAGTTTACAAATGCCACCTGCACACTGACCATCTCAGTACCATCACATAGCTCCTAATGAACACTAGTGACAGATTATCTGTTTTCATGAAAAGCCAGCCCAGATATGACGAGGGAAAAGGCTTATCTTTAGTTCTGCTTACAGCACTCAGATATCCATAGTACCACGTAGACACCTGGCTCTTTCACTGAATGCTGAGACCATCTGATGGTGGCCAGTGTGGCAGCCGAAAATGGAGAAAACTGCCTAAAGTTCCTACGTGCTGGCAGGCACAGCTGAAGGGTCCCAAGCAGCCAAGGGAAGCCAGAACACACGATTTACCTCTGCCCATAGCCCTGCTATCCTGTGTCCTTCCCAAAAGCCGGACAGACCCCAGCAGTTTGACAGCACCTCTCCTGCATGAGGAAGAGGCAACTTCTTGATGTTCAGATATTCAAAGCCCATAATATTTGCATGGCCATACCTATACCAAAATGTAAATAGGAAGATTTCAAGGAACGCTTTATTTTCTTTAAAACAATTTTCAAGTTTTATTAGCTCCTAATAGGCAGTCTTTTTTCCTTTTGTACTGCTGGTATGTATTCTGAGACTATTTCCTTTACTAAGCTGTTCTATTCACAAGAGGTAGCAGCTCTCTTTTGAATTTGTGAGAGCATTGTACCACTGGCCATAACTAAAGCAGCCAGAACCATCTGGTAATTCATTTTAAATGAAAACATGCTAAAAAATTATCATTTTGCTTTATTTTCTGTCTATGCCCCTGGTTGTAAGCAGCCTCTTCCCATGTTCTGCACTTTAGAAATGATGAACACATTTTAAATACTAAACTTAGCCTGGGTTTTCAGGGCTGTGTGTAACTACAGAAAGATTCAAAGAGCTCTAGGAGATGGAAATTCACTAAAGAACTAACTAGTCCCACAAGGCTCAGGCTGGCAAATGCACAAACAAACTTCAGGGAAGCTGCTAGTCTGTGCTTCCAGGCTTGATCTTTCTACCTACTTTCAGTACAGTACACAGTTTCCCTTGGTGCCTCATTTTGTCTGCACAAACCTCCAAAGTCTCTTTAAACTTAGACCATTTTAATCAAAGGGATGCTCCATGTGCTGGCCCTTTGGTCTCACAGGAAAGGTAGATTTTTACTTCTGACAACACTATGAGGAAGCTTTGGAGATTATGAAGGACGAAGCTTTCCTCAAGGAAGCCCAAGCTACTGTCCAGGCAAGAAACCCACCAAAGAAGGAGAATCTAATGCTCAAAGCCACACCTAGTGGCTGGTCTTCCATTGTGCTTCCATGACCCCTCACAGGTCCTTATAGGACCAGAAAGAGAGTGTATTCCTGGTATTCAAAGCTTCAAGTTCTACTTCAAGCCTGGAAACAGCCTTAATCTTCCCAGTAAGGGTCAGATGGAGCTTCCTCCAGGCTGACAGAGGAGCTCCTGGGTGAGATACCCTGCTCCTACTGGCCAGGCAAAGCTCATGCCCAGGAGGAGAGATGTTACCACTGCCCCACTCTCCTAGCTCCCCATGAAAGCAGGAAGGAGAGGTGGAGCCGTTTTAGTTGAGGTATGAAACAAGAACAGGTAATAATGATATTTTTTCTGTTGCT
This sequence comes from Acridotheres tristis, assembly GCA_037013685.1. Classification (NCBI taxonomy): domain Eukaryota; kingdom Metazoa; phylum Chordata; class Aves; order Passeriformes; family Sturnidae; genus Acridotheres; species Acridotheres tristis. Next base: position 30,120,120 of record CM072885.1, on the reverse strand, counting down.
CTTGTTACTGTTATTCCTGGCATAGTACACTGAATTTCACAGGAAACTATGGCAAGATTCTGGGGACAGAGGCTTTCCTTTTTGAATGTGAACTTCTATTTGATGTTTGGAGTCTTAACGGAAGTTTCCTTCAGAAAGAAAAAAACAATGTTATAGTTCGATATTTGTCTGACTTTTGTCCCTTTAATGTACAAAGACTAAAGCCAAAGTTACCAAAAAAAGGGTCAATGCTTTATTTTCAATTTTAAAATCCTTGCAGGGGAATTGTCATGGAAACATGTCTCTGGCGATTGACTTTTCATGAGGCTGCATGCCTAATACTTGCTGTGGCTATTTCCTTGCTTTTCTGATGTTTCTGTGTCAGCCTGTGACAGTTTTGCAGCTTCTTTTCACATTTACCTCCATGAAACAGTGTCCACACCTCTGGATTTTTATGCAGGCCGAAAACCCCATTTTTTATCTGAGATCTTCACAACGTTGTATATTGTTATGGCCTTGGTAATGGCTTTTTTTTCAGCTGTCTAATTACATGAAGGAGCTTTACTATTTCCTATATTTTATTCTGAATAAAATACAGCTGTTACAAGCAACACCTGCAAGGAGATTTTGTTGAAGCCTTAGCATAATGTACCCTCACCCTCACTGAAACCATCTTTGAGAATGAAATTCTAACTTTGAGATTTGATGTTTACAAGGGTTTGAGGAGCTCAGAAAAAAACTTGTTGCATTAGTTGGGCATATCAAAGGTGAAAGATCAGACTATGGAGTCAGAAATGTTGTTCTTCTATGAAAAGAACTATAAAACCAGGTCCAAACGCTGTATCATGTGACTGCAAGGCAGGCATTGCAGCCGGTCTGTGAATTGCAGACACAGAGCTGGGGGATAGTTCAGCAGCTCGGTTTGTTCCCTTCATGACCGTGGAGACTCTTGTCTTAAACTGGGCTTCTTCCTCCATGAACCAACCCATCAGCTCATCAGTCTCAGCTCACAGCCAGGCATGCCTAGCTGTAATTGCTGCAATTGTAAACAGCAGTGCTCTCTGATGTCCTTTGAATCTCATCTGCATGCTTGGATGTCTCTTGCACGTCACAGAGCATCACTGCACCTTATCCCTGGAAGGCCACACCAGGAGAAATGTCCCCAGAAATATCTTGGGAAAAGTATGTTTAGGACTGTCTGTGGGACGAGGAGAGTTGTGTCTCTAAGGGCAGAAACATCAGGAACACGTGAAGGCAGATTTCTCAGGTCCTACATAAAGAATCATGCATGGAAGGGATAAAAACGGACCAGATTTCCCTCCTAACAACACAGAGGTGAGCTCCACAAAGGACAATCCCCCTCCTCTTTCCCTGCTAACAGAGATATGGATGGATTTACACAGTCCTGAGAAATGGGATGGGAAAGTTTAGAATTCCCATCTCCATTCTGAAATATTGGAGCTCTTTTTGCAGCTCTCCAGACTAGAGTAATGGGGTTCTTTCTTTATGACTTGCACAACCTCCTATGTCATAAACCAAGTCCAGAGAATGAGATGGACTGGAAATTGGAGGGCAGGGGGAGTGGTGATGCCAGAAGGAGCTCCTTGCTGCAAATGCAAAGGGTAGGTCACTGCCAAGGCGGTGTACTGCTGGTCCATGTGCTGAGCTAAAATGCCATGTCCTTCTTGTCCTCCTTCTCTCATGTGTGACCTTGTCCTACAAAGGTCTTGCCAACAGTCAAAACATAAACATGCACTGGAAAACCTGAGAAGTTAATAGTGTTGCATCCCCAGGTAGCTGCAGCATGTATATGTTGCTCTTAAGAGCTGCCAGTCACATTTGGAAGGAGAAAAATCACTCTGCAGAGGCAACCAAATCCAGCATGGAGCAAGACCAGATACAATATATTCAGTGGCAGAGATGCATCACTGACAGAAATTATTAGGGAAATTATTATATAGAATTTTCATTCTCTATTGTAAATGATGTAAATATTGCAAAATAGTATAGATTTGTCTGTATTACACATTCACAAAGGCTGCTGTTGAAAAAACTTCTACATTTTGACACTAACTGCAGTTACATTAAAAAGTGCTATTTTCACCATAGGACCCTTGCTTGGAACCTGTTCAGAGAAGAAATTGCTCAGTTTTTGCTTTAGCCACACTATCCTGCATCTACTGTGGTCCATGTGCAGGGCTGTGTTCAGCTTACCTTCCTGGGGCTCTGTTCTGACACTTCTCCTCTGAAGTGAATCTGTCACAAGCACTTATCCTTAGGGCTTCCCAAGGCACAGCTCTAATATTATTTTACTTTTAGCTAGCTAAGGCTCCATTCCTGAGAACACTTGGTATTATGTAGACCTTTTTGTCCATATAATAATGATGTGTGATTACATTATTGTTGTTGCTGATGTTGTTATTTTTTTCATAAGACTGGTGGGAAAAAAGCAACATGATGCTGTTTTATGGAGTGGAAACTAAAGTACATACATACACTGTGTAAATCCACTAAGAAAGTGCAGACAGCCAACATTTGGCATTTCCTGATTTTTCTCAATTAAAATCACAGCCATTTCATGTTGTTTAATTATTTTAATGTCATTTTAGAAAGAGTGACAAATAGAGCAGTTTGACATGCCACATTCCTGTGGCCAAGCCAAGTTGTTTCTGCTTAAATATCTGCAGCAGAAAATAATGAATTATTGAAAACAGTTTTAACAGAATTAACATAATTAGTCATATCCAGTTAAGGGAGAAAGTTTAAGAGAAACTGATGTTTGCAGTTTAGACATGCATAATTTAGAAGGAAAGCAATCTCCTAGCAAAAAGTAAATAAAGGTTAGTGAGCCAGGCCTAATTCTAGACCTTTTAAAATAGCTCATGTACAGGGCAATTGAGTGGATGGCCAACAGCAATAGAAAACACCTAAGTGAACACATCCTCTCTGGGGGTTCTGAGGTGTAGTGAAGGCTCCAATTCACGTTGCACCCTGCCCATAAAGAGATTAAATCTGTGCTGCAGTATTTACTGTATCTGTTTAGAAACTGATCATAATGGATGGAATACAAAAATGTGGTGGTAAAACTGCAAATAAATAGGTATTGAAGGTGCAGAAGTTTCAGACGTGAACTTTCAAGCTAATTTAAGCAGAGTTGATTTTCTTCTCACCTGTTAGCAGTTAAAGGCTGTAATTCTATCCATGGCTCTGCAGGACACCCACAAAATTGATCAATGCAGATGTGAACTCTTCACTTGAGCTGAGGTTACTGAAATCCATCAGCTGCTTTCAGGGGAATCAAAATTGCTGATGGCAATACAAACACAGTAAAAGCATCCCGGGTGTTCTGAGGAGATATTACATAGCAGGGAACCAACTCATCATTGAACAGCAGCACCCACAAATGTGTTTCTGTGAGTTAATGTGATTAAATGGGCTAGCCAGGCTTGCCAGTGTGCCCCAAACAGCCTGAATTTACTGAACACATTCGTTTTAAATTCATTTTGAAAGGGCCACAGAAATCATATAATTTAGTTTCTGCATAATTCAGTATCATGTGGAAAAAATATGCAGGGCCATTTTGGGTTGCAAGGGCATGTTGGCTCAGAGAGAAAGCTACTAATCAGGAATGCTACCAATTTATGTAGTTCCTGGCTGGTTGGCATTTAGTCAGCTCGTATCTTCAAGGATAAATAAGATCAAAGCTGTTCACACCCTTCTGTGCATTGGCAGTGACGTGTCACATCCCCATACTGAAACATCAGATATAACACAAAATGTTCTTAGGGTATTTTCCTGTTTATCTAATTCCTTCAGAATGGAAGGTTAGAAAAGTAAGAATCAAGAAACAGGAGCTGTAGTGACTTGGTGTCTCAGACACAAGTTTGAGTATGGTCACATCTGTAAATGGAAGATTCCTTGCTTTGAAATTTTAATTTCCAGCAGCAACAAGCAGAGTTGCTCTTCACAAAGCAATCACCATGGCTTCAAACTGCAGACCTGGAAAACGATTGCCAAATGTTAAATAGATTTTCTGGTACCTTGCAGGATCACAGTATGGATTTGGTCACTTCATGATAACCATCATTCTGGATCCTGTGGTTAGGCATGTTTCTTTAAGGAACTTGATGGGTATAGCACCTTTTCCTTTTTATAGAAGGAAACTAACTTTTAGATGGAAGGGGAATTGTGACAACTTTTATCTGGAAAATTGAAGCCACAGATGAACACTAAAATTTGCTGTGTTTTCTCTGACATGAATAAAATGCCTGATGTGAAGATGCTTCTGCTGCAGTCTATGGTGGTCAAAATGGTGTGAAGCCTTAGCAGAGCAGCCTGAGGAACATTTCTGCTTTTCCTTAGAGGAAGTCAAAAAGTTCCTCCTCTGCATTTTTCGCCTTTGATCCTACAGTGCTTGAATCCAACTAGCATGGGAGGGAAGAAAAATCCTCATGCTATTTCTTGTACTTTTTTCCACAACTAACCATGGGCCCTTTCTGAGTATGGGGTAGTGTCACAGTCACACTTTTAGATTGACCAGCTACTGCTAGTTTTCACCTCAACCATCAGGTGAGTACTTTTAAAGACATTTTTCCCTTGTTCATGTAATTTTGTGTGCCTGCATTTAGGGGAGAACAAGGTTCTGTTTTATTCCTGTTTATCTCACTCTTGAGTTCCTCTGGGTAATAAGTCAGAGGCAAGTTGTTTGTAAGATGTCATTTCACATCTCAGTTGTGACAACATTCATGTGAAGCCACATTTTGCACTTGTTTATCCTCTGCAGTTCTGGTGGTTTCACTGGAGATTTGATGGAGGAAATAACGTCGGGATGCAGCTCCATGAGTCCAATCTCACCAAATTTATTCTGGCAAAAAAAGCTTGTGGGCTTCCTCCTCTTAATACCCCATGCAATGGAAGGAAACATATGCTCCTCAAAGTGACCATGGAAACTGGTGCCTTGGTTTCCAAGGTGATTTTCTGGCGATTTTCTGGCAAGCGGCTGAAGGAGGAAGCATTAACAAAACAGGATCCTAGTCAGCAGAAAGCATCCACATTCCTGGCAATGCAGTACCCTGCACTGAGGAGGATAAAGCCACAGGGACAAACAGAAAACTCCTCATTTTAAAATCACCATAGGTGTCAAACACCTGGCAAAGGATAGGTAACTTGGTCTGTGGTCCCATTCCTCACACGGTTTCCTTTTCTGCTTCTATCTGGTGAAGGAGATCAGTCTTACCCAACTAACTTCTTAAAGCTCATATAATCTCACTTTCAATAGAAAACAAAAAAAGCAAAATAACACCGGAGAGAAAAAAAGAAGCTGCTTAAAACTGACTCATGCTTTGAGGTAAGGAAATTCTCACACTCTGTGTATATCTATATATATATTATCTATATATGTGTATGTATATTATGTGTGTATGTATATATAGATACATATTGAATGTTTCATAGCAAATGAGTGGTTTTCTTTCTTCCCATTTGCAACACATGGAAGACATGTGAAGAAAGATCCATTTCTCTTTCAAGTGCAATAAAGATACTTTGCAGACCATTTGGGAAATCCTCCTGGGGCTTCAAAACAACATACAGCAAAACCCCTCTTCCACATTCTTCAGGAGGACCAAAACTCTCCTTGTTTGCCTGTCAGTGTAATTCCTTCTTGGAGTAAATATGAAATACAGTGACGTGTAACATGGCATACCAGAGTGGAGAAGGAGGAAGGACTGGTGACAAGATCATTACCTTTTGCAGCAGAGAGGAAGAGGAGTTGACTCAGGAGATACATGTGCAAGCATTAAAGCCTGCCACAGAATGCTCTCACATCATCAGTTGTGGAGTCTACTGATTTATACCACTTACATGACCACAAGCCAGTACAGACATAACATTTAACAGTGGAACAACCCAGAAACAGCAATGTTACTGAAGATTAGATTAAAATTAAGACCATTCCTAGCAGAAGAGCTACCCATCCTGATAGAAGAAGTCTGATTGGGAAATAAAAGAAAGCCATTTAAGTGTCAAGTGTGCAATTACACTCCTGCTTTCAGCTATAAGTAAAGCCTTACGAAGTTTTATTGCCAGGTTTACATTAATGCCAGAAGGTCCTGTTCTATCCCTGCAGGATATAGTTATTGACAAGTTATTTTAAGAATGTTTCATGGCCACAGGATAGAACCAAATTATCTTTAAAAGTGCTGGGAAGAATTTTGACATTAAGTCACCTACCTAATTGTGGGATTTATTTCAGAATTCCTCTTTCTTCCTCTCTCTTCAGCTTTTAATGGAAAATCTGTGCTTGCAAGTGCTGGGGGAGATGTGCAACAGCAGTCACCGAAAGCACTTTGCTTACCACAAATACAGAGCTTTACTGAAAACAGGCAGAAGAAGCACTTGCTTATCCCACTGGAATTGCAGTTAAAATGAACATTGGCTGAAGTGTTGGATGCATCAGCCACCACAGTTAGAGGAGATGATGACAATGAGGGCAGAGGATGTAACCTGCAGGAGTAACAACCCCTTCTGACCTTATCATTGATAAACTCCCAGATGCATATTTTTCACCAGACAAAATCAGGTTTTTCCTGAAAAAATATCTATTCCACTGATAACAGAATGGTAAGTTTGCTACATGCATTGCTAAGTGGGTTCTACAGAGTGGAGCTTTCTCAGTTACTCAGGGAAGATTGAGTAATCCAACATGGAAATAGAAAGGTTAAATAAGTATTTTATTATAAATAAAATATCATGGCCTCTATGAGCAAATTTCTGGAAACATTGTCTTTTTCAATGTGTGATTTGTGGCGGCTGCAAAAAACCCTGTAGTATTACCACAATATTATGGTCACTCTTCAACTTTTCCAGTAAGTTTTATCTCCTTATGTTCCAAAATTCACAAACAATTTTATCTTTCCAGGACATACAGCTCTTATTTGACATTAGAAAAACTGTTAAAGACTTCATTTTATATTTTTTTGTAGTCTGAACATTCAGCTATAGTTGTGTAATTTCTATACTGGCTTACATCAGACATTTTTTCCCAAGTAACTGGGAAAGTGCCACTGGTAAAAACACTTTGCAGCAAGTGTGGCAAATTCTTTATCCTTTACTTTCCCAACCAGAGTGTACCTGCACTTGGACATGGTAATGATGCAGAGCATTATTCAAATTAGTTTAACCATTTCAGTGGGGTTTAGGTCAGTATTAAATGCAGTTCTTTGCATTTTTTCAGAACACTAAGACAAAACCTGTTGGCTGCTCTACAGCTGTGGGCTATAACTTCCTCAGCAGTCAAATGTGATGCCCAGATACCACAGCTAGTTCAGAGCAACTCAGAGTATCCCCAGAAACACGCAGAGGTCCCAGGCCTGGCTTTGAGAGGCCTGGCCACGTTAGTCATGTAGCTCACCTGGACTAACCAACACACAAGGGTGACTTTGCCTTCCCCACCACGCACCTATGGCAATGCTGCAGTGTGTGTGCACTTGCAGGGTAAGGCAGGATGACTGAGAATATACTCTCTCTTGAAGGATGAGTACAATTTGCTAGAGTCATTTCCTGTGACTTAGAGATATCCAGACAGACTTGGGACTTCCTTTTTTTTTTTTTTTTTGCAAGTAGAATTAAAATATTATAAAACTAGAACAGCACACTGCCAAGAAAATGACAATGTTATTTTTCACAATTCACCTTTTGAAATAACCTCATTATCTCCCTGAAGTTTAAATATTCTGAACTATCTGAGTTCAAATATTTGTGTTAGAAAAATAACAGTACTTGAACACTGAGTCTATTATTCTAAGATACACATTGGCCATATATATACCTTTCCTAAGGATTAAAAGCTTGGCATTAAACAGGTTAGAAATATCAGAGGAAAAGTTTGCCAGATGATTACCACATTTACTTCCCATACTAAGGACAGCTAGGGAAAGAAGGCAAAAGAACTCATAGGTAGGAGTTAGCAGATGACTTAGTCCTTATGAAATTTCTGCATCAAGTAATTACACATGCCACTGGTCTGAGGTCCATTATTTATATTCTCTTTTATCCTTTTTTTATACATTGTAGCCCACATTTCCTTGTTATTACCAATTCACTTCAATAGAGGGCAAAAGAGACTGAAGTTGTCATCTCAGACTAGAGGCTGCATGCAAGAGTGAGAATTGAGATATCTGTAAGGATTACATGCAATTGGAAACATAACCAAGGTAAAAGAAAAATACCTGAGTTGTACAGAATTTGGGTAATTTAATTTCCCTTAATGCTTCACTGCTCTCCCTATCTGTGAATCAGACTGAAATAAATACAAGAGCTTGATGAAACAAAATTATCTCAAAACTCTTCACAGTCATTTTTCTCTAGACTTGAACAGATTGCAAGCACCAACTTAACAACACCAGGAAAAATATATGGTGTGGTGAACTAGAAGAAGTTTCTTCTATATTTTCTTTTACTGACTTTTAATGCAGCAAATTTGTGAATAATTTTATGCACTTGAGGGACTTTCTTGTGGGGAATTACCATTTTATTAAATATATGTAATATTTATATATGTATTATTTATTATTTCTTTAGTTAGTTTTTGTCTTCTCTCTGATTTTGTTTTTCCATTATAGCAGAGGCTTAGCATTTCAAAGATCTCTTTTCTGTTACTGAGTTTCAAAGTTTTAGTAATGGTGTAAAAGTCACCTGCTTTCAGACACAATGGCACAATATCCCAGGAGTTATTAAAAAGCCTAATGTTTTATGAAATGTGAAATAATAGACTTTGTTTGGTCCCTGGGATAATTATTTCTTTCATTCCAACTGAGAATGCAGAATAGAAAGACAGCTGTGTTCTCTGCTCTGCAATGAATCCCACAGTGATGAACCACTCCAACTCCTGTATCCTTTAAGAAATCCTCACACAGTGATACTTGTCTCTGCTGTTTTTCCCAAATTTCATGTGCACTGATATAATTTGCCATAGTGGCCTTATTATCTTTCAATAATTGATAGCTTTCCCACAAAACTCCCTCCAAAGTGGTTTTTATTTTTGGAGCACACTTGACCTGTGAGTCCTCCAAATCCTACACTGTTTGATTTCTACATGCTCATGGACTTTATTCTGCTAGGCCTGTGGTTTAGGCCATATGAATTTTGTCCCCCAGCAGTTTGCTGACACCAAGAAAAACACTCGTATTCAAAATTATCTTGAAAAATGAGAAAGAACTGATCAAATAAGGAAATATTATAAAAACTAGGGTAAAAATGTCCACTTAGGAACAGAAAATCAACTAAAGAAATACAAAACGGGAAACTGCCTGACAACAAGCTCAGCTGCAGAAATTAATCTAAGACTTATTGCAGAGTGCAAGAGAAATATGAGTTGACAACTGTGGAAAGACAAAAATAAAAATTGTTGCTGTGGACATGTTAGAAGGAAAAGCGCGTCCAAAATGGTACAGCAGTAGTATTCACTGTGGGTGAGTTCTTACTTGAAATGCAGTATTTGTTGTCTAGCACAGCACATTAAAATAAAGGGTTAGGCAATGAAACAAAGTGTACAGAGGTATTGACTTGTAGTAGAAATAGTAAGAGGGCAGAAATGAAAGATGAGTGGACATAATTGCATAAGCATGGTAACAATGGACTTTATTAAATTAAAAAAATGGACCATGTTCATATAAAAGGAAGGGCATAGTCCCCAACAGAAACATCTAGGACTATTTCCTGCATTTACCATTCCAGTAAAACCAGACCACAGGTTGCCTGCTAGCAGAAGACTCTACCTCTAACAAAAGAAGAAGGTAATATCACATCAAATCACATACACCACTCCTTTTATTTCTAGCCCATCTATAATACAGACTGTGGCCTTCAGGAATTCAGACCGGACTTGCCTAAAATTTATGGAAGTGGGAATAAGCAGAAGTCCAATGCAAAAGAATCATGTAATGGTGATTTTTGGTTCTTGGGTACAAAACACCTGTATCCAAAAATTAGTTTATCATTGCTCAAGGGAGATGATGAGGACCTGATACCTGGCATCCCTTCACAGAATCACAGAATCTCAGAATCACAGGATCACAGAATAGCAGAATCACAGGATCACAGAATCACAGAATCGCAGAATCACAGGATCGCAGAATTGCAGAATCGCAGAATTGCAGAATCGCGGAGCGGCTGAGGTTGGAAGGGATCTCTGCAGGTCGTCTTGTCTGTGCCTCTTGCTAAAGGCAGACCACCTGTACTGTGTCCAGGTGACTTTTGAGTATCTCCAAGGATGGACCTCCATGTCCCCCTGGTCCTCTGTGTTGTACACAAGTGACCCTGCCCAGACCACCTGAATACTTACTTGTTGGTTCTTGTAATTGTATGGATGTGAGAGTGTAAGGAAATGCAGTCATTGAGAAAAGGACTGTGAGTGGCTAAAGCCAATGTATTTAAGAGATTTTGTAAAATGGTATCACCTTCTCCTACCATAGATTCTCACACTGCATTTTTTACACTAACTTGTAACAGAGAGGAAAGCACAAGCAGTGATATGTGCTGGAAGGGTGCAAGAGCTGTATTTGTGTAACCTGGATGAGAAGGGCTTCAGTGGCATTAAGGTGATAGCTTTCCACATGTAATACGTTATTATCAAGAGAACAACAAACAGCTGTTCTCACAGATGGTGGGAGAAGGACAAGAAGAAAACTTCAAATGCTGCAAAATTATTTTGAATGTGTATTGACAGGAGTGAAACTGGAGGCCTCATGGACTCTCCACCCACCGGAGAATGTGAAGCACACGGTGGCAACTATTTGTTACCAGTGTCTGGATATGTTCAAACCTGCATTACTGCTGGGGGCTGGACCAGACCAGTGACTGACAGCAAGCTTCTGATCCTCAGTGCCAGATTCTTTGTCAAAGGCCCTGTGATTTAGAGCTCCTGGCGCCAGCCCAGATCCATGCCAGTTAAATTTGGTGCCTATGCCAGAATTTTGTCACTACTGGGCTAAACAATCCCTTCTACTCTCTACCTGACCTATATTGTTACAGTTGCTATGAAACCCTGACCCATGGAAGCAATTTTTCCACTGGCTCCAAGGACTATCTCTGTTTCTCACTACCAGGAATGTTAATACAGTTTTATTTCTTCAATAAAATTGAATACAGTCACGCTTGAGCTGGGATGGGGATTAGTTAGGCTAACTTTTTCATTTCAGATGACTTTTGAAAAACTTGGCTAGAGTTAACCCAATTGCAATTCTTTGAGTGGATCTTTTGCTATTACCCATCTGACAAAGAGATGGCAGCAGGGTGGTGCTGTTGCATTTTTGTCATTTACTTTTTTTTTTCTTTTTAAATCTGTTTTTCAGGAGCAGCAAAACTGAGCTTTGGAAGCTTTGGTGTTTTACCAAAGCTACGCATAGAAATATTTGCATCTGGTACAAAGTCAAAAAACCAAACAGCTATGCATGTTCCAACATACATGCATTTCATGTGAATTTTACACACAATATTCCCCTTGGTTTTTAAGGTATCTGCAAAACTCAGCTCTGTAATCTATGAATTTGAGCATTCAGGTATTGAAGGCTGAATGAAGCCTACAAAATCTTTCTGTTCTGTAAATGCTGTAAGAAATCTTTATGCTGGGAGCAGGAGGTGGATCCTCTACCTGTACTTTTAGTAGGATCAAGTTAAAGAAACCCCACATTTTGTTAAAGCCTAGTTTTGAAGTACTCTCTTTTTTTAACTTTGCTATTATTGGATTATATTTTCATTCATTAAATGTGAAAACGGGAAGTATGTAACCAAGGTAACAACGATGTCTCTGGAGAGTATCCAAGCGCACAAATCTCATGTCACCATCCTAAACCAAGCTGTACCTTGTCTGTAACAATCCCTGCCCTCTTCCCATCATTTATGAAACAAGATCTCACCAGCCAGGACCACATTTTGGGGAGGACCTGCAAGAAAAGGGGGCAGCTGAATATTACACAATACAGATATGTAAAGATGTGCTACTGCAGCACACCAAAACCATGATGTGTCTGCAAATGAGTCATCTTGGAGTGAACACTCCTGGCTAGGAGCGACATAATTTGCTCTGTCCCCATAACCTCATGGAGTGTGAAACCTGACAAGCAGTCACAGCAGTGAGTAAGGCACGTTCTTGGTCAGAGGTCGATTGGATTCGTCACAAGGCAGCACACTAGGTTTCTAACTTAGGACACAAAAGAACAAATCTTGCTATGCATCATTACCCCCCATAGAGATGGGTATGCTCCCATCTCTGGTTCAGTTCTGTGAGTCTTTCCTAATCTGAGTGAGAAAAATCTACAGTGTCAGATGGTGCAGATAATGATAATACCAGTGAGGCATTATCAATAGGGCAAGTGCAGTAACTTCTGATGATTTCACTCATGCCTTTGCAGACCACTTCTGTCTTTAAGCAGCCTATGAGAGAAGGTCTTTGCCAAGCAGAGCTGTTTCAAAACTCTGCAATTAAATTTCTGAACTCATTTTTTTGCTGAATGTGCTTGCACTTAGACTTGCTGTAATACCAGGCCCTGCTGTGACACTAACCCACAGCTGACTGACAACAGATAACCATATTAACAAGAAACAAGCTTATCTAACTTTTCATCTGGCTTTTCGTCCAGTTTCTTGTTTAAACATCGTGGGTGCTGTGAGTCATTTCTATATCAACAATAGACTGGAGAGTGAAAATAGGTTGTTTATAGGGTCTTTACTGCTTTCTGCAGGGAAAAAAACTTCAAATGATATCTTGTGCTTCTTATCTTCTCCTTTCCCCAAATATTGCTCCTCCATTTCTTCAATCCACTTTTACAGTCTTATTTCCATTTCTTCCCACTTATACCACCTCAGTCCAGTTTCTGTCTGAGCTCTCCTCCAGATGTACTGCAGTTTTAGGAGCCCTTTACTTGCCCCTGGAGCCAACATATGTGAATAGATGAGTATATTGCTGAGCACTTCAATCCCTTTTTATAAGTACTTCTGCCCACAGCATTCCTGCATAGTGACAATTCTGCGTTCTTTGTGTTGCAGAATTCTCCTAGGTTGTGTCTGGAGGCGAAGATGGAGATGAGGACAACCTCTTCCTTATGAAATAGTCAACAACGAGTTGAATGCATTACTAGAGCTCTAGAGATGGGCTTTTTATTCAGTCCTTGAGCATTCCCCCTTCAATTTCCGTTACCTTTTGCAAATAACTCTACTATTACTTGTTGCGTTGGAGCTTTTTGTATATGTAGGCTTCACATTTTCAGCAGTATTTAGCAGGGGTGAGTCCTTCAACGCTTGGGTGCATATTTTGACACATTTTTACAAGACTTTGAAGGGACCTGGCAGCGGCTGCGGCGGGGGCGGCCCCTCCTGCCGGGAAGGTGTCGGTGTCCGCCCCGCCGCCCGCCCCCCATCGCCGCTCCGCCCCCGGGGCTGGCAGGGCTCGGGGCGGGCTCGCTCCCCGGCGGCAGGGGAGAGGGGCGCCGCAACTTCGGCAGGATGAACCTGGAGAACCAAGATGTGCTGCTGGATCTGGAGGAGGGGGAGGAGGAGGATGATGACAATGATGATGACAATGATGATGGGGAGATCGGTGAGTAGGAGGCTGGCGCGGGATGGTCCCCCCTGGACAGCGGGCTCAGCCCCGGGCGGGTGGCTGGGCGGCGGCTGCAGCCTGGGGAAGTCGCTGGCGGGCGAGGAGCGCACCTGGCGGGGAGCGCACCTGGCGGGGAGCGCACCGGGCCGGGAGCGACCGGCAGGCAGACAGGGAGCCCGCACCGCCCTCACCTCCTTCCGCTAAAACTACTGAGGAATCTCCGCGGAAAATACGGGATGTCTTTGTCCGTGCTGGCGGGTGTGTGCCAGGTGTCGTTGCCTTATGGAGCGCCGTGGCGATGATCCTGCTTCCGTAGCGGGCGAGAAGCGTCGAAAACTTTGCCTCTTCCTTTCCCTCTGATGGGAGGGAGACGCGTGAGAGGGGTCAGAAGCAGCAATTTGCAGTGAGCGTGATGCCGGAGACCTTTGGTGTGGCAGTGATCCTTCAGCACAGGCACAATCCGTGCCCCGGTGTCTCGGTCCTGAGGCGAATACAAGCGTGCGATCGCCTCCGCACGCCCTGGCGCTCGCAGCATCCCTCTTCTCTGACTGCCGTGCCTTAGCTTGACACCGAGCTAAAGAGAAGGGTAATCACAGAACGGCTTGGGATGGAGAGACCTTGAAATCATCGAGTTCCAACACACCTGCCATGGGCAGGGACACCGTCCAGCAGACCAGGTGGCTCATAGGCTCCATCCTAGCTGTCCTTAAGTACAATCAGGTATGAAGCATCCACAGCTTCTCTGGGCAGCCTCTTCCAGTGTCTCATCATCCTCACAGTAAGGAATTTTTTCCTAATATTTAATCTAAACCTACCCTCCTTCAGTGACACCACTCCCTTCCCCCACAACAACAAAACTAAGTAAAAAATTGGCAAGACAAAGAAAGACAGTGATTTTGCTGGGGGGAAAGAAAAAGGCATATTGTGTCTGCCAGAAAAGCAGACATTAAGATGGCCAGAGAGCTTTAAATTCAAAGTGTATGTTAGTCTTGTTCCAATCTCAGTAGCCCCGGACAATGACATTGTATTTACTGTGGGAATGAATTCTATTAAAGTATTTCCCGAAAACAGCCCAAAAGGGGTTCTTTCTCAGCTGGTTTAGACTGAAGGGGCCTGTTCATTTCACTGAGGAGACACAGATTTACTTTAGTTCAGAAGCTGTTTTTCAGCTGCAGCAGCCAAAATTTTCCAAAGCCTTTTATTTCTAGTTAACTTGTTAAAATCTAACAAATAAGGAATGCAGGCAAAAGTCAGTCAGACAAGCAAGTAGAAGCTGGATCTGTATATATAATTCTTAACAAATATAAAGGGTTTCTGCTCATTATTGTTCAAAAGGTTGTGAATATTTTTGCTGAAAAGCACATGTTTTTGATGATTTTTTAGTATTTGGTCTGAATTTCTGCATTTGTAAAAAAATTTTAGTGACATAAACTTTGTCTGATATTCTTATTGCCTCCAAATACTAATCCTTAATAATAGTAAATACAGCCTGCCATATGTATTCAGTTAGCTCACACCAAACATGTATAAAGTTTGAGCCTCACCCAATGTCTGTGGAAATCAGGGAATGTCTTTCCTCCAACATTGTTAGCTTTTGTTTCAGATGGGAGTATCCCTTGACTTACAGTAATAGTCCAAAGACAAATTCAATTTTCCATATGAAGTGAGGCAAAGGTATTGTTTGACTCCACTCCCTGAATTTAAAGGGTGGACCAGCTCTGCATTGTATTA
This sequence comes from Acridotheres tristis, assembly GCA_037013685.1. Taxonomy (NCBI): domain Eukaryota; kingdom Metazoa; phylum Chordata; class Aves; order Passeriformes; family Sturnidae; genus Acridotheres; species Acridotheres tristis. The sequence goes on along the minus strand of CM072885.1, from coordinate 30,104,813 downwards.
ATCAACAGCTGTCTTTTCCATTCTTCACCTCAGAGAACAACTGAATTTTTTCCTACTCGTAACTCTTTATCTAGCTTGGGAATAATTCAGCTCTCAGAGCCAGCAAATCATGAGCTTCGTATACAGTATACAACAGTTTGTAACAACTCATGCTATGTGGCAAAATTGCCTAAAAATTGTGCAGTGATGATTTCATGAGTTGTTATGCAAAACCTGTTACACAGAGCCTGGCTTTGTCACACTTGCTACTCTGCCTTGCAAAATGCGTGTGTAACTGTCTTAAGGTTTTTATATTAGGTATAATTATGGTAGAACTATTTTATTAGTCTGCAAAACATGTAAATCATCCATTTACCTCCAGTTTTATCATACCACTTGCATCTCCATTTTTCCTGAGGACACCATCCCTGGTTCAGGAAGTAAGCAGGATTTCTGAAATCTTCCCAGTTGTATTCAAGATTGATTCAAAGTGTTTATAGCTCATCAGAAAAGCATTATTATGGAATATTGAAGTTTGCAGTCATGGCACATAAAGGGAGTGATCTGTCTTATTTTGGCATATGGTTGGTTTTGGTTATTCATGCTGATGACTAGCAAACCACACATGTCAGAAGCAGCATTAGGCAGGCATCCAGAGAAAGAGCTGTACTCAAGTCCCAGTCCCCAGGGAGCTACCAGAGCTGCTCTGCCTGTTGTACAGAGATTTGAAACAAATTGTTTGGGTCAAAGTTGTGCTTGTCCTAAGGTTAGACTTTTTGGCAAGTTGAAACTTTTCCTGTCCAGTGCTTAAACAAGATAGGCAACTTTTTCATTTGGACTCAGGCTGTTTTCAAGAGGATTGTTACACCAGTGACATAATTTTTTTTTCATAACTCATTAATTTATTCTTTCCCTAGTGCAAACCTCACACAGTATCCAAATTGGTTTGCTTGTGTTTGAGGGTTTACAGAATATTTGAGTATGGTTTCCAGAAAAATTAACTTATGCAGACAATATCCACAGGCATCTATCATGACAAGAAATACTTTTGTCTTCGTAGGGATGTGTTAGCAACTTGCTTACTCTTTGTGTCTTTTTACTCAAATATATATCCTAGTTGCTCCTTGAGCCTTGAGTCTGTCTACATCTTGTCATCTTTTGACTCTGCTGTAATAATGACTGGACCATGCTTTACAGATGACCAAGAAAAGGATGTTCATATGTCAGTCATTTTCTTCTCATACAGTGTGCTGATGAGGATTCAGAGAGAATTCCAGCTCTTCTTTCTAAAAAGGCTTTTATGCTGTTGTTCAGGACGCATTTTTAGCAACTACAATAAAAATATACAAAAGTACTCGTTTATTCAAGCAACAGTAATTGTGGAGTCACAGTCTAAGACAACCAGTTTTGTTCAGCCTCCTGTACAACTTGGAACCCTGCCCTGAGGCGTGATGTTGTAATGCAAATGGTGTAGAGAAGGCATAGCTATTCTTCACCTCCTTACTTTTGCTCACTGTTACATTCTTTGCTTATTTCCTCATGGCATATACTGCATTTAGTCATGCTGCCTATCCAGAGCTTTTACTTTTTCCTATTCAATAACTTCAGTAACTTGATATTTCTTGTATGACCCTATGAATATTATTGATATCATATACTGTACTCCAATATGAACACGTACCGTATCAACAATGTCCTCCAAGTTACTCCAGTTTTCCTTCATGATACTGTGAAATGGGCAGTTCTCTACAGAAGTCTTCTTAAGGCAATGGAAAGCCTGACCATTTAAATTCTTTTTTTAGAAGTATGGCTTTATCTTGCAATTTATTAAGTATAATCCCCGCCTTTGAAAAATTACAAAGGGGCCAGATCTAATAATTTTTTAACATGCAAGACTTTATAAGCAGGTTCTTTTAAAAAAGTAGTTCTGTTTCTGAAAGGACATTTTCTTCCTTTTCAGTGTACCTGCAGTAGCAAGTAAAACTGCCCCAGTGGTGTCTTTTCACAGCTGATTTTCTGCTCTTTTGCTTCTCATACTTGCAATCAACTCTAAAATGATTGGGGCACATTGCAGTTCTCCATTCTCCTGAAGATGGCAATGAGCTGTCTGATGAGCTGAGAATTAAGAATTTCTGCTTCCTGCATTCTGTTTATGACACTGTTCTCATGCGTGTACATCTTGTGCATGTACATCCCTGCAGAAACAAGCAGCAATATAGACACAAGGTCTCTATTCTAAGTTACTGTTGGGGCAGTGAGAGACTCTTCCTGATGAGCTGGGACTTGCACAGGTCCAGGAAACACTGGCCTGTTACTCTGGTCAACATCTAAACTACTTTTCATGCCTTCATGTCCTTTCTCTTATATCTATTATACTGATGGTACATTTTTTTTGTTTCTTCGTACTTCAGTATTTTTATCTCCTGAATTTCTGCCACTTCACTTTTGCAGAATCCAGGCCACAGATGAGTATACAATCCAAGCCACACAATGACATCAACCTTGTCTCCAAGTGTGATTCTATCTGAAAGTATACTGCTGGTACCACTCACTTTTTAATGCTGATCTAATGATTTTTCTGCCAAACTCCTAAAAACCAAGCAGTAAGAATATAAATAAATATAAATATTTAATTGCAATATAATTACCAGTTTACAGATATTTATAATTCATAAATTCTGGAAGAGATCAGAGACTCAGGCACGAATTTAGGAAACTTATACAACCTTCATACATATACCCAATTTTAATCTATTTTAAAAAGGTTTTTACCATACCTGAATCCACAGTTGTCCATGAAGAACTTCCTGTACTTTGAAAGTATTCTTTGTTCCTGTATTTTGAATTTAGCTGTACTGAACATATGAGTGCATTACATGCAAGTCTACAAACTGTAGGAGGATTTATCTGCCACTATATTAGCTTGTGCAAATTGCACAACTTTAGTAGTAATAGTTTTGTTTCTTTTCCTGGTTATTAAGTAATAAATTTTATGGTGGATATTTATCACAAGACATTCCCTGAAATTTTTTCTCTATTTACACAAGTCACAAGTTCCTTTAAGAGGAAAAATACTCTACATTTTTATGCTCAACAACTTAAGGGGTTTTTTTAAAATTACTTTTCAAGCATTACCATTTGTAAAAAAGGAAACTCATTAAATTCAATATGTAGGAAAAAGCCAGAGTTTTGTTATATGATACAGAACTCCAGCAGTTCTATAATGTTACAGTTATTAAAAGTAATGCAATCAAAAGCTCACAAAATGCTGTCCTAATACCAGTTTATTTCCACTTTATGCAGTGTATGAAAATGCAGATAGAGAACTTGAATTTGTAGAGACCAGAGACATGGGAGGAAAGATGTGCAAATGCTGCAACAGATGTTGTGTTTCCACAAATAATTACCTTTCAAGAGTAATTAGAGAATAATTACTGATAAGATCTGTTACTATATGCCTGGGAAATTCTCAAAATCATAGAATGGGTAAGATTGGAAAGGACCATGGTGGGTCATTGATCCAACCTCCCTGTTCAAGCAGGGTTGTCCTAGAACACACTGCACGGGGTTATGTCCAGATGCTTCTTTAATATCTCCAGTGAGGGAGACTCCACAACCTGAACAAGCTGTTCCAGAGCATGGTCACTTGACAGTAAAGTTCATCGTCATATTCAGGTGGAAATTCCTGTGCATCCGTTTCTGCCCTTTGCCTCTTATTGCTTGGCACCACCAAGCAGAACCTGGCTCCATCCTTTCAACACCCTCCCTTCAGATACTGATAGACATCAGTAGAGTCACCCCTCAGTCATCTCTTGTCAAGACTGAACAGGCACAGCTCTCTCAGCCTTTCCTCATAAGAGAGATGCTCCATTCCCCTGATCATACTTGTCAGCCTCTGTGGGACCCACTCCAGGAGCTCCATGTCTCTCTGGTGCTGAGGAGCCCAGAATTGGACACAGTGCTCCAGATGTGGCCTCACCAGGGCTGAGTGGAGGGGCAGGATCACCTCCCTGGACCTGCTGACAATGCTCTTCCCAATGCACCTCATGATTCCACTGGCCTTCCTGGCCACAAGGGCACTGCTGGCTCATGGAGAGCTTGTTGTCCACCAGGATCCCCGGGTCCTTCTCCACAGAGCTGCTTCCCAGTGGGTCAGCCACAAGCCTGTGCTGATGCAGGGGTTATTTTTCCCCAGGTGCAGGATCCTGCATTTGCCTGTGCTGAATTTCAGAAAGTTCCTCTCTGCCAATCTCTCCAACCTGTTGAGATCCTTCTGCAGGGCTGCACAGACCTCTGGAGTGTCAGCCACTCGTCTCAGCTTTCTGTTGTCCATAAAGTTATCATTTATGTCATTCAATAAAGTTATCCTTTAAATCACCTCATCCTACTATTTCCTCATACCTGACAATTCCTTGGGAATGATGGGTGGCATGCTATTCATTTAAGGTCTAGTTTGCCACTAGACGTAGCAAACCCCAAGAGGAATCTGAAAAACAAACACAAGAGTGCTTTTGTTTTGCATGGCATAAATTTAATAGTCTTGTATCCCCTAAAAAGTCAAATAAAGTAGCATTTGCCTAAGTTTGGGATTAACTGGTATAGCCAGGAAAAGGGGTTACTAATTGCTGTGCTTTTTACATAATGTACAAATGATAAAACTAAATATTGTGTGTTTGACATGAGAAAACCTTTAGAAAAGGTGCTTCAGACCTTAGCATGTGGAACTGCTGCAGTTGCATGTTTAACAAGATAATTTATTTAACAGACTGTGAATGTCAAGGAGGAAGATCTGAAGTAGATGCCATAGGTTGGTTTGTGTGCTGTTCTTATATTGAGGAAACAAAGGTGAGAGGAGAAACATGCAAGTGCTGAGCTCTGTATCCTGATGAATAGAAAAAATCAGATTCTTTTTATTGGACTGTCATTAGTGCTACAGTGCATGTCTTTGGCATGGTCCTTTCTAACAGTCTGAAATATAGCTGTACAAAATATGTATCATTAAACTTATATTTGATATATATATTTTAATATGAAATTTAAAAAAGATTCACTATGGCATGGGCCTAATATTACTTGCAATTTTTACGGGTTTTTGATTCAAACTCAGGCTTAGTGTGAGTGTAGGTGGAACAGTCTTACCTCAGAAGAGAGTGTGTTCATCTGCTGCACTGGCTGTGAAGAGAGGCCGCTCAGACATTGCTACCATCTGGTGTTCTGGTTCCAGACTGATGGATCTGGAAGTTGAAATGAAAGCTGGAGGCTGTAATGTCACAAACGTGTGAAACAGCACAAACTGGTTTGGCTACCAAAAGAAGTATTCCCACCCACAACCAGCCCACAGCAGCAGCCAATGTCTCCTTGGCATTCTGGCTTTATCTTTCATTGGGGAGTCTCAGTGTCAGTGTGGTAGGAATGCAATGCTGCAGAGAAGGACACTGTGTACTTTATCCTCTTATTGCTGCTGTCTGTGGTAAATGAAAACTGGCAGTCATGTGCACTGTCACCAAACAATAGATTGTGTTTGGTAGTCAGTCTTAGAATGCAAGTGTCTGAGCATAGATCTTTTGTCTTTTCCACCCCTAACAATTTACTCAGGCATCCCACATCTCTCTGAAGGTTTTGTGATGGAAGAAGTGTCTTGATTGTATCCCAAGGGAATATACAGACATCTGAAATATATTTTTGCTTAATTCAGTGGAATGACTCTATTCTTACCTACCCCATTCTCAAGTATTTGATAACAGCAGTAGACATAGAGGCATGGTTCCCAGCATGGACTTGAGAAGTGAGTTCCTGAGGTATCCTTAATGAGTGCCAGATTCAAATTGGAAAATTAATAAAGTATATTAAACTTCAAACTGAACTTTAAGAAGTGCAGTTACACTACAGTAGTCTGCTGGACCATAAACATTGTTTTAATTGTTTTTGTGAATCATGTGGTAGAAACAGCAGCTTAGTTTCAAAATGTTGTTCAATTTAGTTTTTACATTAAATAATTTCCAACTAAACTACTAATTCATCAACATTATTTAGACACAACTGAAAATTAAAGTTTTGTAAGAACTACCACCAACAGCAGATTCTGCTTTGCTTTTCCTGTTTCCCTTCCTTCCATTTTTTTGTAGATGGATTTCATCTGGCCCCATTAATCTGGTTAGTCAGGTTCTCCAGCATTTTTTAGATATGATTTATCATGGGACATTAAATATTTGCGTAGGAAACTGCTTACATTACAGTCATCAGAATGAGGTGCACAGCAGTGTTCTGCTGCAGCAAACAGCTACTGCCTCTTTTGTGTTTGGTGCTGTTTGAGACCAGCTGGTGCAGCAGGCTCAATGCCTGGAAAAGTTGAGTGCCCATGGTGTGTGTCTGTCCCGCAGGCTTGCAGCATGGGTGGAGATAGATCACAGAATCACAGAATGGTTTGGGTTGGGAAGAACTTTAAAGCTCAACTAGTCCAACCCCACTGCCATGAGCCCCATCTTTAACTGGATCAGGTTGCTCAGGGCCCCATCCAGTCTGGCCTTTAAAGTTTCCGGGGATGGGGCATTGACCACCTCTCTGGGCAACTTGTTCCAGTGTGTCACTCATTGTTAAAAACTTGTTCCTTATAAGTAGACCGAGTCTACCCTCTTTTAGCCTAAAAACCATCACCCCTTGTCCTGTCTCTAAAGGACCTACTAAAAAACCTGTCCACATCTTTCTTATAGGCTCCCAGTTACTCCTAAAATCACACAATTTCTCTGGTTTCCCCAGAGCCTTCTCTTCAGACTGAAAGCTCTTAGTTATTTTTTCAGAGCTGCAGCAGAGACCCGTGCTCTGTCCCTCAACCATTACTATTTTAGGGCATTACAGTCAGATAAAGAATATTCGCTGTCTAGGAAGAGTGGGAGCAAGAAGTGCTTGTGTTGAGATACCCTGCACCTCCTATGGTGTGGTGATACTAACAGACTTGTGTCAGGAGAAGGGGATGTGATTAGTGACTTTTCAGTGCATGAAATATTGTGGATTCTTTCCTTCCTTTATGGCAGGAATAGTAACTAAAAAATGTCATCTGAGTTGCAAATCGGGTTGGAAAGTATGAGAAGTGATTACAAAATATTGGTGGTGTAGCAACCCTGCTAAAGATGCTGGCAACTGATATAAGTAATGCAAGGGTGTGCTAACACAGTGGAGGAGTTAAGAGCATGACCAAACAGCCTGTGGAGAAGCTGTAGTCTGTTACTGTCATTCAAGAAAGCCTGAGATAAGCATCAGACTTGAACTTAGATCAGTGGAGAGACTCATGTAGCACAAGCCACGATCTTCACTGAAGGTTCTCGTAAAAGAAGCATTGAAGTAATGAAAAGAGTAAGGAAATGTAAGTGAAGGCAAAACGTGTCAAGTTCTGGGTACAGACTAAGCATGAAAGTAATTAAAAGTGAAAGAGGAAGAACTCCCAAGGGGAGGGCTGGCCAATGCAGCTATGAAGAAGCAGTTGTTTACTATGGGATGGTGAGGCACTGGAACAAGTTTCCCAGAGGAGCTGTGAATGCCATATGGCTGGGAAAGTACAAGGCCAGGCTAGATGGAACTTTGAGCAACTTGTCTCATGGAATGTGTCCCTGTTCATGGCAGAGGGCGTGGGAACTAGATGATCTTTAAGGTTCCCTCCAACCCAAACCATTCTGTGATTCTATGATTCTGTAATTCTGTTCACCTATTTATCTGGTCAGGCACTCATTAAGCCGTGGCCTAAAGATTCCTCCAGTTGAGTTCATCAGGAAAATAAACTACAGAAGGGACTAAGATAATTTAGCTATGGGTGCAGTGAATTGAAATAATTAATCTGTGGCATTTTCGTGAATATTTTTAATATACAGTAGAAATTGCAATGTGTTAATTGGTAATTTATCCAGCAGGGAAATAAATGCTATCTTTATACTATTAGTTATTTGCAAAAAAAAATTTCCACTGCTGTAGATTTGGTACTGAAGTTGAGATGATAATCCAGATGGCTCTACCAGTGCTAGAGAGTTTTATTAGTTTGTGTGCAATATTAGTAAGATTATTGGTGTTCTTTTTCTGTGTGCTTTTTCTGTAAGTAGTCTAATGGAGATTTTATAGGCATTCATGAAAAAGGATGAGGTTAGGTAAGGCACTGTCTTGGTTTGAAAAGACAGGTATGGTTTAAGGAAAGGCAAAAACCCCTTTTCTGCAATGCAGAATGCACTTCCCCCCTTTTTAATTATTTTAGGGTCCAAATCAGACGCTTTCAGGCAGGAGATATGGGGATGTGAAATAACAGTTCTTTACTGGTATTTAACAAGGCAGAAAACAACAACAGCTATGAAAATTGGCAACAGAACAGAACAGTCTAGCTCCGCTCCAGTCCCCTTTGGCTGCAGGCCGTGTCCCTGTGCTCAGTTACCGGTGCTGTGGGGGCAGGGCGGGTCCCGCGCAGTTGCAGAGGGCTGGAGTGATGGCGGCCGCGGCCCAGAGGTGAGCGGGGGTGAGAAGGTGTCTCCCCCTCTCACGGTGTCGGTCGTGGTGCTCCGCAGAGTGTCCGGAGATAGTAGCGTGAGATGCGAGAGCGGCAGAGCGATGTCCCAGGCAGGGAGCGTGGATCTCAGCACGGAGATGTCAGGGGAGATGCCAGAGCGGAGCACGGGGGTGTCCTCTCCGTCCACGAGCCCAGCGAGAGAGAGTCCCCTTTCCAGCCCCCTCTCCCACCTTTCCTTTTCCGGTTCCCCCCCTCCTCCTCCTCCACCCACCCCCCTACGAGAGAGCATTATCTGTCGTTCTAAGGTGTAGCCACAACTACTTAACATAACAATGGGAGGAATTCACAGCTAGAAAAGGAGGGCAATTCAACCCTTAACATTATCCACCCCTGAATTTCTCCCATACTAATATGCTATATCAAATTAAACTGTTACATTATATATACATACATGCAGTTAGAGACATAGGCACAGTACCATAGGTATTTCACCCTAAAACAAGGTCTCCTTGGGGTATACATCGGGTCTCTCCATTCTTTTGCATCACCCACCAGGTGCAACCCGGTCCTTGAGCGAATACAACTCCATGGATGGGATTGTCTTTGCTGGAGGCAGGATTCACCCAAACAGTTTTTCCTAGCATACCTCTCATGTGTACCACTGGAACCTTATCTCCATCTGATATTCCCAAGGGCTCAGATTGGGCAGGGCCTGCTCGGTTAGTGGAACCTCGGGTGTTCACTAACCAGGTGGCCTTTGGTAGATTAATCTCCCAGTTCTTGAAAGTTCCCCCACCCAGTGCCTTCAAGGTGGTTTTAAGCAGGCCATTGCACCGTTCAACTTTCCCTGCAGCTGGTGCATGGTAGGGGATATGGTACACCCACTCAATGCCATGTTCTCTAGCCCAGGTGTTTATGAGGCTGTTCTTGAAATGAGTCCCATTGTCTGACTCAATTCTCTCAGGGGTACCATGCCTCCAAAGAACTTGTTTTTCCAGGCCCAAGATGGTGTTCCGAGCAGTGGCATGAGGCACAGGGTAGGTCTCTAACCACCCAGTGGTGGCTTCCACCATGGTCAGTACATAGCGCTTGCCCTGGCGAGTTTGAGGCAGTGTGATGTAGTCAATCTGCCAGGCCTCTCCATACTTATATTTGGCCCATCGCCCCCCATACCAGAGGGGCTTCACCCGCTTGGCTTGCTTGATGGCAGCGCACGTCTCACAGTCATGGATAACTTGAGAAATACTGTCCATGGTTAGATCCACCCCTCGGTCTCGTGCCCACTTATATGTGGCATCTCTGCCCTGATGACCTGAGGCATCATGGGCCCATCGAGCCAGGAACAACTCTCCCTTGTGCTGCCAGTCTAAATCTATCTTCGACACCTCTATCTGTGCAGCCTGATCTACCTGCTCATTGTGTCGGTGTTCCTCATTAGCCCGACTCTTGGGGACATGGGCATCTACGTGACGGACTTTCACAGGCAGCTTCTCTATCCTGGTGGCAATGTCTTTCCATTCATTGGCAGCCCAGATTGGTTTTCCCCTACGTTGCCAGTCAGCCTTTTTCCACCTTTCCAGCCATCCCCACAGAGCATTGGCTACCATCCAAGAATCAGTGTAAAGGTAGAGTTTTGGCCACTTCTCTCTCTCAGCAATGTCCAGGGCCAGCTGAACAGCTTTGAGTTCAGCAAGTTGACTCGATCCACCTTCTCCTTCGGTAGCTTGTGCAACCTGTCGTGTGGGGCTCCATACGGCTGCTTTCCACTTCCGGTTCATCCCCACGATGCGGCAGGAACCATCAGTGAAAAGAGCATAGCGTGTTTCATCTGCTGGCAGTTGGTTATACGGTGGGGCTTCTTCAGCCCGGGTCACTTGTTCCTGTTCCTCTTCTTCGGCAAGACCAAAGTCTTCCCCTTCCGGCCAGTTGGTAATTATCTCCAAAATCCCAGGGCGATTCGGGTTTCCAATACGGGCGCGTTGTGTGATGAGGGCAATCCATTTACTCCATGTGGCGTCAGTGGCATGGTGGGTTGAGGGAACTTTTCCTTTAAACATCCACCCCAGCACTGGCAGTCGGGGTGCCAGAAGGAGTTGTGTTTCCGTGCCAACCACCTCTGAGGCAGCTTGAACCCCTTCATAGGCGGCCAAGATCTCCCTCTCCGTTGGAGTGTAGTTGGCCTCGGACCCTCTGTAGCTTCGACTCCAGAATCCCAGTGGTCGGCCTCGCGTCTCACCAGGCACCTTCTGCCAAAGGCTCCAGGACAGACCATGGTTCCCGGCTGCAGAGTAGAGCACGTTCTTCACATCTGGTCCTGTCCTGACTGGGCCAAGGGCTACCGCATGAGCAATCTCCTGCTTGATCTGGGCAAAGGCTTGCTGCTGCTCAGGGCCCCAGTGGAAATCGTTCTTCTTGCGGGTGACCAGGTAAAGAGGGCTCACAATCTGGCTGTACTCAGGAATGTGCATTCTCCAAAAGCCTATGGCACCTAGGAAAGCTTGTGTTTCCTTCTTGCTGGTTGGTGGAGACATTGCAGTGATTTTATTGATGACCTCACTGGGGATCTGGCGCCGTCCATCTTGCCACTTTACTCCCAGAAACTGGATCTCTTGGGCAGGCCCTTTGACTTTGCTCTTTTTAATGGCGAAGCCGGCTCCCAGCAGAATCTCAATGATCTTTTCTCCTCTCTGAAATACCTCCATTGCTGTGTCCCCCCACACAATGATGTCATCAATGTACTGCAGATGTTCTGGAGCTCCACCCTTCTCCAGTGCAGCCTGGATCAATCCATGACAGATGGTGGGGCTGTGTTTCCACCCCTGGGGCAGTCGGTTCCACGTGTATTGCACGCCCCTCCAGGTGAAAGCAAACTGAGGCCTGCACTCTGCTGCCAGAGGAATGGAGAAGAATGCATTGGCGATGTCAATGGTGGCGTACCACTTGGCTGCCTTGGACTCCAGCTCGTACTGCAGTTCCAGCATGTCCGGCACAGCAGCGCTCAGCGGTGGAGTCACCTCATTCAATGCACGATAGTCCACAGTCAATCTCCATTCTCCTTCAGATTTACGCACAGGCCAGATGGGGCTGTTGAAGGGTGAGTGGGTTTTGCTGACCACCCCTTGGCTCTCCAGCTCACGGATCATCTTGTGTATGGGGATCACAGCATCTCGATTCGTCCGGTACTGCCGGCGGTGCACTGTCGAGGTAGCAATTGGCACCTGTTGCTCTTTCACCCTGAGGAGTCCCACTGCAGATGGGTTTTCTGATAGCCCAGGCAGGGTGTTCAACTGCTTAATGCCCTCTGCTGCCACAGCAGCTATTCCAAAAGCCCACCTGAGTCCCTTTGGGTCTTTGTAATAGCCGTTCCTGAGGAAGTCTATGCCTAGGATACATGGTGCCTCTGGGCCAGTCACAATTGGATGCTTCTGCCACTCTTTCCCAGTCAGGCTCACCTCAGCCTCCAGCAAAGTCAATTCCTGAGATCCCCCCGTAACCCCAGCAATTGAAACAGGTTCCTTCCCGACATGTCCCGATGGTATTAATGTACATTGTGAACCAGTGTCAACCAATGCTCTGTGTTCCTGTGGCTCTGATGTGCCAGGCCATCGGATCCACACCGTCCAAAAGATCCGGTTTTCCCGTGCCTCTCCCTGGCTAGAGGCAGGGCCCCTCTAGCCCTGGTTATTATTTCTCTCCTGGGCATACATACTAGAGGTTCCTTCAAGGGGATCTGACAGATCATCCTCCCTTCTGTAATACCCTGCACCTCCATGGGAGGCTGAGGCTACCTTCACTTTAGTGGAGTTCCCTCTGTTGGTGTTCCCCTCCCTGAGTTGGCGCACCCGTGCTGCCAGGACAGAAGTGGGTTTCCCATCCCACCTTCTCATGTCTTCCCCGTGGTCACGTAGAAAAAACCACAGGTCAGCACGTGGGGTGTACCCTCTCTCCCTAGCTGGGGGGCGTTGGGCTCTACTTTTGAGGTCCATGACTCGCACTGGTGCTGCACTGATCTTCCTCACCTCTTCCCTTATCTCCTTCATCTCCTCCTTAAACTCCTCTCTGAGGTCCTTAGCCACAGCAGAGACATGAGCCTGCATTGGGCCAGCCATCATACTCTGATAATTCCTGAGCCTGTTGGCAACAGAACCCACTGTCACTTGGTTGGTGTCAGCATCAATCATTGCAATAAAGGAGGTATACTGAGATGGGCCCAGGTTTGCCAGATTCCACAACATCTGTCCTGTGCACCTGACCTTGTCAGGGTCATTGTCATGCTGTCCATCCCTCCCAAAGAGCACCTCCAGTACTGCCACTTCTCTCAGCTTTTGGATCCCTTCCTCAAGGGTATTCCAACGTGTTCTCTGGTGGTACTCCTGCATTCTTTCCCTGTGGACAAACCTCTCTCTCACGCTCATTAAAAGTCGCTCCCAGAGGGAAAGGAGACCTGTCTCCCTTACAAATACCTGGTCCACACCTGAGTCCTGGGTCAAGGGTCCCAAATTCCTTGCCTCAATACCATCCAGTTGCACACCTGTACCCATAAGGTCCCAGACCCGCAGTAACCAGGTTGTAAAAGGCTCACGGCCCCGTCGTACAATGTCTTTTCGCAGGTTACGGAGACTCTCGTATGACAGGGACTCGGTGATGATCTCAACTTCTGGCTCCCCTGCTGGTTGTGAGGGGCCCCCTTCCTGACCCTTATTATCTAGGTGCCTTGTTTTCATCCTAGACTTCCTAGTTTCCACAGGGGCAACTGCTGCTGGCTGTGAGTGCCCTTGCAGTTCAGCTGGAACCTGGATGGATGTAACATCTGTGGGTCCCACTGCTGCACCATCAGATTCTCCCTCTTTAAGGCAGGGGGAGGGTTTCTCACCAGCTGGGGAGAGGTGCTCCTTCAGCATCTGGCCCATCTCACGTATCTCCTTTGCTAGCACCCCCACCCATTCTGGGTGGTTCCTTTCCGAGGTGGGCTGTGGGGGAGGGTCAAACTCTGGGGTAATATCCCTAGTCTCTGGGACAAAATCAGACTCTGGGGTAACCTTCCTAGTCTCTGGGACAGGATCAGGCTCTGGGATAACCTCCCTAGTCTCTGGGACAGGATCAGGCTCTGGGATAACCTCCCTAGTCTCTGGGACAGGATCAGGCTCTGGGATAACCTCCCTAGTCTCTGGGACAGGATCAGGCTCTGGGGTAACATCACTAATCCCTGGGGTAGGAATCAGGGTTGTTATCCAAGTCAATCTCCCCTTATCTCTGAATGTTAGATAGAACAGATTTAACAGGGATATAAACAACACTAGCCACAATATAATGTCATTAGCATTTAAAGCGGATTGGAACCCCTTGAAGACTGGTGGGGTGAACTTCAAAAAACCTGTGATGGGTTGAGAAAAAATTTCACCTGCTGCCACTTCCTCACAGTAAGTACCATTATTGAAGTAGCCCCAGAAACACACACTTAGAGTGCGATAGCTCTGAATCCATGTGGCCATCTTCCAGAGAAAATTAAAAATCCATGAATTCCTCAACTGATCAACCCACATAATAAGTCGGATAATAGCCACAGTAACCTTGGTTATGAAACTCATGTTTAAAAAAGGGCTTGCAAATGGGAGAGATATAGCAGTGACCACATGGAGGCCAATCCAGGGTAAGCTGGACAGCATGGTGTCACCTACCACAAGCTTGGGTAATTCAAGAACTGTTATTCCCTTTTCTACCCCTCTCTCAATGCCCTCAGGCAATGCTCCACGTTTCGGGCGCCAAAATCTGTCTTGGTTTGAAAAGACAGGTATGGTTTAAGGAAAGGCAAAAACCCCTTTTCTGCAATGCAGAATGCACTTCCCCCCTTTTTAATTATTTTAGGGTCCAAATCAGACGCTTTCAGGCAGGAGATATGGGGATGTGAAATAACAGTTCTTTACTGGTATTTAACAAGGCAGAAAACAACAACAGCTATGAAAATTGGCAACAGAACAGAACAGTCTAGCTCCGCTCCAGTCCCCTTTGGCTGCAGGCCGTGTCCCTGTGCTCAGTTACCGGTGCTGTGGGGGCAGGGCGGGTCCCGCGCAGTTGCAGAGGGCTGGAGTGATGGCGGCCGCGGCCCAGAGGTGAGCGGGGGTGAGAAGGTGTCTCCCCCCTCTCACGGTGTCGGTCGTGGTGCTCCGCAGAGTGTCCGGAGATAGTAGCGTGAGATGCGAGAGCGGCAGAGCGATGTCCCAGGCAGGGAGCGTGGATCTCAGCACGGAGATGTCAGGGGAGATGCCAGAGCGGAGCACGGGGGTGTCCTCTCCGTCCACGAGCCCAGCGAGAGAGAGTCCCCTTTCCAGCCCCCTCTCCCACCTTTCCTTTTCCGGTTCCCCCCCTCCTCCTCCTCCACCCACCCCCCTACGAGAGAGCATTATCTGTCGTTCTAAGGTGTAGCCACAACTACTTAACATAACAATGGGAGGAATTCACAGCTAGAAAAGGAGGGCAATTCAACCCTTAACAGGCACCTTTACCCTTGTGAGCAGTCCCTTTGACTAGAGCAGGAATAGTGTAATTTTTGTAAACAATGTAGAAAAAGCAGAATTAGTCCCTAATGGAGGGAATATCTCTATTAAATCTTTGATCATATACATATATGCTGATTTATTCTAGGAAAAATAATTAAATTCATTTAATTATTCTGCTGTCTATAAAATACAAGAAGGAATTTTGCAGTAAAGCACAATTTAATCTATAAACTGATGGCAGTGCTTAAGACACAGCCCAGAAACAGCTCCTACAATATTTGGTAAGACTTAAGCATATAAAAAACTGGGGAAAAAAAAGACCTGAAGAATAGAAGAGTAAATGCTGGACTATATTTTTTGACTTGTTTCTTGCTGATAACCAAGTGAGGAGAGAGAAAGCTTCAAGGGCAATGCAATCCAGCCAAGTAGAGCTCCAGATGTTTTTGTAACTTCATTGGAGTCTACAAGAAAAGCAATGTTCCTTTATCACAGAATCACAGAATAAGTAGATTTGGAAGGGATTCACCAGAATTATTGAGTCCAGCTCTTAGCCCCGCATAGGACAGTCCCAAGAATCACACCATGTGCCTGAGAGCATTGTTGAAATGGACTCTGCCAGCCTTGGTGCTGTGACCACTTCCCTGTAGAGCCTGTTCCAGTGCCCAAGCACCCTCTGGATGAAGAACCTTTTCCTAATACCCAGCCTAAACATCCCCTGGCACAACTTCAGGCCATTCCCTTGGATCCTGTCACTGGGCACCACAGTAAAATCTAGAGTCCTTTAACTGCTAAAACTACAAAGTATTTCCTGATTAGGAAACAAAAGTACAGTTTGTTTCTAAACTCTGGGTCCAGCACCAAAAATGCTTGTAGACAGTCTTTGCGCCTACACACAAGTATGCCTTTATATTTTGACTTTAAATGTAACTTTTTCACTGTTTTTAAAGTAATTAAAAGTATCTTTGTAGGACCTTCCTGTAAACACACTGTCTGAGATCTGAATGTGGGAAATACTTTAAAGGAAATATGCATAGAATCTCATTACAGAAATTCAAATATATCTCATTTGAGACATGTAAATTTAATAGCAGTGGGTATAATTTTATAAATATATCTCAAGATTTCTAATTGGATAGCTTATTGATCCATAGGCGTTGAAGGCTGACCAAACAGCCATCTGCAATTACAATTGGGTTAATCATGTCAGCTCCCAATGAAAAGGCTCCGTAGCTGCTGCCTGGAGGTTTGGCATTGGTGAGGAACACCAAGAGATCATTTTGGCTACTAAAAAACCTATGTTTGGAGCTCGGGCCAACTGCTGTGTGTGGGTTGCCCTCCTGTAAAACATACGGAAGGCAGGGTATGCTAGTTCCCTCTATAAAAGGGTAGTAATTTTGACAGTATGGTTGAGGTTGATCTTGGCAAACTTGTCTCATGACAAAAGCAGAAGCAGCATGTCTTCTTCATATTTCCTGCTTCAGGACAGCTGTTTTGTTTTATTTGATCTAGGATTTAAAAAAAAAAAACAAACAAAGCTAAATCGCATTATTATAAGCAATGAAGAAAGCACCTTCCTATTCAAGAATGCCCTCGGGGACCTTCAACGCTGGAGGAGGTATAAAAGCAACTTATCAGACTTTTGACCAGAGGCCTAACTATACAGTTCTCTCCAAAGCATTCTGTCACAGTCCTACAGCAAGTCATCCTTCAGAGTACATGCATGTTTGTCAGGCCAGGTTCTGGGCATGCATGAGACCTAGGAAGGGGAGGGAGAGAGTTCACACAAAAATAATAAATAACTTGTGCTGATTCCTGGTTTCATCCTTTCTACTTCTTAAAATATCAGCAATACTGTGTTTTAACAGTTGGTTTACATCAGATCTCACTCCTCTGAAATTACCTGGGGAAAGAAAACATAAAACCAATGATATTTTATGGAGTTTGGGCTCAAGTTTGGACTCAGCCTTCTGATAGCTGTTACATTGCCACCATTTCATGTACTTGTCTCAGGCTGTGGTAGGAATATTGATTTTTACAGGATTACCTGCAGCCTGCTCCTATAGTTCTCACACAACAGCATAAACTTCTGAGATAGCAGGCTGCTGCTCCTTTCTCTATTCCATACTATGTAGGGAAGGATTACAAGCCAAACGTGAGAACACAAACATGAGAATGATTCTTTTGAGATAAGTGGATCCAGCAGCATCCATGAAGTTATCTAAGTGTGTAAATGTTGCAATCTTATTCCCCAGAGTTTGGGGGTAGCTGTTCAGTAGGTGTTTTTCAGTGTGGGGTTTTTTTTCAGTTGTTTATTTTCCAAAGTTTTTCATGAAGAAAGCATAAACAATAACACTCCATTTATCAGTTGTGGTTTGGTGTATCCTTGCTTTATTTTAATTTGTTTCCTCATAATGGAGGAGAATTTAATTAAATGCACTGGGGATGGATGTTTATCCTGTGTTCTAAGATTAAATGTGTCCATCAGAAGAGCTTCTGCATCTCTCACTGTGTATAGTTCACCAAACAGACCCATTAACCATTCGTCTCATCAGAATGTTCCTTAGGAACCTTGCATGCAAAAATAAACATTAGAGAAATCCTGTTTGCTTTCATCATGAGTCTTTAAATTCTTTTCCATATCTCTCACTATTTTCTTTGCCGTTTTCTTGTGTCACCTTTAGGGCCAGTCATTCTCTTGGCATTCAGAATGCCAAGTCGGAGTCCCTATGAACGGATCTGGCTCATGCAGAAGAGAAATGTCACTCACAAAGTCACAAGATGCTCTTCAGATCTAAACTGCACAGCTGAAGTGGCAGCCTGGAGCAAGCAGGGATAGAGGAGTCATTATTCCATGATTTCATGTTTCTGTATTTCTCCAGTTTGCAGATACTGAACTAAAGGAAAATTTGGAGGTAAAATCCTTGTGTTCAGAAATCAGACTGGATGGCCTTGCTTGTACCTTCTAGTCTTACAGTCTAGGAGCTGGATTCACACATTTCAGAAGGTCATTTTTCTTACCTTTGACACAAAAAATGGAATCTGCAGTAAAGACACTCTAGTCTCCTCTTCAAAAACAGAACAAATCTCAGCATACTGATATCAAGGGACAATGACTAACTTCCTAATAGCCCATCACACTTGCAGTTTCCCTACTGTTATAACAAGATGCGTAAGCATTCTTATATCAGCTTAAATGAAAAACAGCTCTCTAGAGGCTGCTGGTTGGGTTTTGGTTTTATTTCACTGGAAAACTGATTTTTTACATTTTCTCACTTCCACAGTTTTGAAGAAATGGATTAGAATCTCAGTTGAAATGAGTTTGTGAAGAGAGCTATCACTGGGTCTCTCAGCACTGGTTGTACTCTCATGGACATCTATAATGTACAAAATGAACAAACCCTGTGGTTGTTCCTGTGTTACTGCTATCTGGTATGTTCATAGCATCATAAACAGTTTAGCAGGATTCTTTACAGACACCAAAGTAATATGTCTTTCTGTGCTTTCCAAAACAAAGCTTGCATTTCCTCTTCTGTGGGCTTTTTTTAAGATTTCATGGAATTGCACTGTGGTGTAGGTGAGAAAGGAGGAAACCAGGGTTTGGCTTTTTCCTCCTTATTATACTTGCTGCTTGGTTTTGTTCTCTCTCCAGAAGAAGAAGCAACTTCATTTTTTCAATCCTTGTCTTGTTAGAGGACTGTAGTGGCTCTTGGGATCTTACATCCTTCTACTTCCTTGTTCCCAAAGTCCAAGGAAAACAATTTGTATTCTCTCTGGAGCTTGCTTTTATTGCCTTCACGTTTTCTGAATGAATTTGTGCATAAATTTCTTGAGTTGGTATTTTCATATGCATTTATTTTTTAACTTTAATTGTAGAGTGGACTTTTCAATGCCAGGCAGAGGGAGCATATTCTTATTTTCCATCAGCCTGCCCACACTACTCTTATTAGAAAGCTGCTTGCACACATGCATCCTTCTTGTTAATGCCTCTTTTCCCAGAAAGGAATATAGAAACCTCTATGTCTTCAAAGCCACATCTGTCTGACATGAAGCTGTCAGGCCTTACCCAGCTGTAGTTGGTGGGCATCATGAGTTTAATTTTCAGAAGAAGCCAGAATTTTTATTCATAGTAATTGTAATAAGCTAAAACAACCACACTCATTGGTTGTTTCCATCATGGTACTGAATTTACACTAATTACATTATTCTGAACTAACTTTTAAAACTTAATAAATTTGATCCAAGAGAAAAAGTGTCTACAATTACTATTATTACTTTTCTTGCAGTGCATTTTGAGATTACTCTGCAGCAGCACAGAGCATTGCTACATATGGACCACTAATCAAATTGCCTGATTAGGTGAAATTCTAGACTTTCAGCAAAGTTTCCTCATGCCAATTGCAGTAATAATTGTTACATCACTTCTGCTCAAGGGAATCACTCAAATAATTCCGATATAATTCCGTTTCTAAACTGACTGTATAATTAAATAATACAGTATAGCCATCAGTAATCTTTCTCCATATTTAAATGCAAATTTTACCAGTTCCCAGCAAGAGCCATAGCATCCCTAATTGGTTGCAGCTAATAATATATTATGACTAAAAAATGTTAACATTACGGTTATGAAGTCAAGCACTTAGAAATTAGGCAGTGTCAGCATTAGTCAATAGTAATTGGCAACTTCCATTTCCCTGCCATTTGTTTAAATACAAGTTACAGTGTTTAGGTACACAATCATTGTTCTTTTTTTCCTCTTAAGTCCACTGCCCCATTCAGTAAACTGGTAGTAATTGCTGAATTCTTCTGAATCTTCCTCATAAACAGCATGGCTCCAGGTCTTGTTTAGACCACAGAACATTTTCATTCCTTTTGTCCTCTTTGTTTCTATGGTGCTTTTACCACTTCTGAACACTATATCCAACAGGAATGTGAGTGTCAGGTTGCCTAACTCCTGTTTTTAGGGAGACAAGGAGTTTTAGGAACCCAGGCCCTTTTCACAGGAATGCAGGCTGCTGAAGTGATTACTAAGATGCGTGGAAGGTAAGACAGTTCTGAATGGGTTGTGCAAACACAAGATGCTGAGCAGGGAGATCTAGATTGCACTGGCAGGAATCTAGTGCAATTGCAATGGCGGGAATGCATCTTCTGCACAAGAAAGGCCACAAGAAAATAATTCATTTTCAACCACTTTTGTAGAGTCAGATCTTAATCCCGTTCTGGGTCTCTAGTTGTTAAATTCCCAGCTTTTCTTACAAAGTTGTCTAAAAAATGCTCACCAATAACAAAAGCTCAGACAATAACAAGACCATTTTCCAATTTTGCTATTACAAGTCCCATACCATACTTCATCATAGAATCATCATAGAAACAGTCTGGGCTGGAAGGAACCTTGAATATCATCTTGTTCCAACCCCTCTGCCATGGACAGGGACATCTTTCACTGGACCAGGTCGCTCAGAGCTCCGTCCAGCTTGGTCTTGGACACAACCAGGGATGGGACATCCACAGCTTCTCTGGGGAATCTGTTGCAGTGCCTCACCACTTTCACAGTAGAGGATTTTTTCTAGTATGTGCTCTAAACATGCTCTTTCAGTGTGAAGCCATTTCCCCTTGCCTTGTAACTACATGCTCTTGTAAATGGTCTCTCTTAATGACAAATGCCCAGCTGTGCTGTGGAAGTGCTGAGCTCCCTGGCATAGCACCCTGGGCAGTTGGCTTGAAAACTCTGCCGGGAAAAGCTGGGCCAAACCTTGTTTGAGCAGCTTGCTGACCACCACATGTATTAGATCCTGAAGCTGGGATACAGGCTCTGAGGCTGTATGCAAATTCTTTGCCCAACAGATAATCTTTCTTCCTTTCAATCTTCCCTCAGCCCTATATAGTATCTGTCTTGCAAAAATAAGTTAAAGCTCTAGACAGACAAGTTTTACTTAGCCAAACCTAGAATCATTGTCATTGCATCCCCCTCTTGTATACAAAAGAAGGTAGGGTTCTGAAGAAAAAAAGAATAAGAGTTTGGAGTTTATGCTGAAAAATTATTTCCTTTGCTTTAAAATCTGCCAGAATCTCCTATGCTAGATCAAGTGGTATTACTCTGTACGTTTTTACCTTTTTTGTAGTCATAAAAAATTCTGAAACAGAAGATCTGCAATGACAAACAGTCTTGGATAAGAACTATTTCAGTGTTCATGCGTTTTAGTTTGAAAATCTGCTCACTTACCACATCTGTCTATAAATTTCTTTTTCAGAAAAGCCCTGCAAGTCAATAGAGCTGTAATAACCAAAGAGGAATGATTGCAGTTACTGATTTAATTTATGGGTTGTAATATGTAATAACCTGAATTTTTATTTTAACAGCTTTCTGAGAGAAGGAATTTTTTCTTGTTGATTGGTAAAGCAGCTAAAGCAGTAAACCCCTTGTGTTCTACTGCATAATGACATTTCTGAGGGCACCACTGGGGCTATACCCAGTCTGGACTCTGGCAACCCCCATGGAAATATACCCACAATGCCTGACAGCAAGGCAGGAAATTCCTGTTAGCCAGCAGTTGGAAAGCCACTATTTTAGTTTGCACTTCTAGAACTGAATGTTTTGGTTACTCCCAAACCCTGTTTTAGGGACCTACATCTCTTCTTTAGTTCCATAGACACACATTAATTTCAGCAAGTATACAGCTGAATGCACACTTTCTTTGATTTTCAATTTTTTGCTGCATAATTTCTTCCTAATCTACTAGATAATTCCTATTTCTTCTGAACTTGTCTATAGATGCATCTTGTTGGTAAGTAGAGTTGATATACTATAAAGAAAAGCACGTTTATTAGTTGACTGAGACATGCTGTATACTTCTAAAAAAATGCATTTATGAAACATTTTGCATTTTAAATAATTGATTAAGCATGGGAAACATTAATTATAGTAATGAAATTGATGTATCAATTAATGAAATTAATTGATCCATTCTGGTCACTAAGAGCCATATGCTATGGTTGATATAATTTGGCATAAAAACTCTCTGTCTGCTTGGACACTTCTGAACAGATCAACAAGAATTTGTCTGTAACTTGATATGCCTACTATGTTCTGCAAATCTGTCCTAATGCCCTTTGGGTTCTTAAAATTAGTCTATCTCATCCTTTGCAACCTGAATTTTATTTACTGCAACAGTAAAAAAAATGCAGCCTGTTCTTCTTGATGCCTTTTTCAGACTAAAACAGATTATTCCAAGTAAAGAAATTTTTCTCTCAGAACTTTCTGACAAAACTAAAAGTCAAAGATGTCTGTAAGCTGGTGCCGGGTTCAGTGACCCATCTGATCCCTTATGTCTCATGTTCTTAATGTGGCTGAGGTCATTCTTTTTCTCAACTCTCATTTTTGACAGCAGGAATTACGATGTTTTCATTATTGCTAAAAATGAAAGAAATAAAATACATATGCATGTATGTATGCCTCAGTTTGTAGGAGTTTGACAGAATCAATCATGAAGCAGGCTCATTTGGCAGTCAACATTACAGTAGTTTTCTACCTGATTCCATATATAATTAAACCAAAGCAGCCCTTAACTGAAAAATTTAAGAAGGCTTGTTTGTTGCATCATTTTAGTATATTTAAGTTACTAGACTATAAAAAAACGTGGAGAAGAGAAAATTTTTCAAGCCTATATTCCAAACTGAGATTAATGCCTGAAAAGTGTATCAGTCTGAAGCCTGTTGACTTAATCACTTTATTCCATTACTTTATACTTTGAACAAAGTGAGCCATGTGTTTAGCATGCATACAATCAGTTTACAACTGAAAAACATACCAAATATTGTTTAAAGTTATAGCAGGTAGACAAGTTAATACATTCTAAAACCAAAGGTTGTTTATCTTTGAATTGCCTATTGATGGATGAGAGCCAAAATAATTCTTTCTGACAGCCATTTCAGCTGAATGTGGATAAACTGTTTAGCTCGAGGAAAAAGTATTTGGAATATTCTAATTAGCAACTGAATTTCTGCAGTGATTTACAGTCAGCTGGAGTCGGAAGTGGATACTGGATGAAGCCAGGTTGGTTCTGGCATCCACTACAGCACTGAGAAACAGGAGCCAACATTGGCATTTCAGCAGATTACTCTGAAATCACAGAATTGTAACTAAAACATCATTAGTCCAGTGCTTTGTTCTTGAAACTGAGGTTGGGGCTAGTCCAGGTCTCACTGAAATGTTTTAGGATTTTTGCCACAGGTTTTGGGCAATTTGCCCTCTTTGAGTTCAGAACACAAAAGAACTGTTTTACAATTACTGAGCCCCCTAAACATTCCAGTTCAGTGTCTCTTAAATATTTAGCACTGCTATCAGCAGAATCATTTCCACAAAGTCAAATTTCTTGTTTTTATAACTGCCTGCTATTTACTTTATTATTTTTGGTGAACTATCCTGACTCTGACTTGCAGACTTGCCCTCTATTATGTACCCAACTGAATGTTTTCCAGTTTAGGGTTAGCCATGAAAGAGCATTTATTTTTTAAAGTCATTCCACATGTTCCCATCCTTTGTTTGCACAGCTGTAAAAGAAGATAACTTAATGGAAAAAAATAGTCTTTCAAACAAGAAAGAATCATCTTCCAAGACAGCTATTTCACTTCCTTTGTGCTCCAGTAGCATCTATAGCTTCATTATTAGGTCTCCTTGGGCTTCTGAAATGAAAAGCAATGTTTTCCTTATTATGTGGCATAGATTAGATTTTTGGGTTGATGATACCTGCAGATCTGCACTATTTGAGCAGACAAAGTATGTAATTTATTGACAGCTGGAAAGCCATTTTGGCATTACTACATTTTAACATTACTGGTTGTCACCATGTTTCTCACATGATGTAAGACTTCAGGAGACCCTAAGAAGAGAACAAGACTTTCACATGGAAGGCAGCTGTGTAGATCTCTTATTAACTAGAAATGATAAGTTATAAAACATAGTTTGATATTAAAATAATTCAATTTCTCTTCAAATACATAATTTTTCTGAAAGTGAAGAATGTGAGGTTTAGCAGCATGATTTTCAATTTGTTGTTGAATAATTTCTTCCTAAGAAATCATCATATCATTCTTCAATGAGGTCTACAGGTATGAAATAAAACTAATTTAAACACATTCTAATCACAGAACTTACCAGAACGAATGGTACTAAATGCAAGCCAATAGTATCTGGTAGAATGAGGTGAAGCCATTGATAATTTTATAATGTCTGCTCTTATATGTGCATGGAGAAAATACCATAGCCCAGAGAATCACTAGTCAGGAAAAATCAGCATCTGGACAAAGACCACAGTCTTTGGATCTTCTAGTTTATCCCAGCAGATAGGAACAATCTGACTCCATCCAGTTCTTTGAGCCTCACTGTGGCAAACATGATGCAATCTTTTAATTTGATTTTCATTAGAATGCATAGACTTTGCTAATCACTTTTTTTCCTTTTCTAATGTGGTGACAGTGCTGTCAAATGTATCAGGAAATGTGTCAATTCAGATAAAAATTGCACGTAAACATTTCCTGATATTTTCCACTCAGTGACGTATTTTGTTATTATACTAATTTTCTTTGCAATCTATTTGAGGCCTAAACAACCTGAGCGTGTCTAATTGTGTACATTATGTTTGTACATTTCTATGTGCAGTGAATGTTGTTGCCTCAGGCTGGGAGGAAGTTTGAATGGGGGTCTGAAATATCATCAGTGTTCTCCTTCAGGAAATGCCAGCTGCCCGTTCCTTCCCTGCTTCCCACCTGCTGCACTGCACATGCAGCCAGGAACTGCAGACCAGTGGCTGTGCCCCAGCACTGGCTGGCTTTGGTTCATTTTCTGTACCCATACTGTAAACTTCCCTCTTTGGGGAACAGGAACTCCATGCTGCAGGCAAATCCCACTGAGGGGCTGAGCAGAGGTTCTTGAGCACATTGGTTTTGTACTTAGGAGAGCACAGTGTTCCATTAACTTATTTTTCTCCCTGTAAGAAGAGGATTTGGGACTTAGACTGTTTAAAGATTCTGTGAGAGACAGTCAGCACTCTCATAAAACTCTGAGGGAAGTGAGAGGTGATGTGATCTCCATAGCAAAGCAGCAAAGCCCAGGGAATCCAGATGTCACCTCCTGGCTTTGCATTCTTGGTTGCTCATGGGGGACCATGTTCAGTGCCAGGGCTGAGATCTTGTCCTTAACAATGTCTCACAGGCTTGTTAAATACCAGGTACTATGAGTTTAGTAAAGTCTTCTTGACTTCTCAGAATAATTCGGTGCCTATTAATTTGGGTTAATGCAGGTGATTTACAAGCCAAAAGAGTGCTGCAGCTCTTTCTCACCTCTGACTATTTTCATTTGAGAGGAAATCAGTGAAAGCAAATACATAGAATTTCTTTTGTCTAAAAGATTGGCATCTTCAGGCATGTTTGACAATGTCCTTGTAACAAAGCCAAGCCCAATGGTTCTTTTCAAACATCAACTTATCCAACATTTTTTGTTGTTTTTCTTGTCATTAATGTTTTTCTGGACAGCATGTTTTTTCACTATAGGATTCTGCTTATTTTTGTTCTCAGTCCTCTTTAATTTACAGATTCAAAAAGCCTGTTTCATCCCTACTAAATGTGCTTTGAACAGCTTCCATTATTTCACTATTCAGACCCCCAAAAAAGGTTTAATTCTTTATATTTAATTCTTCTGTGAATTTCTTACAAAGGAAGGGTAGCTTCCATGTCTATCAGTAGGCCATAACATCTCACCTATAGCAATAGGTAGAGATTGCTAGTAATAATGTTCATTAAAGCCTTTAAATTTGAATTATGCAATAAGAAATCACTGAACTTACAAAACCATCCACTGTCAATATTAGTTAATTAATGAAAAGACTGGACATTTTGTGTTGGCTGTCAAGGGATTTTTGAGGTTTTTATTCAATCCAGTCAGAAATTTTGGCTCACTTGTAAGAAAGCAAAGCTGTAGAGAAAACCCATTTTAAAAATTACTGGTAGAATAAACATCAGGATTCATCACCAATGGCCTGGCCAAAAGAATGGGATATACATAGGTTATGAAGAAATAATGTGGGATTAACATGGACTTCGTAGTACTTCTGCATAGGCATATTTGAGGGAAGGTGTGAGGTGTTGACAACTCAGTTCAGTGTCCTGCATTGAAGAATAATTTCCAGGCAGCTGGAAACACCACTGATGTATTGGCGGCTCAAATACCACAAAGATGTTCTTGTAAAGTAGTTTGCACATTTTCAGTACTTAAAATTTTACAAGAGCATCTTTTGAGAGGACTAGATCAAAGACCAACTGGTATCATTGAGCAGACACGCAGAACTATGACTACAATAGAAAGAAATTAGATTAAGTGTTTGTCTTTTGTTAAGAAAAAAGCAAATGTTGCCTGGGTTGCTTGAAGACAGAATTTGATGTATCTGTCAATTAAAATCACAGTATGCTGGCACAAAGCCAGTAGATTTCTTTGTTCCCTTGTACCTCCTTTGCTTTACTTGATTGGGTGATAGAACACAAACGTCTAGCCTTGACTCAAATAGTAATAGGAGTGATAACATTTCTGAAGAAGATATGAGTAAACAGAACTATTATTTTATTATAAAATCTCAACACAGTGGCCTCTAGACGTAACTATGATAGCATTATGGCCAGACTTAACAATCAGAGGAAACTGGGTCTTGAGACCCAGAGCTCAAAACCTCTGGTAGGCCAGCCTAGTAAAGTTGATGCCAGATTCAACATGGCCAAAATTGTTCCAGGATATTTAATTCATCTGTACTAAATAATCTCTGATGTTAAAGACCTCACATGACCTCACCTGCCTTCTCAGGAGCTTTCCTGTTCTTGCTGTTAGGCGGTTTTTCTTAGTGTCTAGCATCAAACTCTTATGCTGTAATTTTTTTTTCTCCTCCATACTTAAAACTAACTTTACCATAATGCTGATGGGGAGGTACGAGAAATATAAATTAAGTGATTTCGGGGGTATAAAAAGCACTTTGTGTGGGTGCAGCTTTTTCTGGCAAAGCTGAGTTTTTGCAGTACTGTTTTTGTATTTCTGAGAGACTAGAACAATCTCTTCCAGATAAAAACGGCAGAAATTGACACAGCTGCCCTTGCAAACCACTGTCAGAACAAATCTTATCTAAGTACCCATTCAGGTAGTGTCAAGACTTTGCAATTTTGGATTCACATGAACATTAATCTGTAATTAATTTGAGAGAAGTTATTGGCTATTGTCTCATGAGAGGTGAGAGTGGCAGGTCCCTTTTATGTAAGTTCTTCCATAGGGACAATGACCCAGGGACTCTCTTGAGCATTATTTCAAATACAAATGTGTTAAAATATTAAATATAGACACAATTATAAAGTTTCCATGACATTCACCGTATCAGGAGGAAGGTATTCTGGATAGAGACCCTGATGCAAAAGCAAATTGAACTCACATACAGATTTCACAAGGATATTTCTGACCAGCCCCAGATCCACGAGGATTTTGGAGAATTGTAATTCTGCTTCCTGTGAATGCCACGTTTCCACCTTCAGTTCTGTCTGAAGGGTTTTCTAGACAGGACCAATGATGGGGGTGTGGTTACTTAGTAAAAAGGCCACTTTGACTCCTGATTCTGCAGTTCAGTGGCTGGGAGTCTTTGTGTCTGTGTCCATACCTTCATGTTTTGTGTAATGGCACACAGCTTCAGAGCAACTGTTTAAATGTCAAAGCAAGATGCTTATATTTCTACTTCCCTCTGCCCATTACATGTGGGCAGAATCATTTCTTCTTCTGTGGGTTTTCAGAAATACTTTGTATCTGGATATCTTTACGTCCACACAGAAAATAAAGAATGAAGGAAATGCAGGCAGATGTCCATTACACTGACTTTGAGAATATGTCTTTCCCCTTCTCACCTTAGTCTAAGGAAAATCCATTAAACCATAATGATGCACACGTTCAGCAGTTTTTCGGTAGCTGCTGAGAGATGCTTGTGTTTTCTAAGTCCTCATGTTATTGTCTCACCATGTGATGTTTGAGTGCTCTTTTTTTTAAATTCTGGGAAATGTTTCTAAAGATCTTAATGCTCTTGAGAGTTTACAAACCTTGATTATTCAGCTGGGCAGACCTTTGGGTTATGGCTCTAATATTTCAGAAAAGATTTGTGGACTTGTTTTTGTCTTCTCTCTGGAACACTTACTATTACCAAAGCAGAGATCTGAAAACTGACAACGCCATCTGGACCTAAGTCCCTACCAAACTCTGAAAGAGTATTTAAACAAGAATTTTCTGCTTGGAGGCCATGAGAGAATTTGTAATCTTGTTGTGCTCTTTTTCTAAGTGTTCTAACATATCTTCACCTACTATAAATGAGCATCATCAGTGAAAAAGAAAAGCTTCTTAAATTAGCAATGAAGGTTTTAAGCCAAAAAAACCCAAAACCAACCAAAAAAAAAAAAGTTAAACTAAACCAAAACATAACCAGGCATATCAGTTGTGTTCTTCCTGGCTTTGTATCTAATGGGTGTTAAACTATTCTAAAAGGTTAGGTTAATTATTTTAGAGTTTGGAGATCTTCTTTTAGTATTATAGTATTTTTTGGTAGGTTGAGACTATCCTTTCCAGACAACGCTGGAATTTAGGTACCTGTGTTATCCATGACCCTTCCTCAGTGCAGGACAGACTTAACTTAGATATGTCTGAGCTTTAAGGATCTAAAAATAACAGATGGGATCCATCTGCCTGCCATGCATAGGCAGGAAGCAGACTGCTCCCTTCAGCTACTTGATGTTATCATCAGCCTCAGGATGTTATCTGACTTCTCCTTAGGACACAAAAATACTTGTGAAGAAACAAAACCTTGCAAATACCTTGCAGCAAATGCAGAGCTTCTGTCACTTATTTCTAGTAGCTTTTTTAGGGTGAATTTGTGTGTTATCTGGTGCTTGATTTGGTAGCCAGTATTCCCAGTGTGCTTGATAATGACTTCATGCAGTAGCATATTTGATAAAGTCATTTTTAGTTTATATTTTATTTTCAGGAAACCAATTTAGTTTCCAGGTTGTTCGTTTTTAACAGGTGTTGATGCAATGGGTGAGGAATAGCTGAGGCATTAATACACATTGAAGGTGTAGGTGTGTTTTTAGGTTATGTGTTGTTGAGTGAATCTTACAGTATCACAGCCTGTATAACACGCATTCCAAGCCTTGTGAAGAATTCTTTGCTACTGTTATTTGTTCTTGCCTGACAAGTACAGCCAGCATGAGCTAGGGTTATTTGCCCAGCTGGAGCCACTTCATTTGAAAAATAAACTTCTGCTACAATGTCCAAAGAGTTTCTGAAACACTAAATAACTAGTAAAATACTAGTCAAGGGATGCTGTTTGCATCACTGTAGGGATGCATCACTGTCAAAATATTCTCCTAGCATTACCTGGTATTTCATTTTCTTGCCACCTGCTGATTGTAACTGAAGTGTGACACACAATCGTTCCATTTCTGAAACACTAAATAAGTGCAATAAACTGGCTTCTCCACAAAGCATTAATAAAAAAAAAAAACTTAAAACTATAAACACATAAAAAACCCATACCACAAAAAATGCTAAAATGTTTCCATTTTTAATGTTTCATTTTAGTCTTGGAATTGAACCAGGTGATTATTCCCACTTATGGAACTGTGCCGGACCAGCAAAACCTTCATACTCCTGAATGGGTGGGTACCTGTTTACTTTAACTGTGAATACCTGTAAAATTTTCTCTTGTAGGTATGTAACAGTCCAGTAGCTGTTCCAGAAGACTAGCATTCCTTTGCATTTGCATCACATGCAGTTCGTCTTTGTGATTAAATCTGAGTTGCTGTTATCCCCATTTCCCTAAAGGTACCTGAAATAATTGACTCAACTCTGAAAGTACAGGTTGTCACAGGCACTGGACTCAATTATAAGTGACCAATATAAACTCACTATAAGCTGATATATACACATACACCTCCTCTCTCTAAGTAATTTTGTTCACAAGTGTGAATATGTGTGTGTATATAAGAATCAGTAGTTCTGAACTCACCCTACATATGAACACACATACCCAAGAAAGTTCCAAGAAAGCTTGGAGACACCAATAAATTCCCTACTCCAGAGACTGAACTGACAAGAAAGACCTAGAGGTGTCCATTCCCTTTGTCCAAAGTTTGAGGTTCCCAGCTCACCAAAGATTTTCTGCAGCTAACAGGCTGCTGGCACAAGAATTCCTGCCTCACTTCTCATAGGAAACCAATATCCAAAGTAACTGGAAAATAGTTTCCTTCTGGAAACTCGCCTCCCCTGACCCTGCATTTTGCAGCAAGGTGTTAATTTGAAGTTGTTTAAACATTTTTGAAGCATAAGATGCAGCCAAGAGCTTCCATTTCCCAACTGAGTGCCTAGACATGGATGGTATAAAAGTCCTTCTTAGAGTCTCCTTGTGGTTCACTGATTTTTATTTTTTTTTTTATATTTTTATGAAGTGACATAGCATCAAAACAGCTGGAAAGTCAAATATCTTGTTGTTGGAACAGTCTCCTCTGAACAGTCTTGGTAGAATTTATTTTTATTTCTACTGAAAATTAACAGTCAAAATCAATTTTTATTTTTGGTTACTCATGTTCACCAGCAATTGTAGTTTTTTTTCAGTTTTAGCAGCATCTCTGCACTGCTCCTTCTTTGTCAAGTCATCCTTGTTGATCAACAGATAATTTCAGTGGGTTGGAGGAGACAGAAAGATAAAATTGAGATCTGCTGAACCTCTGCTAAATGAATTAGAGCTAATTGTAGCTAGAAACAGAAACTGAAGAGGAAGCCAAACCTGAAATGGTTGAATAGAAAGGAAGTGTCTTTTGTCTAAACTTAAATCATGCATTGCAGCCGGAAGTATTCTGGAAATTTGATCTGATTTTGCAAGTTCTTCTGAGGAGCCAAAACTAAGTAAATTATTGGCTAATAGAAACAGTCCTGTTCTTTTTTTGGTTCTTTCTCTAATTACAGTATCGTATGCTAAGTTTGCCACAAGAGATCCATGCCTCATTTGGCACATGAATAGGACAATTATCTCCAAAATGCCAAAAATCTGTGAGGATATTGTTTGTGGTACTTCAGAAAGCTTTAAATGTGGCAGGAAATTGCAGTGAAGGAATGAAAGGCTCTTACTGCTAGAAAAACTGAGTTCAGTCCTAGATAATTAGACAACCTCTGCTAGAGGATTTTCAAGACTTGTAAAGTTGCAACCAGCTTTTATTTTTCCTGAGTGCCTAAGGAGAAAATCCTTTGGTCTTGTTTCCATTTGCAAGAGAGTGACATATGGACCTGGAATTGAGTGTATTGCTCTTTGAATAGAGAGAATTGCTGAGCTCTCTGGAAAGATGTCACTGTCCTGCTGTATAAAGCCATAACTCCAAATTTAGGAGACAGTGAACAGGTTTTGGCATAAATGTTTAGCTGCCTTATGTGATGACCATTAAAATGGGAATTATATACTGTTACTTTCTGTCCTGGAGGATGTCTTAAAATTAAGTTTCACAACATTTGCAGAACACTGATATTCTATGAGGAAAATACCAAACACATAGTCAGAAGGAAATCTCTATTTTAAGCATTTGAGCTATTTAAATGAGGTGTAACAAGAAAAAACAAACAAACAAACAAAAGCCCACAAAAAACCCCACCAGACATGAAATAAAGAAGATAATGAGTATTACATAGCTACTACTTGGAGCATAGAAATATGGCATGTGATGCTACAATTTAATCATGCATATAAACAACATGTACAAGGAATACAAAACTGCACAGACAGCATTAATCAAGCCTTTTCCAGCTCATGTTTCATTTTGCAGGTTATCTGCTTTGTAGGAAGATAATTTGATTTGGCATATAACAATAAATTTTTTTTGCAAGTGAATATCTGCAGAGAGAAGGTTAACTTCTTAATACTTTCTATTACTGCTGCCCCTCACATACAAATTCTTGTATTCTTGAAGCAAGAAGGCTTCTGGGAAGTTCAAAAGAGTTAATTTTCCCAGCTCTTGAATCCCAGGAAAGATGGGAGTTGCTGAAAAACAGGTTTTCAGTGAGCACATTCTTTATTTTCTTTAAAAGTAAGGCCATTTGGTCTCTCTCTAATCAGGAGT
Source organism: Acridotheres tristis (assembly GCA_037013685.1). Classification (NCBI taxonomy): domain Eukaryota; kingdom Metazoa; phylum Chordata; class Aves; order Passeriformes; family Sturnidae; genus Acridotheres; species Acridotheres tristis. The sequence goes on along the minus strand of CM072885.1, from coordinate 30,072,689 downwards.
GACTGGAATTCCTCCTGCAGCCAGCAGCAACCTGACGCTTAGACAGGAAGTCAAGTGGGTGTCTGGTCCAAACTTAGCTCAGGGGACAAGGCATCCCAATGCCTGGCCAGTTACCAGCTGCTTTCTGCTGACAGAAATGCATGACTGTAGTGACACCCCATATTTTTTCTACTTGTCTTTAGTCTCTGTTTGTTTTTGTTTGTTCCTCAACATGTTTGCATGTTGAGGAAATGAAAAACAACCAACATTCTTCTGATGAAGCACTTGTTAATATTTGCATTATTGCTAAAAAGAGAACTAAAAGAGTCTTCTGTTGTTATTAAAAAATATGAATAATAAAGGGCAATGTTAAAGGCACAACAGTTTTATGGCCCTCCAGAGACAGACCAACATTATTATGCAATATGCAAATAAACTTACATCTTCCAGTACTATATTTTATATTGTATATATATATATATATATATCAATATAATCCAGAAATAAATGCTTGTGTTGGTCTTAATGTCAGAAAGTTGTTTCTATTGGTTGCTCAGAACCTAAAGAAATAAAAAATCTTTTTATATGGCTGTGATAGTAAGAAGAACTTTGTATTTCTGTAACATTTTCTTCAGATGACCTCAAGGTCCTTTATAAATAATTATGTTTCCTGATACCCTGGTAATATAGTTCGTTTTCTTTTTATTTACTTGTTTTTAAGTTTCTTGAAGCAGGCAGAGAGAAATAACTGTGCTCCTAATTAGGCACTCTGAAATTCTCCTCTCCATAAAACTCACAAGTGAAGTGCAAGCTGCAGATGCCCCATGTGTCTGTCTCTGTGCCCCAGTGGGGGAGTTTGTGCAGGTGCCTGTCAGCAGAGGCAATGTTGCACAGGCTCTGCTCTGCTCTCTTCTTTCCCAGTACTGATTTATTCACTGGCATGCTTCAGGAAGCTATTTTGAAGCATATCTGAAAATTATGTGAGGTTGCAGACAAGTAGTTTATCCCTCCAGTAATGATTACATTTGGTGTTATTGACAGTCACACCAAAGGCTCTTGCAGGCAAAATGAAGCACTTCTTTCATCTTTCCAGTTAGATAAATCATTCCTGCAGAACCTCTTGTTATTTGAAAAATCCAGCTTACAATACTGTGCTTGTTCAGGGTACAGTAAACAGTAAATAGCTGCAATTCCTGCGCACATATTTTTCTTCATGCTTGTCTCTGTTCTGCCCCTCCCACCATTATCCCCACTGAATATTTAACTATATCATGCCTAGAGATGCCTGGAAAAGAGAGGCAGTTTTCTTGGTAGTGCAAACATTTCTCCTCCCTGGAGCACGGGGGTTGCTGAAGGGATCTTTCCGCCTGCGCCTTCTCCTTTCATCTGCCGCAGGCATCGCAGGTGGCCGTGACTGCAGGAGCGGCTCTCCAGGTGACACAGCAGCTGTCCCCAGCGCCCAGCAGCCTGCTGGTGCCTGTGCAGGGGCACGGAGTCTCCCTCCTGACGAGCTCTGACTCGGGGGGCTGAGGGCACCTTCCGTGGTGAAGCCAAAACAATTCCCTCAGCCTTGCGCGCTGGGGCAAGCTTATTTTCCTGTCCCGCTTGCCCCTTTTCCAAGTGCTGCTGTGTCCCGGGGTCTGGGAGAGCCGGTGCTGCTCCTGGGCTTTTTGTTACCACAAAAAAGACCATTCCGGTCTCGTTCCCTGGAGGGAAGAGCCTCCGATGCTCAGGTGATCTGACCTGTTCCAAATGAAGCACACAGGTACACCCGCATGGACGTGGCCATGCTGCCTCTAGGCTAGCCCATATAAGTGTAACCTCAGTGGTACAAAAAACTTTATTCATGGCCAGGTCCTTCTCTCCTTCAGATTCCTTCTGTTAATAAAGCAAAGCAACTGATAGTTCCCTGGTAGGCAAGCATTTGATTGTACAGCGCTTGGACAGTTATTATAGGCTGCAGATTGTGTGCTAAATATAATTAGTATTTCACAGCTATATATATATATATGTATGTTTTTATTATTGGTGTTAATCAATATGAACCTGCTGTCCATTAGGGTATTATTAAAACATGAGAGTGCACAACTGATTGCCTCCACCAGTACTTAAAGCGTGTTTGTGCCAATGCTAAAAAAATTAAACAGTGCAGTAAATGTGTTCATTTCTTCCAAAAAAAGAGGTGTCAATGGGCCTGCTAATTATTTGGGGCTATAATTTGCTACTGATACTTTAAAAAACTAGGTATTGAAATTTCAGCCCCATTAATTTGTCTGCGTATGCAAGCTTGTGTGCATTAGTATGATAGTATCATTTGTAAAACTGTCAAATAATATTACATATTAAAAAAATCCCAAAACAAACATTGTCTCAAAGGAAATGCTAACTTCAAAGTGCCCTACATCTTTTTGGTTTCCAGTCCTGTTTTTCCCTGGATAGTTATGTTGAATAATATTTGATTTTTCATTACCAGCTATCCAGTAGGGATTGCAAAATACACCACACATGTAAGTTAATGTGGCTGTTGGAAACTTGGCTGTTACCTTCTCTTTTACATTTTACGTCTTAATTTTAATTGAGCAATGTTTAATTAATTTAATATGAGCTACATAACAATCTATTTGTGTGGGTCTTAATCTTGATCTCTTAAGTATTCAGGTTTAATGAGTCAATTCTTTATTTTATTGATATATAAAGTGTCTATGGAAAGGTCAACTGAACAATGCCCTTGTGATTAAAAGCAATGGAGATTACATATAAGAAGTTAGCTGCATAAGTATGAGCTTCTGTGTATCTGGATTCATGCAGTCCAATATTTGAATCTTTCAGCTATATTAAATTCTTATGTGCATAGTGTGTGAAAGAGAGATGAAGGTGTATGTATACAATAACATTTATACACACATGTGAATGACAGCACTTATGTAAGCAAATTTATCAGTCAGAATGGTGGTTAACAGGCAGATTTTATTTTATAAATAGGCATTTTATAAGTATTGTATATATAATTTTTAATATAATAAATAATTATTGATAATCCAGTTATCACAGCTTTTTTAAGCTTAAAAAATGCATTTAAAGGAAAATTATTCAGTGAAATTATGCAAACACAGATTATGATCAAATCTTCTTCTATCAAAACTTGATTTGATGTTTGCTCTTTTCCATGTCTTCTCTGTCCTGAGGACGGGTCATATCAGAAAAAGTGCTAAAAGCTGCAGTGAAGAAAAAAGTGAAAGCTATTACTACTTTTATGCTTTCAAGTGCTTGACTTTCACAACTAAACTGTGTGTCTTTAAGCAGAAGTTATTACAATGATGTTTCTAAGATTCCAAAGAGGAAAAAGCCCAAATAAAAGACCTAGTGCTTTATGTAGTGGCAGCCCTTCCCCCTGTTATTTCTTGCAGCAGAGCCGTGGTAGCCCATGCCGTGCCAGAGCCTGCTGGGGTCCCAGGGGAGAGCAGCAGCTCCGAGGCTGGGCTCTGTGTCTGCTCTCAGGCACCTCCCAGGCTGCCTCCCGACAGGGAGCCTTGGCTGGGATTTGGTGCTTTCCTTCCCATAGTGAATCTTGTCAACGATAAATCGTCATGGTTATGTTTCAAATGAGATTGGGAATGAAAGAAGGAAGGCTGTGTTTTACACCTGTGACTAGTTCTCAGCGGGAGGAAAGCTTGTCATGGCCAGTACTGATTTCTTAATACGAATATGCCAACTTAATCTCTCAAGAATTTAGAAATTCACACCTGTGACTTTCTTTGGCTGATAGAGATACTCACTGTCATTGTGGTGTGGTGATGTCATCTGGAAATTCAATACCTTTTTTTTCCCTAAAACTTTATTTGCAGTATGCAATTCTATGTTGATTTGGTGACTGCCTAGGTAGTCTCTAAATTCTATCCCAGGCTGTGAAACTAGCATGCAGAATGTGTGTATACTGGCCATATGTGTATGTGTGTCAGCAGCTGCTTGCTGTCAGGTTTGTCACAAATCCCAACACACAGGTGGCATTCAAAGAAAACTGTTCTATTCAAGAATCTGCTCAGACTTTTGAGGCAGCTAAATCAACCGGACCTCTTTGCAGCGGGTCCTAACCTTTGCATATGCAACATAAAAAAATTGTGAGTTTAAACTCCACCAAGTTTATTTAAAATATGGAAATTTTGTCATAATTATGGGGAGACACATCTTGGTTGCCTGTTTTGGTTCAGCCAATAAACAGTTACAAAATAATCTACAGGGAGAGGTTTTGGAAGAAAAAAAAAAACACATGAGAAAATTTGTTTTGGAAAAACTGACACGTGGTTCCTAAAACACTGTATGCTCCCTGGAACTTGGGAACTGAAGACTGACGTTCTTCCCGGTTCTTCATAGTTGAAGAACAACCATTTCAGGCTGCACTTCTGGGGTTTCTGACACCATAACCACATTTCCATGGCCTTTCTGTGGACCAGACATCCTAGAGCTCCAAAACCTGACCTGGCATGTCTCATGAAATTTGGTCTGAACTGACAGGGAAATTCCAAGGATGCAACATCTGGGGATCATTGCCATGTCCGCCGCAAATGCAAGAGATTATTTTGTGTCATTTTGCCTGACCAGATCCTGACTTGTCCTACTCTCCATGCCCAGTTGGCAGGAGGCCAGGGCTGCTCTGCAGTTGTGTGTGGGAGCCTTGCCAGCTTTGGAGATGTTCCTGTCTCTAACACCATGCTGAATCCCACTTTTGGTACCTATCAACTTCGGTGGCACCACCTCCTCTAACAGCATGGATGGATTTGGCCAAGTACCTGAGAAGTTGGTGCATGTTTCAGATGACATTACAACTGTATATTACCTGAAAGGAAGGGGGTGGTAATGCATGATACTGCCCTCAGATTACTCTAAAAATACTCTAAAAAACTTAAAAGTCATTATTCAAGCGTTCAGGGTTCCCTGTCACCAATGTGTCTGTATCGTTTCATGCATGAAATAACACATTAAGATGTTATTAGTGGATATGGTAATCTATCCCACTTTCCTCCAGGGACTAGATAATGGCTTATGGATATATTAAATTTTTTTTATCTGTGATGGATGTGTGGCACACAACAATGTGTTTTTGCTTGCTGAGTTTTTCCAGATTAAATGAGAAATAAATCCAGATAATATGTGTCTGTTTGGAGATCTCATCTCTGCTCTGACTGTGTGCAGTGGTGGGTGGGTTTAAGTATAAGCATGCACAAAACTGCAGCTTTTAAAATTTGTTTTTGTTTGTTTGTTGGTTGGTTGGTTGTTTTTTTAATTGCAGAGATGTTTAAAGTTCTTCAGGTAAGGAAACAGATGGGAATACACTAATTCTGAAACTCCCATCAGGCAACAACCATTTTATAGACAAACCATCTAATGATATGTCCATGATGGTGTACAAATTACTAGACAGATGCATTATTTGATACTGGTGCTACATTCCAGTGCTTCTCTCATTATGAAAAGGTAATGTACCATTTTTAAAGAAGAAAGTTAGGTCGAAGTTTTGTTGATTTGATGTCATGAAGAGGCCTGACAGATTCCTCTGGATAATTTCTTTTTTGCCATTCTACTCTGTGCAACTTTGTCATTTTGGGCTTCCTGTTACACAAGGCTGATATATGTTGAATTTCTAAGTTCACTGAAGTACTGTGTAAAGGGAAGCAAGTAAGGAACTAGTGAGTAAAGATTTTCATATTAACCTATGCCACCTGCCTTTCAGGTGGATTTTGATGATAAGCCTGACTCCTTGTTCTTTAAAGATGGGCGGCGAAGAATTGACTTTGTTTTGGTGTATGAAGATGAAGGTAAAAAAATGACTCATAAGAGGAGTGATCGTAAAAAGCAAAAGGTAAGTTATTTTTCATATATTGGATGTTAGAGCTGTGGGCAGAAAGGACAGTGCCCTCACACAGAACAGCAGTTGCTTTGCCTTATCCTCAGAGTACTCTTGGGAGCTGGGAGACTGAAGCCCATCCAGCTGAGCAGGGAACAGGGCTCGAGCCAGTAGATTGCTGTGCAAATGGGCAGAGCACTGCACATCGTGTCTGTCAGAGCGTGCTTGGTGACCTCAGGGCACCCTCCTGGGAGGCCACCCTTCAGAAGATGTGAGCAGGAAAATGCCAGTGTCAGGTTAGAGTTAGACTCCAAGATCTTCACCCTGGGACAATTTTCTACATTGATTCAGTTATGCACCTAATGGGCTTTGGTAATAAAATCAGAGTATTCAGAGGAATTCAAAGGAGGCAGCTGACCAGTTGCCCCAGATCACTGTCATGAACACAGCTGCCGACATTCTGCTGACTTCTGATAAGATAGCTAAGTTGTTTAAGGGAAATAATTGTACATCTGCCACCAGAATTTCTCCCTGTACAATTCTTTCCCTTGGCACTTCAGCAGCTTTACCCTTGCTAGAGACCTTGCAAAGTTTCTGACTCCTGTCAGTGACTTCTTGATGTTTCTTAACATTCACAGCTCCATAGCTCCTTAGCAATGAAGCACAATAATAGATTATCTATTATTCTTTAATTATTTCATCTGTTCCATCAGAGGACTACATTCATTATGACATGCAGGCTCACAAAAATGAGCTCAGCCATGCCACTAAACTGTCCGAGAAGTATGCATGAGATTCCCTTGGCATCTGCACTCCCCCACCCACCCGCATCCTCCTCTGATTTAGTAATAATCCATGTTCCAGCAGCAGCCTCTGGTAGAGACAGGCAGAGACAAAGATATCACTGAAAGAAGCTCATATACAAATAATAATTTGCAGTTAGGAAATAGAGGAGTAGGAGTAAAAAAGCCTGTAGCTAAGTTGGTTGATACTCATTACACAGTGTTGTTGTTGGCATTAACAGGACAGCCATAAGGAATGTCATTAGTAAGGTTTGAGGGAGTTCTGCCGTGGGTGGATGTTGTATTACACATGATCACAGGATCAGCAATATAAATTAATTGAAAGAGGTAATTAGACAAAAAAGCTGCCCCTTTGGAAAGAATTGTTTTTATCAATTAGCATTTTACATTTATGTTTGTAATACTTGGCCATTGCCCAAAAATATTAAAAATATAATGAGCATCTTTTTTAAGTAGTGATGGAAATTAAATGTGAGCAGTGGAGTAGCATTTTCAGTGCAGCATTAATGTTAAGACATTAGCCAGAATGAAAACATTAATAATTAGACCAGGAGATTGTGGGTAGGTGCTTGCATAAAAACTTTACTTTCAAAGGTCTGCAGCCACATTGATTCGATGGTGTGCTGAGGAGGAGGAGGAAGCAATCTACCTACACACAACAAAGACCATATCAGGGAAATGACCAGATAAGGGGAAGACAGAGTGTGGCTGGGGAGCAGTTCTGTGGAAGAGGCCCTAGTGGTTTTTGTGGAGAGCAAGCTGAACAAGAGCCAGCTGTGCAGCCTGACAGCAAGGTGGCCAACAAAGCCTGTATGGACAGAAGTACAGCCAGGAGAGTGACACACGAGACTAGGGTGACGTGGATATATCAGAAGGAAGCCAAAAACAGTATTTCCACGGAAAAGTAGAAGCTGAAGCAACAGGGGGACTGTACACATATATCTTATATCTGAGATTAAAATTAAGATGACATATATGGTGAAGTTTTACATATTTTGAATTCCAGGAAGGAAATTAATATTTTGGCCTACCACAGTTCCCTGAATGTTGTGGAGTTAGTGTTGCCCAAGATACACTCAGATTCCATCAATCTTGGCATAAAACCTACTTGATAGCTTGTCTTTAGTGACATTGTTGTTTATTTTTCTGAGACAAATTACTTCTACCCTTGTGATGAAATGCAACCAAAATAAGGAGCATTGCCACGTACAATCAATTTTAAATACTGCCTACATCACTGTCTGATCAATGATGATCTGAAAATGCCAGATTTTATAAGTATTATCTTGTGTGATTCAGCGTGTTTTATGCGTGGATAAGGTTCCTTGCCCATGCTACTCTTTCTTTGACTTCCCTGACAGTTTCGTAGAGCTATTATCCAGAGCTTTATTGTGCACAGAATTTGGAAACTCCAGCTTACTGAAAAATAGGAGGTTCAGTGAAGTCTGTTCTTATAGGGTGACATCCTCATCTCACTGGAGTCAGGAGCAAGTTTTCCACTGGTTGTATACGGTGTTACAGGTCTGTGAAATCTAGAGATTTGTCACTGGGAAAAATTCTGTCTGACACACACAGCACCCCACCCAATTGCATGATGTGGAAGTCACTTCAGAATTCAAATTATTAGTATCTGTAGATTTCTGAAGTGAATTGTTTTGTGTGCTGCAGTGGTTGTTTTTTAATGATACTGAATGTGGAAGAGTCCTCAAATTCTTACTGAATTTAGACAGAAGGATTTGAAAATCAGGCCACAACCTAGGTATCCAATTTCCCGGATTCAGAAAAACAGATCCATGTGTTCTTCTGCAGCAGGAGAAGACTCAGATCCTGGGATTATCATTGTGTTTGATTTGAATGGCTTTCTATTATATTTCCAAAGAATCAGATAAATGTAACTGAATGATCCAGCATTAGTTTATAGTAATAAGCAGTATTCTTGGGAAAATATCTCAGAGGATAGCAGGAAATAAAATGTGGGTATGATCTGCTAGAAGGAATAAAAATACAGGATTCTGAAACTCTTGGAGATCCACAGGGCTTCTCTTATTTTCATCTGTTTCTGAAATCTGGTGTAGGGGAGGCAAAGTCAAACTAATGAAATGACAACTCCAGGGAAGTTTTAAACATAATCTGTAGATCCAAAAGCTAGTAAGTAAGTTTCAAATATGCAATTCAATTCAAACTCCAAGCTTTTTAAAATTGGTATACAATTAATTTTGCAAGTACTAGTAAGAATGAGACTGCCAGGAGAAGATTCCTTAGAATCCTTTCCTCCTTAGAAATTGTACCTTGCAAGCAATTGAAATTCTTGCTTAAAGCATATCTTTTAAACCTGCAATTTATATACCCTATTTGTCAGGGTAGCTTACCATCGGAATAGAATTTAAATATCCCCAGTCTTTTCAGGAATGCTCCCAAATACCAGTTTCATCTGTTGGGGTCCTCAAGGAGCTCACCATTGAAGGTCGGAGGATCAGGGCCAGAAAGGTAAATTCGAAATAAATCAATGCAGAATGTTATTTTAGTCCATCTCTTTCCCCCCCAACAGAAATAAACATAGACTGTCAGTAATTTAAATTGGAATGTGGGCAAAACCTTCCTTTCCAGCCATGAAGGAATATGTTCTTCTCAGAAATAGATGGATTTTTTTTCCAAATTGAATGAAACTATCACTCATGGAGAACATTACACACACTCGTTGGGGTTTTTTTAAGTACAGTGTTACTGAGAACTTCAGCAGAGCCGGAGAATTTTGTTTTCATAAGCAAACAATGAACAGTTCCTGTCTCTATACTTATCTAGTTCAGATAACCAACAACAATAAAACAAAAAAAAAATTAAAATAGGACCAAAAATAAGCTCGGGTAACATTTCTAACAAGAATTATACTTATCCCACTGCTTAGCATGTGTCATACTTGCAGTGAGATAGCAGCACTTGTGTTTACAGGTAAAAGGTACCTCTGTGCCATTTTATGCAGTGATTTGAGGCAGATGAGAATGACAGGCTCTGCATGCCTTTGGCGTGCTCAGCCAACCTACTCAGGAAGTCTGATAACAAGTATGGAAGGGACCTTTGGCACTGGGAGGAGGGTGGCCACAGCTGCCTTCATCTCTGCTGGATAGTTTGGTTTTGAAGAAGAAACTCACTGAAATAAAACCTCTGTTCCTGAGGCAACTACAAACCCAAATTTTCCTACATTGGAAGGAAGGATGACAGAATAATATGAAGAAAGATAAAGGAGGGAGTTACTCTGCAGTTACTACATACATTTGTAGGACAGGAATGGGTCTTTCCAAACAGGGTGGCTGCCCTTGTTTAGGGCAGGGCTAGACTGCAGTATTACCAATTCCGTGTGGTCACAAATCAGATTTCATAAAACCATGAAGCTGGCTTAAAATCAAAGGGTATATCAGAAAATATGTATTTGGAGTTCTTTGGGTTTGCATTTTTGAGGGCTTATCCTCTAAACCATGTCCTGCTTCACATTTTTATGCTTGTCTTCAAACATAAGGGAAAGAAGCTTACAGAGCAGAGCTTCTCAATCAGTTAATTTTCTGATGCTGACAGCTGGGACTTTGAGGAAAGCTTCCAAATACCATCAAAGAAACTGTGAGGCAGCTAATATTGATACAATGATCCTCTTCATGCCCTGCAGCTGATTTCCAGGGGAGGCTTTGGCCCCATGTTCTTTCTCCTATTGACTGTGATTTATCTGTTGCCTGTCAGGTAAGGCAGAGGAGGCCATTCAAGCTCTGTTTCTTGTTAAGATTTTTCCCCTGAACCCACATGGATACTGTGGTAGGGAGCATTTTTTCTTTGCACAAAAGAAACTTAGCAAAGATATGTGTTGGTGTTCTGCTGTCACTGTAATCAAAGCAAGTCTTCCCTACTATTTACAACACACAAGGGGAAAAGTGCTACTGGTCTGCTACCAATTTCCAGACCCACAATCTTGTTAATCTCCTCAACTTGGCAAGAGAATCACCAGAAATTGAAAGCACCATGGTTGAAAAGCAGCTCACAAAAGCTGATCCTCCCACGTGCCTGTAAGACATGGCATTTACTTACATTCTGCTTTCATTTTCTTAAGACTGTGTATGATTATGCATCCTGTGGTGTCTTAGTCTATTGACTAGCCATTCAATCATCAAAACCTATGTCAGATTTCGATCAGCAGCATTACCATGATTACTTTATTATTGCAACTTAGCCTTGCAGGTAGCTGAGCAAAATGACAGATACTAAAATGAACTTTGGATGGTCTCCACCTTCCAGCCTAATGAACTATTATATCTATATACTGTATTCCCCAGTCAATGCAAAACCACTATAGACTCCTCTAGGTAAAAGTCTAGCTCCTCCATAGATCACTATAGGCATAATTCAATCATTTATATAAAATAGCAAAGCCCCTAATTAGCAAAGCCTCCCAGAGGCTTTGTTTCTCACTGCTTGAATTCATGCATTATTAGAAATCTTAATATTGTCAATAAATTCATCTAAGATTTTGAGGGCAAAATTAATTTTGGGAGGTCCTCACCATAATAAATTATTAACGGAATCTGATTAAAATATTTTTAAGAATAGTATTAGACTTGTTCAATGAGAATTGCTCTGCATGTATTTTTATGCTATTTAGACAGAAAATTAAACAGGTATTTAGGGCCTTGCCTGTTTCATTTGCTGGAACAAAGCGCAACTTGGGTTGAAATATTTTCATGATTGATTAGTATTTACTTTAGAAACAACCATGTGAATATGGAAGAAGCAAAGAGGTGGGATGAAATGGCAGAAGAGTTACTACTAGAGTGACAAACTCCTGTGTGTTGTGCACTACATATATTAATGAACTGGTAAGAGAGTTGAGTTTTGATAAAACAAAAATTGCAGAAGAAATCATTATATAGTTTACTTAGAAGACAAGGTAGCTGAAAACCTCTAGCTTTAAAGGAGACTGGAGAACACTATTATCTATGAAATCCTGAAAATGCAAGAAAAGATATTACTGTAAGAAAAACACTTATTCACGTTTGTGATTTCAAATTAGAGCTATCAGTACAACAAAGATAATTAGATGTACACATCATAAATGTCTGTATCACACACACACATCTATATATACAAGGAAAAAATATAAACAGCATTATACCATTACCAGTAGCCAAGTGAATTGCTGAGACAGGGAGAGATCTCTCCATGGAGAGTGCTATCAAAGTCTGAGTTTGTGGTTTTATCCTAAGAAAAGCAAGGAATAAGGAGAAAGGTGATAAATATTGACAAGAGAAAAAAGATAAATATTTGGCTCTTCTTGTGCCTAGCTCAAGTAGAAGGTGATGTGCACTAAAATAAAATGGCAGAAAACCCAAAATAGATAAGAAAAATACTTTTTCACAAAATATGAAATAAGTCCATTGAGGTCATTGCCACATGCAGCTGCTGCAGCTGAGAACTAAAAAACTATAAATGGTGTAGGCTGTTCATATTGTTATTCAGTTCTATAATTATTAATTTCAAGACTTGCTAGAATTTTGGAAAAATAGCATTTTCTTGTTTGGGGACTTAAAACCATCTTAAAATATTCAAGAACCAGATGAAACTTATTTGGGTATACAACTGACCAACCTCTTCCTGTTCAACTTCTGAAGATTTTTACTCTTTTGCTGATGCATCTTTTTTGCCCCTAGAGTGAGTAAGCCTCGAGTCTAGCTCTGAGGACCATTTTCTATGTGCCCATCGATGTCCCTAAGACTTTATCCAGAGGGTCATTCATCAACTCTGGTCCTTCACGGTAGCAACAGGTGTAACAGGACCCTCTGCAGAGATCTTAAGGCAGCTAGAATTGCTAGAGAGAATCACGCGACAAAAAACACTGTGTCCTTCTTCTTTAAGTTCCTGTAGTGGGAGATGCCAGATCCTTTAAGCACATATTAATCAACAAAGAAATTGGCCAGTGGCATGAAAAGAATCTGGGAGTAAGAAAGTAATATCCCCACATGCCTCCAAGAACCCCGCTGCAGTCCTAGCCTAACCTGGAACAGGAATAAAGCTCTCAGTCCCCAGTGGATTGAAGTAATCTTCTTCAGCAAACTGCTCACTTAAGAGCCTCCAGCCCCAGCTGCCTACAGGTTCCCCCATTATCCATGCTGATTTTTTGACATGCAGTCTGTAGTTCAGGGAGAGCTAGCTACCCTTGACTCACATAAACAAATAAATCATTGAGGAACTACCCAGTTGGTGCAGATAGCTTTTAAATTTGATTGCTTCACATGAAGTTTCAAAATTTCATATAAATCCCTTATGGACTTATATGTTTTGTATTTGAGGGGAAAGGAGATGTTTCTGTGTTTCTTGGGAGGAGGTCATCTGTATAGAGTAGCAGATTCAAGATTCGAAAGAGATTTCAGGTTTTTTATGCCTCATGATCTGCCAAGTACTGATAACTATGAAATGAAATTAAAATGATCTATAAATTTGGTCTTTACTGAGGAAAACTTGTTGTGTCCTTCTGGGGACATTAAATATTCCTGGAATAGCACCACTGACACTACAAGTGCTACAGCTCTCAGCTTCTTCCTTTGGGGGTGTAATCAATGGACTAAAATACATTGGGATACTACAGTTTTAACCACTGTGTGAACTCATACAATTACTGTGAAAGAAGCATAAAGTTACAGGTTTCTGGAAGGACAGTGGGATGGAAAGCACTTGAGATGAAGACTTTCTAAAGGAAGATTAATGTAGTTCACTTAGTGGCTAAAGGAGAAAGAGATCACAATTTTAGGGGTAGATTTCAAAATTTTCAAAATCTGAGTCACACTTACACCTCTGTAATGTACCAGAAACTGAGAGGATAAGTTCTCCACAATTGCGTTTTGAGGGCAATATTGCATATCAGACAAAAAAAAATTGATCAGGATTAATTAGTAGGTAGGACTGTAGGTATCACCACAGTAGCTATCAAGTGGGCTGTAGAGATAACATAATGATGGTTTTGGGAGGCAATTCCATTTTTCTATGCATACATATTTGTGAAATTTGGAACAGATGTTTACAGTGTCCAATATCTTTTAACAGAAGAAGAGACAAGTGTATGAATCAAACCTGATAAACAATGGCTTGCAACTAGAAGCGACGAGGTCGGTGAGTGCTGTTCTCTGTGTGAATGGCTGTTCTGAGAGCAGAGCTGCCCCTGTGGGATTAAGGAAACTGGATATATGAACTCACTGTAAGATTTCTCTCCCCTCAAGGAAAAAAGGCACGCCTTTCTTCTGTTAGCAGTGTCTTTGTGATCTGATGCAAAATCTTTTTAAACTTTATGTCTGCTCCTTCCTCTGGAAAATAAAAGATGGGAAGCTGGACGATTACATCATGAAGTTGGGATATTACATAGGTCATGTTTGCTCAGAGCTTGGAAGATAAAAATTACTGTCTGTACCCTGCAGAGAGGTACTTCCCATAATCTGGCTGTGTAGTACAGTGGGAAGCCAGTATATGTCTGGGGCATGCAGAATGCCCCTGCCAGAAGATCAGTGCAGGGCTCCTGCACATGACCCTGCTTCTCACAGGGCCTGACTCTGTGCAAGAGGTTCTATCATGCTTTGGGTATTTTGGGCTGCGATGTCGCCTTCAGGCAGCCCAAGAGCACTGTGGTAATGCACACCAGCTGCCTGAGCTGCTGTCTCTGGCAGGGAGGGTTAGAGCCCCTCTAAATCCCTTCTCTTTTTTCCTATCCTGCAGGGCTGCAGTGCTCCATCTGCGTCTCCCTCTCCAGGACAATCACTTCCAGTCTAAATTTGTTGTTGTTTGGTAGTCTATAGTGAGCTCCAGAAATGGTCGCTTTGTCTCTTCCTCCCAAATTAGACTCAGAATCTATTGCATCACAGTATTTATTTGTCTGCAGTGAGGGCTCCTGCTGCATGTCCAAGAATGCAGTCTGGCTCTTCACATTCATAAGAAAGTAAATGCTTGCTGTCTGGAAGGCTGCTGCAGACCTAGTGCAGTACATATATATTGCAATCATCACTAGTTCTGCTGTGATTATGACTGAAAAACATTTGAAACTGAACATTTCCCCAGGCTAGATCAGATACCTGACCAGTGTTCCTGAACCAATGAGCTACATGAGGAAATTTCATGTGGCTGACACTCACTAATGCAGGGCAGCAGTAGATCTACAGGCCATGTGTAGACAGGAGGCAGGAGTGTCTGTCAGGGTTCCCACTGCACACTGCTGCTGGTTTGGGCATTCCGCTGGGAGCAAATGTTCCCCCATGCTCTCTTTTTCTGCAGCTTCATCTAATTTCCCTTTCCTTCTTCCCATTCTCTCTAGGAAGCTTGGAATTCTTGTTGCCTAGGAGCACCCATGAGTGCCTAGCCTGCTCCCATCACCCTGGGGTTGTAACTGAGCTGCTGGGGAGTCACTGGCAGTTCCAGAGCCATGCTTGCCCTGTCAAATTGCAAGTAAAAAGAGTCCTAATGACCCCATATAGGGAAAGTGTTACACTTAAATTGCTTCGTAAAATACTTTGCAGAGATGTAAACATTAAGAATTAAGGAAACATTTAACTGGCTTTTTTTATATACCTTTATATGCCTTCATCTGCCTGAGTGTTTCGTCATGTCAGTGCTTTTACAGAAGCCAGTGATATATTTGCTGAGATGGACAATGAATGCAACTTTGAGTAGGCCATCTATGAGCTGTAAAGAGGAAGAAAATTCTAGATAGTTCAAGAATTGTTAAAATAAATGAGAACTTCTTTGCTTACGTACTTACTTTCAATATTCTTTCATCTCAGGTTTTGGATGAGAAACTTATTTTTGTGAAAGTGCATGCACCTTGGGAAGTGCTGTGCACGTACGCTGAGGTTATGCACATCAAATTACCTCTGCAACACAATGACCTGAAAACCCGAGACTCAGCTTTCAACTGGTTCAGTAGACTCTTCAGGGTGGATGAAAATATCATCAAACCTGAGCAAGAGTTTTTCACTGCCCCTTTTCAAAAGGAACATTTGTCCAACTTCTATATCCAAGACAAAGACACATTTTTCAATCCTGCAACTAGAAGCCGAATTGTAAGTCCATGGAGTATTACTAGCATTTACTCTTAAAAAGAAAACTATTACTTTTATCAAATCCATGTAATTACCTTCACTAAAACATTCTAAAAAATTGAAAATGTTTGGGATGCAATAGTCTTGTGTAATTTATGAAACAGCCTGGGAAATCCAGAAGGAAAACTTTACTTACATTTGTCTTATTTATTTTCCACCTTAATTTAAAGGAGGGATTTGAATGGTTTGTATACCCTATGCAGTTAATTTTGTCTACACTGCTTACTCTTTCCTAACTTGATTGTATGCTGAGACAGGTATAGTCGTATATGATTTCTTTCAGGTTGCAAGGACACAAAAATATTTTTTAAAATTTCAGGTTCATTTTATCCTGTCCCGTGTGGAATATGCAACAAAAAATAATGTGAAAAAGTTTGGCATTAACAAATTACTGGACACTGGAATCTACAAAGCAGCATTTCCCCTTCATGATGTAAGTCCAGTGCTTGTAACTAAACTACACTTTGCAATAGAGTTAACTATACTATATCTAGAGGTCTGAACTATATCTCAGTATATACATCTTCTAGATATATCAAAGGATACAAGCACTATTCATTGCCTTATTCCTATGCTGGTATTCTATCCACATAGAAGAATAGGACGTGGTTTTGCTAAGGAGATATTCTTCCAAAGCACTATTGGTTAAAAATGCATTTCTATAAATGAAAAACAATATATTTCACTTCAGAGTTCTTAAACTTGTATTCTCTGGGAGATGTATTTCAGTAAAGTACCTGGACTGAGAGATAGTTCCCGTGACACACTGCATTATCACTCCTAAATCAATGTTTTATTAGTATGAAATTTTCCAATATTAAAATTCCTATCAACATTGGTGATAAAGATGTAGGCTATAAATTTAATTTTAGGTTGTGTGAAAATCTTGCACAGTGAGAAACAGTCCCTTGGTTCCCAAACATTGCAGCATACATGCATGATACTCAGGTTTCTACAGGAAGACTCTGCCCAGCCAGTCCAATGCCTCACAGGCATCAGAATCTTGCAGGAAAAAGCTTCACTAGTTTCAGTTTTACCTCCCAATCATAAAAAATCCAGCTTTTGCAGCTACACTTCTGAAGGTCTTTAAATTATATCATTTGAATAAAAAAGTTATATTGAAAATTGTTTTGTATACCACAGCTAGCAATAGCACCAAAAAAAATCAAGGAGAAAAAAAATCAGATTTCAGAATATTTGACAAAGAAAAAACTCCATGTGAGGCTGTGAATGCAAAGTGAGCAAAGACTGAGGGCTGATTTTCTGTATTCTATCTATTGCATAACCACAACATCCCGACTTGTCCCCCTCAGAGCCAGCATTCTGTGCCCAAGGTGTGTTCTGTCGAGGAGACATTGAGAACATGGGAGGTCAGGAATGATAACTGCTTTGGCTGCATGGACTTGGCTTAACATATTTAGGAGGTTTTCAAATAAATTTTTAAGGCAGAATCAAGACAAGCCATGTTTCTTGTAAGGAATCAAAGTTTTACAGAATAGAATTCATATAATTTGTGACTAGCCATTTTTAAGGTTTCCTTTTAAAGATTTAAAACCTGCCTTGTAGGCTATTTCTATCTTGGCATGGGGAATTTGGACTCAGTATGACTAGTAATGAATGACTGTCTTTTGATACAGTTGAAATTATAGATCACAGTTACCCTGAAAATGAAAAGTAGCAGATAGATTTCTACAAACACCACTTACCTTGTTGCATCACAGATATAGAATGGAAGAATATCTCAAATAAAACAGGTTTTATTGAGATAGCTTTTAAAATAGCCTGCTAATAAATACAAGGATTATCTCCATGTGAACCCTCTTTTAAGTTTAAAACAGAGACTAGAGGCTTTGGATTTTTCCTTCAGTCTTTCCAGCCTGTATTCTAGTACAGTATTATTTTGAAGCAAAGCATGTATAGCATGTTAAAGCTACTTAAAATCCATTTTAGTTCAGTCTTGTTCTCTAATTAGAATGGATCCCTTTTAATTTCCTATTCCTAAGTGCCAAGATGCTGACATGTGCTTAGATTAAGTTCATGACGAGTCTCTGTTATTTTCAGCTCACATATGTACAGCATCTACTTTAGCATTCAGTGCCTTCCTGACAATCTTCTGTCCTGAATCCTGGTGTGCTCTCAGAGCTGCTGCTCCTTTTCTTGGCTTGCAGTAAGACTGTCTAAAAGGCGACTCTAGACTTCAGCTTCATGGCATAGAGATCATGTGTAGAGATGAGAGATGAGCTGCACTGGTTAGATTTTAGTGGTATCTTATCATGCTCATGCTGTTTTGCAGTCAAGTTTTAGGCACCTGTCAATGGATCCCAACTGCCCAAGTGAACGGTATCTCCTCTACAGAGAATGGGCTCATCCTAAAAACATTTTCAAACTGCAGCCCCTGGATTTCATCAGGTTGGTGTAACTGGCACTGGACTAATGCAGGGAGAATGAGAAATCTACTTAATAGGTCTGGTTTTGGGGAAGTCAAAGAGACACAGGTCAGTTCTGGGGGAAGATACATACACCCAGATCAGCTCATGCACAGGAGCATAATTTGAGATTGGTTTCATTGGGCTGATTTATGAAAAGCCAACCACTGAAAAATTTTCTTCCCCCCCCCATTTTTATCCTTTTACAAAAGCATGCAATACTACTACAATCCCAAAGTTGAAACCAGAAGAATATTACAATATGGGTTGGCATAAAATGTGTGAAGAGCCATTTGAAACAGAAATGCAAATTTATTTGCATTTCAGAAAAAACAAAACAAAACAAAAAACAAACAAACAAAAAAAAAACCTGCCACCTTTCTCCTCCACAGGAAATACTATGGAGAGAAAATTGGCATCTACTTTGCTTGGTTGGGCTTTTACACAAATATGCTGACTGTGGCTGCGGTTGTAGGAGTTGGCTGTTTCCTGTATGGATGCCTGACAAAGGACAACTGCACATGGAGGTACCTGATCAAGCTTAGTTTAATATCACATGCAGTTTTGGTCAGGGGAGCAGTACAGCATTTGCAAGACACTGCTTAATGAAGGAGGCAAAATCAAAGGGCCTGAGAACAACTGCTATGGTGGATTTGAAGGCAAAGGCATAAAATACTGGACAAATAATGGATATCCATGGACCATTACGGTGATAGACATCTAGGAGTTTGCTATTTCATAATTTTATTTATATTTTGCATGAGGTTCACCGTACCTAGTGTAGAAACACAAAGAAAAGAGTGACAATCGGAAGTCAATACAAATTGCCATAAGACATAATTTTCACTGTGGTAATTCTTAAACTAGATACCCAAAGACGTTAAAAATATCTTTCCTCTAACTTGGGAAAATACAGGAAAAGCAACAGCACAGGGGCCTTCAGCTGTTTAGGATACCTTGGAAGGCAAGGCATAGCCATGACACAGATTCTCTCATCAGAGCACAACAAAATTCAATCATGGCCAAACGACCCAGGGAAAAAAAAATTATGGCACTGTGTCAAAGGACCTACAGGCCATGCAGTTGTATACCCCTTCCTGGAAGGGTGTTCATAATCCATGCTGAATCCATTCCATAGCTCCACTCCTGTGCCCAATTTATACCCATTTAGCTTTTTGCCAGTATTATAATTTAATTAAACAGCTCAGCTCCCTCCCTGGTGTTTACCTCCTTGATGTACATGTAGAAAGTAATTTCGTCACATTTCAGCCTCCACCATGCTGGGTTAGTACCTATGAGATGTCACTCCTTTGCCATCTCTTAGGAGGCACACCTGCAAACCCTTGAATCATAAGCAACAGCTCCACTCTGCACAATTTCCAGTCTGATCCTGTTTAGCAGACCACAGGGACCAGGCAGTCCTTTGGGCTCTGCAGCTATTCCTTGTTCTGCTAGGCAGTGCTGCTCTTCCTTCTCCCTTCAGACATGCAGCTGTGGGCTTCCTACTGAAAACTGTGAGATCTTTTTAAAACTGCTTTATTTTTAGTGTGGGCAGTTTTGAGAATTACCACCACGAACAAGGGATGGAAATTATCTTCCTCATGTGTCATCCATTTTTGAGATGAGGACTATGAATGGAAATGGAGATATGTTGCCACAGCAAGGGGTGGGGGTGGAATTCTTGAGTGCAGATAACTGGTAAATTATTCCTTAATTCCCTGAGAGTATTACACTGTCTTCATGTGTGAAAAAGGACTAAAGAATTTAGTGTTGGTGAGTGACTGACTAGTTTTGTTTTTAGCCAAGAAGTATGTGACCCCAACATAGGAGGTAATATCATAATGTGCCCTCAGTGTGATAAAGTATGTACCTACTGGAACCTCACCATCACTTGTGAATCATCCAAGGTAACTACATTTACAGCTTGTAGACACACATTTGAACTTTAGTTGCGCTTTCTCTAGTACTACACATAAAGCAATGTTGGTCCTCCATTAATGTCCTGAGAACTGCTAAAAATGTTCAAATAGTTGTTCTTTTTGATACTGTGACTCCACTTCAAAAACTAAAACCAACATTAATTGCTCCAATTTGATCTAAGATTAAAAATTTTAAATTTTTTATTTCATATTTCAGCTGATATTTGGTATGCGAATAAAATGTTATTTTAATTGAAAATTGGTTTCATTTGGGGGTACTACTTCTTTTTGAGGGAAGGGAAGATTCAGCTAAAGACTTGATTCAGTATCTCTGAATCAATTTTTCGAAGGAAACATTTAAAGCTTGTTTTGACATTTCTAATTTCTGCCTCTTCCCTGCATGAAGAAGTTATCTGGATCTATGCCTTGAATTTGATCCATGTTGCCAAGGAGAAGATGGGTATAAGGAGAGGCTGGCATTGGCTATGACAGAAGCTGTGACACAGCCATGTCCTGTTATCTGCTCTTTATTCCTGTCAAGAGGAACCTCACTTTCTTTCCCCATTACCTTGTCTCATTAAGCTAATGTTAGCCTTTCAGCATTCCCAAAACTATGATTTTTCAGCTATTCAACAAAAATTATTTTGCCCAACTTTAATGTGTTGCATCAGCACACTTCCATGGTAAAAGAAATAAGAATGCAGGGGAAAGGCTATGGTGGGAAAAAAAGGGAGAGAGTTACCACAGAGGTATTTCATCAGTGTGGTTTTCCTAACTAACTTATTTGATATCCTGCTTATGAGAACCAGATGTGTCCATGGCCTTAGTGGCTTCTAAAAATCCATAATTCTATACTGAGTTCTCAGACCAGAAGCACTGTTTTTCCTCTTAGTATGCAAGAGCTGGAAGTTTGATAGCACACCATTTTACTATCCCTCATAATGCCTATATGGCTTTTATTTTTAATTCTGAACTTTGCATTTAATTTCCTTGATTTACTGGAGAGCGGTGTGCATGGACAGAAATTGAGGAAACATTATCCACAAGGGTTGTTTATAAAACTACATAAAAACTGAAAATCAGCACTTTCAGTAAGCAGATTCTGGGTTCTCTTCTGGGTTGGTGTAGAAGAATAAAAATGGTCAGTTGTATTTTAAGACTTCTTTTTCTTTTCCACTTTTCCAGAAACTCTGTATATTTGATAGCTTTGGAACACTGGTGTTTGCAGTATTTATGGGAATATGGGGTAAGTCGATTTCAACAACTGTGGTTTGTTATCTAATTTTGGCCATGCCTCCAGCATTAGCCAAGAAACCATGGATAAATTTGCACTGACTTCATTTGCTAGCACTTAGGAATTCACTCAAAAGTAGTCCCACAGAAAACAAGCACATTCACAGGAACTCATCATAAGCAAACAAAAAAAATTGTAGTCTTAAATATTTGTTGTCAGTATCTGTTCTGTTTTGATGACTTCAAGAAATGTCTGAGGAAAGTGGTTAAGGCAGCCACATGTTCATCCAGCAGGAGCCAGCCACATGCTTAAGTATATCTGTCAGAGGAGCTGGGGTATTTTCCCAAAGACTTGTGGAGATGTTTGTGCTATTAACAGCTGTGTAACTGCACAATTCAATTGAAAAATAGTAATTTGTTATATTTCTGCAGGAATTTTTTTCCTGCTGTCTTTATTTAAGAAGCTTATTTTAAAAAGTGCTGTAGGTTACAAGCACTAGATTTGTTTTTTAGCACGGAAAATGTATATGAAACCAGGATGTTTTCCATAGGTGAAAACACTTGGTGCTATATTTAAGGGATTAGGCAACGTTTATTTTCCTAGAAATAATTTATTTTATTCACATTAACAGCTTTGTTAGCTAGCTTTTATTGCAGTGTCTTATCCAGTAATTCCATGTTAGGTCTGTGTACAGGGTGCTATAGAGAATGTATCTCTTGTAATATTTTGAATTCATATGGAGGCTGACAAGAATACAAAATTTGCATTCTTTGTGAAATATATTGTATTTTTATTTCCCTATGATCACTGAAAGTGCTTCAAAAGAAGCTTGCTTTAAAGAAATGTAAGATGAAATGTTTAATTTCAGAAAGAAGTTTTCTTGCAAAACATATGCTAAAGTCAAAATACTAGCAGGGAATTCACTAAATTAAAAGTTATTAGAAGTTTGATGCTAATGTAATCTTCTGACATCATGTCAAGAGTTAATTTATTGGCAATTTGGTTTTTAATTAAAATTGTGCTTCCTGTTTTGAAGAATGGTTCCAGGAGCAATAGTTACAAATTTAAGCTTCATGGCTGTTGGCAGTGGTTCTGGGGTCCCCCTGGGGTCCCTGAGACTGCCAAAGCAGTCCTCAGCGACAGAGCACGCTCCCAAGCCTTGCCTGGATAGAATGTGGCTTGCGGCACACTCTCAAGCCAGCAGGGTGAAGAGATTGGAACATGAAGAGAGGCACAATTCCATAGTTTATTCTATGAGGTATCCAGTCTAACATATCCAACAGTTGGGGTTTTTCAGGGGTTTTTATATCTTTTGAGGGTTTTACATTTTGTACCAATTACCAAGGGAATTCTACATTCTAACCAATCCCAGAAGGATTTTACATTCAAAACTAGCCTATGGATACTAAAGAAAAATGAATCACCAATATTACAGATAGATAACAGGGGGTCCACTAATGGGTGTTTGAATTCCTTTTTGAATTCATTTAACAAGCAGTTTCTTATCTTTAAGCTATGGTTTTCCATGGGGCCTGTTCTAGGGACACAGAGAAGCTCTCTACTTTATAAGTGTTTTCTACTCCCTCCATGCATGGCTATATAGGTGGTTGCAAGGTCTATTAGTATTCTTGTTGTAAGTCCTCTATACAAAGAGGTGAGTTATATTACAGAAATTCAACCAAAATTGTAGTGAATCCAAATGACCCATGGTCCTGGTGTAATTCCAGCTGTAATTTTCATCTTACTCTATTACTTTTTTTCGACCTCCTTGTCCAAAACAATTAAAATTAATATTAGACTCTTAGATATATTATTGCATCATTATCATCAATACACTTTTAATAAGTGCATATTTTCTTGTGTGTGTTCCCTTCAAAAATCTTAAAACACTGTAAAACACGAGGGAATTTGGCTTCAGGAGTTAGCCCTTTTTATGCATTAAAGCTCTGCCAATGCTTCCTTTGGTGGTAAGACTAGATTGGCAAAGGTCACGAGCAAGAGGCAGCTTCCACTTCACTTGCTGCCATTCCTGGATCCCTCCCTGAGCAAGATCAGTTAAACCGAGAAATGTTCTCCAATGGAGGCAGTTCTCAGACCTTGATGACACAGCTTCAGAGGCAGAATACCTGGGCCATCCTGAGGGGCAGTGTTGGGAGGCACACAAAAGGGACACCTTTCAATATGAAATGTGAAATGACTGCTTTGATCTCCTGATTCTGAAATGTCATTTGTTTCCACTGTTGAAACAATCTTGCTTCAAAATAAAAGGAAAATAGCAAATCTAACAGGAGCTCTTTTCCTGCTCTGAAAGACACCACTTGGCTGATAGGAGGCTGGGAGAGCTGTCCCTGTGTTATGTGCCCTTCTGTCACAGTTAGCACATGAGGCTTCATCACACATGGAGTCCTTCCACTTCTGGCCTCTCCTGCAGCAGCTGAATTTGCAGCTGGAACAAATCAGTATAGCCTGTAGGTTCCTGTGATTTGAGCTGGGCAGCAATTAGAGGTTTATGGAAGACTAATGTCCTTGCTCTGCAGGAGAAAGCAGATGAGACCCTCTGGTCCACTGCTTGCAAAATCCTTGCTGCTTCTAAGCATAAAGGAGTGGAGACGTTCTTGTGAAAGAAGTCCCTGAATAATCGGGGGAGCAGGGTTTTCTGGAGTTTTACCTGTTCGCAGATGCTGAGGTCATCTCGCAGCCCAGCCGATGGAGTTTCCTGGGTTTAAAATGTGTCAGTTTGGGATTTTTCAACCACACCTGATTTTAGACATAACCTTTAAAGTTTGGACCTGTAACTGCATGCCGCTGAGGTTTCATCATTCAGAATGAGGGGCCAAAGTAGTAAAAAAAAAATAAAAACAATTTTAGGGTTAATTACTCCCAGACAATGAGAGAAACAAGATTACAGTGATTGGATACTGCTCCTCCTGGAAACAGTGATGCAGAGCCACACCACTCACTTAATCTGAGACTGCACCCTCTTCAAGAATGAAGTATAGGTGTGTGCCAGGGAGCATGGTACTGACATCCAGCATCCTGAGCTCCTCCCAGCCTTCCCATATGGGTGTGTCATTGCCTCTGCTGCCAGATCTGCCTGTGTAATGTCTTGGGACACGGTAATGAGTTTGGCTGGATTCATGTTTAACTGTTACCACTTAGACATCTGTGTACCTGACCCCACAATGCTTCCAGCTGCAGGGACACAGTCCAGGGAAGCAGCTGGCCCAGCCCAGGGAGTTTCTGAACTTCATGCCATACAAAAGAGCTGCAATCTCTTCAGGTTTGTGCTAGCCGAGGAGGAAAGAAAGCTGTATTTAAGCAGTTTTACCTGAACAAACATTGTTTTGGTAGTCTGCAAATTGATAACTTGTCTACACAAAAATTGCAGCGTGAATGACCATGAGCTCTTCCCTGCAACAGTTTTTAGCATACTGAGTTTAATTTTTCTATCCAAACAACTTAGTTTCTTAAGCATCCCATGTTAAACCTTTTCAAAGCAGTCTGTAATGTGAAATCCAAAGTGTTCATATTTTGGCCTTAGGCAGGAAGAAAATACATAGATGAAGTATATAAATTCTTTAGCATGTGGTTACACCACCATTTACCTTAGGTTTCTCATATTAAAGTACATATATATCCAAAAGCATAATTGCATAAAGTTGTTTTCACCTTTGCATTAGCCAATTAAGGTTTTATTCCACGTCTATGAAAAGTTGTATGGAATACTCAGCCATGTGTTATAGCCCAGAGGGGTCAAGCAGTATCCAGTACTCATGTGATATTGCTCATTTTGTCTGTCATTTGGATAGTTACTTTTTTCTTGGAGTTTTGGAAGCGACGGCAGGCTGAACTGGAGTATGAATGGGACACAGTTGAGTACTTGGAGCAAGAAGAGCAAGTTCGCCCAGAATACGAAGCTCGCTGCACTCATGTAGTGATGAATGAAATCACACAGGTAAGAAATATTTTGATAACTGATGATGGTTACTGCTACAGACAGGCTGTGAGCAGACATTATGAAAATGGTGAATCGGGACTGGAGCTTTATAAATCAGCAGTGCCTCAAATTGATAAGCTGGCCTGAAAACAGTGACTTGATAAAGTACAGATGCAGGGAGACGGAACTGATATACAACCAAAAGCACTTTAAAGTAGTTGCCTGTTTGAGGACCTTGCACTGCTGAGGTTCCTTTGCCTTAAATAAAAAGAAATAGGTATTCTCCCCAGCTTAGAAGACTAACTCTACTTTATTAAATCCCCCAAGAAATTATTAATTGTTGCTTCCAGAGGCCAAGATCACAGAGCATTTGCTATCTTTGCCTAGGAATGCATCAGGAAAAATGGTGAATAAGGGAAACGTTGCATTATTGTATATTTTCTTAACAGAAGATGTTTCTGTTTGAAACATGTATAAATAGCTATTGTTGCTAAGTGTGTATGGATGAAATTATGATTAATAACAACAAACTTGCAGAGATAAGGATAAACCTTATTTCAATGACAGAGGATTCATATTTATGAGGATCTTAGTTTAGATTCCTATTTATTATACATTTGAGTATCTTTAGCTTCGGCGGCTTACTCAAGTTCAGTTTCACTTTTTATTATTCTCTGTCAATAGATTACTCTGTCTTTTATCTAATCATTTGCACTGCTTTCACATTCCATCCACGTTATATTAATGTTTATTAGAGGGCACTTGAAAAGTTTCAAAATTAACTGCCATAATTGAAACTATTCTATATAGATCTTTTTATATCTTATGCTGTCAAAAGACTTCTCCTGTTTAAAAGCTTATAAACCTATGCCACCTTGAATATATAAAGTCATAGCTAGAAATTTCCTTTCAGACAGTTCAAAGAATGAAGAATATGCTAAAATATTTTATTTTGATCCTCAGAGATTCTTTAAAGACTCAGTGAATTTTCACAGTACCACATTGAGGTAGTCATTTTCCTTGGGGAAGCCATCCCATTGTTCATATGGAATACATTGAGAAGTACAGACATCAAGGACAAAAATTTTAGTGCCTGCTAAATTTAGCCATTGAAGTTTGAAAGATAATGACCTTGGATACCATGATCAGCCAAGAAGGATGGGTCCATTCAAAAGGACTATGCACCCTGTCATGGCTGAAGTCAATAAGAGCTGAGGACCCTCTACCTCTATGGAAGTCATTATTATTTTAGAAGGGGCAGCAAAAAAAGACACCTGTAATCAGGCAAGACTTCTGAAATCATGAATAAATGTTGAGTTTCCAGGAAACAAAACAAGGTACTTTTTCCTTTTTTTTCTGCCTTCAGTATAATCATGAGTTTAATTGGAGCACACGAAAAATATGAAAGAAGATTGTGTGCATCCTTGATCTGTTTCTTAATCTTTTACAGCAAGAAGAATATGTGCCATACACTGCATGTGGGAAGTGTGTACGAATGACTTTCTGTACAAGTGCCATCTTCTTCTGGGTAAAGTTCTTCTCTTATTCATTCCTGTCGTAAATTTACTTTTCTAGTAAGTGTCTAAAAAATGATCCTCCTGAACTGAACAAAAAATGAGAATGGAACAGTTTCAGTTGAATTTCCATCTCATGCATAAATCAAGTCCATAAGGTATGGACCCACTTGTAGTCACCCAATACTCATTAGCATACAGTATCAAAATATCTTGCAGCTGTAGCTTGTGAGTTATGCTTGTGAAGGTGGTCCATTGGTTTTTTCTTCATTATTTTAAGACAAATGTCTTTACTTTAAAGGGGCAGTAAGGGGAAGACTTTGGTTTATATGCTCTCCTCCCTGCTTGTTTCTGTCTGATTTGTTCCAGCTGTGTTCCTCCATATTGTGTCTCACAGTCCCCGACCTCTTTCAGGTTTTGTGTTTCACTTAACAGAGCAAAGCTGGGTGCTCTTTAATCTTCCAGAACTGCTACTTTAATTAAAACTAAACATTGAAAGCAGTCCAGTCAACCATGACACAATATATAACACAATGAGCGGGCTCAGAGAGATTGCCTTGAAAAGCTCTGGGTTTTAGCATGCTGCAAGTCTTCCTCATCTGTAGCACAAAAAGCAGCTGGAAAAGACCTCATTCTCGGTGATAGAATGCAGACAGGAGAAAGAGTAATGTCTGGCAGCCCAGGAGAGCCTCAGCATTGACACATTTGAAACACAAAGGAAAGAATACTGATTTGCAGTTGGATTTAAATAGGTCAGACTTCATGTTGGAGGGAAGAGATTTCTGGGTTTGTCCCTTGTGTTACTGCATAGTTACTGTGTGTGGGGTCAGGGAAGGTAGTTCATGGCAGTTTGCTGAGATAGTGAAAATAAGACACACAGGCCGTGGACTTTAAGCTGAATAATATCTAAAGAACTAGCAAGAAACAAAAGCAGGAAGAGAAGCAGAAAGAGGAGATCGCAAGCAAGATGGGATACCTGGATCATTATTGCAACTGCAGACTACATGACTTGGCTTAAAATGTTTCTATTCCTTTGAGGGGTTTGTAGTCTGTAATAGTATCATGTGGAAGAGAAAGTGCAACCCCCTCCATAATCAGTGTTGACTCTCTGCTACATTTGCCATCCTGCCAACTGTCCAATATGAAGAGTTTTCTCCCATCACATGCCTCGAGGTGCAAGATTTGATTACATCACTACAAACCTGGTTATTAGTCATAAAACAGACCATCTCTTTTTTTTTTCCTGCAGATTTACTATGCTACATGAAAAAAGGCTTCTTTTATGGATTTGCTATTTATTGCTTTGCATCTTATTTGATCGTCCTCTTGCAATGGAATGACAGGCACAAAATTGCTTTCCTTTTGCCTATCATAAAAAGTGCTTTGAACTCACTTTTTCCTAATGCTGGTGGTTGAACATGAACATCTTTCTTGCATTCCCTTGGCAGATCCTTTTGATTATTGCTTCAGTTGTTGGAATCATTGTCTACAGGCTCTCAGTTTTCCTGGTGTTCTCTGCAAAGTTGTCACAGCACATCAGTGGAACGGAGGCCATCCGCAAGTACCTGACTCCACAGACAGCCACGTCAGTAACTGCTTCACTCATCAGCTTCATTGTCATTATGATTCTCAACATCATCTATGAAAAAGTGGCAATCGTGATCACTGACTTCGGTACGCTGCTGCTGTACCTCAGATGGAAATGTGGGGTAAAATAGCTAGAAAATTTAGCATTTATATGTGTAGTAGGTATTAGAGTAAATGAATGCCTGTACCACATCTTTCAGAATTTTCCCACAAAATCACACAATACCACCTAGAAATTTTCCAATATGTATTTTGTCAATATCAGAGAAATATGATATTCAGCTCTTTGCCTGAAAAGTCCTTACATAGGCAGCATGAAAGATCAGTTGTTTGTGCCTGTGAAACATACAAAGCAAATTACTATAACAACCAAGCTGTATGAAAACAGATCGGCAAGGCGTAACACATTCAATTATATTAGCTTTTGTTTATGGGGAAAATAGCTATTTTCTTGTAAATAAGTGAACTAAGGTCACCATTCCAAAGCTACATACCACTCTGATGTTGTTAAATAGATAAACAATCACGAGTATTATCATTCTCTATATGCAGGACATCAGCATTACAGTAACTCTTTTACTTTAGATGCATGAAGTAGTGTGGTGTTTTCATTTAATACTGTTTCATCAGTCCAAAGTGTTACGTTTGCATCTTTCCTGAGTCTGCTGGATTTGGGTGCTTTTTCTTTCCCTGAGTTATTAGAATTTTTGCTTCTTCTCGTTCTTTATTGTCAGGGAACAAGTTCTTTTCTTTATACAACCCATACAGCTTTAGAATTATATGATGGTTACAGTATACATGGGGATTATGTACAATCTAAATGATAATGCTCTCAGTTTATAAAGGAATATGAGGCATAAAGATACTTTGCAGCTGAGGCTCTAGAACAGCTTGTAGGTTGGGTTGTTTTTTTTAAATTTATTCTTTATTAACTTTTCCTTCATTGCAGAACTTCCAAGGACACAGACTGATTATGAAAACAGTCTGACCACAAAGATGTTCTTGTTCCAGTTTGTCAACTACTATTCTTCATGCTTCTACATAGCCTTCTTTAAGGGTAAATTTGTAGGCCACCCTGGAAGTCCAGTTTATTGGCTAGGAAAGTATCGCAATGAAGAGGTAAGAATGTAGAATGTAGAATTAGTCTGAGTATTGTGCTGCAGTTAGGAATGTATAAAGCAAAACATAGTTGTACATATTTAACATTAGGGTTTAAAAAGTGACTGCCTCCCAAGCTAATTGCCTCCTAACCTCTAGCATAAAAGAATATGGCACAAGACCAATTGGGCTTAGAAATGTATTACACATACCCAGAAAAGTGTATTTTACCATGGTCCTACAATCTGTGACTGGGCACACAGAAAGGAGAGAATATCAGTAGAAGCATTCACATTTTACTGGGTGACCCTCTCCTGGTGATAGCACAGAGCTGCATGACTTCACCTGGTATTTCACTCTTTCACTGGTATTCTGTCAACCTGCCATATGTGGCCTGGAATTTGCTTTTGCATTCCTTACTGGAAAGGTTTGCCTAGACAGTCTTCTTCAGTTGCTTTCAGTAATGTTATTACAATAAACCATTGTATAATGGTTTATTGTAATAATGCATAATTTTAAATGCTTCACTCATGCCTGGAAAGTTACCCAACTTCAGAACATTTTCCTGTCTCTCCTAACCTTCAGTGTGATCCAGGTGGATGTCTCCTCGAGCTCACAACCCAGCTTGCCATCATAGTAGGAGGGAAAGCTATCTGGAACAACATTCAAGAAGTGCTTCTTCCGTAAGTTCAAACTCTTGAGTAATCTGCTCTTTCATATTTGACAAATACTGTTTTGCTTGATGCCATCAGGCACTGGGTCACTGAGTGTGGTAAGTGCATATTGTATTCTGAAAGAATGGGACTTGTCCTCAGAGTCTTTTTTGGTCTGGTAGTCTGGGTTCCTGTCTCTGTTGTTTTAACTGATTTTAATTCTAATCAGAAATTCTTCCTTCCTCTGCAAGTCAAACTTGATGTGTTTCAGACTGAATATTCAAAACTGAGGTAGTAGAAGCTATGAGAATATTAAACTGAAGACTTGCTTAGTACTCATTGGAATGATTTGTTGTTATACATTGAGTTTTTAAAAGGCATATATAAGTTACCACTTTAACTCATTTAGTAAATATAAATCACTATGATTCTGGTATATTGCCCCTTTACACTCTTATTTATAGTTTGTAAAAACCCGCTTTTAGAATAAGGCAATAAAAGGAAGGAAGGAAGTTTTGAATAATTCAGAAATAAATAAATCCATTGTTTAAACCTATAACAGCAGAAATGCCAATTATTTTTTTCATTTACTCAACTTTATAGGTTCTTTTACCAATGTTAGTGTTCTTTTTCTCCCTGTCTGATAGTTTGGTCAAGAATCTAATTGGAAGATACTCTGCAGCTGCTAGATCAGAAAAAGTTGTTCCACGTTGGGAACATGACTACCACCTCCAGCCCATTGGAAAACTTGGACTATTTTATGAGTATCTTGAAATGGGTAAGGAACAGTTTCGTCTGGATTCACTACCACTGCATGTTCTAAATACAGACATGTTCTAGAGAAAATCTTCATACAAGCAATGCTTAATATGGTGAACAGAGGAGACAACCATGTTTTCTGGGACAAGTTTTGATTGAGCCATTACAGATGGTTTTACAAGCTTTTATTAAGTAGCTAAACCTTAATCCATTTTATAACCGGGAAAGAGCATGTGATTGTACAAGGTGAAGTACTACTACTTCCTTGCCTAATCCTGTGAGAAATGCATTCAAATGTCAGAGCCCTGTCATGTTCTGGTGTTGCATAGCTGATGCCTGGGAAGGCTGACCTGGAACAGAGACTAGACAGAGCAAAATGAATAAAACAGGTATTTATTGAGAGGATACACTTTGGGCAGTGCAAGAGCCTGGATGAAGCTACACCCAAATCAAATCCAAGATAGAACCCGGTCATGAGTTTTACACTTTTATAAGTTTTGGTTCATTTCCATATTGGGGTCAATTGTCCAACCACAGCCCCAGGCTATGAAGTTTCAGCCCCCTGGCTTGCCCCTTTCCCTTCACCCTTGTTTTTGCTTTTTGGGTATCAGTTGTCCTTGATTCTCTAGCTAGGAAGGGATTGTTTTGTCTAACTACCCTGTGAAGAGAACTTACTAACACCTAATATGAAGTTTCAGAGTTACACACCAAGCAACAGAGAATCTGAAAAAAAATAAAAGCTGAAACCCAAGGCATCATTTCCCCTCCTTAGGCATCATAGCAGACCCTGTGTCAGACTGCTCTGCTGGAGGTCTGCAGTCACCAGGACTCGTTGCTGGTAACTTGGGAGCTGGCAGTCCATGGCTGGTTTATTGCCACCATCCATTCTGTGACAACATTGTCAGTGTACTTAAGGCAGTACTCAGACAGCAATAAGATGATTGTTGATTTGGGCCTTCCAGTTCAGTACAGTTGCAGATAGTCGTGAGATTTCCAGGTCTTCATATAAAGATGTCAGAAAAAAAATGGGTATTTGAACACGCAGAATAGTTCCTCATGCTATGTTGTGATTTGTAATATTTTCTTGTCCCCTTTACCTAGCAGGTTTTTCCAGTACTGTTGTACTACTATTTTTTTCTCATCCAGAAGATTCACTAGGAACCCAGCTACTCTTCCTTGTTTCTCCCATCTGAATTTGGAGTATATAAACTATACATACCTACACTTGCTTACCTGCAGTAAGTGAAAGCCTCATCAATGCATGTAACCTCTCCCTTTCGTAGTGATACAGTTTGGCTTTGTGACCCTGTTTGTGGCGTCGTTCCCCCTGGCTCCTCTCCTGGCTCTTATTAACAACATGTTGGAGATCCGCTTGGATGCGTGGAAGCTGACAACCCAATTCAGGCGCATGGTTCCACAGAAGGCACAGGATATTGGTGCCTGGCAACCCATCCTGCAGGGCATAGCCATTTTGGCCGTGGTCACCAATGTAAGTATGGTGCCAACAGCTGCAAAAGATAGAATGCCTCACTGCAGGTGCTACATCCAAATGTGAGAATGCTGTGTGTGGTGATGCAACTGAAATGATCCTTAAGGCACACCTTCTTAAAATAGAAATTCAGTACTTAAAAATACCATGTGTGCTCAAAATTGCAGATCAGAATTAATTTTCTGAGCATTTGGACACTAATCTCTTCTTCAGTTGTACTTAATTTTTTTAAGTAGATAACAAAGAAACTGAATTTTAAGAGAGTTTCCTGAAAATAAGAAAAAATCTGATTGATATACTTCTAACAATGAAATTCAGACCTTTCGCATTTTTGTATCAATTCACTGATATTGTATTTGTAGGCTGCATTATGGGAAGAAAAATAAGCCATTGTTATTTATCACTGCAGTGTATTTGATTGCTTATTCTTAAACAGTAGCTATTACATATTAACTTACAGAAAATTCTTGCTGCTGGCCTTTTTTAAAAGGAGCAATAACCCCTGGTTTCTTCTGCAGGGACAATAACACCACAGACTATTCATGGGGAACAGTCTTTCTCGACAAGTTTGCTTCAACAAGGTTTTCTTCTGTTATCAGAGAGGTCCAAAAATGCTATGCTACTGGATCAAATATCCATATTTCCTAGTCAATCCAGCTGGATCTTGTAATACCAATATGAAACTAGAAGTTGAACCTGTATCTTAAGGTTACTTTAAAATATTGCACCTTATCACAATTCTCATGGTATTCAGGGCAGAGTTAATGTGGCTTTGGTGGCCTCACGTTGACTTGGCCATGTATAGGCTTCTGTTAGGGATGTGTTTGTGCCCTGCTTTCTGGAGTTGATGTAAGAGTGAACAGGGCATCAGCTGCTCACCTCCGTGGGGCTGCTGGTGTGCCAGGGGCTCAGCTCCAGAAACTGTCATGTTCACACAGTCCCACTGCACGTGATGTGAGGACCTCAAAGAGGTTGCTATTTATTGCTAATGAAGTGTGGGCCATAAAGCCATGTGCTTGAGCAAATGCTAGAAGCTGTTTTCCTCCTTTAAGTGTGTTCCTTTTCTTGTTTGACATCAGGAACTGATCCAAGTCATCAGTCTTTCCTTTACCAACCCTGCCTTGATTTCACCTTAGTACACAGAAAGTGTTTCTTCTCTTCTACATGACTTGTTACAGCTGATTATACTTGGGTAGTGTATCATCTTCTCCTTCATGCATGTTACGTTTGTAGCAGCTGCTAGCCCTTGCAAGCAACTTTTGCACAAAGCTACCAGTTTTGAAAGTTGCCGTGAGGCACTGGACTTCCTATTGCATCTGTTGTTGATTTGAAGACTGATTTTAATTAGTTATGGTATAAATGGAAAATTATGTGCAGTAAAGCTTGGTAAATGAAGAATGTGCTGTTTGTTTGTAGTTCTCCAGTGCAATACTCTGAAATGCAGCCCATAACTCAAGAGGAAAAAAGTTTTTCCTTTTTGAGGATGCTGTAGGATTAGCTCTCATATTTCTGTCCTTGAAGCTCTCCAGAGCACATCTGGAGATCATTCTGAGAGAGGGAGGAGAGTGAGACAGGGTTCAGATTTAGCATGATGAGAGACCTGGGACCTTGCAAAAAACATTCAGTAAGATCAAGTATTAAGCTCTGTAAATACCATATTCCAGCATCTTTCTGATACAAAGAAGCGGCATCAAACTCATTTGGTCCAAAGGGAAAAGAAATTTTTTTGCCTTACTGTTGATATTAATTCATTTATGGTCTGACTAGATGAGCTAATGAACAGAAAGAAAGTTTATTTAACAAAAATTTTCTATGCTTGTAATTCAGACTACAAATACTCTACTTTTAACTCTACTTCAGAGTTAAAAACAGAGTAATTTAGCTGTGAGGTCGCCTCCCTGCAACTGCAACAATAATATATACTTCTTGTCAGTCAAAAACACCTACTCAGCATGTAAATATAAACAACACATAATTTTCACTTCATTTCACACTGGCATGTAATGCTTAAAAACAGTATTTAAAAGTGCATGCCAACTACATTTGATTTAAGCCAAAGTGCAGTACAAGAAAAACACCTTATCCTTGAAAATTTTCAAAGAGTTTTAGACCTAGGATGCCTCCCTTTTATTTCTCATCAGCCGAACTTTCTCTCAGCTGAACTCATTTGTAACAATATTCTGGAGAACTAAATATAGATCTTGGACCACAGTCTCAAAGGGATTGTTCCTGTAACTTTTATCTTAACTACAGTTTATCTTAACTACAGTTTAGCTTCTCAGGTTCTTCAAAGTAAGCCAGCTCAAAAGGCAAGACACTAGGATATCATTTGGCAGAGGTGTCACTTGAGGTAGGGTGGGTCTTGCCCCCTTTTCAACTCCCTGCTCTTTCCCTTCCCTGTTTTTCTCCCCCAGTGCTGTCTCTTGCATTGTGCTGGCATCAGCACTCTATGAACACATGATGAATCAGACCAAAGAAAGGATCCAGTGGTGATTCCCAGTCAGATCAGCATTGTTATCTGATCTGCTGCATGGGGCCAGGAATGGCCAAGCCAGCACAGTGCACAAGTCAACTGCTAGAGGCAGAGGCAGGAGGTTGTTTTAGCTAGCACTGCCACCAAAGCATTGTTCAAGGAACTGTAGAACAGGTATCCACTCTTTTTTTCTCCCTTTCTCCTCTCTCCTTCCCTTTTCCCACAAATTTTACAAATACCTCCTCAGGCTGGGACTGTCTGGCTGGGAATGCTGCACAAAAATGGAAATTTTTTGTCTTATGTCATCAAAATAAGGAAGTCCAGACCTCATGAACTGGGGGAATAAAATACAGATATTAACCAGTTTTTATGCTCCTCTGTTACCCATTACTGTTTGACTTTGCCCCTAATTCTGTCCCAAAATTTTCCTGTAGCTTTTTCTGCCTCTTTTATACATCTCTGCCTCCTTCCCCCAGCCTCATCAGATCCCTGCTTCCCTCCTTTCTCCTCCATGTCTCTGCCCTCGTTCTGTCCGTCCATGTTGTCAAGTGGGTATTTTTATCCTGGTATGGGACTAAACACTTCTCTTACAGTCCTGGAGTGCAGCTGGTTACTCCTTCCCAGGTGCTGGGCACCAGAGATGCCTGTTGTCATGAGTCGGCTGGGCAGCCTCTTGCTAAATACTCAGCTGTAGATCTTGCCAGTGGAAAGTCTTCCTCACAGGGAAACCTTTTGAACTTGCAGTAGCAGGGGAGGAAATTGGATTAAACATAGTTAACCTGTCCTCCAGAATAGGATGTTTTGGGAAGTTCATGGGTTTAGAAAAGACTTCCCACAACAAACCCACAGATCATATTTCCTACTCAGTTTGTGACTAGCAGACTGAGTAGGACAGGGACTCTCTTGGGAGCAAGATAAAAACAAATGGTCACGTCATATAAAACAGCACTATGCAACTGCTACTAAAAAAATTATCTTGGCATCAAGAGCAGTTTCCACATGTACTACACTATAGTAGGAGGCAGCAAATACCAAGATGAGTTTGGGCTGGCTAGCACCTCAGAAAGGGTGGGATGTTTCTAGGACCAGAGATGGATCAGTTATATATCTAATTTATTTAATTCCTTTACTCAGACATCAGAGAACCTGATGACATTTAATTTTCTATTACTGAAGAACTCTTCTGTTGTTTCCATTAGTTTCTTTAGGCAGAATTTTTTTAAGCATCTCATAAGTACTCATAAGAAGCACATTTGCTGATCTCCTCTGCATGCACATGAAAGAAGTGTCTTCTAGTATAAGTGTTTTAAGGCATTCAACAGAGCTAGTATAATTTAGAAACTGTACAGAGTGCACATGCCAGAAAGGGATTGTTTTGTGCCTATGAGAGACTACATGCTCATTTACAGAATGAACAACCACTGACAAGAAAAGAACATATTTTCTATTTTTAGCTTATATGCTAACTTTTGAGATTATAAGTATATGGCAAAAGAATGCATATTAAAGCTTGTTACTTTAATGCTGCTCTGCTTTTTTGTCTTCTCTTTCTGAAATGCAGGCTATGATCATTGCTTTTACATCTGACATGATTCCTCGTCTGGTTTATTACTGGTCCTTTTCAGTCCCTCCTTACGGGAGTCATAGCAGTCACACTATGAAGGGCTATATAAACAGCACACTTTCTGTCTTCAATATATCAGACTTCAAGAATGCAAGCAAGCCTTTTTCCCCTTGGTTTGGGAACCAAACGACATGCAGGCAAGTGTCAAAGAAGCGTTTGTCATTTCCAATTACAAAAATAATGGGTTTTATATCTAAGCCATCTAGTTCAGTTAACAACGTCACGTAAGAAATATTAAAACACAGGAAAACCCAGCTTATTTTGAATGGCAGAATGGAGGGGAAATATTCACCCATAAGTTTGAGCTACTCAGAAAATTCTTATTTTAATTTGGCTTTCTCCTAGCTGATACTTTTCAAAAAAAAAAGCACCTTAAAATTTTTATCAGTAAAATGGCAAAAATACTACATTTCGGCCAAATATGGCTTATCTAGCAGATACGCTAGACAGCATCACAGCAGTTTCCCGAGCTGACTGCTCGGGACGCATTCAGCAGGGCCATGTGGTGCTCCATCCTCTGGCCGCAGTGCCGTACTGCAGAGATGCCAGGGAGCCGCTCCCGACTTCCCTGCATTGCTTTCAGGTACCGAGATCTCCGCTACCCTCCTGGTCACCAGCACCAATACGAGCACAACATATACTACTGGCATGTCATTGCAGCCAAGCTGGCTTTCATCATTGTCATGGAGGTCAGTGTATGGGGGGGGTTGAGTATTGCTTATTTAGTCTCTTCCCTCCCTGCAGAAAATCCTTCGGAGGCATTCGGTCCAGGCACAGCTATCAGAGTTGGTGATGTGTGCTAGCAAGAGCAAGAACTTGGGAGATGTAAATTAACGGTAGCAGCATTAGAAAAATAATTCCCTGACGATTGCCTCACATATCTGCAGCCTCTTTTCTCAAGAACTGTAGAATAATTTTTAATAGCAGAAATAGAATACATGCATTTAGGAGGAAGTTTGCACACAGCGTCCTGAATGCATATGTATGATACCGGTACATAATACATGTACATAATACAGGTAAAATACGTGGCAGAGTGAAGTCTATAAAGACAGTCACTGTAAGAAGTGAGTCTCTAGGTGATCATCAAAAAGCAATTGTTCCTTCCTCTGCAGCTACAGCCTGGATTTATGAAAGATGGGAATCAGTCCAAGATGAAAAGAGAGAGATATTGGATATTATTTAATTATAAAATGTATTTAGGGCCTGATCCTGGGACTCCTGAAGTAATCAGAAACTGGTTAGAGCAGATTTCCTGTATCAGAGAAAAGTAATTGCCCCAGTCATTTGAAGAAACCTAAAAAATCTTATAGGAAACTATAACCAGTGTTTCCATGCAGGAGGGAAGTACTGTGTACCAGTGAGTTTCCCCAAAGCAGGCAGAGAAGTCCTTGCTCAAATCAGGATTGGAAAATCAGAAATTCTTGTTTATCAGATAATTATCTTATTAGTCATATCTTTTAAAAATCTTTTTCTACAATGTTAGATACTGGTTGTGAATCAGCTCAGAGTCTTAAGACTGAAAAGTGACATTCTGAAAAGTGACGTTTCATTTATAATTATAATAATGTCCTGTTCAGCCTGACTGACATTTTTTCGTTTTCATCTTTCCCAGCATGTCATATACTTTGTGAAGTTTATTATTTCATATATAATTCCGGATGTATCACAAAAGACCAAGAGCAAGGTCAAACGAGAGAAATACCTCACACAGAAACTATTACACGAGAATCATCTCAAAGGTGTGACAAAAAACATGGGCAAAATAGCCGACAAAATCATCAAAGGAGCAGACAGCACTTTCCAACCTAAAGATGAATAAGTATTTTTCATGTGGTATAACAGTACCTGGACAGCTAATACCTATTCAGATATTACCAATAGCTATCAAGCACTTTGGATTTACAAAACATTGTTTCTTTCAACTCTTACATTCTCATTTACCAGCTTCCCTTGGACAAATGGAACCGCTGCAATGCAGATAAGAGTTATCATTTTTTTAAACAGCTTTTTAGGACATTAAAAAAAAAAAAAAAGATTAAGGTAAAATTTATTTATCATCTTAAGAAGATGCAGATTAATTCCCAAACACCTAGGCTGCTTTCTACTTTTTTAGGCATCAGCTATTAGATAACTAGTCTGACTTGAATAAAACCTTAAGAACATGAATGATTTGCTCTAAGAATATCATCGCATCTAATGAAGGAGTTTTGATTGCTTGCTAATGCAAACCTCAGCTATAAAATGAAGAGGAAAAGCCAAACATGAAGGAAAAAGAAAGAAAATGCAACTCAAAATCCCATTGTTAAGCCACTGGAATTGACATACTAAGCGTGGTTGTTTGCAACTCTGAGTCAGCTATGCATACTGAGACTTAAATGGATAACAAGACATTTCAATTAATCATGGACTTGGATCAAAAAAAGCAACAGGACTGTAAGCCCATCCTGTTCATCAATCTTTGTGTAAACAGGAGAATTGCCTTTGAAATCAATGCATACAAACTGACCTTACAGCACTCCAAGGGAGTAGAAAACTCAGGCATTTTATCTTTCCCCAGTCAATGTAGTTTACTCGCCCACTCTGAGCTAAATGCTCATAGCCTTGAAGGTCTCGCACCTGTAAAAGCAGTAAGTGTTAAAAGTCTTTTTACATACTAAATCAGTATTTGTGGAGGGCTGTCTTTTGCATTTCTCTCACACCAGAACGTGCTCTTCCCTGAGGTTTTGACATAGGACGAATGTGCAGCTGAACATTTTGATACACCTTTGTGTAATAAAGTGAATTCTGACAAGACTATGAATCTATTGAGACCGGAGATTGGAATAAACCATTTAATAGGCCTTAACCATCCTATGAAGCTTTAAATAATACGAAAGGATGTCAGAGGTGGAGAGGCATAAGCTACAGCCATCAGTCATCTTCAAATCAGGCTGCAGGTCTGCTTGCTTGTTTTGGCTCCAGCTGCAAACTGGGAATTAGGGAATTACAGATTAGACATGTATGTGGAGGGCTATTTTGTGCCTGAAGCAGTGATATTGCAGATTATTAACTTGCTTTCTCTTTTAAAAGTTTTCATGGACCAATTTATATAAATCATGAAAACCAAAACCTTTTTAAAAAAGCAAAATATGCCTGTACTCTATAAACCAGGTGATTACTTTATGTTTGTAGTTTTGTACTCTTCTTAAATGCAATAGATGTGCAGAATTTTTAGCCAGATTATTCATATAGCTTTTTTACGTATGCAGTCCATTTACAGAAACTAGCAATTAGAAGATGTATTTTATCC
The DNA here is from genome assembly GCA_037013685.1 of Acridotheres tristis. Taxonomy (NCBI): domain Eukaryota; kingdom Metazoa; phylum Chordata; class Aves; order Passeriformes; family Sturnidae; genus Acridotheres; species Acridotheres tristis. Next base: position 30,032,944 of record CM072885.1, on the reverse strand, counting down.
AGTCAACAATCAGAAGGAATTAAACATATGAATTTTGCAGGAAAAATCTCCAAATACTGAGTACCATGTAACTCAAGCCTGTCTTTTGAAGCAAACCTTACAGAATCATAAAATCATTCAGACTGGAAAAGACCTCTAAGATCATCAAGTCCAGCCATTAACCTGACACTGCCAAGTCCACAACTAAACCATGTCCCTGAGTGCCATATCTACATGTCTTTAAAATACCACTCTCTGAGCCCGGCCATCCAGCCAGTTTTTTATCTAGTAAACAATAGGTCTGCCCAAGCTGTGAGCAGATCAGCAGCCTTTCAGCCCCAGGGACTTGTGTCTGTCTAAGTGGTGTAGCAGGTCACTGACCATTTCCCCTTGGATTATCAGGGTTTCATTCTGCTCCCTGCTCCTGTCTCCCACCTCAGGGGGCTGGGTACTCAGAGAAAAACTGGAACTACTTAAGACTGAGGCAAGGAAGGCATTGATTACCTCAGCCTTTTCCTCATCCTTTGTCTATGTGTTTTCCACCACATCCAGTAAAGGATCAAGAGTCTCCTTAGCCCTCCTTTTGTCTCTAATATGTTTATAGAAACATTATTATTATTACCTTTTGAAGCAGTAGCCAGATTAAGTTCTAGTTGGGCTTTGGCACTTCTAATTTTCTCCCTGTATAACCTCATAGCATTAGTCTTCCTGAGCTGTCTGCCCCTTCTTCCAAAGGTCATCAGCTCTCCTTTTTTACCTAAGTTTCAGCCAAAGCTCTCTGTTCAGCAAGGCTGGTCTTCTCTTTTTTTTGTATATTTCCAGGGATGGCGACTACCTATGCCACTGCTCAGTTACCCTCACAGTGAAAAAGTGTTTCAGTTTGTGCCCACTGCCTCTGGTCCTGTCACTGCATAATATACCAAACTTCCAATTTAAACACAGTTTTGTCAAAAAACTGTTTCAAGGAACAATTCTAGTGAAGTACTCAGGATTTCCCTGTGCAAAATGAGTTGGGCTGGAAAGGACAATCAGATCCTTTCATACTTGGAGCTTTTGATTTTAACTTTCAACTGGACCTTTCTCATTTGCAGTTGTGTTCAGATGAGAGATGGCATTTTTATTCCCTCATCAGTGATCACAGCACAGTGTGCCTTAAATACTTTTACAGGTGTGGTGTTAGAGAGCTGGGGCAGGTAAGAAAGCATCCTGTGATAAAGGGGGGGGAAATGAAGCGCAAAATGGACCATTTCAGGTAATTATTTGATCTTAAGGAAGCTCTTTGAGAGCTAAAGAGACTAGGAAGCAAACTAATTGTCATACTGTGAGCAGTGGCAGAGCTTAAGACTGATTTTCAGGAGTGCCTAGACTTTTGCTCCTTGTTTGATACCTGGGGACTCTCCGAGTTATTCCTTCCTACAGTTGGCATAATTTCCTGAAGGGGGGGTTAGCCCTCAATGTCATAAAGAATTTATATTCCTGCCTTTAAAATAACAATTTAAAAACCTGTTCCATCAGCAAAGCCTATGTGCCTATGGCTTGGGCTCCTCCCATAATAAAATCCTAATCAGCCCTGAGTGTGTTTCTATGTAATCTTTTTTTGTTCAGATGACAAATGTGCTTTTGAAACCTGTTTTCCACTTGTCTCCATTTTCTGGGAGACACCACAGACTAGTCTGGGCACACATGGACTGAGTTCCTTTTGGTTCAAACTGACCCAGAATGTGGCTTTTAGATACGCACAGCATGGTTGCTAACAGGCACGTAGTCTGCAGAGCTGAAACCAGAGCTGGGCTGAAGAGAATGGTGAGCTCTGCATGGGCATCACCTAGCCAACATTAACTTTTTGCTCTAGTGATTTGCTTCTGAAATGCCACGTTCCTTGCTAATGTAGCTGTAACATTTCATTTCAGAAGACATTACATCAGGAATTCAGTTCAGTTTACCATGTGCTCAGTGTTATTAACAGCAGAGTTCTGAATCAGAGAAAGAAGATGAAAACCAACACAGTGCCTAAAAATTGCATTTTATTAGTTTGATTGGAGCTGTGCAGTTTCTGAAGCCTCTACCTCTAGCTGCTGAAATGTGCTCTGCTTGCATGCAGGAAGCTCTGTGGAGGCATAGGAACAAAATGCTGGGGGCCAGTTGCCAACGTATGAATATTTGTAATTTTATTTTTTTAGGCCCGATCACTTATTAAAGATCTGCCTGAAGGGAAAATCAGGATTTGTTTTAAACTCTGAATCCATTTTACCTTTTTTCTACACTTGATATTTAGGCCAAACTCCTTCTTTGTACAGATCTATTGAAGTCAGGGTGAATTTGGACCAGTGATTGTTTCGTTGTCTTAACAAGCACCATAAATTACAGACTATCACGACTGTTTTAGACTCTGTGTATGTCAACAAAATTCAGAATGTAAGAGTGTATTTTTTGTATTTTTTCTAAGAATGTTTGCAATTAGTTTCTGAATATTAAGATTTCTTTATATTTATTGGCATTAAATAAAGTCTATTTTAAAATATCAATACATCTGATGTTGATTAGTGTTTGTTTTTCCTTGAATGATACTGCTGCTGCCAAATGTTACACTTACATTATTACAGTGTCATCCCTAATTTCCATATCCCTGTTCTTTTTCAATCTTATTCCATTAAACTGTTACTTGTGCTGAAATTTATCTCCTGTGTTTTTCTGCATCTCCTAGATGGAAGTCATTCCTTTCAACATCACGTCGATGACAAGGACCATTATGTTCTCATACAAATAAACAGTTTAGGTTTTATAACCTTTCACTCCTGTCATGATAAACCTTGTGTTATGTTTCAGAGTCATCATTTATTTCTTCATCTGGATCGAGTCTGAGATGCTCCCACCTCCAGGCAGTCCACTCTGTCTCTCCCTGCCATCCAGCCATCAATTCTCTTCTGCCTCTGCTCTAGGTCCTACTCTCTGCTTCGGGGAAATCCTTTCCTAAGACATAGAGAACAGAAAGGTTAGAGGGTAGTTTTAAATAGAGACCTCCTTTGCACTGCTGTGTGTTGGTTTTATTTCACATAAAGATTCTCGGGATCTGCTTTCAGCAGCTTTATGACACCGTAGAAGCAGAAATACCAACTTCTAATCTGTTTTCTGCTAAGGGCTATGTTTCTCACCGATGCCAGTACCCACCTGGCCCTGCCACTCTTGCTTTGATTTGGCTTTACCAGAGCAAGAACGGAACAAACTTTAGAATAAAGCATAATAAGGATTATTGTCCCACAATCAGAAAGATATAGTATCATCATAGCCCAAATCCATATGAGGATTGTGCAGTTTTAAATTGACTTATGCATTTAAAACTGTTCAAACAACAGGCTTTAGTTATTTTTCTACTTAATATACAAATAGTCAAAGTATAGCATTTTATTTCTGGTGATGCTAGAAAGTAATTCTTTCTGTCACAGAGCAGATGACGTGCACTTATTTTGGATAATCAGTATATGTCAGATGAAAGCACACTGTGTTCTGCCCCACCTGGAACACCCAACCCTGTTAGTGTGCTCTGCCTGCACATCACCAGAGATGTCAGCAAAGGTATGAGCAATTCACACCAAGCCTAGATTTTTCTCTGGTATGCCTACCTGTCATTTCCAGTCTATTACATAAGGCTGCTTTTCCAATACAGGGGAGCAAGTGATGGTTGCTGCAAGATTTTTTTTTTATTTGCATCTTTGTGGACTTCAAGCATGGATCAGTAGCAGGTATGCAAAACACTGAAAAGATATAGATGTAGTTTGTCATAAATAACCTCAGCACAGCTTGGGGCAATCATTTCCCCATAAGAAAATAATGTGTTTTAATAGCCTGATAATAGTAAAATATTATTTTTAGGAAAGTTGGAGAAAGTGGGGTTTTTTTTACAAGCTGGAAGTGCATCAAAGCAAGAGTCTTCTAAAATTGCTTTCTACAATTTATTCTCTGATACATACTATAAAGCAATGCTAATTGCTGAGAATAAAGTTACAGTTAATCAGTCAGGAATTATATCAACTGTATGAAGATATACTATGCTCTAAAAATATGTAGGCTATGGTAATATACTAAATGCTGAAGAGAAAGAAAATGAAGAAAAAGTACACAACACAGAACCAAGGAGAAAATCCCACTGCATTCCACAGTGCAGCATGCACAGGCCAGGACACCAAAAAGCTACCTCTAGCATACGAAGAGAGAGTTGGGAGGAGGATACGGTGGGGGGAGAAACTCATATCTTAAATTGTGCGGCACAATAGAAATTACAACCAACTCTGATAGCATTAATGTAATATCAGGGCGGGCAATGTTAGGTATTTGTATAGTATCCATGTAAGCCTCTCACATAATTTCTCAGCTTTTTGAGAAATTATGATGCCCACAAGTGCCTAAATAAGCTGTGCTGTGAGCCACAGGCACCTGCAGCTATCGCCTTACCTCCCATTCTCTGGGATCTCACTTGGTCTCCTGTTACAGCCATACTGTGCTCATTCATGCAGTCATGCTCTAAACCGGTCTGGCTGCTCAGAGTGAGCAGTAACGTGTGAGCCTCTCTGGAGGGGCACTGCAGGATCTTTGCTTGCTGGAGCCAGGCAAGCCAATTGTGACCAACACCCCCAGCCTGGTATTCAGCCCTGAACATTCATCCCCTCCACTGAGGATTGAGGGTGCTTGGAGTTTTATAGAGCTCAGAGTACCCAGGCTGCCAGGGGTTAAGATTACTCGTCCTATGAAAATATTTTGCCACCAATGCCAGCATAAGGAGGCAGGGGCTCTGCTTTCTCTCTGCCACCCTGGAGCTGCCTCCTGCCAACCCCTGTGTTTGTGCAGCTGTCCACTGGGCAGGGGAATGCAGCCACACGGATGAATGTGCTGGCACAGCTGGCCGTGCTGGCACGGGTGGCTGTGCTGGCATGGCCACATGGGCAGCCTGACAGAGGGTCATGCAGGGTGGGAAGTAGAGATGACACTGTGGGAGAGGTAGCCCAGCTTCAGGGAAGGCTCTGGCCCAAAAAATCTACCAAACCACAGCCAAACGGGCTCCTCATCCCATAGTTATTTTAATGAGTTTAAAAAAGAGGAACTTGCCTGTCTGCCTAAGCTGATTACACAGATGAATGTGCAGGGTTGTGCCTTTAAGAATCCCCTGCATAACTGCAAACAAGCAGGTCTGGTCTTGGCACCTGCTCTGTGTCCTCTGAATATCCCTATTCAGGTGTAGCTATTGTGTTTTGAGCTCAGGCTTCACCTGAAGCCAAGTGAATTTTCCAAGTTCAGACATGCTGTCTGTGTGCTCATATTTTTAACTATATAGAAGATTATATAGATGGCTAAAAACTCACAGGATCAAGCCCTTTATCATTGTGCTAAATGTGGTTTTGCAAAAAATATGACATTGTTCTATCAGAGATTGCCAAAATGTCACCTGGACTCTGAAAGCCCCAGGACAATGAGGGAGTTCCATGACAGCAACCTGCGGGAGCCAGCTGTGCAGCCTGGGACAGAGGTGACACCAGACAAGGGTATTTGCAGGAGGTTTTGGCGAGAGGCAGAGGTCGCAAGGTGAGGGCAACAGCAGCCCCACGCACAGCCATGCAGCCCCCAAGTTACAGCACTGACAGCTACACCAAAGCAAGGACTGAAAACTTCGTGCCATATCTGCTGTTAATTAGTAACCACTTACTTAGACCTGGGAAAGGCAAAAACTGATCTGCCTCTCCTGGAGTACTGTACCTCCAGATTAGACAGGTTATAGACCTGTTACTGCTCACAGCAGCTTTCTTTTTAAAAGATACTAAAGCATTTCTTTTTCTCTCTTAAAAAGGTATATGCACGTGAACATTATATCACTGTTTTTTCACATGACTACAAAAAAAAAAAGGCTGAATTTGTGTTTTCCATAACTTAAAGCTTTTACTGAGAAGCCTAAGTAAATTAAAAAAAAAAAAAAAGGTGCCAAACTGATTTACTTTTCTTGTCAGCCTGCTCCTGTATTTCTTCCCCAGTGATCTATAAGGAGAAAAAATGCCACCATCCCCCAAGAGGAGCCATTAACAAATCCTTTCTTATCTTGCAGTTAGAGTAATGACATCCTATTGGCAGTGCAGCAGAACAATGTCTTATTGAAAGCTCCTGTGCTGGAGGATTTGGGCTGTCTTCAGGACCTGAGACCTAGTAATGAAAATAAAACAGGTTCTACTGCTAAATCAGAGACAACGTCTGCTCTAGTTCTCCAATGGCCTTTAGCAGTCCTGGGCACACAGAAGGTGTGCATAGTTCACCGAGGTATCACCTACACCACAACTCAGCCAAGTACAGAGACCTTACTACAAGAAGTATGCCCGAAGTACCAAGCAGGTAAAGTATGATCTATGGAATATATGGGAATAGTGATGGAACTTTTACACAACACTGTACTTGACACATAGATTAGCCTGGAAATACAGGTCCATCAATTTCTTACAATCTGATCTAGTCTTGTCAGAGTCTATGATAAATTATTTGCTGATTTCTGTACCTCATCAAATTCTTTAGATCAGCTGCAGATATTTTTGATGAGCAAACATGAGTTGGTGATTTGGGTTTTGGTTGTCATGTCTGTGTATGATCTTATTAAAATTAATAATGTACCTTTGATCTTTAGATAGATTCACCTTCTGGTAGCCCACTCTCAGTATCTTGTGGGTACTAAGAGTTTTACAACCCAGATGTCAGAGTTAGGTCCATTGTATACACATGCCTTTGTACAGATGAAAGATTGGTCAGTTACAGAAAATGTAACTGTGCCTCTCAAATTCACACAAGGAAAGGAGAAACAAAAATGCAGAAAACCGGTTGTTGTAGCACTGAAGCCTATAGCTTCATGTAATCGAAACCACCCCTGTCAGAGTTCAAGCACATCCTGTGTCCCCCAGCTTTCCTGCACATTTTTTAATTATCACTTGTGTTTATTTGACATCCTGAAGAATCAGCTCAAGATGCAAAACTGGGAGAGACCTAACTAAAATCATACGAACACTGAATATTCTTCTACCAGCACATCACAGGGCCAGTGGACACAACTGCTGGTGCACAGAAAGAGCAGGGCACCATGTCACAGCACAGCAGAGTAGGACAGCAAGACCATTGGAGCACTTGGAGTGCTTTAAAGTCTTGTAGATCCATGTCCTGATGTCCTAGCCGGGGAGGTGGAAGAGGCAGCCAAGTGGGTCTAACAGATCTCTACTACCTAGGAGTCATCATTCCTCCTCTCCATCAACCTTCACTATGCACAGCATTCTTCAGGCCCTTTGTGAAGATGATTCAATCATTAACCCAAGACAAAATTCTCCCATTTTTATCTATTCAATTTTATTCTGGATAAGTGAGTCAGCCTGGTTCATTACAGATCCAGAACCAGAGCAAGAGTTGAAGGAACGCACAGTCAAAAGCTGGGGGATCAAACCTGCCCTGTCAGAGTTTATGATGTGTTAGATTATCTGAGCCATGGAATGAACTGCAGCTCTCAAAGTTCCATTACCTCACAGAGTAGTTACTTGGTTTGCAAATGCTTTTTTTATTGTTGTCTTTATCTTTGTGTTTATAAAGCCTCGTATCTATACAGCACATATATAATAGACTAAGACAGAATGTGAACATACATGAAGAAAGTGCTCAATTTATCATTATTAAATTTAACAGATCTTATATTAAATAACTTACACTGTTGAGTAAATGAAGATTGATATTAAATCTTGTTTGTGCTAGAGCAGGAGAAAGCAATATGCGATGTCTTAACTTGTGAATATACATCTTCAAAATGCATCAGTGAGGCCAGAAAGAAAGTGGAAGGGGACCAAATTCAAGCCCCTTGAGGAATCTGAACATCTACCAAGGCTTGGCCAGGAGAATGTTGAAGGACCTGTGACAGAGCAAGGCTGTTCTCACGACTGGCTTCTCAAAAAGCCACTAATAATGCTGGCAAACATCTGGCTCAGGAATACCACTTCCATTTTTCAGATATCCCTCTTCAATTAAAGATGAATTTTCAGGAAAATAAAAACTTATGAAATGTTTAAATAGATATTTTAATAGAGAAATAAATTCTTAGAATAATGAGTCAGGAAATTCCCAGTGGTTCTTCTCTCATATTTTCTACTGTAGGTCCTACACGGGTGCTAGCAGCTTTGTACAACACCTTCCTAGATTATTCCTGATTAAATGTGTAAAAGATGATCTGTAGGTTCAGACAGACAAGCTCAAAGGGACTATATTCAGCAAGGTGGTCAAGAGGCTCTCTGAATTCCCTCTTCTTCACCCTGGATTAAGATATAAGTGTGCCCAAACCTCAATTCTGAATTGGAGAGGTTTTCGTTTTCCTTCCCTCCAGCTTCAGAAGTGCCTGATTTGCACATATGACCTAATAAACATCCTCTTATTTGTCTGGCTTTTGCAAAAATTAGAAACGCCCAATTTGCCCACTTAGATATCCCATAATGAGTCTCATTTGTGCAAAAATTCCAGAACCTTTGCTTTCTCTTGTTGCTTCTGGTTTTCAGTTGGTCTTCAAAAGAAGGAGGACTGACTATACTTGTACTTTGTAGCTTATGGTCACAACAGCATCAGGGCAGTTCTTCTCTGCCCCATTCTGGTGAGTTCTCAGCAGCAGGAAGCTCATAAGAATCTAGCAACCACCACATCTAAACCCAACATCTGTCTCCAGTCAGCCTCAGACATAAGCCTAAACACCACTCTATCTCATCATCCTTTTTTTGCTTTATCTTCCTAGTGTGACAGGAGTTTCATCTCTTCAAATATACACATTCCCTGTCTTTAAATACCAACAGTCTCATCTGGCCTACCTATAGTTAAACCATTATTAGAGTAATTAATTTCATTTCACAAATAGCTAATAGAGTACAAAGAATCCCACAGATTAATGTGTGGCTAAATAGGATTGTGACTTGAAAAGAAATAAGATTTTTGATTGCCCAACACTGGAAGGGTTAGAAAACTCTAAACACATAGTCTGAAAAAGATATTTACTACTTTACTTTAAGAATCTCCATTATTCAGTTCATAGGCCCTTTAAGTCTGTGTCATCTAATAAATTATCCTCAATCATACAATACATTATTGGAAATACAATATATTATTGCAATACATTATTGGAAATGTCACATTTAGTCAAAATTTGTAACATTCTTACAGATAAGTCTAACCTGATCTTATTAACTATTTTCATTACAGGAATGTAAGCTGCAACACAGCTATTCTTGATGCAGACAGTTTTCCAAAGAAGACATTCCATGCTCGGTATAACCAAGTATGTTGAATCCCTTCTGCTCCTTTTTCTCCAACAAAACCACTGGAGGAGTTGTTTACACTCTATATTTTCAAAGTATCTTCTCAGTCAAGTGCATTTCAATGAAGGATGAGTTTTTCCAAAAGCCTCTGGAAATGTACTTTGCAGAAAGATCAGAAGAGACATCTTTTTCATCTTTTAATTTGACTGACACAAAAGAACCTGGGCTATATTGCCTTCCAGGTCAAGAAGGTGCATCTCCATTCAGTCTTGGTGAAACAGGACATTGGTGAGGATTTTTATTCTCAAATAAAAACTGCAGAAAGATAATCCCAATTACTAATGAGCTTCAGATATAATAAAGAAACAAATGAAATATCACATACATTAGTTTCTCAATGATCATAAGAAAGACCAGAAAGGACACCAGTAATCTGGTGAACAGTCCCACACCTTGCCCTCCTCTAGAAGATCCCACCTCTAAAATGACACTAAATGCATAGTCCAAGATTTTTTTTCTTTTTATTGTAAAACTTTTATAAAGAAATGTCTTGAAGTAATGTCTAGGAAGACAAACTTAGCTTGTAGGTTGTTACTGATCTCCCGAAGAAGCAAGGGGCAGGGCTGGGGTCGGGGAATTCCTCCCCAGCTTGGCTGATGGCACCACCACTTAAAAGCACAGTAAGGAAAATGAGCAGGGAAGGCAGAGGGAGAGTCGAGCCAGAGGGCCAAGTTTCACCTAAATTAGCATGATAATCATATTTCTTCACAGAACATTGTCCTTAAGAGAGGTTGTTCTGAGCCTGCTCCTTAATAAAGGGGATAATAGCTCATGAGAACAACAATCACAGGAGTGATTTTTCTAGTCAGCTTTTGTTCTTGTACTTGGCCAGTTTATGTGCAGCCTAAGGGTATAAATAGAGAGACTATAGAGGGGATTAACAGGCTTTCTTTCTAGAAGAGCTCATGTGCCAAAGCAATGACTCTATTAGCATTGTTTCCCTTCAAAGGTTTGCTTCACTCAGAAACCAGCACAAAGGCACCAAACTCCTTCTGGGGCCCCATTTTTTCTCCTGAAGAGGAGGGAAGCCTCACTTGTGGATCTAAATACTTTGGTGTTTTTCCTTCTATCTGGGATAACCCAACCACGTTTTCCACCTCTCCTTTGCAGACCACAGTCAGAGACAAGGCTTCTGTGGGGATTTTACACCTCTGCAAGCTCCACATCAGCAGTCACTTCTCCACTACAGCATTTTAACACATTTATTTGATGAACAGATTGTTAGTAATGCTCTGGCCTTTCATTCTTCTGTGTGCTGGCAGCCTAACTGAATTCTACAGAAAACAGGGAATACAGGGATTTGAAGGTAAGCCCGACCTCTGCAAGTTTTAGGGTTCTGGAGGGTAAATATCTATACTTGAGCAAGTCACCTCAGGATGCCTTTGTAATTAACACAGAAAAACTGGCACTTTTCAGATGTCATCCTTCTGATCCATTTTGGCTGACATTAGGATGTGGTGAATCACCTGGAAGTTAAGGAGAAACGGCTGAGTTGTCTTCAGGTGACTAGACAGGGTAGTATTTCTGCTCCTATTCTCTATCTCCCATGGACAACTTCTCTTACTCAGCTCCCAGCTACTCAGTTAATGCTCAGATTCTCAATTTGGGGGGGGGTTTGTTTGTTTGCTTTAAATATGATCTCATATTTGCAAGGCTTTTTAAAAATTAATATTCCCTTTTTAGTGATAGATCTCACACAAACAGAATCATCATGGAGAACTCAGAGAGGCACAGCAGAGAGTGCAATGGCTTCCCACGGAGTGAGCACCTGGAAAATTATCACATGAACATATCCACCACCAGAGGAGCAACAGGACTTTGCTCTGTACTAGGCACTCCATAGGATGCACCAGAATATCTGCACATGTGATTAAATTAAATAAGATCACAAGTTGAGACACTCCTTTGGACCAGCTCTAGGTTCCAGCATGTCAAAGGACGAAGCCCTCACAGTCTGTGGCCAACACCATTCCCACAGATGCATCTTTGAGCAATTTTAAAAGTTCATCAGTCTGATTATGACCATCCATGTGGTGGGCCATTATCAGCTGCGTGATCCTGTCCAATACGTGCAGTGCTCAATTTAATCAACTAGAAACAACAGTCTGCATGACAGGATAATCATTCATCCTGGGTGACTCATGCACCACCAGGACGAAGGCTGAGAGCTAGCTAAACAGCTAAGCGTGAATTACTACACCATAATTCAAAGTCAGCAGTATCTTTTATTAATCATTTATAGAGCTGTGTATTATTAATCTATGCAGAAGCAGCACTCTCTCTCTCTCTCTCTCTCTGGTGGAATTTGCTTTTGTTAGTGACTTGGGGTAGACCAAGGAGATGAAGAACCAGAAGCCCAGCTGAGCTTTCCCAAAAGAGCAGGAGAGCTGCAGAAGTAGGTCACAAAACCTCTCAGTACATAGACCAGTCCTACCCTCATTAGGCTATTTTTAAGCACACAGGACCAGCTCCTTAGCTAGTATAAAGGAGTTTGGTACCATTGATTCCATTTCAACCAGACATGTTGACACTCTCTGAAAATTAGGCCCATGATTATTTAAATATAAAGAAATACCCTGCAAAATACCACAACTACAAGCCCAAAAGATACACTGGGTGTGCAGTAACACTATGCAGGACAGGCAATGCACTGCAGTAGCACTTTAATGTTCCTCAAGACATGGGGCCAGAGTGCTTTTAATGCTTCATGATGAATACATCATAGAGGTGAACCTGTCTCTATGTATTTTAAAAGCAGATGAAGCAGATATTGCCTTCTTATTCACTGGTCCATGTATTTTGCTTACCACACATTAGAGCTGCCCTCTAGGACTTCTTCACTAGGACTTCTAGGACTGTATCTCTGAACCACTATGAAAGATTAAAAAGCACTCTTGGTTTTACAGAATTTGTCTTGCTTTTACAGAAATCAGCTCCTCCTATTTAAATATCTAATTAATTTCATAGCAAGCATTTCCCAGCATTTTTTCTTTTCAGTCTATTTACTGGCTTGTTCTCTGCAGCACCTTACAATACAGCTTGCTTTGTCTGCTAACATTTGTACTGTTCCATGAAAAAGCAATTTTTAGGAATGAAGTATCTATCTCTTAGCAACCTTTATAATTAAGTAAAAAAGGAAAAAAAAAAGTTTTGTTTTGTTACAAGAACTGAATAGGCAATATCTTCCCTCCCCAGATAGTTTCTAAGAGTCCAAACTTAGATATTTTGAAACCATAGGAAAATCAAAGACCTTGGGAAGTTTCCACAAACATATTTAAAACTCTGGAAAGGGCTGGAGTAAAGCTTTTCCACCAGTCTGTTGGGAAAACAGACCGAGATTCTATGCCAATGTCTAATTATCTAAAATGACAGTACAAAATTACTTAATTAGAAGCAACTCAGTGAGTCCTTCCCAGTTAATTCTTATCCCAGCTACCATCCAGCATCTGGGCACACTCCTGCCAAGTTTGAAACCAGGGAAGCTTGACTTCAGTCAAAGATGTCATAATCCTAGGGAGGGGCCTGGGACACTCCCCCATGGTGAAAGGGAGAAATGTTCCTCCCTGCTCTTGTCTTTGCCCTCTTCATCCTCCTCCCTCTTCCTCCTAGCTTGGATCAGAAACACCTCGCTTTAGCCAGGAGCCTTTCTGTAAGGATTTGTGTGTATTCATAATAAAAAGAATATTTTTTCTTAACAGCTTCAATTTAGAATAATTGGTTTAAGAGACAAAAAAAAAAAAGTGAAAGATATTAACTCCTTAGAAAGCGTGTCAATGAGGAAAAAAAACATTTTTATCTATAGATCTCACAGTGTGAAAAATTACATAATTCTATAGAGCCTTAAAACTGAAATATTCCTGTTAAGACACATCTAAGTCCATAACATAGAGTAGATAACAGCTGAGACCTAAATTTGATGGAAATAAAAAAATTACAGTTTTTATGTGACCTTGTTCACTTAGTGACATGTTTTGAGACCATTTGCAATCCATAAGTTGATCCTGGCTAGGACTAAAAATTTTAGTTGTCAAAAAAGTTGATTTGATGATTGTTTCCATTTCACTTTTAGGCTGATTTTCAGTGGTCTGTATCTGTCAAAGTGTGCTTTATCCTTGCTGAGAGGTTTGATGAAAAGCCTTATATAGGTAGTATAACTTGTAGAAGGGTGGTTAAGTTCTATCACTTTTGAATTGATTAATTAAAAAAGCTACATAGATGCTAGTTGGATTTTAGGATTCACAATTGTCAACTTAAGTGTGAGAGGAATTTTCAGTTGCGACATTTGAATGTTTTGGGATCTGGATCTTAGGAATGCACCAAATTTAGCTGAACAAATTTTCAGGACTTTAAATTGGGAAAAAGCAAAATTCACAAAGAATCTTGCAATTTGAAAAAAAAAACCAAACGACTGGGTTATTTACACCATTTACAAATGTATGCAATATTTTCTGAACTACAGCTTACATTTGTGAATGATAATTTAGCTTACAAATAAAATGAGATGTACAGATACTGCATGAAATGAAGTTGTGGTTTGCATTGCTTTGAAAAGGCTGGATTTATATTACAATCCGTTTTCTTCATTGTAAAGCCAGTCTCCAAACCAGAATCCAAATAAAGTTTTGGGGGTTTTGGTTTTATTCCCTACAGATAGAAAAGAAAGCAATTCCACTTCTTTATTGGCCTTCTGCTAGGATAATGAGCTAAGGGGTCCCTGAAGGGACCCAGGTGAGGCTGAGCGGGTCTGAGGTGATCCCAGAACCAAACATGTGGAGGTGGGAAGGCAGCCCCGTGCTGCCAGCCTGCCTCTGCTGTCCCACCCAAAGCCTTCACTGAGCCGTGCACCAGCCCCACGCGGCTGCAATTGGAATTGCGATTGGAAACACCACAAAACCAAAACTAGGAGTAGAAAGGCGACAACCCCACTTCACTTCCAGGTGTGGGGAAGAGGTGGCTGGGGGGAGATGCACTTGCTGCAGGCTGTCCCAGGGCAGAGGCTGCCTCTCTTCTGCCCTTGGGTCTGACCCTGCCTATCAGGAGGCGTTTTGGAGTTCGATTGTGGAAAAGTCCTCTACAGCATCTGCACATAACACACAGCAGGTGTAACACACATGTCTCTCTGTAGTAGATAAGAAGATTTTAAAAGTCCTTGCTCTAAGCTGCATGACTCACCCAGAGACAGGCACTGCTGCTGTCTGTTTTCCAAACCCAAACAACTAGGAGCTGAAGAGAGACTTGGTTGCTCTTTCACATCTCTGTGATCTGTTTCTTCACGAGTACCTCTCTAGGACTAGGTAATGATAATTTAATGGGCTATTTCCTCCAATAACCACCTTTTACTGGCTAAATGCAATGCAGTTCACCTGTCTGATGGATTAGGAGAGCAATCCCTCCTTGTGTAAAGCCCGTAAGTCACAGACCCCTCTGCTCTTCACCTGAAAGTGTAGAGTGGAATTTTACTACAATTTCAAAAGACAGGGTGAACAAGAGTAAGGCAGCAACTGAATTATTTTTTTGTACTCATTTATCTATTGCACTTCTGATTTTAGGTGCTTCCTTTTTAGTGAACTTAATTGCCCCTTAGCTGAAGCAAAAGGCAGCATTAGTAAGGTTTAGAAATGTCTCTAGATCAGAGGAAAATGTGCTGTCATCTATCAGTATGTTCTCAAGTGATGCAGAGCTAAGGACAGCGAGAAGCTGTTTCTAGTGGCTGCATGGGAAAACTCTCCAACTCTCTACAAATCCATTTCCCACATCTCCCCAGCAGAACCTCGGCAGTGGCTGCTCAGAGGGAACAGACACAGCCACCTGCCCCCACACCATCCACACTCAGCAGCTGACCAGTCTCAGAGTGGCCTGTACAAGCACCCACAGAGGCAAAAATTAAGTTATTTAAGCACCTTATTTTTCCCCTCTGGAATAGAAACCAATATGATGTGATCTAATAAAGGGTCTATTTCTAAAATGTACCCTAGTTTGAAAATGGGCTGCAAAATAATGCTGTTAGTGAAGGTTTTAAAGATAAACAATCACTAACAACAGTCTTTCAGCTGAGTACTAAACTGTATGGAATAGAATAAAGATGAGGGCACTTCACATCTGAGGAGCACAAGTTACAATAAAAATTTCAATATGCTGCCATGCTACATGAGTTACATTAAATTATTTTTCCTATATTTAAACTTAACAGCTGTTCCCTCTTACTTTAAACAAGACATTCTCCCATGCAAAATCATTAAAAGCCTATTAACATGAAAACTCAACCAACTTTGACTTTAATAAAATACAGATTGTTACACTTGTCTTCCTTCTTCTATCAGAATAAGGAAGATTAAATGGCCAGAATACCTATCCCTCCTCACTTAGAGCAATGCAGGGTAGTTTTCTAAATCCATTATAAAAATAATTTGCCAGATACCTTTATAACTTAACCTTTGCATCCATATTCTGAAAAGTGGCTTAGGAACCTTCAAATTGGGAAAATCTCACAAGAAACAAAGATGATTATACCGTATTTCCTACCATTTTCCTACTTAAGGTCCTTGAGAACTTCTGCCCAGCTTAAAAGCAAGTGACTTTCATTCTAAAAAAGAGCAAATATACAAGACATCAGCTCAACAGATGTGAGATGGAGGCTGGGATGGAAAAACTTATATGTTCTTAACTATATACACAAATATTAAATTTCAAAGCTCACCTGAAAAAATATTGCAGCTGTTGCACAACACTATTATTTTTAGAGTTGACTTTGCAAATGATTTTCACATGCGTTAAAAGAAAAAAAGAAAAAGAAAAAGAAAAAGAAAAAGAAAAAGAAAAAGAAAAAGAAAAAGAAAAAGAAAAAGAAAAAGAAAAAGAAAAAGAAAAAGAAAAAGAAAAAGAAAAAGGCAATGTGATATTGAGGGCATAAGTTAGCATTCCTATACCTAGTCATCAGAAAGCTCATCCTATGTGCTTTAGGATACATAAACCTGTTATTTTTCCCTGGGCGTTAGAAAGGCTATTACTTTACATATTCTTTTATTCTACTATTATTTTTACCCACATATATATACTCAATTTCACATAAGCATCCCAAATCCACCCAACTGTCCCCAGAAACTGTAAGATCTGTATGACAGCCTAAATTCCTTAGATAAACTCCCTTAAGTAAGCTTACCATGTACAAAGGCCTCTGAGAGCACAAAGAGGAGTACTCACAGAGGGCTACAAGGTAAAGTCTCCCAGCTTTTATAGCATTACAGCTGCTATCTCACCTCAAATCCTAACGACTGTACAAATCATTTCAAGCAAAAAGACATTAATTGGGTCAGAAAAACGAGAAGTAAAAGAGAAATATAATAATATAATTTAGCAAAGGGAATTTTTAAAAAAGGGAGAAGTGTCTGTGGAATGCATCCCATCAAGCTCCGGTTGCTTCACTTTGAACTTGGAGTTGCCCCAGTTTTTGCAGGGAGCTCACCTGCAGCCTCAGCCATCTCTGGAGTCAGGCTGAAGCAGCTGGGGGACTTGCTGCAGCCAAGCTTATTGATATCAGAAGTGAAGACTCTGCAAGAGGAAAAAAGGGAGTTCTTTACACACCTACAATCTGCTCCTTTTGGGAGGAGGTTGTTGAGAGTGTATTTGAAGTGATAAGCACCATCAAGCTTTGTGTCTAGGGCTCTATGCTACATAGCTAAGCTAAAAATAGTTTTCAAAAGCTAATCAGAGTGGGCTATATAACATCATCTAGGAAGTGCAGAGGGTGGTCTGATAACTTTTTCTTCCCGTGAAGAAAATTGGCTCTGAAAACAAAATGATACTTCCAAACACAGGAGATTCAAGAATACAATTCCCATTAACAGCTATTAACAAGAGTGATCAGTGTAAATCCCTTCATATTAAGTAAGGAATAGACTGGAATTCAAAGACTCTCTAAGGAAGAAAGAGAAGTTAGAAAGAAAAGCCCCACGGATTCAGATCTCTGACCAGGCTTGGGAGCAGGGATCCACTACCATCTCCAGGGCTTGGTCTCTGCAAGGTCCCAGGAGCTGCTTTGATCCTTCCCATTTTCCAAATGACAGCCAAGTCTGTAGGTGTTTGCTGGGCAGTAAGGAACCCACCAGAGTAGCCAGCCCAGGCACAAAAGATGCATTTATACAATTTCTGGGGCTTGCTGGCAAACCCAGGTGTGCTGTGCGTGAACCACATG
This sequence comes from Acridotheres tristis, assembly GCA_037013685.1. NCBI lineage: Eukaryota > Metazoa > Chordata > Aves > Passeriformes > Sturnidae > Acridotheres > Acridotheres tristis. Next base: position 30,015,418 of record CM072885.1, on the reverse strand, counting down.
GTAAAAAGCAAGGGCATGGCAGTCTCCATCCCCACTGCTGCTGAAGCCCTGCAGCAAAAAAAGAAATACTCATCCAATAAAGTACACTGACATGAAATTGAATTTACTGAGAAAGTACAGCACTATCATCAGCTGCTTAGGGAACTTGTTTGGTGAGTCCTCAGAGGTTGTTATGGTGGTTGTTGCCTATGAAATACAGAAGCACAAGGTGGCATGTTTTTAGGACTTGGTCTTGTGGTATTTCACCATCACCCCCGAGTTACTAAACACCAACTGAACCATGGTAACTGACTACTTGTTTCTGCTGCCTGTCTACTGCAAATGTGTGAGAAACTGTGTTCGCTCTGACCCAGTTTCCTCCCTCTGTGAATAGTGCTGGCCACACTGACCACAGGCAATGTTCACAAGCCAGGCTGGACTCTAGCACACTCCTCAGTGTGGCTGAAGCCTCTGACACCTCAGCCTTGCCTTTTCCTGGAAAGCATGATCACTGCCAGCTTTTGTGTATCCCCTTTCCCACCCCTGGAGCATCCAGCATCCCCTAGGCTGCACAGCTGCACCCAGCTTTATCAGCACCTCTTATAACCCAGCAAAGTTTTGTAACAAACTTTAATATTTTCAAGCACTACTTATTGCCTAGTTCCATGGGTCTTTGCGTATTATGTGGAAAGGTATCTCCCTTCCCTTTGACTTGGAATATTCTCAGATTTTCTGTGACTCCCCCTATTTTCTCTTGGGTGGGAAACAGGGACAACACCTGCTCCTCCCCTTTATGAATGATTTTTAGCCTTTATACCTCAAAAGGCACAGGGCAGAGAGCCCAACTGCATATCCAGCTGGCAGAGAGCAGCAGGTAGAAGTAGCTTAGTTCAATGCCATGGTTGTGGACCTCTAAAGGCCCTTTAGTGGGTCACAAGGGGTATATGGATGAGTCCTTCCAGATTTGTTTTTATTTTGCCTCTTTTTTATTTGTCTCATCTCTAAGAGAAACAACTCCAACCTTATTAATCTCTCTTAATATCAGAGTTTTCCTGTGCTCCAATTATGTTTGTCAGCATTCCCTGAACCCTTTTTTACTTATTTTGTTATTACCTTGAACAAAGATGGATAGAACAGCAGAAGTAGAAGCAGTTCTCCTGATACACAACAGAACTACAGAAAAACAGGTCAAGGCTGAACTGAACTTTGGATCAGCTCTAGCAAGGTCAGCAGAGTTACCTTAGGAATGAGTGTACTCCTCTTCAGTTGTTTCTTGTCAAATTCATGCTCCTTAATACTGCTTAGGCTGTGAAAATCAGCTGTGGCTGACACCACAGCACATGCAATTGAAGTCACCTTAAACATATTTTAGCTGGAAATGTGGATACACAAAAGCCTTTCTGAGCATTTTAGCAAAATCATGCCTAAGCTTTTCTGTACAGCATTGCAACACATGACCAGAGAACTGATCTGAAACTCCGGTTCATATTACTGCCAAAATGAAGGGACAAGAAATGTACTACAAATTAATTAAGGCCCTGCCTTTTGTTCCTGTGGCTTGTGTCATCCAGTGCTGTCTGACAGGTTTTAGATCTTCTCATTATCCATACACAGACTTTTCCTTGCTTTTATTTTTACTAAATCCTTCATTTTGATGCACCAATCAATATCATAAATTAATAATATACCACTCAGGATATGCTGCTTTTCACTTCCATTTCAAATTGCCTTGTTTTGTCATTATGCTCAAAAATAGACAGGAGACCTTCGTTTTCTATTACATTTATTATTTTGTTCATCTTCCACTCCATATTGACTCTATTCATACATTCACTTTTTAAATTCTCTTTCTGAATCAAGCAGCTGTGGTCCCTCTATCTCTATACAGAAATATTTACTGGCTTTTAGATGATGCCTGTTGGTATGGCAAGACTCTGCTTTGTCCAATTACTCTGCAACATAAAGGAAACTTGATGCAATACAACTAACTGTCCATTAAGTATAATAATGAGTTATCTTTGTGTATGTTCTTAGGTTTCAGTGACTTTTAATCAGGCAAAAAAATTTAGACCAGCATCTTGGTCCGTGCCATCTTCCCTACCACCCTATAGCCCTTGCAGCACTTTATCTAATCTGCGGCAGGTGATAGTAGGTCTTCTCAGCTCCTAAGGCCTTTTTCATCCAACAGCTTATGGGAATGTAGAAACAAAGTAAGATGGAAGCACGATCAGAAGAAGTGAACTGACACACATAACAGAACAGTGCTGGAATAACCATCAATGCTCTGCCTCACAGCAATAGCTTCATGGCCCGGACCAGCAATATCTTCCCTCAGGCAGATGTTTTTGACTTGGCAGTGACTATAATTGCTTTCTGTATTAAAGATGCACAGTGCAATATGATAATTTATATTCTGTAGAGTCAATGTTCAAAGAGAAGAAACCAGCAAATGCCATAACAGATTTCTAGTGACATGTATGTTAGTACTGAGCTCAGGAAGGTTTCCCCAATCCACAGTTTCTTCATCAAGAACCAAATAAAAGGTTGACAGTAGCCCAGTTTCATGCCAGTGATCCAGGTTTCATGATCCCCTGCAGAGAGCCTACTCTCCAGCTATAACCACAGCCCCTCCCCAGACTGCACCAAATCTCCCATGTCCTCCCCCTTCACGGGGCTGGAGACTGACCTCCTTCTCTACGGATGCAGAGAGCAAAGGGCTACACAGACACAACACGCCAGTTCCCAGCTGGACTCTGCTGAATAAGAGTGCCACAGATCTCTGTAAGAATTGCAGTCATAGCCAGCCAAAGGCATATTCATGAATTCTCACTTTGAATCCCATTCCATTTAAAAAATGCTGTCCCCTTGAGATTTTTTTTCAGTACTTGCAAACCTGCCAGCTTTTTTAACATATAAATAGGAACATTTAGTAAGAAAACAGAGACATGATTCTAACTCTATCAAAATACATCTGATAGAAAGAGCTTTCAGGAAAGAAAGAATTGAAACGATTCACTGCTTTTAAAGAATGGTTAAAACCCTATCTTTCATTACAGCAAGACCTAGGAGGAATGGCTTTGATCCCTCAAAATTATTGGACCAAAGGCTGTTAATACCTACTTGTAGAGTAACAGCATTAGCTATTTTACAGAATTCTTTAAATTACTTCCAGGGCTATTAAAGTCAATCGTAAAATACTACTGAATTTACCTAACCAAAATTTCCCCACCAGATCAGTCTGCAAAAGCCTTTAGAAGTTGCAATATCGAGTGTCACAATTCTGAACTTCTGACACTTTTAGCCGGCTTCATCCCACTAACTTTGGGAACCTTAGCCAGGAACAAAGACCTTGCAGAGCTCCTCTAAAGTTAATGGAGAACCCAGAGCAATAATTCAGGCTGACTGTTAAATGAGATTAATCCAATATCTTGTCCCACAGAGAAATATCCATCCGTGGGTTATATACCTTGGTTCTCTGTTGTATATGTGGGGACATCCACATGTCTCTGAAAAGGATCTAGGAAAGCCACCAGAAGGATTAGAGAACTCTCTCATTTAGCTCGCACTGAGCTAGGGGGAGGAACCTTTTCTCCCTCAGCCCCAGGAAGCTGCTGATGTAACCTTCTTGGTGTCCTTGCTTTCTAGGAGCAATGAGGACACCCATCCAGGTCGGTGGGAGCCTTGCCCATTCACCTCTGCCAAGGCAGTTTTAACCTAATCTCATTGTGGCCAGCAGCATGTATCTGTTCGTCATTCCCCAGTTTCTTCAGGTTAATTTTCCAGTTTTACTTAAATGATTGCATGTCTTTGAGCTAGCAAGCCAGAAAATTACTCTCTAGTCTAGTCATTTGGAGTAGGCATGGAAGACTATGTAATTACAGTTTCAGCTCTCAAGATTATTTAGTTATTTGATATAAAACATTGATTGGAGAAGAAATCAAAACATTGATCTAACAGAAGAAATTACCATGTATAGTGGATATATGAGAATACCTAGTTACTCTCAGCAACGAGATGGTGTTGATCATGTTCCCAACATATCATTCAAAAAATTAAAGACTTTTCTGGCAGAAATGTAGATTCCTAGGGACATATGATTCTGTAAGGGTCAGCTAGCAACAGAAACAAGATTTTAAGTATATATTAACAGTTTGACATCCCTGTAAGTATGTAGGATGTGCTAGGAAATCCTACTGCTTCCAGATTCCTCTACAACATGAATCTTAAGGGAAGGTCCAGTGACTGCAAAGAAAGAGGACATGCTGAGCTCAGTCCTATTCCCTCTCCCACATATAGATGGAGGCATACATGTAGCACACTGCCATCCATAATTCAAAATAATATAAATAAGTATGTCATTTTTGAATGACATAAGGAATGAGTTGGCCTGCTATCGACATACCACTCCTCATGGCATATTGGTACAGCATGTCTGCCAAATAAGAGAAATAAACAGAGGTTTACATATTAATCTGAAAAATAAAGCTCACAATGTTTAGATCTGTTTCAAAAAGGTGAACATGTTACTCAGAGACAACATTGTGCCACTTATAAGGTTACTAGGGCTACGTGCAAGACTGGGAAATAGACAAAGTAACATGGGGATCACCACTGAAGGGAATGGAAAGTCATGTATTTAAACAAGCAAGCAGCCCAATGAAAATGAAACATCAACATAAAGCAATGAAAAAAGTATTGGCAGAATGAAAAAATGACAATATAGGAACACAGAAACAGAAAAAAAAGAAGAAGAGTTATCAAGGTCATTTTTATGCACTTGTACACTGGAAAAGAGCAGTCTCCTATTCATTTATGTGTACTACGGGTTTTTTTCTGGTTGAACAGCACTACAAAATGCTTTTGCATTCTAAACTCTCATATAAAGTGCACACATGCTTAATATATAGACATCCTTTATAATATAGTAACTCATTCCTTAACCTCACTGTGAAAATGTAAATTATCTGTCTTTCAGTAATAAAGAAGAGAATCAGATTCAGGTTAATGAGAAGATTTGTCTGATTAATCTTCTCCACAGTCAATGACTTGTAATGGTCCATCAGTCATCCATGCCTAAGTAGAGTTCCCAAAAGAATTAAAGCCACGGCTAAACATATATTTATAGAAACAAGCACGGGCCACTAAATAAAATCTGGAGCCATGTGTTAATCAATGAACTTCAGGAAAACATATTTTTAGAGCATTCAAACACCTAAAGATGCACTCTACATGACCGAATTACTGGAGTTAACAGTCTTTCTGGAATGATATACCCAGGTGAGAATTGGATCATATGAAGAAAAAGAGTTACAAAAAATAAAAAATACACAGAGATTTCTACTTGTTAATAAAAACAAATCCGCTGAAAGATAATAGTGCTTAGCAATTGGAAAATTACATTCCTGTATGTAAAATCAGTTGTTATCTTAAGCCAGTTAGCAGCAGTGAGAAGCTTGCTGCATCTTGTGCTCTGATAGAAAAAAGCCTGGAGTTTGAAAAACAAAAAAGAGGAGGTAAGACAGATTTCATTCCCTCTGTTAATGCTGTGGTTACTTTCCCCCCATAAAACTGTGTGGGGAAACTCCTGCCTTTCCAGGATCTGTCAAAGAGATAAATACAGACGTACTTTTTCTGGAGATGCCAAGTAAATATATGAAATGCCTTTAGCTCTTCTTTAAAAACTAAAAACCGAACCAAACCCACAATGTGCAGGTGGAATCAGGTCTTGGCATTTCAGGAATTCACAGGAGTAATTTTAAGAAAAGACCAATTAAAACATTTGGGACTTTGATAGCATGTTTGAGGCTCTAAATCAGGCAGTAGTTTCCAGAGATTAAAAACTGTTCCTTTGTGTGAGTTACTACATAATATGCCTTTGAAGCATAAGGAATTGATCACTGTGCAAGAAATGGTAACAGACTCATCACACTAGACATCTTCTAAAATATAGCAATTCTTCTGTTCCCGTGATTATCAACACAGCAAGAACAATAACTCATTGCCAGTAATTTACTGGATAATTCTTGATTTTTCTCTTTACAAACAGTCACAAACAAAAGTTCAAACTTTCAAATATTTCTATTATTTAAAATTAGTTTTTATTCCTATAAAATGTCCCAGAGCTTAGAGTATTCATAAAGATAAAATAATTGAGAGTATGGACTGCATTAGTAGGCCATAGTAATGGCCTTGTTTCAGGCTTCAGTCGAGCTCATACCTGAAAATAGACGTGAAAGGGCAAATTGAAAGCACTGAATATTACAAATTAATATGTGACAAATTAACTTTTGAAATTAAGAATATGAGCCTATTTTCTTGCTCATGATGCAAAATTGCAAAAAATTGAGTTGCAAATCATAGCATGTGCTTTCAAGTGCCAGATAATCAGACAAAAGAGCTTTTTATTTTCTTGTTAAATTCTGTCTTTCTTACAAGCCTAGCCAAAGAACAGAACCAGCCTACCAGCTGTACTATAGGAAGCATCTGGCCAGTGACTTGGTTCTTGTTCTTCAGCACCACCATCTTAATTATATTTTGCTAGTCATATTATTGACCTTCCTCTGAGGAATCTCCTCTCTCATGAAAACAGTATTAACTCAATTAATTTAAAAATGGAAGGTGTTTTTTCATTTTTTTAATGAAGCAGAGAGCATGCTAAAATGCCACAAAAAGAAAGGATACCAGAGCACAAATACCTCTGCTGCCTACCTTGGGCCATCTCAGACTAATGGAAATTACTCTCTTTCTTGTTACCAAAACTACCAACTGTGAGCAGCAATAGGCAAACTACACCTTCACCATAATAATCAGATATGTGCCTAATATAGACACACTTAATCTAATCCACTATGATCAAAATACTGGGTTGTTTTACAAAACAAAACAAAAAATATTTTATCAATATGAGCAACATCAAAGACAAATCTCCAGGAAGCAGGTGTAGATTGTGTTCTGGTAAGCAAAAAGTAAGATCATAAGGAGTCAGGTCTAAGAATCATTTTGAAGACAATTTGCTAAAAGAACCAAAAGACATAGTCAAATCTCTCTCAAACTTGCTGTGGGCAATCAGGGAATCAATAGGGCCAATGGAGTTTCCAGAAAGAGGAAAGTTAAGTGGGATTGGTAACCACAAAGAAGAACTGATGGACATTTCCACTGCATGGACTTTCCTGATGACAACAAATAGGAGCAGCTCAAATGTAGTAGGGGAATATTTAGGACAGAAAAATAAAATAGGTAGTAATGAATCAGCAGAACCCTGTGGTATTTCCCCAGAGTTGTAAAAGAACTGCTAAAACCACTCAACCCTCTCCTTAAAAGGTGAATTCAGTTTTGGAAAAGAAAATTAGAAAAGGCCCAAATACCTATGGATGTGTAATGCTGACATAGGAACACCGACACATGAAACTTATAATAAAGACTAGAACTTCTGTAGGGAGAAAATCTTACATCATAAATCCACTGAAGTCCTTGGAAATAGTCAGTGAGAGCATGGATTTTGTGGTGTTGTTAATGAACTCGTGTTTGTATTTCCAAAGAGGTTTTGAGACTGTCCTTTGCAAAAGGTTGTTAAATAAATAAAGATCTTACAGTAAAAAAGAAAGGGTAAGAACAAAAGGTCATAGGGGTTTTCTTGGTTTTGTTTTAAAGGGAGATTTCCAGGGCAATCCCACCAGCATCTATGGATTTGTGTGCCTGCCCCATTCACACAAAAATCATCTGAGAAAAGCGAAGAGCAGCATGGCAGGGTTTGTAGATGACACAAAATAGTTTAGGGCAATATAAACAAAGGCTGTCTGCAATGAGAAAGAGACAGCTCAATACAGGTGGGATTTATTTTACCTACCCAGAGCATAGCTGTTAGAGAAACAAAGAACCACCTGAGGCTCATTTTGTACTCAGTGGAGAGAAACAAGCTGGATTCCCTCGGTCTGTTTGGGACATATGCATTAGACTTGGAGGAGTCATGGCCCTGGAGATGCCTCTTTCTCTCTGCTATATAATGGGATCACATGGTGCCTGGCTCAGAAGATGTTTTTCTACATTTAGTCTGATGAACAGGCTCTGGATATGCAGGCTGTAAAATAACAGACAAAAATTCAATGTCAATAAATGTATAATAATAAATACAGAGGCAAACTATTTTAACTAGGCATATATAAATTAATGGATTTTAAATTGGCTATTACCATACAGAAAAGGGAACTAGGAGTCACTGCTGGTAGGTCTGTGGGAAGCACTCAGCTCACTGTTAACAGCGGTCAGAAAGATGTTTAGTTTTGTCAAGTATTATATCTGGGGACACCAAGTGCTTCATAATGTAAGTACAATGTAGGACAGGTCAGAAGGGAGCTTTATTAACCATAATCACAGGGAATAAACATTTGGACAGCACTGGTCCCTCTGCTCTCCTGTGCTCTGTCAAGTGATTGCAGAGAGCCAGCCTACAGGCTGTGCCAGTACAAAAGAAAGGAATAAAAGTCAAACCAGAAATTATGGTGTTGTGTAGATAGTGTGAAATTAGCCTTACTGGTGGCAGTTCAGGCCCAGCTGCTTAAAAAATTATTATAGAAATGGAGCAGGTATAGGAGAAATACTGTGGGGATGGTCCAAAAGTGGGAACATCTTCCAAATGGGGAAATATTATAGTAGCAGAACTCATTATGTGCAAAAAGACTTTTAAGGGGAATGAAATGAGGAGTGGTGTGGAGAAGCTGCTGGTTATTCACTTTTGCAATTCTATCAATGACAAAACCAGTCCAGGTATGTGGACAACAGCATCATATGGTACCTAGAGTAGTGAAAGCCATGAAACACTAATGCATTGCAGGCAGCTCCCAGGAGCGGGGTGTGGGTGGGAACATCATAAGGAAGGTGTTCCATGGCAATCTTTAGGGGAAACTAGAGACTGAGAGAACAAACAGAAAGCTAAAAGGAGCTAAAACCATACAACATGCAACTGGAGAGGCAGAGGACTGCTGGGAAGGCTGTGCACAGTGAAGGATTCAGAGATACGTGGTTCTTGGAGAATCCCTGTATGTAATGGAAGATAAGTCAAATAAACAGTTTCTTAACCCTCTAACAGCATGGTGTCAAACTAAAAAGAGAGCATACTTGCTGGACTGTTGAGTGTGAATCCCAGGGAAGCATGTTCCCTTGCTGAGGTTGAGCATCCAGAGTTAGCTTTAGCAGAAGGACTAAGGGAGCTTAGGGCATTGTTTAAGGGGCAAAGCTTAAAAGGGTCCTAATAATTCACTGTGAAACAGAAAACTGTGACAAAGGGTAGAAAACACTGAAAGACTTGTAGATCTAACAGATTGATCAGAACTGTGATCTTTCTACAGCAAATGACCTCAGAAAAACCCTGCAAAACCAAATTATGTTTGACAGGTAGCATATGTGATATAAATATATATTTATATATAAATATAGAATATTTTAACAGTCTGAATATAGACATTTGGGAAAATGTCTAAGCTGTTGATTGAAGATTGATTCTTCAGGACTGCCAAAAACTAAAAATCTAACAACACACAACAAAAATTTGTGAATTAGCAGTTTCCATGTTGGAGACTTTCCAAACACATTAAGACTACGAAAAATGTCAGAAGAAGAATTAAAAAGAAGCAGAAATCTTCTCCCATGTACTTCGGAATGAGTATACAACAGCCCCATGCAGCAAAGAAAGACATACTTCCAGATACTGCAATCACTTAGAAATGCATCAGATTATATTCTGTCCTGCTTGAAAGAAAATAATAGAGCCAACTACATATTCAACTGTCCTGTACTCATGTGGGCTTAAACACAATGTTGCAACTAGAACCTTGGCAGAGGCTGGAGATATGCAGAGGTAATCCTTGCTGGAAATAGGCACAAGTTCAGTTTTCTTTATGGATCCTGTAGTACTTGCTCCCAGAGCAGGAGAGAGAGCAGGAGCTGGGCAGGGGCAGGAGGACAGGGGCAGAGGGACAGCAGTGTCAGTGGCACTGGCTGTGGGGGCTCCGCTTCTTCCAGGTCCCGCCATGCCACAGGGGACACTGAAACATTCAGCACAGAGGCAGGATTTTGCCCAGGCCCTCCATGGAGATATAGAGCACAGGGTCTGCTTATTTTATTGTTTTTTTTTTTACCTTTCTCTTGTTCAGAAACTCATGCTGGATGATGTAAACCTTTATGGTTAACAGCTTATTTAATAAAATATTGATTTCTTTTTTTTCTCATTCTTTAGGAAATAGGATCTTCAAGCACTATGATTAAGTACTGTAGTTTCCTCAAACGCTTTCAAGGTCTAACAATGTCTAAATCCTAAACTGACTTTCCTGTTAAATTATATCCATATTTTCTACAAGTCCTTTAAAAATAAAGTATGCCCACCAAGAGCGTTGATGAAGGAGAACAACTCAACTTTTCTGATTTATCCAGAAGTAAAGGTCCATCTAACAGCTACACATGAAAAATTGTGTAAGTGTAGTTTTGAGAGGAAAATACCCTCATTGAAAAACAGAGGTGCAAATAAATAAAATCTGTAATAGTTACTTGCTAAATAAAACTAACCAAAGTGGAAAATAAATGGTATGTATATCTCAGAGAAAAAAATTAGCATGTATAATTTAGATAGTATAAGGTAAGTGCAATTAGACAGTACACAAAAGAAACATGTACATTATTTATTTCTAGTTAGTGAATTATACCCCTAGTATTAGAGATGAAGACGTATATGAACTAAGGTTTATAAATTTATCTCTTGAAAAATTTTGAAAACAGAAACCATCAATAATTTGTATGAATAAATGAAAATAAATCACTTGTAGAGTTGTACGATAGGATTTAACTGAACTTAACCTGATGTAACAATATATAAAATGGAACAGACATCTATAGAGAACATTTTTCAAAATACCCATGGTATTCCTATTATTGTTCATCAAAATATAGTTAAATAGAATTACTTTAGAGAGTACCAGTACATAAGAATTGTAACTCCAAACTGATAAATTTTGAAATAAAGTATCATAACCTGAAACACTGCCCACAGAAAGCATGCTTCAAATATTTGTCAGTTTCCTTCACTGGTAAGTTTGTATTTACGGGTCACATGAAAATTTATTTTAAATCAAATTCTACCTGTTTCTTTTTCCCCCTCCATAGGAGTTCCCTGCAATTAATATGGATTTTTTTTTCTTAAAACTTCTGTACTGTGTTAATCCTTTCTACAGAGTATCAAAGAGACTGACTATATACTGGAAGCCTTTCTGAAACAGGTTTTTAAGTTTACCCAATGAAAAGCATTTCGCTGCATAACAGTTTTAACCAGCTCTAAAATTTCTATCACTCAAGTAGAAATAAATGGATTCTTGGTTAATAGAGCTTGTGATGTTTGGCCATCTTTAAACTTGTTTAAACTTTAGATAAACATGTTCACTGCATGTAACTGAAATAATTTTAAAGTGTGGTCTACATGTGCATGCCGACTTAAATTAGCTTAGGATCGAGTCAGAAATATTGTCCAGAGCACTCCCAGAAACCTTATGCAGATTGCTTGTTGGCGTATTTTCAGCATAGTATGTAAGAGATTGTGCTGGAGTAAGCCATAGGTAAATCTTCTGTATGCTATCTGCATTGGCAAAATGAATGCATTATGGCCTTCTCTTTTTAACTTTGCACAACTAAGGCTTGGAGCCATTAAAAGAGAAGAAGAAAAAGTCTACCACACAATGGTATTAAAGAAAACTAGTACAATGTACTAAATGGCTGAATCAAAGGAAAGTGAAAGATCTTCAAAATATTGACACTACTGCTGAAGAAAATGCACATCAACTTTGTTAAGTACCTCCAGCTTTCTCCTTTTACTGTGATGGGAAAATAGAACAGTATCAATTTTCTAGATCCAGACACCATCCGTCTGTGTGGTTTGTCACAGCACTGGAGCTGCTAGAAAACAAAAGGCTTTATTTGTAGAAGAGAAAACATAAGTGTTGGAGTGTCAATATAGAATCATAGAATCTTTGAATGGTTTGAGTTGGAAGGGATGTCAACGATTATCTTGTTCCAACTCCAGCGCCATGGGCATGGACATATCCTACTAGACCAGATTGCTCAAAGCGCCATCCAACATATACCTGAACACTTCCAGGGATGGGGCATCCACAACTTCTCTAGGCAACCTATTTCAGTGCCCCACCACCCTCACAGTAAAGAATTTCTTCCTAACATTTAATGGAAACCTACTGCCTTTCAATTTGTACCCATTACTCATTGTCCTATTATTACGGTTCCTGAAGTGTTCCTCTCCAGCTTCCCTGCAGGCCCCCTTCAGATACTGGGAGGTTGCTATGAGGTCTCCGCATGCCCTTCTTTTCTCCAGGATGAACAGCCCCAATTTTACTTCACAAAACTACATAATAAGAAAATGTTAAAGAGTGTATGATTCCTGAAACAGTCAAAATTCAGAGGCTTTATCTGAGGAAGTTCCCCACTGGTTCTGTCCATCCACAAACTACAAACATGTGTCTTGGAGGCCCACACTTCTGCTCGAGGTAAGTTACATAAAAATAAAATATGATAAACTTGAGGAAAATGCTCTAGGTTTTCCAAAGGCTAGACTAAAACCAAATGCCACCCAGGACAGAATCTGTAGCTTTGCCTTGTTATCTTTCCTTTTTCATACTTGATCACCATTATTGGTCACTGTAAGGAATAAACATTGTCCTTTCCCAGCTCTATTTAGAATAATGTCTCTAGTTGGTGGGTTTTGTGTTTATGGAGACAGGATAAGAGACAGGGAAAGGAATTTGCTTTGTAGGGATAACACATGCAGTTCTGAACTGAATGACCAGAAAAGTTACCCCCAAAGTAAGTCCTCTCCACAGAACTAAAATTATTGGTGGACCTGGCTTGTTAATAAAAGGATAAAATGGACCTTTGCAGTTCCATATGATAAAAACAATGGAAAGGAGGTTCTCTGCCACATGATGGATACTAAAGCCTCATAGAGCACTACACAGAGTTTTGGATGCAGTCAGTCCAGGACATGCTGCTTCATCACCTCAGTGTGCTGAAACTCTCCCTTCACAGCAAGGAATAATTTTCCGGCACTGATTTCTAACACTATTGATCCTAAGGTCACTAAAACAAAATACTGACTACACCAAGGGTAATATTTTAAGACTGTCTTGTGCTCTGCAGGAACACTTATACAGAGGAAGAGTTGGCACCTGGTTCTGGCACAGCAAAGGTGCTGCACTCAGCCCCAAGCAGAGGCAAAGGTGGTGATGTGAAAAGCATGATTCCAGTTCCTGAGGGAATGAGGCACCCAGGACTGTGAGCAGTCACTGCTCTGGCAGGATGCCCACAGCCCAGAGGGCAGATGCCAGCAGGTGCTCTGTGCAGGCGCTGACACCCCAACATCCTTGCCCTGCCTCTCCCTCCCAATCTCCAAGTCCACCTCCAAAGCCTCCCACCTGAACTCTTAAGTGGCAGTGATGGCCTCCACGGGGCATTCACCTTGACATGTGAAGATGTGGGGAGCCCTTTGAATACAAAGAAATTTGAAACACCTTGGTGAAAGCCATTCCTGACATGTTTACTCTCATTTCCAAATGCAGCACAAGAGTCTCTCCTGTCTTTCCAGCTGATGAAATGTAGCTGTTGTAAAATGCTAGCTAACTACATTTAACGAATGGAGATAATAAAATAAAAACGAAACTATACTTATAAAGAAAAGCAGTTTCCAAAACACAGACTTTGGCTAGAGGCTGTGTTTTGCTTAAGAGTCTGCCAGGAGATCTGTGGACTGTTTTGTAAACAGTTCTCAAACTGGTGTTTGTGGGAGAGACACATGGGAAGGGGATGAGAGACAGATGGACATATGAAATGTATCCCAAAGGAAGTCCATCAGGAAAGAAAATGTTCAAAAGCAGCTTTGATGGGATCTGAGAGAAATGCATACCATGGAAAGAAGGTGAATGGGGATTTGTTCGTTCCCCATTGTTTCCTGTTACACAAGAGCCAGGGGATAGCCCCAACTGTATGTTTAAGTCAAATACAAGGAAGCATTTTTCCAACATAACAGAGAATTTAATTATGTAATTTATTGCTACTGAAGTTATAACGAGCTATAAAGGAATTTAATGAGTTTGTAAACAATGGGATTACCAGGGCTGTTTAGCAGAGTAGTTTAGGTGCAATTGAGAGTCCCACCAGTCCAAACTCAATGACTGCTGAAGATGAGATGGTGTCCTGGGGTACCAGATAGCGTCCCACACAAGAGAACTCTTCACTTATATTCTAATACCCAAACCCTAGGCAGCCTACAGTGATCACTATTAGATTTAGCATTATGTAGCAGAGTCATAATCTGACCTAATTTGTTGTTCTCACATTTCAGAAGACAATTAATGGGTCTTTCAGGGTCCTTTCTGATTCTCTCTGACCTAGCTAAAAATCTGTAAGCTGAAAAGCTGTAAACCAGATCTTAAAATGATCCATTGACATAAAGTGTTTCATTCATTTTCAAAAGGGCACAAAAACCAACCCAGGGAACTACAGACTGCTCAGCCTACTGTTGTTTCCTCAGGAAATCATTCAGTGAGTCCTCTTGGAAGTGCACTTCTGACACATGAAGGAGAACTCTCGTGGGCCACATTAGTCAGTAGTTTGAGGGAAGGGATTATCTAGATTCTGAACAAAGAAAAACATGGGCAAACTGGATTGAGTTCAGCAGAAGCCCCAAGGCTGAGTAGGGGCTGGAAAATTTTCCCTTTGAGGACAGAGTGAAAGAACTAGCTTGATCATCCTGGAAGAGACAAAGCTATGGGAGGACCCAGCACCTATGGGGGGTTCTTAGAAAGAAGAGAGACCTTGGTTATTCACAGTGGTACATTGCAGGAGAACAAGAGACTAGAGGCATAATTTGAAATAAGAGACATTCAGGTTAGTTGTAAGGGAACATATCTTTTTTTTTTTTTTTTTATACTTACTGTCCTAACTTTTGAGCTATTAAACTTTAAGTCCTGCTATGTAGCACTGCCAGTATTGAGTTTAATTGCTACTTAAAGTTACAGCAGTGTTTCTTGCTACTGAAGTCTCCTGCTATGGCAAGAGATGCTGTCCTCTGCTTTTGTGAGAGAAAGCAGAGATCCAGCAATTCGGGTTGATGGACCAGCATTGAGAGAAGCCATGGCATCATGAACCTTTGGTCACACCAAACACCCCTGCTGTGGGGGAGACAGTACAACATATATTCTGGCACAAACACCCTCTCTAGGATGCTTTTGGGGAGAACAGTAGTTCTTCCTAGTATAAAAAAGGGGTGCTGACTTTTAAGCTGTGGTGGGGGACCTGAGGCCTGTACAAGGGAAGGGTGCACCTCCAGGTAGGACCTGTCCCTGCTCAGGCCTGAGAGCTACATACCATCTTTGAATGGCAAGCCTCACCCTGGAAAGAAATGTATACACGAGCTTCCTGTTTCAACTCTCCTATACAAGCTTTTCTAGAACAGGGAAACAATTAAGCCTCAGGTTATTCACAGGCTAGGAATAAATAATTTCTGTAATTTTCAGGCAATTTTATGCTTTCGAATTATATGGAAATAAGAGCAATTCGATTTTAGACTATTGTTCTTGTCACATATTTTAGCCACCCATTTCCTATTCTTCTTTATAGGGCAGCTAATAGTTGATTGGATTTTTTCTCAGATGGCTTTTAAGAACTGGAACGCACGGAATATAAAACTGCATTTTCTTTTCATATTTTCCTCACTCCTCAGAAGACTGCCCAGCACACATTTCATACCATACTTGTTTTGCTTCTTTCCTCTCATACTCTTGGAGTTGTATTCATTGGATTAGTTTCTACAATGTATCATTATTTAGCAAACAGTGGACTGTTGAATCACAGATGCAGATTGTTGGCATTGTCTTTTGCATTCTTGAGATTTGTGACTAAAGACACTTTCAAAGTTTTTCTGTCACACCAAGCAACCTGTTAAAGGCTAACATCAGATACATGCAAGTATCCATCTTCTTGCATATGAAATGAGTTGAAAAAATCCACAAGTTTTCTGGTAATTCAGTTTACCAAAATCTAATGTTTAATATTTAAAAGATACAAAATTTTAATTGTGTTTTTGTTTGGGTTGTTTTTTTTTTTGTTTTTTTTTTTTAAATGTAATGGTTTTGGACCTTGTAGCAAAAAAAGAAGACCCCAAAAGCACGAAAAGCAGAGGTGCTTTCTCCCTGTGGACACCCTGAGCTGGGACTGCAGGGTGGTGCTAGACAGTGCCCAGCTGACTGGCAGTATGCTGGCCCCAGGCTCAGTGCTAGCAGGAAAGGCAGTCTACAGTTTCCAGATCCTGGGGAGTGACTCTGCTCAGCCACCTTTTGCATTAACCTCTCATCAGAAATCTTAAGAAAAACTATTTTCAAAGTGAAGGACTGTGGAAAAATCATTAAAAAAGGTCATGTCAAAAAATACCTTTAACCACAAACTTTGGTTTCTTTGGCCCTCTCCTCCAGGAGAAGGATGGGAAAGAAAAATGATTGCAACATGTTCTAATAAATGATTGTGTTGAAATTAAAAGAGTGGAATTTGGAACAGAATATGGAATTTGATACCATTGCCTTGGAATCCATGGAGTCTTGTACATAAGGAAAAGCTACTTCATATTTTTCCATAGCAAATCTGAATTTATTTAGACTAGAATGTAAAGACTATTTCAACTCTATTCAGTTAGAGATGCTTATAATTGTAGAAGAGAGGGACTAAGAACAATTATTAGTATTTATATTTTAGAGTATCTTCTCCAAACTGAACACACTCCTGTGCAGAGCCTGCACAAAGCTTGTGAAGCAATTGTGGACATCCTTTATGTGAACTGCTTTATGACATGAAGGCTTGGAAGAAGATAATTTTGCAAATATGAATTTACCTGTTGCACTCCCTTCATTTTTTCTCTACCTGTTCCCCAAGGACTTGTGTTACAGCCAAATGGTCTTTTCCAGTGTATTTGCCTGTTGGCATTCCTTGTCAGATGATTAATCACAACTTATCATATAGTAGGCCTACTGTACCTTGTGGGATTCCCAGGGAGAGCTAGGGAAGATTCATCCATGCTGCTTACCTCTTATGGAGAAGCCCATGAAATATATCATCATTTGTGCTAGAAAGTACAACGTAATTTTAATGAAGTTCTTTGGTTTGGACTTTGCAATAACAGCAGGAGAAAGTAACTTCCTTAGGGAGAAATTCTAGATCAACTGAAGCCATTAAGCATTATTAGTAGCAGCAAGTTGTTGGGAAATCTTGTGGCACAACGTGGATCCTTTGTGCACTATGAAGTCAAGACCAAAGTTATTATTTGGGGTCTATGAGACTTCTGAATGCATAAAGCTAACTATTTTTATATTTTCTCCTTTGTTTTTAATGCAACAGAATGGGGCTACAGTATTCGGTAGCAGTGAAATTATATTTGGTATTTAATAAATCATATCAATATCAATAAAGAAGTTTATTGATAGCTCATCTTGTGGTCCTGGTATTAAAGCATCTGTAGCCTCTCACTTCAAACAATTTTTCACAGTAAAATGAAAACAGCTCCAGATGTTGTTTAGGAATCAGCCAAGATGTACCCAAGGGATGCAATTACAACTTATGATATTAAAGCAAAAAGAGGAGGTATTAAGATAAAGAAGTATTCTAGAAAAAGCACTTCAATTAACTCATTCTGTAAATTATTACACAGTCCCTTGTTGAGAAGGATCCAGGACACAAAGAAGTCTCATGACTTTTGGTTGTTATCTTCTCCAATGTATTCTTGCTGCCACGAATCACAAGACTCTCCATCAAATTTGCATCTGTAAGAAAAGATTTAGGAAAGACAACGACTCTAAGTCAGTCAATGCAAGCCACAGATAACTTTATTGGAATCAATGTGCTCGGCCAGTGCAGTTTAGACAAGGTACAGCCAAAAGGTCTCTAAACAGTAATTGTCTCAGTACTGCCTTGCATGGTGAATCACAGATTTACAGACTTTAGACTGGGCATAGATTTTAAATCAACAAATTGTTGATAGGTTAATGGACACCTCTTTTCCTTTGTACTTTCCTTCACATGAAGAGTTGTAGTAGAAGTTCAGAAGGGATGAGTGATTGTACACTGTTATTTTATTAAAATAACACAAGATATGGCATGCTTTATGTAGGTAAGTGCACTGGGACCTTATTTTGGGTCTACTCTGCTCCCCACTGCTTGGAAGTGCCATGAAAGTACAGAAAACACATACAGAGAAAACATCATTAAAAGGTATCTAGTGACTTAGGGCAGACAGACAAAACTCAGTTTCTACAGTCTGCCAAAGAGAAGGCTCAAGGGAGACAAGATCACAGAATACAAATACCTTCAAAGGAAGAGGATTATTTGCGTTACCAGAATATGACAAAACAAAGAACAGGGGCTTCAAACTAGAGAACACAAAGTGCAGTGGAGTAATTAAGCACTGAATGAAGCACAGTCCCAGTGAAGAAGGGGCCGAGAGGGAGGAAGAAGGTCAGAAGAGAAGACTTAAACTGACAGAAGAGGAGAAGATTACAGGTGTAATTAATTAATTCAGTGTTTGGGAAATTGGGGGATTAGGAGTAGGCAAAATCTATATCCTTCCTCCCTCCACAGAAGAGCTGTATGGCCTGCTGCACATTGCCCACCAAGGCAAGACATCCTTGTCTTCAGTGATCTTGTCTGTGCAGGTACCACTAGTTCAGGCAAAGCCCACCTACCAAAGCAGGGCTGTCACGAGCCCACACACTGCACCAATTTTCATCAAGTCTGTACCTCACCTATTCAACTGCCCCAAGGGTAGATAAAGTTCTTGGCCTGATCTGGTCATCCCAGATCTCAGGTTTTGCTATACACTTCTCTTCCATCACTTACAACATATCTGAGCTTCTTCCTTTAACCGTCAAATCTTTTATGAGAGCTAAAGGTTTTTTATTAAAAAATGCTACATTAATAGTATATTCTTAGCTGACATTTACAATATCCTACAACACTATAAGATTAACGTGATTTCTTTCCCCTTTAAGGAGAACTCCAAATATGAAAAAATGAATCTCCATTTTAAAGGAAGAAGGAAGCAGGTTTTGAAACAAAACAGAAAAGCCATTGCTTTTAAAAAACAAAGAATGTCTAAATAATTGACAATACAGTGTCAGAAACAGTTATATCCCTGCAATGGCCACATATCCTTTTCCTGATTGAAGCAATGTCAAAGGTGAAGATGAGTTAATTATAAAATAATCTTCAAACTAAAAAAATTGATTATGCTTATTGGAAAAGCACTGTGGTCAAACAACAAAACGTCTTTGGAATATCAGAACATGGATTCACACAAGAGAATATACTTTCAGATACATATTAAAATGGCTTTTTTTAGGTTTTTTTTTAGTTAAGTCATTGGTTCCAAAGCAGACAAAAGTTGAAAGTATTACTATGAAGTAAAATATGCACTTGTGTTTTGGTTAAAAATAGAAAATTTCAGAAGATGGCAAATTATCATAGTCAAGAAGTATTTCTGGAAAAGCAGTGCCTGATTAGTCCATATGGTAATCAAGTAAACAGAGGACAACCAATTCTATAAATAATATTGGATTTTATGTGAGTAAAAATTAGCAGGACGTGATTTTTACAGACTCAGTTGTTTTCAGATTAATTGGAATTCATAATGAAAGTAATTACACTCTGATATTTTGGTGCATGTCTCAGTGTACATTGGAAGGAGTCCAGTAAGTTGTCTGTCTATATCTGATATATAGAACAATGATTTATCATTTTAAATTACTCCTTATGAGCAATAAGCATGAAGTATTTGTATAAAAAATAAATGTCTCTTCATTTTTACCTTTCTGTGCCCCCAAAAAGATGTCAAGAACAAAATATCAAAGATAACCCTGAGTGATTTACTAAAAAGGAAGTCCCTTTTGAAGCTAAAATGTAAAAGTTGGCTTGTTATTCAACAGGCCCGTGTATACTGCAGACCACATATGCCATTCTCCATGACAGGCTGTGCTCCCTGTGCCCAGAGGGATGTAACTGGCAGTGTCCTGGCTCACTGGCTGCACAGCTGGGCTCCAACCCTGCTTGGGCTACATTCTACAGCCACTCTAACTATGGGCAGCATCAGAGCAGGCCACAAAGTTTAATTTGGTTGGCATGAACATTTTCAATTTTTGTTATAGTTATGTTAAACTTGGTATTTTTAACCTGTTCACATTCGTACACACACACACACATATATATATATATATATATATATATATATATATATATATATATATTTATGTCAAGTAATAGAGATGGACACACTTCCTGGTGATTATTCTGTCTTAAGATTTTTCTAAACAGTATTCAGATAAAAGATGGAACTAAAACTTTAAGAATACACAAAAAGAACCTGTTAAAATCACTTCTATAGGTAAAATAAGTGATCCCTTATTCGTGTTTCATAAAAATGAAGCTTTTAGACTATCTTGTTTATTTAAAACAACATTATTATGCAAAAGAAACATAAATTGTAGTTAGTGAAATAACATACTGCTTCTGGTCATCATGGACCTCACTTCTAAAGGTATTTGCTGCTTAATAAAGCAGTTCATTACCTTGTGGGAATTAAGAATTGCTGCAGTAGACCAGCTGCTTTTTCCCCATCAAAACCAGTGTCATTAAGATGCTGAGGTACTTCTGAAAAGCACCCACAAATGCAAGAATATTGTCACAAATATGTCTACATATTCTTTAATTTTCAGATTCAACTGATGCTTTTCTTGTTCATTTGGGAGTTTCTTTCTAAACAGAGAGACAGAAACTCCTTTTTCTGCTTTTTAAGCTCTGTCTACCAGCTTTAGATTAAATAACCCAAATGAAGAAAATATTGCGTTTGCAACTCACAACTAAAATTTCCACTGGAAGTAATTCAGGAAAGCTTCAACGAATACAACAGAAACTGAAAAAGCTCCAAAGTTTAAAAAAAACACAACAAACCACAACACACCAAATAAACCCTCTTTTCTGAAAGATTTATACAATGTGAAGATTTACTAGGCAAAATGTACTTTTGAACTCATTAACATTTGAGAATAGTAAGAGCAAAATTAGGCCTTAGAACAGACTCTCATTACCATGAATAGAAAAACCATTTTTAAAGAAAATCATACTTATTTTAAACAGACACATTTCAATTTAAAGAAAAAAGTATGGCTTTTTTATGTTGATAACCATGAACATAAACTCTTATGTTTATGGGTTGTACCTCGAGACTATAAATATTTTAATCATAAATGAGAATATCTACAATTCTAAAATGTACCAGTTCCATACTGTCTGAGTAGATGATGTTGTGTAGTTATAGGTACATAAATAGTGACAACAGCACTAGTCCAGGAGCAGCAGCAATTATTATCTTAAGCAACACACGACAGGACAACAGAGGCACTGGGGTAGACTTTAGTATTCAGATACACAAGCTACGCAATATAATGTGTTGGGGCTGAGTGTAAGTGATAATAAACTAATGTGGATTCACCATGATGATTCAGAGAAACAATATTATATTATAAATTCCAAGTAATATGTTTCTATTCAGAGCAGATGTGGTCTTGCTAAGAAAAATAGTACCTTAGAAAGTTGTTCCTTTGGGCTAAAGAAGCTGCTTGAATTCTTGAAGATAAAGATTACTGAAATGTCATGTAAAGACCTCTGAAAGACTTAAAACTGAAGAAGGGGAAAACATAGCAGAGTTTTCTTTTTAATACACAAGTGACTTTCCTGTTTTTCTGTCATAAAAACCTTGTTACCATCAAAGTTTGGGGTAACAGGTTGGAATGGGAAATCTGGACAATCCAAGTGTGTAATAACACAAATACAATTTGGAACAGGTCAGACAGGAGCTTTATTAACTGTGATCACAGTGTGATAACATGTGGACAGTATCACCCTCACTGCTCCCCTATGCTCTGATAAGTGATTGCAGCCTGTAATCATTGTGATATAGTCTGCATCAGGGAATAAAAATAAAATAAAAGAGGTGAGAAAAAAAAGGTCATTGTGGTGTTAACAAATTACAGTATGCATCTCCAACAGGGACAGACTTCTTCAGTAGCTTGTTAGCTGCCACAGCTCCAAGAAAGACTCACACAGTAAATAAGGTAAGGATGGAGCCTTTATTATCAGGTATACCCTGTATTGCCTTTAATTAGCAGTAGGGAGGGGAAACAAAGAGACTGCAAGCTCCTAGTTGAAAGGACTGTTCTTCTACTTTGGATGAACCTCTTAGTCAGAACTCTCAAATATCAATACTCTGAAATATCAACAGTTTTACCACCACACTGGTAAAACATGACTCATGATGTTGTCTCTTAAGGTATGTCAAATCAATTCTGCATTGTCAATCACAGAAATCTGGCTTTTCTAGTGTCCCCCGACATCTGCAGTTGGGGGATGACTGTGCTCATAGTGAAAATCTGTTTTCTGCAATGTGCTGACATAGACTTCCCAGTCACAAGAAGTTCACCAGCTCATGTCTTGCAAGTCTAAGGAAAAACACTTCCTTGCTGATGTTCTTCCTCATTCCCTCCAAAATACACACACCAAATATTCTAATGAATACCTCAATACATAATAATGTCTTCCAAGCTGTATTTTCCAGCTTTTATGGACAGGTTATAACAAAAATGTGAAATATACAGGTACAAAATTACTGACAATTCCCAAAGATGTAAAAATAAGCCCATTTTAGTCCCATGCTATTAAAACAGTTCCTGCATGGATTGTACAAAGTATTGCCTTTACCTGAAGCTAAAAAAACACTGCAAAGATGAGGCCCTTTGGCTTTCTTTTTAAGCCCAGGCTACTAGAACGATAAACTTACTAAAAAAGTAATGGCATTGTTGCACTTGGTATTTCTATGAGTAAAGTAAAGTAAAGTATTTCTGTGAGTAAAGTAAAAACCAAAACCATTTGTATCACGATCATACATACTCCTTTGTATATGCTCTTTATAACTTATTTGCCCTGACAAGTACACAGTGTCTTCTTTGTGGCATGACTCATGTTAACCTAAGTTTGCATCTTTCTCACTTTAAATTCATATGACTAAAATCAAACTATACCAAAACTGTAAACACATTGATTCTACAGCTGGAAGTTATCAACTATGCAAATAACAGATAACACTATTCTTTCTCATTCCAGAAAGATTAATAAACTGAAAATTTTTATTACAGGCATTGTGTACCTTGTACATACAAATTAATTTCTGCTTCTTAATTTATACTCAAATACTTCCATATATGCTTTTAGCAGTGGGGTCTTCATACAAATACTATATACTAGAGCTACTGAACCTCTCTACCCCCATGATCCAAGTAAAAAAAAATAAAACTTCTGGGTCCCCTTCTTACCAGGGACTGTAACTCTGGCAAGAATTAGGGGCAGAGGTGACTTCCAACTCACAATTTGGGAGAAACAATTGCAGACTAAATGGTGAAGGCTCTTTGTAGTTAATGCTGCCAAACTCTTCTCATTAGAAACCTTTCATTTCAGTCGTTAAAAACTCTTCCAGAATTTAACTGTTGGGACTGAAATGTTCCATGTCTGATTTCCAAAAGAGTGTTAGCATAAATTGTCCAGTTGTTTTCAATAATAAAATCAGCAGAAAATATATTATTTGCCAATCATGCTATTTACCAGTGATTATTTCAAGTTTTGTAAATAATTTCTGGTAGTATGATGTCTTGAGGCAAGGAAGTGAAATTTGGCATTGAATAGTCTTTGTGTGATGAGTAAGTCTTCTATTGTGCATTTATGTGTACAGATGGGCATAATGCACAAATATAGCCAAGTTATAAGTAATAGAGAAAATATCTGATTGCATATGCTTAGCAGCAGTTGATAAGGATTCCAAGGATTCTGTCCATGCTAAGCCTATTTTCTTTCTGACCACAAGATAAAGGAGGCTAAGCCCAGACTGTCTCTACAATTGCCTTTCCCAGCTGTGCTGTGCCAGAAGACTGACACCAAACTAAGGTGGAGGTAACACAAGGTGGTTGCACCAATGGGATCACTCTCTGTGGTTGGTACGGGAAAGGCATGGGTGTCCTTTCTAGACCTTATAGCTAGCTAGCCATTCCCCAAAGCATCCTTCCTCAGCCCCTTTAGCTGTGCATCCGCTTGAGCAGAAGACTCTGGTGGTCTTGCAGAAGTGTGGGGTTCTCACACTCACACTTGACATCAGGGAGGGTTGTATTGTGAACTAATAAAGTCTGAAGAATAGTTGTCTATTATTTTCTTACTCAGTGTCCAAAATTCGTAGTTAAAGTTATTACTCATATTTGTCTGCTTCAGCTTATTATCTGAAAAATGGAACTAATAATACTCTTCATTGCAGCAAACAAATATGGCAAGAAGCTCATTACTGCTTGTGAAAAAGCTGAGTACACTAATGATGAGCATGAAAGAAATGGTCGTATGGAAACAAATAATTCTGCATTATATTAGCCTTGCACAATGGGAAATGAATCAGTATATTGGACGCTCCTTGAACACAAGGGTAAAATCAAATACTGACTTCATCAATGGACCATCTATATGAAACACGCTTCCATGCCAGGTGTCTGGCTTTAAAGAGTTCCAGTAGAAGTCCATTGACAAGAACAAAACAAAGTGTGTGATCTTTTAATTAAAGACTGACCACAGGGCATAAATGCAAAGAAAGCTAGTCAAAATCGCACAGATTACTGCCAGAAAGAAATAGAATTATGTTGTATTGCTTGATTTTTTAAACTTTTTGTCCTTTTATCATTTTTAAAAATACATAATGTTAACACATGCAAATAGTAACAAAATGCAGAATGGCTACAGTGAAAATTATAATCTTACAGTTTGAAGTGCTGATTTGCTTCCCTAGGAGCACTATTTAGACCAGATGATTTTACAATACATAAACATACAAAAAATCATAAAATGAAGATCTGATTTAGTACCTAACAATACATTCCTGAAACCTAGCACAGACAAGAATAAGATCAACTTCAAAATTCTTGCAGAATCAGAGCTTTATTGTAAAGAACTGCAACAAAATTTGGGATGACAGCAGCAATATGTTTTCCATTTTTCCTGATATCTTTCTGAAGTTGATGTGATTTAGTATTGAAATAAAACCCAATGACAAACAGTAAAAATCCGTCTTTGACGCAATTTCACAAAGCAGTCCTCTTTAACAACACGTTTTCCATAAACACAAGGTATCAGCTGAAAAAAAAAGTCAGGCCAAACCTAAGACTTTGGTTAAGAGTCTCTTACCTGGTGAATAAGAGAGGACCAAGGTTCCAGGCAGGAGATCACCCATACTATTTAATGTTTCCAGTATCCTCCAGCAATACTTCCAGCAGACAGTGTCACAGAAGACTGGCCACCCTTGGACAGCCTCTCTGCACCATGCCATGGCCCTGAGAACCCATGGTGCAACTTCAGCTTCACAGCAAGGCAACAGCATCATTTCAGACAGCAGCTGTGAGCTGGGGTCATGGGAATGCCACTGGGCAGTGGAAGAGATGTAGAGCCAAGTGTGTAGGGTGGACATGGGCAGCCTATGCCTAGTGGTCAAAATGTCGAGCATCTTCTGTGGTCTCACTTCATTTAGCAGTGCAGAGGCAGTCCAAGGACCCTGCACCATCTGAGGGACCAGGCTGCTAACAGTATGCTAAGGGCTTCCCCAGTTCATGCCTCTCACTGGGGAAGCTGGCAGCCTTGAAGCTACCGTTCCTCAGCTCAAACCGTCAGTAACTGATTATGGCTACAAGCCCCAAAAGTTTACATCTTTCTTACCATCATAGCCTTTAACAAGATGGAGGTTTCTGGCAGCTTCCCCTCTGTCCTGTGTCCCTTGTAATCAAGAGATTCCCAGGCACTCGTCACCCATGTGTGCCTACCCTTGAAGGGCCTGAACTTGGAAGAGGGAGTTGGAGCCCATGCTTAATAAATTAATCCAGTGACTTACAGTAAGAAGATTTCATACACTCCTTCTATACTTCTCTGAAAAATTTCCTTACCATATATTAGCATGAAATGATAAATATGTTCTGTGACATGAAAATGATACACGCTGCACTGTGCTCGGGACAGTGACTTATGCATGTCACATGTCCTTCTGCCACATGCACTTGAAGCTGCATGTGCAAGATAACCTGGTTATCTCAAAAGCTCTGATATAGCTGGACTTTCCAGAGAAGTCAAGAGCCATTTATAATCATGAGCAAAATTAAACTTCCAAATTTTTCTGTCTTCAATTATGGCAAATGAGTACTAATCATTGCACTACATTTTGTCATCACTCAGATTTCTTTCCAGAATATCTGGAGAACTTTTTGAATATTGCATTTTCTAGCATGATTGATTTTAAGGCATCAGTCATATATTTTTCCTCTTCCAAATTACACTTGCTGAAGAAACAGAAACATATTGAGCAAGAAAAAAAATCTATGTACTCAAAAAGAAAAGTGCTCTCAGTTTTGAAGATGCAGTGAATTCCTGTTTTTAATTTACTAATAAAATAAAATATTTCCAATTATTCACAGGTTAAACATATGCAGTGAATTTCCGTTGGGACAGCTATATTTATTAAGTATAGCAGGTCACTAAGTATGACATACTTCATTGCCTGAGGTCCCAGGAATGTGCAATCACCCCTGATTATTCTTATTTCAGTCCTGTGAGGTACTAAACAATTTTGACTTTCATTTCAGTAGTAGCCAAAAGCGTTTAGCCTTTCTTAGGAATAAGCACATGAAAAATCCTTCTCTAAATTAGCTGCAAAATAGTTTCATGCAAAATTTTCTATTTCTTTTTAATGAGAAAAGTTAATTCCAACAGAATAGGAGACTATGCCAAGAGAACATTTGACCCACCAATTTCAGAATTTCCTTCAGTTTCTGAGCAATCTCCTTTACCAACACAGAATGACTTCTTGTATGTACGCTGTTAAATTTTATATCAGAAGTTTTTGTTCCAAGTGCTCACAAAAGCACTACAAAATGTGCCAAATATGTGGCAAGTATATAAAATCCAAGTATACTATCTGCAAACAACTAGCATAATTTTATTATATAAAAACTTGTTGACATTTTCATCAATGAAACAAAAAGAATTGCCATTCATAATCTGCAAGTGACCCACTAAATGAGATCTGTTAGTATGAAGTTCTCAGAACATGAGTAACTCTATGAAGGAAAAATCCCTAAAACTATACATTACACTAATATTGCAAAGACATTCCTGTTTTCTCCTTTTTTCCCCATTTTCACTTCTTTTCAGCTGAAAAGTGCTTTTCTTTTAGGAGTTTGTTCACTTTCTTGGTCAGCAGGAGTTACCTGCACTTCAGACTCTGTGTGAGTGCCTCTGCCTTCCCTGTCCAACACCAAACACATGTCCAACAATGGACTTTGCTGAAATAGTGATAATCAATGCAGGCTCCATCTCATCTTCAGGGCCTACACAGTGGTCAGTGCTGGATTAGTGCAGACTAATCTGACTGCACTTGTCAAAAAATTGTTGCCATTGCTAGAAGAAAAAATTTTGCATCAGCATAAGTAAACCAAATGCTTACGTTATCAAGAAGTTCACCGTCACTACCTACCAGTGAAGGTAGATTTTATTGAGCAAAAGATGACAAATGTCACAGCATAGAGGAATGGCATTTCATTTAGCCCTTCCACAAATAAAACGTCTGATATTCTTTTAGCACTTAAATTGTTTGAAGCACATTTTTCATATAAAAATTGGTTTTTGTGCTTTGTAGATATTTTTAAGACCTAAACCTCCATAAATGCCATTTTGGCATTTTGAGCAGTCAGCGTTTCAGCAATCATGTTCTGAACCACTGGAAGCACTCTTTAGTATAGGTCTTACAGGTATAAGTACAACACCTTAGTTCATTCTGTATTTCAACTAAATTAATTTTGTAAGAGATACATTGACTTTTTTACTTCAAAAATGTGCTTTAAAAACCCAAAAACCAAAACAAAACCCAACCTAAAGTTTTGAATTCCAATGTCCCAATGTATTCTTTAAAGCTTATTTGATGCAAACATTCAGATTACATGTTTAGTTTCTTCTTTCTGAATACTTGTCTTTAGATTCAGCCAATCAAGAATATCTGTTTACCTAAGGAACAAAAATTATGAATGCTCTTTTTACTTGTCGTTGATTGCTTTTATTTCAACTCAGCAGAGAGCTGTTGACCATGAGAGGATAATCTAAATATCAAGTCTGACTTGCACAAAGTAGACATGCTGTCTGTTTCACTGCCCTGCCAGTTCACACAAGGTGAAGAATATAACCTAGCTGTGGGGGGGGGGGAGGAAGAGGATTAGACCTGCAGCACCCATTCATACACTCAGCAAATCTACCATCTGCTTGAATAAAAGGTGGGATGAGCTGCAGCATTTCACAAACATAGTAGGAAAAGCTGCATTGTAATCTGATCACTGTAATCACTGCAATTATCCAGCTCTGTAGCAGCACCAGGGAAGTGGTCAATAAGTTCCTCTAGCTGTTGAAGAGCACAGTGTACTCACAAAAAGGAGGGAAGGACAGAACAGGTTGTGCTTTGCCTCCTGCTCCAGGCTGTACCTGCCTGACACTGCTACCAGGAACGGGTGGCTCAGAGACCAAATGTTTCGTATCACAAAGCCTGCAGCTCCCACGGACACAGGCTGCTCTGCCCCAGTAGCCACAATATGAGTAACAATGAGTTTGTTATGAATCTAGAGGTAATTGCCAACACTCAGCTGCCATCCCCTGGATTTCTGTTACAACATAATGCGCAATTTCGCTTTACAGTGACATCGTGGTTCAGGTAATTTCAGAAGCATTTTGTTTGGTGGAGTATTTCCATGTAGTATACATCTCTACTCAATCAGAAGACAGCTAATTTCTTTGCTGTGCTAATTATGTCGGAAAAAAACACAATGTGTTTATGCTTGTTCTTGTCAGCCACTTTCAGAGAGTGATTCCCTTTGACTGACTCTATTACCTAGTTTCTGAAGTTTTGTTTGTGGACTACCTAATGATCTATTCCTAAATTTCTCTGGAGTTGTGCATGCAGTGACACGCAGGCAGTGCAAGTATAGTCCACAGAAGGCTTGGTATTGTTCACAGCAGCCCGTACATACTCAAACTGCAGAGTAAGCTATAATAGTATCAGTGCCTGGTATCTACTCATACTCCACATGCCTGTGGCTACGTGTGTAGACTTGCAACCTGAGTCACATAATGATAGGTTACAACTGACATACACTATCATGTAAGCATGGAACAACAGGATTGGGAAGCACATATAAATATATATAGCAACACACCCAAATTGGTTTTATGGAAGCAATTGTATGACATAGCTGCTCACTATAGGTGAGGAATGGGCTTCTTGCCCCAGAAGGTCCTCTGAGCTGTATAATATTAAAACTGAAAACTAAGTTGGAACAATGGAATTCCTTTTACAATTTGAGTACTGAATTCAAAATTTGGGTCAGCAATCAGAACAGATATATAAAACCCCAGAAATTACAGAAGTCCTGAGTACATATAAGAACCTTTACTGGCACTAAGGCAGTCTGACCACATTTCTCCCAGTTCTTACTTTTGGTCTTGCTTTGGCATTCTCTCACATTTTTATTACTTAATAGGATAGAAATAATAGGGGAGATATACAATCCCATTGCTACCTGCAGGGCTGAATATTCTGTCTCAGAAACCAAGTTTCCTGAGCTAGCCAAGAAACTGATAGTGGGTTTGTCAACCCCACAAACTGTGGTGAACAGATCCACTCTGGCAGGGTCCTGTGCTGCTCAGCAGAAGAGTTCTACTATGAAAACCACATCTGTGCATCAGAAGAGGGAGCCTGGATGTGTCTGCAAGGGCAGCAACAACTTCAGAGAGCAAAGAGGGAGAAATGCAGAATTCTCTGCCATGTACACGTCTGGTAGGGGTGTGGGAGAGGTCTTATTTTTGTTTTTTATGAGAGAGGTGAAGGTAGGAAGATCAGATAGGAAGGAAAAACAGATAACTCAGGAATGTCAAGAGTTAAACTGTCCTTAAAACTAGTTCTCCCACTGAGATGAAAGAAGCAGCCTGCACGTGGCCTCAACAGTGCAACTGCACACTCAGGTTTCCCCTCCACCAGGGACTTTATCATCTACAGCTTTTCAAGATCAGTCCAACTTTAAATGAATGTAAATATTATCTACATGATGTGTACAATTCTATTTCTTCCACAAGGCACAGCTCTACCAGACATTCTGCTTCTACCTAAATTTTTTCTCAAACATTTTGTATGCAGGAACCAAAGAGTAACGTGGAGAGAAAATGCCAGAGGTGCACGAGACTTAAAGCACCCAAAGGATTTCTTAAATCAGCATCCAAATCTGAGGGGATACAGCTGCTCTCCTAAAGATGCAGGGCTCTACCCCTGTGTCTCGTAGGCTTTAAAAACAAGATCCTATGCCAGCAAACCAATCTGGTAAATTTTGGTAAATAGATTTTGGTAAATAGACTCTGTAACCAAGGTATCACAGTCCTATTTGGGGGGGGGAACAAAACAACAACAAAAAAAGTACCAGTAAAAGCGATTAAAATATGTATGTTTACAAGTAGAGTTTAATTTTGCTTGTATTGAATTATCAACATGCAGTCACCTTTTATGCTGTCTGCTGACAGCATTTGATGAATTTTTTCTCCTGTGCTTATTTTTAGTTGCCATAGGAACTTTCTTATTTCCTGTCAGCTGATGTCTTTATTTAGCACTATTAATTGTATAAAAAGGTGTTGATTCTGGTACTCCAGATGCTAAACAAAAGTGTACTTTACAAAGACAGAACACACATTTCAGTTTACTCAGATTTTTATGCATTTATTTCTATCAATATTCAATTCAAGAAGCTGGATACTGCAATAGCAGTTGTCACCTCAGTGGAATCTGGAGTAGATCCTCTCCAGTCTTTTCTTTTTGTTTAAGTTTCCCTCCTACCACCATAAATATATTTATGTGAAATAGTATCTTTTGTCTGTATAGATTGTAGATTTAGTCTTTCTCACTTCCCACATATCTAATTCTCTTTTTTCCTGACCAAAAAAAAAAAAAAAAATCCAAAACTGCTGTTAAAATGCATAGGAATGAAAAGAAAGTTTTCTAACATATGAAGAAACATAGTCTGGAAAAATATCGGGACCTTTTAGGAGATCTCCTCTCCCAAGAAGGAGGGGTTCATTTTGGCAAATACCAATTCTTCTTCTCTTACATATAATAAGATACGTTGCAAAAGATTAATTTTCTATTAAATTCATTATGTGGCCAGAGAGCAATAAAGAATGACTGGAATTGACTGAGAACTACTACAGCTTAAAATGGAACTTTCTTTATCCACATCAACTATGAAATTTCCACAGTCCTTTCCATGAACTGGTCACATATTTGGAGAAAAACCCCGTTCAACACATATATTTGCATTAGAGTTAGTATTATATTAAATTCCAATGCAAGCTTATTCTAGTCCTTCTCTGGAAAAACTTAGGGAAACAGCAGAAATGTACACAAATATTTCTTTTTTCCAGTTCACATCACAGTTCCTCATAAGATGGAGGAAAACAAGTAGCTTGGAATAAAGAAACTGGCAAATAAGCAAGCAGTTTAAACTTCGGAAAATATTTCCTGTGGTATGACTTAAATTATGCAAACTCCATCTAAGGTTTTATTCAAGCATCCTAAAGACAACTGGAATCTCCTCACTGACTTCAGGGGCTGCTGGATTAGTCCCAGTGAATGGGTAACTGGGGTATTAATGAGCTTGCTGTGGCACTAAGAGGATAATATTCTGCTTGGGAATGTTCCCAAAGTATATGGTGTATGCACTTGCTGAGACAAGCACTGTCAATTGTTTTAGTCGCTGTAACTCAATGGACATCTGAGGCAAAAGATTTCCAACCTCATCCTGGAAGGCCCTGCATAAAAAGTCCCTTTTGCAGAAGTCCTTCCCAGCCTCCTCAGCCCAGACCCATTACCAGCAAAACTGTCATCAACTGACCTTAGGACAAGCTGTCCTGCTAATGGTAATGCTGATTTTATTTAGACCTTGCTAAATTAAGGAAAAATATTTATTCAACATTTTTTATTACTTAGCAAAAGAATGTACCAAGCAACTCTCTTTTCTTCTAAACAGGAAGAGCTGAAGGCTTTAGGAATGGGAAAGTTATTCTTCTAATCAGTTTTTTCTTTTTAAAATTGTTTTAAGCAGCACCTTCATTTGTAAAAGAAAGTGTACACGTAGATGGAAGTTGTTTTCATTTATTAGTGAGAATCAGAGAAAATAATTATGTTGATTTGCTGTAGGACTGTTTGGAGATTTAAAGACCTAGAATATTAATTAATATATCCAGATATTGAAATATAAAACTGACCTCAGAAAATAAATTCTTAACAAGAATTTGCCCATAATGCCTTTTCCCAAAACAAGTCTCCTAGTTGAACCATGAGTCAAATAGTTACCATTATATAACAACATTAAATAAAATAAATATTATTGGTAAATAACTATATTTAAGTTACCATTATATAATAATGGCAAATTAAATAAATTAAATAATTAAATAATTAAATAAAATAATTTGTTGCCCCCTAACAATTGGCGATTTTGTATTTATTTTCACAAATAGGCTACCAGCTTGATCTATTTTAAAATATGGGAGAGATGTGGACTAATCTGTAAGGGCAGCCATGCCAAGTTAAAAAGAAAATCCCACTAATATGCAGTGGCATTTATAACATTACATTAAATTTAAAGGAAACTGCAAAGGTATCCAGCTTACTTGGAAAAACTGTGGCTCAAAATCTGGGAAGAAGCAGCTTAGATGGGGAAAATCCACCTGCAACTGAAGTGGATGTTGAGTTTCCACCTCCGTTCCATAGAACCAATTGTGTCAGTCAGCACAGAGAGAAGCGCTGCGAGGTTGTGATTATCTGGGCAGTGCTCCGTGGGGAAGCCTGGCTGGTCCCTGGGGGGGCCGGGGGAGGTGCAGTGTCAGGAGGTTCCAGAGTCAATTGAGAGAGGACTGGGACATTGAGTCAGTTATGTTGGGGGTGAAGTCAAAGGCCACAAAGACCAAAATCACTTCTAGAAACAAAACTGGAGTATTGCTCTTCCTCCTTTTTGCAGTGGGGACAGGAAAGGACTGTATTCTCACCACCTTGCTGTGGAGTTGGCACTGAGCATGAGGGCATGTTTACTTTCTCCACTGAGCAAACGCTGGCCCAGCAGTCCCGCTAAGATTCACCAAAGGATGAAGCAAGTTATGAGAACCACGCCACTGACACATAACATTACAGAGACATCTGAGGATTCTGTTGTACTTACCAAAGCATGAGAAGCGACATCACCCTCTCTAAGTTACAAATGAAAGAAGGTTATTTAATGTCCATCTGGTTTTCCTCAAGAGATAGTCAATTATTATTCCTCAAATGTCTGCTGAAGGCTTTTTGAGCTGCCCGACAATATGATTTTTCCTAGCCTACAGATGTCACCTTTCATGTTATCTGAGATCAAAATGACGCATTCCCACTTTTTTATACCTCTTTCCTTAAGGCTGTGTGATTGCTTGTTTACAGAACATGGATACTAGTATAGCTCAGGGAACAAAGAATTAACAGGCACTATCCAGCAGAGGGAGCACAGTAACGCAAAAACCCTTCAGATGTAAGGTGAGGAAATTTTCTGTTAAAAACCACAATAACTGGCAATCTGAGTTTACTATTTTAGCACATAGCATGGAAAAGGCAGAATTTAAATAAAAATAGAGGTATGTGAGAGAGGAATACCAAACAAATACAAGTAGTAAAATTATTTATTTCCTGATATTTTCACTTGCAATAAGGCAAATGTAACTTAACTGCTGGGAAAACTGAGGTTTAAAGAGATGAAGGATGATTTTGAGAAGAGTAATAACATTTATTTTAAAATGCTGATTTAAATTTAATAGAACTGGTTGCTTTGGCTGAAAGAGTCAAGTACTGCTTTCAGTTTGACGGTGTACTTCCTCTTGTCCCTAGTGAAGTCATACACCACAGAAATAACTGATGCACCCATTCATATGTGTAATTTCTAGAGTTCAGTATGACAGAAATCTTACTAGACAGGTTCTGTCTTCTGTGCGTGTTACACTTGCTAGTTTAATCAAGCTCAAATATTTGTGAATTAAAAAAAGAAACAAGAGCTAATAAATTATGATAAACCACAGAAAGAACCCATCACATTTTCATGCGACTTACATGAACTACAGTAATTAAAGAAACATGTAATATTTTAAAATTGTTGCCATCTTAAATGCAAACATTTCTCAGGGTGCATTTCATTAATATATTTATACCACAGGATTTTTTAATTAGTGCATCTAAATTCTAAGCTGTGCCACTGACTGTTATTTGACCTTTGGCAATTCACAGTCTTTCTAAGAGAGTTTCTGTTATCTTTGTAATGAAAATCATATTGATTTCACAGCTGGGTACAGTGTAACAGCAGCTTTGCCTGCTGGTAGAAAGTGGTTGAAATAAAAACATAATTTTAAAAGGAAAGAGAGAAGAAAGAACTGGATGTTCTGATCAGAAATGCTAACTCGGGAGAACTTGAGATAGAATATTTTCAGTTTAACTCTTATTTGTTTTCCAAAGAAAAAGCCAAGCATGATGAAGACTGGTTAGCTATATTTCCTGTTAAGAAAACTTAACTTCTCTCCACAAACTAGCAGTAAGACTAACAACTGAAACAAAACATCTGTACTGCTAAATATTGAAGATGTCCCCATCAAGCAGATTTTTCATTTTGCTGTATAATGTCCTAAGGAAATCAGGGTTATGCAGGCACATTATTCATTCACTCAACTATTACCCCAATTTCTCTGGCAATTTTTCAACCTCTTGGACAATTTCAACCAAATCTAGAACAACAATGGAAGTCATGGAGATGTTAAAGACTTTTGACCACCAGACCCAGTGGAGACTGTATCAAGTTTAATGGATACTTGATTCATTTGCTAGTCGCACCTGTTCACTAAAAATAACTCCAGAACTAGACTGGAAGTGTGGCATTGCAAGATGTTTCTCATCCCCATTTGTTCTGGTTCTGGCAAGGGACAGGGCTACTTGTTGCAGTAACCAAGACGGACATGGGCAGGACCCAGAGGTTATTCTGTACCACCTCACCTGTTTCCCAGGGGCGGGGAAAGGGCTCCCTTCTGGGTCACGTACTGTGGTGGAGTGGTTTGATGTTGTTGGGGAAGTATGGTGAGCATTCATGTTTGATATTGGTACTGTTACAGTTTGTTGTAGTTTTTTTCATTTCATTGCTGTTTCCAGTAAATTGTTTTTATCTCAATCTGTGATGTTCACCTTTTGTGCTTCCAATTCTCCTCTCCATCCCGCCATAGGGGAGGGAGAGGGGAACAGGGGAATGAGTGAGCAGCACACAGTTCAGAGTGTTTCAGTGGGAACACTAAACTGGGAAATGCCAATCCTAAACCACAACAGCAATAATGGTTTAAAGACAAAGCATCTTTACACTGACAGGACAAGCTGATCCACAGAAAGCAAAGGTGTCATCTTGGGGGAAAGTCTGAAGAATTATTTCTTAAGCATACTAAAATTGAAACTGTTTTGCTTATATACTTGTGTATTCCACTGCTCTTCTAGAATGCCTTATCTCATCAATCCAACATAAATTAATTTATTTGAACATAATTGTATTTTAGTAATGTGTTAAGAACACAATAAAATTATTAAATTATTTTTAAAACATGATGACTTCACTAAGGATATTAAAATTGTAGTCCAAACTGCTTAACTTCAAAAATGTATCATTAAAAGTTCCTTACTGTTTATGACCAAAGTATTCTCATGATCCTCTATAGTCACATAAATCTAACACAATAACTTTTAGAAGGTTTTACTGCCTTTTTTTCCCCATCTGAAAAGTACAAATACCTTTTGCTAGGCCAAGACAATCCCTATTATCCCACAACAGCCAATGAAGTGTCTATACAGGCAGGCTCTTTAAAAGCCCAGCTCATTTTCAGCTACATGGTGGCCACTACCAAAACCTGCTGTGTGGTATGAAGAGGTGTGGAAGGTGACCAAGTAAAAACAAGAAAAAAATTAATTAACCTCAGCCACTCATGGACATACATACATACACACACACACGTACATCCCTAAACAAGCAGATAAACCTATGTGCAAGAAGATACTTGATGTCAAGAAAGACAAGGATAACAAATACAAGGAACTACTAGAGAGAGTGTGGCAGAGGGACATGACCAAAGGAACGGAGCATTATTCAAGAGTGATGCTATTCTCTTATGAGGATAGGCTGCATGAGTTGAGCCTAGTTAGGCTGAAGAAGAGACAGCTGGGAGGGGATCTGATCAATGCACATAACTATCTTCAGGGCAGGTGTCAAGAGGATGGGGCCAGACTCAGTTTAGTGGTGGTGCCCAATGATGGGAACAAGGGGAAACAGGCACAAACTGAAACACAGTAAGTTCTAACTGAATATGAGGAAAAATGTCTTTACTTTGAGGGTGACAGAGCAATGGAACAGACTGCTCAGAGAGGCTGTGGCGTCTCCTTCCAAGGAAATATTCAAAACCTGCCTAGACACACTTCTGTGTAATCTGCTCCAGATGAACCTGCTCTAACAGGAGGGTTGGACTACAGGTCCTTTCCAACTCCAACCATTATGTGGTTCTGAGAAATGTCTATGAGATAAGAAAGAGCTTCAAAGTGTGGTAGGAACTGCCTGAAAGAGTCTGGGACTCACCAGTTCCACCACCCATAAATTATCTGTTCTATCTAATGCAGATTTCCCCAGAGCTATGTGGAAAACAAACCTCAGATTGGAGGACAATTTGAAATCCACAAACTTCGTAATATTTATGAAGTTCTGAATATCACTGGGGGAGGTGGGAAGGCATTGTGACCACAGACATGGGGAATAACAGACCAGAATCCAAACCCACCCTTTCATGGTTTTTTTTCAGTGAAGACTGCATATAAGGCAGATAATAGAGAATCCTTCTGCCTGTCTCACACATTAAGCAAGACTAGGTTTGTATTGTATTGCCCCATCATTGGGAAAAAGAACTGCACCAATACAGTTCTTCACAGGCATCTTACAGAAGTCTGCACAGGGGCCACTGGCTTTGCAGGAGTATAAGATACCACCACAATACACAACAAAATACAACCCAAAGTTTTGGGAAAGGCAACTGCTGGCTTTTGAAATTTGTTTCATGCTTCTAGGAATGACTGCTATAGAAATACATTGGTGATAGTACACATATCCAGTCAAAGAGCTACTAGTCTCATACTCAGACCTTGATTGTGGAGAATTAAGCCACTTAATCCAATTTTCTCTAGAATTCATCTCTTACTTTTGTAAGTCTCATTAAGGTTCACGCAAATATGCACCACCACAGAATCAGTTTGAAATATTATGTAGGGCGCCACAGTATATTAAAGAACTATTTTTAAAACATGGGTTTCTGTTACTATATAGTAAACCCTAGCTGAATCTCAGGGATGGAAAAAAGCCCACATATGCTCTGCCTACATAGTCTTCCTACATAGCTACATCACTGAAGGCACACGTGTGGGGTAAGTAAATCATGAGCCCTAGATTACACACCATGCTGACACAATGCTCTCTAAGAGCAGGGCATGTGAGCTACTGATGCCAAACGTACGCCACTTGGAGAGGTGGTGTGCTTCCCTCCAAGATGTACTGTCTTCCTCCAACAGCAAGTGCCCTGCATGCATCAGAAGCCTTGGCCGACACAACTGGTCTGGTGCCAAGATATCTTGGCTCTGTGGCTCTGGGGAACACAGCATCTCAGCTCTGATCCTTACATCCCAGCTCTGCACTTCCCAGAACACTTAGGTTCTGCCCTTCCCAAGATGTTGTGTCAGCTCTATTATCAGGTATTGCAGTGGTTCATCCTCTACCATGCCATTAATAGTATTTTGTCTCACAGAAAAGCATGTCCCAGCAGCATAGAGGGATTTAATAACAAAACCAGCAAATGAAACCGTCTTTCTAAATTCCAATGGGTATAACAACAATCATTTAAAAATCTCCGCTATTTAGGAATATCTATTTAGCTGCTGTCAAGGTATATATTCAACTTTTAAAATTTCTGATTACCTGATAGGATATACTATGGCTACTGCATTTCAGAGAAACAAATACTTTTATGGTAAATGTTCTTACCACAAAGCTCTTGGGTACAACTTTTTTTCCTGAATGCAAGAATTCACATGAACCTGCTTTGTAAAACAAAGTCTAGGGAAAAAAAATAGAGCCAAAACCAAAACTGAAAAAGTACCTTTTGGGAAAGTACTCAGATGAAGAGAAAGGATTTTTTACCCCCAGATCACTATGGACCATTAAGGATGTGCCAAACTGATACTCACTTATCTAGGTTAATGGTCATAATGAACCATCTGTTGCTATGAAATTGTTTAAAATCTATTGTGTCTATTGACTGTAAGGAAATATACCTGTAAAACCACTTTGAACATGTGCCTGAGCTCCACTAGAGAACATGAATGCCCAGAATAGAGGTACTGATTTTTAAAATATAACAAAAATTTTTGAAGTCTACACCTGAAAAACCCAAGGAAGAACAGACAGTGTTTCCCATGAGCCAGGATCCAAGACCCAGATGAGCACCAGCAGTACC
Source organism: Acridotheres tristis (assembly GCA_037013685.1). Classification (NCBI taxonomy): domain Eukaryota; kingdom Metazoa; phylum Chordata; class Aves; order Passeriformes; family Sturnidae; genus Acridotheres; species Acridotheres tristis. The sequence goes on along the minus strand of CM072885.1, from coordinate 29,976,616 downwards.
AAGTGCAGTTTGTTGCTCAGCCCTGATGGTTTATGGTGTCCTTTCTCAGGATCAAGATCTGCTGAGGTCTAAGCAGCTGAAGGAAAAAGAAACAGAACAGTCAAGTCATATTTCTGTGACATTCAGTAGAAGTGCTATGTCCCAGTCATACCACAGGCAATGTAAAGAAACTGCATTCAAGTCATAAATCAAAAAATAAAGAATGCCCAGAATTAAAGAAATAAATCAATTCCAAACTTTGTGTCAGAAGTATGTGTTTGAGAATTGTGATTTACAAGTCATCAGTCAGCTGCGCTGGCCCAACCATTTTATTCTGGAGGACTTAACTGCAAATACAGTAATAAGGACTTTTAAAGTCATCTTTGAAGTGTCTACACTTTATCCTTTTAGATTTTTAATGGATTTCACATGATACATGCAATTGTTGAGAACTGAAGTGCTACTTCTAATATTTCCAGTTAAATTAAATTTTTAAAATAAAAGGAATGATAAAATAAAAATCTAAAATTATCTTTAGCATTCTAAATGCAATTAGGGCATTCAACTGATTTCTGAAGTTCCCACGTAAGTGATCTAAGTGATATCATTCAGTACAGCAGTAACAGGTGCCGAAAAAGTAATTTTAAACAAATTATTTTTATCATATTTTCTGGTTTTTCCCTATTACAGCCAACTTTCCAAATACTTCTGTGCAGTTACCTAATTGAAGGTGTATCAAAAAGTACTTAGTTCCAAGATGTATTTCCATTTTTCATTGCAAGATCATTGGAGTAACAGCATTGTTTACTCTCTTTTCTACAGAAGGATTTTATCACTGCTTGAAAATATGAAGGACATAGTGTAAGAAGTGTACACGAATCCTATCTTTTAAACTACAGTTTTAGTACAAGAATAAAATATACAGAAGAACTAGAAGGGACCTCCAGATGACACCTAATACATCCTCCTGCCTGCACGAAGCAGTTTTTCAAGTACTCTGATCTTAGAGATCTCCAATTGAGATGGAAACTCCAAAGGCTTGCCAAGCAATCTATTCCCTATCCTCACCATTAAAGTTTTCTGAAATTTTAAAAATAAATCTTCCCTGCTGTAATTTAGCCTATTACTTCTTGTTCTATCAAACAAAGGCAAAGGAAATAGATTGCTCTTTTCCTCCTTGGAGCAACCTCTTGTATTATAGTGTCTTCATTCTATCTTTTCTGTGAGACTAAACAAACATAATTTATATATTTTTTTCTTTTAGGTTATAATTTCTACATTTCTGTCTTTTTTTTTTCACTCTCTGTTGGATTGTTTCCAGTTGATTGTCATCTTTCCTCAAGTCTGGTGTCTAAAACTGGACATGGTGCTATAATTCAGTATGAAATTAAGATCTGTTAGTCCCAGATTTCATCTGATTATTTAAATAATGAAACTAATCATCTCTCAGGAGAAGGATACCAAAGCTCTCATTCTAGTAATTGTCCTGCTGGAAACCAAAGTCGAAAGTTAGATTAATTAAAGCACAGTTCAGTGAAAATCAATCGAAGGGAGCTTGTTTTCCTTTTGGACTTGTCTTAAGCTTAAGTCTTAAGCCTGACTGACCAAATATCTAAGAAAACACAAACTCTGATTCAAGTTCTTTTGCATCACACTATTTCTATGAGCTTTCTGGTATTCACTAAGAGTGAAACTCCTATGAAGTCTTCCCCTCAGTGCTGTTTATCTGCCTGTAAGAGCATATTTCCAGATTCATGAAAACACAAACATGGAAGCTGCCCAGGTATGAGTCTCTGGGATGACAGCTGGAGTAGATGGAGGAAGAAGGAGCAAGAGGTGACAGCAACTGGACCAAAAACAGCTGGTGCAGGTTTTAATAGCTGATTCAGGTTAAGGCTGTGATTTTACAGCTAGTTCTGTTGACTCTGACAAAACAGCCCCTACCATGTTGTTCAGCTATTCTGAACAACAGCATGATTTCCTAAGTTCTGCTTCTCAAAGAGACCACAAGGCTTCGTTGCAACAGTTGTGAGCTATATAAACAATGCCTTATTACACCCTATCTTGGTCTATAGATTTTAGATCTCCTGTTGTATTAAAGCGTTTTAAAGTTTTAAATGATATATGTATGTGAGAATATCTATTCCTTTCTTTCTTCTTATCCGTCCTCCCTCATTTAATTGCTCTACTCTTCTCCCAAAAGAAAAATATCCATGCTTTTGAGAGCAAGATCCCGACATTCAACATGCTGCCATTTATTTTATTCTTACAGTAGTTTTAGTAATAAATTCTGTTGTATATAGGTGGTGCCACTCAAGGATTACATAAGATATTCATTATGTGAGACAAAAGGTCAGCCTATTTATTCATTCCTGGAGGACTAAGGAATGAATACTTCTGTCACTAATGATGATATCAATTCCACTGTTAAGAGTTATGATTGCGACTCTAGGATTTTGGTCATAAATAAGTAAGATGGTAGTGGCATTTCTATTTGCATTAATTTGAAAAATTTCTGTAGCAAACGACATTTTATATAATCACAGTTTTTAAATGTATTTGGTATTTCAGGTTACATGAATACAGGCGATTTCAGGAACAATGCCATGAAACTTGAACAGTACATCAGCCTTAAGAAGCTGCTTCAACCTATTCAGGAATTGTCACATTTGCTTATAGTTACTCCGACAACTTTGATACTAAGGACTACACACACAGTTAATTTCAAGAAGCTGTCTTGCTATTATGAATCACCTCTTCACCTCTACTTTCTTTCCTAGTGATTACAGAGGAACTTTAGAGGTTATTCCTGCCATCAACTATCCAACATGAGGTACTTAACACAGCCTCCCTTTTTTTCTTTGCCAGAGTTAAAACACTTCAAATACAGGACACAATGTGATCAGTGAAGGGTGGGAGCCAGGAGACCAAACAGGAGAGATGTAAAACCTAATGAAAAAATTTTCTACACAACAAGCAGTGACTGACTTGACAGATAAATCAGAGCAAGACCAGAGACAAAACTGCTAAAACAGGCTGACAAATGGAGCAGGCAAAAAGAGATAAATATGATAGTGAGAGAGAAAATCAGCTTGTCCTGGCTATGTAAGAAGAGAGATAAAGACTGGGATATTACTGGAGGAATTGGAAGTGATTGCCAAAACAACTGGAGCCCTGAGCTGCTAGGTCAAGGTTTACTAAATAAAAAGATGTTAAACAGAAGCCCAGATTAACAACCTTATAAACTAAATTTGGAGAATCGGAGCAAGAGACAGGGACAGGGACAGGTATTAGAGCAGACTGGCAGAAGATGGGGAGACAGTGGCAGACATATATAGCAGTGGAAACAGGTAGAAAGGTGTCACAGCCTCAATATTTATTAGTTGTTAGAAAATGCACGTTTCATCACCACCAAAGCTGGCCACGTGAGAAGAGCAGACTACTTATGAGCTATTCCATTACATCCAGCTAGCAGAAGTGTGGTGAAGTCAAAGTTTCTAGAGGCAGATAAAGCTGCTAGGCTACCTATTTTGGTCTCACATCTACACAAACACCAGACTCTCAGTAATGACTGCAAAATTTATGTTTGAGTTCTTGTTTGAAGATGGATACAGGATTGGTGGTTACACTATTTAAAATTACCACACCACTCCTATCAGAATTTGACTTTACTTTTTAAACATTGGCACTTTGCATGCCTTTTTTTTTGATGCATGTAACCGTTCTGTTCTACTCATAAAATTATTTGGTGCAAGCAAGTTTCTGCCTTCATAACATCCATTCCATAAAGATATTTACACACCAACAATAAAGAAGCAAGTTCACATTTCCTAAATTTTTTTTCTTTCTTTCAAATCTCTTCCTGGGAATGGGGCAAATTTCTAAAGTAGACAAGATTGTGGACAAAGAACCAATAGAGTTTTTTAAGCCCATACTGTGTCTTAAATCACAGTAACAAATTTCTTAACATTGCTTAATCTTTAAATACACTGAATGCACATAATGAAACTAAATAAAACGTAGGATGAATTTGCAGAAATTTCAGTATTTGGGTTTTACTGGATGTGACCATGCAAACAGGATGTAATGTTTACCTACTATAAAGCGCTTGTTAAAGACATTGTAAAACATTTTTCAAATTGCATTAGTTAAAGACCAGGGAAAAGGCAAGTAGCTCACCAGCTTCTTGCAGGTGCAAAACCAGTCTACTGAATTCATGCAGCGAAAAAATATTCCTGCAAGTGTACAACCTGCTTTAACCTGTGAATTTGGAAGAAGGCAGAGATAAGAGACTTTTTTACTTGGCACCAGTTCTTAGAAGGTTCAAAGGTACTGCAGAGCTTCACCATCTCCAATGAGGCACTTGTTGGTAGTTACTTACATTTCTATAATCTAAACTTTTGCCACAAGGCAAGGAATCTTAGTCTTATTATTTTTGACAGCGCTTGAAATCTGCTAGCTCACCTCTTAAGCCTAAATGAGATTCCCAATACAGGAAGCTCCCACACTGCGTCACCTGCAGGCTGAAGCACAGCCCCTCCATCAAGAGTTTGGAAAAAGGCAGCTGAAGACAAGAGCACTTGGCACAGGCCAGGATATGCTCCTCAGCATGCCCCAGTGGCACAGCAAGTAGGAAACTCTCCTGGAATGCAGCCATTCCCCACTACCTTGCTTGGGCAGCTTCCTGATCAGAGGTTTCTGTGAAATCCACTCCCACTTCTCCTCCTACACAGCTAAGGAAGGCTCTGAACCTTGAGCTGGGCTGTGACTTCCTCCAGGCAAAGGGCATCCAGAATTATGCAGTGTGATTCAGAGCAGAGGAACAAATAACCTCTCTCCAGCATTTTAACCGTAGAGTAAGTGGAGGTGGAAGCATTCCTATCATGACCTGCCTGTTGACACAATTCCAGAGGGAAGAGCAGTTCCCATCCCAATTCATGCTGCTTAAGAAAAACAAAACAAAACAAAACACAACAGATAACCAAAGAGGATATAAATTCCTTACATTTAATGCCTCTGTTAATTTATTCTCTAATCTTCATCTGCAAGATATAGCCTTCAAGGGCAACTCCATCTGTGCCAAAACATGGTGCTAGTGGTTGCTATAAACATCCACAACTGCTTGCCACTGCTTTGGGCCATTCACTTTTTCGTCACTTTCACGCCAACAACATGCCAAGGAAAACATGGAATTGGGCATTAGACAAACAACTGAACTGACACGAGGGACAGAGATAGAAAATGGCATGCTGTTTGAAGAAAACAACATGGCTTAGAAGTTAAAGGTCATTTTCCCCTTTCCTGTACATGTTGATTCATTAAACTATTTTTTCTTCTCTTTATCTAACACGTCTGCAGCTTCAAACCAACCTTTTCAAGTTTTTCTCTGTTCCTGAGAAGGGGCATAGTGGGAGGAGGTCCAGAATAAGAAGATGAGGTTGCTCCTCCATTCACATGCCATTAAACAAATTTATAGACAGAACTTAGCATGCATTATATAATGACATATAGTCAGAATTTGTACCCAATATGGATTTGGTACAACACTTGAAAAATTGTTTAGAATCTGTCAGCCAACTTAATCTAAAAGTTCTGGAGCTATTTGAAAAGCAAGCTTGCTAAAGTGTAAATATGGCTGTCGTTTTTCAGTAAGAACACTGAAGGCATTTATTGCATTTAAATGCTGAATGCACCACTGACTCACATATCGACCATGACCAATTCATACATAGCAGAGTCCCCATACACAGCTGGCATTACCAAGCTGGTAACTTACAGCTAACTCAGCAAGGCTGAGAGTTGCTGTCCCAAATGCAAAATGTACTGCAAACTTCTTTTTAAGTGCTTCAATTCACTCTCAAACAAGTGAGGAGAAATATCAAGGGAATGTGAGGGCGGAATCCATCTCATCCACCTTGACATACCTACATCAATGAAGTTTTAGAGAGTGATTCATCTGACTAAAAGTAGATGCCTGCTTTAAAATGAGTTGACTCACTTTATGGATAATATTGACTGTTTTGACTAGATCCCCATTGACCATGACTTCAGGCCTATCAGCTGCCTCTACACACTCTAAAACAGGAGAGAAATTCAATGAGTTTGACTGAAGGCAGGGATATTCCAGGACAAGATCAAGTAAACTAGTAGCTAATATATACTGTCTTCCAGTTCTCATTTTAGAGGAAATATCAGTGATTCTACAGAGACATCACCACAGCAGAAATTATACCAAGATAATATAGATAGTCATGAAATAGGCATTAATTAAAAATTAGGGGAAAAAAAGAGGTAGGAAGAAATTATGTATTTTTTAAATCTTCTACAAGTATAAAGCTGCATTTTTTCTACAGTTATTTTATACTGTGCATATGCATATCAACCATATATACACCATTCGTGAATATTCACTAAGAACCAACAAAGTATTTTTATGTAATCAAAGTCCTGGCACATTAGGAAGATTGTATGTTTGATAGTTTTCAGATCGTATCATAGGCTTTAAACTATTGCTTATAAAAAGATTCTGATCTTGAAATTTCAAAGCTATTCAAATAGAAATTATTTTCTTAACTATGGAGAAAAAGACTTAAAAGACAAAACGACAACTTTTTTTATAGAACCATATTCTTGTGACCACCATGGGAGTTATACTTTTAGCATATGCACTGAACATGGCATGTTTTTTGGATCATAGAAGCTCTTCTAAAACAAAATTGAAGAGCCACATTATTTTTCTTACAGAGCATGATATAATTTAATCCAAGGGTTGAAATCTGATAAGTATTTTTTCCTTCTCCATTTGGCAAATCTCATTTCCCCTTCCCCGTAATTCTGATAAAATATAAACCAGCATGTTGATTTGTTAACATACTACTGAGGAAAGGAGGAAGGTCTATATTCTAACTGTTTCGTCAGAGAGAGAGAGGCATTATCAAACTAATAATGAAATGCTGTATTTAAGACAAAATAAAAGAAACCTTTTCAATTTACCAAAAGTTACAAATAAGGACTTTTTTCTTAAATATAAGGATTACAATTATCCACTTGCTTGTATTTGTCCTGTTACCTATGGAAGCTGCTACAAAACTGTGAATGATTACACTAGAAGAAGGAAAAATCATGTATTCCATGAAAGTACATAGCACGCTTATTCATTTTCAATGACACAAGAAGTTTTCTTAAAAAATGTATAGAATTTGAAGAGATAATTACTTTTTTCCCAACCACTATGTGTAGAATGTGCACTACTAGCTACAAGTATGTATTAACTATCAACAGATAGAAAACTCACAAAGGAAAACAATTTAAAGTCCTGAAAACAACAGGGCCACTCTGAAACATCTGCCACTTCCTACAACCTCCAATCTCATTTTAGGACAAGAAGAAAGAAAATGTCTCTCAAAGCAATCCTGATCAATCATCCTCTTGTATCTTTCATGTCTTCAAGAGAGAAGCCTACACTCTTTGAAAACAGATGGATTCTTTTTTAAGTTGACTATTAAGAACCAGATTTAAAAAGATATTTAGACCTTAGGGTTCTTAATTGAACCTTGCAGGTCTCAAATGAAAACTCAGCTACCATCTTTCAGTGTTGAGATGTGTAGGTGCCTCATCTTTGGCACTAGAGCTCTCTGATGATAAGGGTTCAAGCAGGTCTAGAGTGGCAAATCATTGCCATTTGCTGGTCTTTGCTCCTCTTCTCTGATGGACAGGTTGAAAGTGATCCCTGGAAGTCTGCTAGTTCAGCTTCTCATTCAAAGCATCTCCAACTAAAGTATCTTGCTCAGTTAGATTTTGAACTTCTTCAAGGACTGAGATTCCACAATATTCACTGAAAGTCCATTCCAGCATTTGATTATATTAACAGTGAAAATGTTTTTCCTCACAGGCAGAATTTCTTGTATTGAAACTTGTGTCCATTAGCTCTTCTCCTGTCACCATATATCTCCAAGAAGAGTTTGGATCTCTTTCCTGTGTTCACCCTATCACACTTGGTTCATACACATGCTCAGTATTTGTGATCTTAGTGACACTGCTGCATTCAAAACAGTGTGTTACTCTCTTGTGCTGGGCAGCAAAAACAGTACTCCAGAAGCAGTCTCATAAGCATCAGAGAGAGAGAACAACCACTTCCCTAGATCTGCTGGTTACAGCTTGCTAATACAACGTGGGATGAGGCTGACCTTGTTTGCCTCAACGGCCGACTTGTGCTCATTTTGTCCACCAGTACCACAGGTCCCTTTCTACAAAGCTGCTCTTCAATCAGATAATCTCCAGCAAGTCCAAGACTTCTCATTTGTCTTTGCTGAGCTTGGTCAGACTCCTGGAAATGCATTCCTCCAGCCTGTCTTTGTCCCTCTGAGCAACAGCCCTGCCCTCTGGCATATCAACTCCTTCCCTGAAGGCTAGTATCATCCATGAGTCTGCTGATAGTGCCAGCTCTCCCATTAGCAGTGAAGACACCAAACTGCATTTACCCCAGAGTCTGTCCCTGAAAAGGACTGCCACTAGCAACCAGCTGTGGGACGGACTTTGTACTGCCAATCACAACCTGTCTGGCCTGAAATTTCCACCAGTTTTCCACCCACATTATAATATGCTTATCTTATCCATATCTATTTTGACTGCTATGATACTATCAAAGACTTTGGGAAAAGCTCTGCTAAAGTCAAGGTAAACATCACTCACTATTCTTCCCTCATCCATAGAATCAGTCCACCTCACAGTGATCAATCAATCAGGTTCATTGGGGCAATTTGCCTACGGTAAATTCATGCTGCCTAATTTTAATCACCTTCTTTCACTTCATGAGCTCAGAAATTGTTTCCAGGAGTAAAAATCTTCCAGGAGGCTGAGAGTAGAGTGTTAGGGGTTGGATTGCTCCCCTTTTATTTCTGTGAATTCCTCCCATTGCTATGTTAAGTAGTTGTGGCTACACCTTAAACCATAGATAATGTTCTCTCGTAGGGGGGTGGGTGGAGGAGGAGGAGGGGGGAGAACCGGAAAAGGAAAGGTGGGAGAGGGGGCTGGGGAGGGGACTCTCTCTCGCTGGGCTCGTGGACGGGGAGGACACCCCGTGCTTCGCTCTGGCATCTCCCCCTGACATCTCAGCGCTGAGATCCACGCTCCCTGCCTGGGACATCGCTCTGCCGCTCTCCCATCTCACCCTACTATCTCCGGACACTCTGCGGAACACCATCAGAGGGAACTCCACTAAAGTGAAGGTAGCCTCAGCCTCCCATGGAGGTGCAGGGTATTACAGAAGGGAGGATGATCTGTCAGATCCCCTTGAAGGAACCTCTAGTATGTATGCCCAGGAGAGAAATAATAACCAGGGCTAGAGGGGCCCTGCCTCTAGCCAGGGAGAGGCACGGGAAAACCGGATCTTTTGGACGGTGTGGATCCGATGGCCTGGCACATCAGAGCCACAGGAACACAGAGCATTGGTTGACACTGGTTCACAATGTACATTAATACCATCGGGACATGTCGGGAAGGAACCTGTTTCAATGCTGGGGTTACGGGGGGATCTCAGGAATTGACTTTGCTGGAGGCTGAGGTGAGCCTGACTGGGAAAGAGTGGCAGAAGCATCCAATTGTGACTGGCCCAGAGGCACCATGTATCCTAGGCCTAGACTTCCTCAGGAACGGCTATTACAAAGACCCAAAGGGACTCAGGTGGGCTTTTGGAATAGCTGCTGTGGCAGCAGAGGGCATTAAGCAGTTGAACACCCTGCCTGGGCTATCAGAAAACCCATCTGCAGTGGGATCCTCAGGGTGAAAGAGCAACAGGTGCCAATTGCTACCTCAACAGTGCACCGCCGGCAGTATCGGACGAATCGAGATGCGTGATCCCCATACACAAGATGATGTGAGTGGAGAGCCAAGGGGTGGTCAGCAAAACCCACTCACCCTTCAACACCCCATCTGGCCTGTGCGTATTGAAGGAGATGGAGACAGACAGTGGATTAACGTGCGTTGAATGAGGTGACTCCACCGCGAGCGCTGCTGTGCCAGACATGCTGGAACTGCAGTACGAGTGGAGTCAAGGCAGCCAAGTGGTCGCCACCATTGACATCGCCAATGCATTCTTCTCCATTCCTCTGGCAGCAGAGTGCAGGCCTCAGTTTGCTTTCACCTGGAGGGGCGTGCAATACACGTGGAACCGACTGCCCCAGGGGTGGAAACACAGCCCCACCATCTGTCATGGATTGATCCAGGCTACACTGGAGAAGGGTGGAGCTCCAGAACATCTGCAGTACATTGATGACATCATTGTGTGGGGGGACACAGCAATGGAGGTATTTCAGAGAGGAGAAAAGAGAGTTTGAGATTCTGCTGGGAGCCGGCTTCGCCATTAAAAAGAGCAAAGTCAAAGGGCCTGCCCAAGAGATCCAGTTTCTGGGAGTAAAGTGGCAAGATGGACGGCGCCAGATCCCCAGTGAGGTCATCAATAAGATCACTGCATGTCTCCACCAACCAGCAAGAAGGAAACACAAGCTTTCCTAGGTGCCATAGGCTTTTGGAGAATGCACATTCCTGAGTACAGCCAGATTGTGAGCCCTCTTTACCTGGTCACCCGCAAGAAGAACGATTTCCACTGGGGCCCTGAGCAGCAGCAAGCCTTTGCCCAGATCAAGCAGGAGATTGCTCATGCGGTAGCCCTTGGCCCAGTCAGGACAGGACCAGATGTGAAGAACGTGCTCTACTCTGCAGCCGGGAACCATGGTCTGTCCTGGAGCCTGTGGCAGAAGGTGCCTGGTGAGACGCGAGGCCGACCACTGAGGTTCTGGAGTCGAAGCTACAGAGGGTCTGAGGCCAACTACACTCCAACGGAGAGGGAGATCTTGGCCGCCTATGAAGGGGTTCAAGCTGCCTCAGAGGTGGTTGGCACGGAAACACAACTCCTTCTGGCACCCCGACTGCCAGTGCTGGGGTGGATGTTTAAAGGAAAGTTCCCTCAACCCCCCATGCCACTGACGCCACATGGAGTAAATGGATTGCCCTCATCACACAACGCGCCCGTATTGGAAACCCGAATCGCCCTGGGATTTTGGAGATAATTACCAACTGGCCGGAAGGGGAAGACTTTGGTCTTGCCAAAGAAGAGGAACAGGAACAAGTGACCCGGGCCGAAGAAGCCCCACCGTATAACCAACTGCCAGCAGATGAAACACGCTATGCTCTTTTCACTGATGGTTCCTGCCGCATCGTGGGGATGAACCAGAAGTGGAAAGCAGCCGTATGGAGCCCCACATGACAGGTTGCACAAGCTACCGAAGGAGAAGGTGGATCGAGTCAACTTGCTGAACTCAAAGCTGTTCAGCTGGCCCTGGACATTGCTGAGAGAGAGAAGTGGCCAAAACTCTACCTTTACACTGATTCTTGGATGGTAGCCAATGCTCTGTGGGGATGGCTGGAAAGGTGGAAAAAGGCTGACTGGCAACATAGGGGAAAACCAATCTGGGCTGCCAATGAATGGAAAGACATTGCCACCAGGATAGAGAAGCTGCCTGTGAAAGTCCGTCACGTAGATGCCCATGTCCCCAAGAGTCGAGCTAATGAGGAACACCGACACAATGAGCAGGTAGATCAGGTGCACAGATAGAGGGTCGAAGATAGATAGATGGCAGCACAAGGGAGAGTTGTTCCTGGTCGATGGGCCCATGATGCTCAGGTAAGGGCAGAGATGCACATATAAGTGGGCACGAGACCGAGGGGTGGATTAACCAAGGACCGTAATTCTCAAGTTATCCATGACTGTGAGACGTGCGCTGCCATCAAGCAAGAGCGGGTGAAGCCCCTCTGGTATGGGGGGCGATGGGCCAAATATAAGTATGGAGAGGCCTGGCAGATTGACTACACACACTGCCTCAAACTCGCCAGGGCAAGCGCTTGTACTGACCATGGTGGAAGCCACCACTGGGTGGTTAGAGACCTACCCTGGCCTATGCCACTGCTCGGAACACCATCTGGGCCTGGAAAACAAGTTCTTTGGAGGCATGGTCCCTGAGAGTTGAGTCAGACAATGGGACTCATTCAAGAACAGCCTCTAACATGGGTAGAGAACATGGCTTGAGGGGTGTACCAATCCCCTACCAGCACCAGTGCAGGGAAAGGAACGGTGCAAGGCCTGCTTAAAACACCTTAGGCACTGGGTGGGGGAACTTTCAAGAATGGGAGTTAATACCAAAGGCCACCTGGTTAGTGAACACTCGAGGTTCCACTAACCGAGCAGGCCCTGCCCAATCTGAGCCCTTGGGAATATCAGATGGAGATAAGGTTCCAGTGGTACACATGAGAGGTATGCTAGGAAAAACTGTTTGGGTGAATCCTGCCTCCAGCAAAGACAATCCCATCCATGGAGTTGTATTCGCTCAAGGACCGGGTTGCACCTAGTGGGTGATGCAAAAGAATGGAGAGACCCGATGTATACCCCAAGGAGACCTTGTTTTAGGGTGAAATACCTATGGTACTGTGCCTATGTCTCTAATGATTATGTTATATAATGTAACAGTTAATTGATATAGCTTTAGTATGGGAGAAATTCAGGGGTGGATAATGTTAGGGGTTGGATTGCTCCCCTTTTATTTCTGTGAATTCCTCCCATTGTTATGTTAAGTAGTTGTGGCTACACCTTAAACCATAGATAATGTTCTCTCGTAGGGGGGTGGGTGGAGGAGGAGGAGGGGGAGAACCGGAAAAGGAAAGGTGGGAGAGGGGGCTGGGGAGGGGACTCTCTCTCGCTGGGCTCGTGGACGGGGAGGACGCTCCGTGCTTCGCTCTGACATCTCCCCCTGACATCTCAGCGCTGAGATCCACGCTCCCTGCCTGGGACATCGCTCTGCCGCTCTCCCATCTCACCCTACTATCTCCGGACACTCTGCGGAGCACCACGACCGACACCGTGAGAGGGGGGAGTCACCTTCTCATCCCTGCTCACCTCTGGGCCTCCGCCGCCATCACTCCAGCCCTCTTCAACTGCGCGGGACCTGCCCTGCCCCCACAGCACCGGTAACTGAGCAGAGGGACACGGCCTGCGGCCAAAGGGGACTGGAGCGGAGCTAGACTGTTCTGTTCTGTTGCCAATTTTCATAGCTATTGTTGTTTTCTGCCTTGTTAAATACCAGTAAAGAACTGTTATTTCACATCCCCATATCTCCTGCCTGAAAGCGTCTGATTTGGACCTAAAATAATTAAAAGGGGGGGGGTGCACTCTGCATTGCAGAAAAAGGGGCTCTTGCCTTTCCTTAAACCATACCTGTCTTTTCAAACCAAGACATAGAGTTCTTAGCTTGTAGTTCCCTGGATCGTCTTTCTCAGCCTTCTTGAAGATGGGTATGACCTTTGCCTCTTCTGTCCACCATGGACCTCTCCAGCCGCCACAGCAAAGTTGATAGGCAGAACACTCACGCTGCCATTGGCTAGATTCTGTATTTGCAGTCAGTCTAGAGTGTTCTGTTCATCCATACTGGCCTTGCACTGCCTTTGCTTACCTTTCTTGACTTGGAAGGGATCAGTTCTGTGTTTTGAGAAGGTTGTTCTTGAAGGTCAACTAGCCGTGCCAGGGCAACTGACTACCTCTTGTGAGATCCTGTCCAGTAGATTCCCAAACAAGTTGAAATTTGCCCTTTGGAAGTCAAGACTGGCAACTCTATTATTTTTCTTGTTTATCTCAGGATTTTAAACTATACAAACTCAGAGTTGTACCCAAAGCTACCTTCAACCTCTACACCCTTAGACAGATTGTTCACGAGTAAAGTCCAGTCAGGGCATCTCCTCCAGTTACCTCACCAATCACCTATGTCAGGAAATTGTCATTGAATTTTCTGCACTTAATCCATGCTTCAAGTGCTGATATGTTTGGAACCTGGTGTTCATAGAACAAGGCAATGCACTTTCACTGTTTTGACAGCAGAGATCTCACTTCACCTTCAAAAACTGAATATCCTTAGCACCTGCCACAGGGAATCTTGGGGAGAAGGCTCCTCTAGCAGAGCTGTAGTGCTGAGGAATAATACTGTGGCTCTGATGCAAAGGGCTAGTAACATATTCCAAGGATAAATGTGAAAAGGAGGTTAGAAACATAGTGCCAAGGCCTCTTGTGACAGCTGCGAACTTCATCACCTCTAGTGAGGCTAGGAGTGGACAAGGAGACTAAGGGAACATTCTCAGGTTGTTGGTGCTAGTTTGCAGAGCAGCCCTACTCATGTTGAGTCCTATCTACTCACCAGTGTCCAAGGAACACATAGCACACCAAGACTCACCAGTGCCAAGGCTGGCAAGTTTGCAGTCACTTCATGTAGACTTTTACCAGGTGCAACAGTACTGGATATGATTCCCTGTTGCCATATTTCACTTGTCAATGAGCTTCCTTTATAATTTCATGTGCCCAAGAAGTCTTAACATAGTGAGTATTAGAGCTGCTTCCTTGAGGGAAGATTCCTTAGGAGAATGGCCCCATATTGATTCAGCATCTAAGAGTTTCGTCAGTTCACAGCTATTTAATGTGGTCATAGAATTCTGAATTTAATGACGTCTTCGTAACTTTCCAAGTCTGTAATTCTGCTATTCAAGCTGCTGAACTCTTCTTGTTCTAAAATAATGATGAACGTTTATCAGAAACACATGACCTTCTGAGTAGTTAAGGCTCCTGGTTTGCACAGGATGACAGGACCTAGACTTTTTAAGACATGCTGAGTGAAAAGCTGGCTTTGGAGAAAACTTGTAGAGGCATATCTGTATCTTGAATGTCTAACAAACATAAAACAACTCTCTCCCTGTCTGATACTCACTCACCTCAGCACTGTCCCCATGAGAAACTTGTGTGGGGTGTTCCTCAAATCATATCCTACACAAAAAGGGAAAAGTCTCTGAGCTTGAGTAATAGGAAAGAAATGATTGGTCCTGAAAGTAACAGAGCCTCTACCAGGAAGCATTTACATTCTTAAGCCAAGCTCTTTCAGTTACCTCTATGCACAATCTCCATACATTAAAAATCCCATAATGTTATTGAAGATTTCACCAATATGCAGTTAAGATGCTTTTAGATTACAGGAAAGTCCTCTTGAAATAGGAGAATACCCTGTGTGAAAACAGAGTTTGGTGTCAGTTGAAAAGTCATGTTTAGTATTGCCATTTTTAATAACTAGCTGTTTCTGATTTTTTTTCCTACCATTTAAAACAAGTAAAACTTCAAATAGCTACTTGGAAAAAAGATTTAAAGGATTTGAAGGATTTTAAGTGAAATGGAAAACTTAAATGGATGCTAACTGTATGTGAAACACCAACGGCTACAGTTAAAGAAAAATGGGGATGCTGCCCTCCCAATTTAGTCTTGGCAGTCCTGAAGCACCTGACTCCTTTTATTTTACATGAAATGCAGAACTAGAACCTGGTTTAGAAGGAAACTGCAGTAAAGCGAGAGAGAAATTCTATTGTAACAGCAAGTGCTTTATACAGTGTTTCTCAGCTGCATGTGAATCACAACAGCTGGGCTAGAAAAGTATGGACTTTACTGAAAAGATGACACTTTTGCTTTTAAAAGAGGGAAAAACAAGTCATCCTGTTTCTTCATTTCCATTCCTGACTTCCCATATCCTCTGCTTTACTTGCATAATAAATGCAGATTCTTTTTCATAATGTCTTATTGTATAAAAGGAGTTTTCACTGAATAACATGAATTTACTTAACTTTGACTACTCTGAGCTAGTGTCGAGGTCTAAACTGCACATTTCTTCTTCATTCATATGCAGAGGCATTTGGCTTGTCCTTCTGGAGTCTTCCAAGGCTTTAAAGAAATTTAAAGGTCATACCTATACTGGGACTATTACACAGGATTAGCCATTGCATTATTCTGCAGAAACCAAGCCATTAGCTGTTGAAGACAGAGGAGGTGTGAGGATGATGATGATGCACTATTCTGGGCTCCAGACAAACCCTTCTGCATCACTGGAATGGTAAAATTTCTACTGTGAGCTGTTAGAAGAGCTACGTCTCCCCATTTTTCTTAAGCACAGCATGGATTTGATATAATTGCACGGGAAAGGGGAGGAGTTCTAATTGAAAATCAACAGTTAAAAGTCTGTACTGCTTTTTCAGTTGCTTAACTTTACTGTTTGCAACATAAAATCATAATCTGGGATTAAATGTAATTTCATTCTCCCCTTCACACTTACGGGGGTGTCATCGATCTCCAGATAGATATTCTGTAGCTCCAGTGGCAAAGTCCTGGTGAGGGGAGGTTGAGGAAGGAAAGAAGTGTAAAATGGGTGCAAATTACCAAGGGTTAAAACCAATGGGTCTATGGGAGGGCAGCTGTAGACAACGCAGTGTTTTGGTACTTCAGCATTCAGGTTTAATATTGACTGAAAACATTAATCTTACTAAAATCAAGCCTGTGATATATGTCTTCTGTCCCTCTCATCTACATGAAAACATGTAGGAAGCATACCATTCTTACAGCATCCCTTATTTGCCAGGCTTTAGATGTGGAATTTATTTCATATATGCATTTATTTTAAAACTCGTCCACATAAAAATAAAAGGGGGGAAAGTATATAGGTAAAGAAAATCTAAATATAGATGTGCCATGGTCCAAAAGGTCCTCTCTTAGAGTCTTCACAAGCGGAGGAGAGAAACTTATTTCCAAATCTCAGCCTTGAAAATATCCAGCAGGCTCTCTTTATGCTCAACTTCCCTCCATCAACCTCACTCCCTCAACTTTCTCCAAGGCCTGCAGACTCCAAATTTTAGGTCTTTGGATGCAGTGCAAAGTTTGGGGGCAAACAGACTGAAAGCTGGCAACAGAAGGAAAATAAAACACCACTGTTATCAGCCAAAAAGCCTTTTCTAACTCATTTTGTATCACCTGTATCACCATGTGTATCCCGCATGGACATGCTGCATATAAAAGGAAAGTTAGTTTTCTATTCCTTTTTTCTTAAAAACACCACAAGATGACAGTCATACCCTACCTCCCCTGAAAAAGAAATAAGAGCACAGTTAACAATTCAGCCAGGTGCACTCCTTTCAAAATACCTGTGACAACTGGGCTAAGCAAACCAGAGGAAATATTTATCAAAAGAGCCACCACTTTATCATCCTTTTAAAGAGCAACAGGGAAGCGCTAGCAGCACCTAATTGCCTTAACTTCAGATTTCTTCTACTCCCTCACCAGTGATAACAAGGGGGACAATGTTTTATCCTGCTGTTATCTGAATAGTGTGGATGCTGGAGCCTTTGAAGGAGGACTAGAAGAAGGTGTCCTGTCTTCCTCTGATTCTTATTTCTACATTGTCTTGCACTGATGCTGCCCTTCACACAGTGGTAGCAAGTCCATTTAAAAGACAATTTTTTGTCCTATAAATTTTCAGCTGAATTAATCTTTAAATATGTTGCAGTATAGGTGTGTGAAATGCTAATGCCAAGATGAATGAAGGAAGAGGAGGATGAGGATGTATGATGTGCTTCTTTGTGGAGGCAGCACCTATTTTAAGCTATTAAGAAATTGTGGAACAACTTGCTGTTACTCAACTACTAGGAGTGGTTCCAGAACTTGCCATCAGCTTTGAGTATTTAGTGCATAACTGTAGAAAGCAACTCTGCTGGAGGGAAAAGCTATCACTAACATTCAGGAGCTGGCTACTCTGACTACAAATGCTGCAAATACATGAGCTACTAGTTTAGCAAGTCAACTATTGCATTAAGTTAGGAACATCATTATCTAAATTACTTACCTGCAGGTTTTCAGCATCAGGGATTTACCCAAAATCTCAGTTGCTCCTATAAGGAAACAGCACCTGAGAGACCGATGTTGGTCAAGAGGAGATGTGGATACTGTGCACATGTTTTGATGTATCAGAGGTGATACATCAGATACATCAGAGCTGCCTCCTTAGTTACATTATATTCCATAATTTGAGGCGATGTGAGCTTTTATATCAAAACTTGTCTAATAAAAGTTAGGAGTTGTTTGTTAAGATTTTTCTTCCTCAGAGGTTTAAGGGGCTCTTAAAGAACGTGGAGTATTCATCCCCAAATAATTTTATGTATGAAGTCTTAAGTTAATATATAATCTGGCACACAATTCAAGAGCTACTTCCTGTAGTAGCTAGTTTGTGGTAATGACATGTCATTTCTGTAGATTGTGTAAACTGCTGGCTGTTTTCATACTTCAATAAAATCTGTTTGCAGAGCTTGTACTTCTCCTTTCATTACAATTAGGCAGAAGTTCAAACAACAAAACTTTATTATTCATGTCTGTAAGTTAAATAACAACTGCAAAGTACAAAACATTTTTAAACCAATATAACAATGTGCAAAACACTGCTAAATTCTACTGAAATTACAGTGTACTTTCAGAAGCGACTGATGTGCAAACGAGTAACACAAGTACTGTCTGCTTGCAAGTCTCCCATCTCCTCTCCACACACCTCTTATTTCTTGTCTAAGTGGCTCATCATGGAGTATATGAGTATGGCTAAACTCTGGGATCAAACACTACAAATATATATACATTCAAACTGACCTTTGTATCTTATATTCAGACCAAAAAATGTTAACTATCTATTTCTCTCTTCCAACTTTACAAAAATCCTGAAAACTCATTTTTTACAGATCAATATATATATGAAATACTTTAAAGTTGTAAACCCTTACTAAAAGTTAATTGGCAACACTTCTGCAGAATATGAACTCAACTGGTGAGTTTCTCTGCAAGTATCTTTACTTACCATCTTTGAGCAGTGAACTGGCAGCAGTTTTGTCCAATTAATTTTGACATGAATGAAAGATGATGAAGCTAACCGTTTAATCAGCACTTAAATCCTGACTACTTTTAAACATCCGTAAGACATTACACAGAATACTAGTACTCTAGTTTTAAGAGATGATCCAACACTTTCTGAGAAACAACGCTCAATTCCTGGACTCCAGTTCCAACAGTTACACATGCATATACAAACCCCTTTTAGGTAGTTGAGTTCAGGTCTTGGAAGCAGTGCTGGGAGCTGTGACTTAAACGGCTCATGTTCTCTGGCTGATAGGTGAGGGCACCAGCACAAAGAACAGTGCACAAGTGAGGCTGGTACAGTGCTGCATTTGATAGTTGGCGCTCCAAACTTGCCACCCGAGATAGCTGACCTGCAGTGGCCTCTCCTCCTGACACACCCAGGCTCCAGCACATGCCTATTTACTACTTCCTTTCCAAATGTTAAACTTCCCATAACTTTATTTGCAACTTTATTTCAAAGGTGTGGGTGTTAATATTTACAGCTACTCCATATTAAAGATCAGCAAGCTTTACTAAGGCAATAACAATCCAGTTAGATGATCAATGACTTTGCTTTAGCCAATTTTAAAATTTGTTCCTAAAATCCCGTGCACAGTTCGCTGGTAAGGCAAAGGACAAAACTCCATCACACAGGACACCCACTTTCAAAACACCTAGGAAGCTGCAGTGGTTCAAAGTGCATGTCAGCTTTACAAAAGGCTAGTGACTGCACAGCATATGTTTTCTGGTGGACTTTTGTCATGTACTAAGGCAGGGGGAGATGTGCTAAAAGGCCATATAAAATAATGATTGCCAATTTTTCCTTCAAAAATTTGCCAACATCACGTCCCCTCACTTTCCATGAAAAGATGGTGAAGGATACTGAAGCTGCTTCAACGATTTGTTTGAGAAGTGCCTGTTCCTCTCCAGCTAGCACTGAACCAGTTGCGAGCATATAAAAGTCAGATTCACTGACCTCTATACTTAGGAACCACAGCTGGCCATCGAAACCAGCAAGAACAAACAAAAAGCATCTCTTTCTTTCTGCCTCTTCACCGGAACCAGAAGAGCACCAAAAAGCAGACCTTTGGTGACTCTTTATTACAACAGATGTTCAGTATATCATCCAAATACCCAGTGGAATATTTAATGAAAACCTTTTTTTACAGAACAGTGTTAATGAATTCAAGCCACAAACCTCTTTATTCTACAGTAATTGTGCTTATGAAGATCATATACTAGAATTGGAAACTCTTCCCTCTCTCCAACTGTAAATTTGGTTTGTGGGGTTTTTTTTTGGGGGGGTGGGTTTTTTTGGTGGTGGTGGTGGCTTTTTTTGTTTGGTTGGTTTGTTTTCTCTGAGCTTTTTGTGTTTTCCCCTCCCCTCAAGAAAGAGGCATGTGACCATGGAATAGCCCTTGGTCTTCTAATCACAGGACCTGTCTCAAACATTTTGTGACAATGAGACATGAAGGGGGTAAGGAGAAATAAAGCTAACAGCTGTGTAAAGCTCTTCTATCATCCTCAGACCTAACTGAAGCCAGCAGTACCAAAGTGAGAACAAAAAACCCCTTCAACGTTATAAACGCTAGCCATTCATCTATCAGTCCTTTCTTAAAACTTAAACAAATAAATAAAAATTAAAAAGGCAGACAGTACTTAGGAGGCTAAGCCTTGGCTAATAATGAAGCCACCAGAACCTCTTGAGCAGAGATTAGCAAACTAAGTAACCTTTTGGGAATTCTCCCATGCCATTCAGGTAGTTAACAAAACTATTCTATTCTTTGACTGATGCTCCTTGCAGAGTTCCTCCTACCTGAAGCAGCAGAAGGGACATTCAGGCTGGGTCTCTGCTGTATTCCGTGCTCCCTCTTCTGGCACCCAGGCCCCGCCAAAAGCCAGCAGCAGCCTCGGGGGGAGGGAGGGATAGGGAATGTTGGGAGGCTACCGCAAATGCATCCTGTTGGCTGCACAACCACTTCTATTTCTGTCTTTATCAGGGATTTACAGAGTAGCGAGTTTCTTGTATCAAACTGGTGGCCTCTAACGAAGTGCTTCCCATTTTCTGAGTTCCAAATTCCAGCCTGGAAAATAAATGCAAAAATATCAAGGAGAATCTACTGTATGCATACAGCCTTCTTAGCACTGCAAACCTTCTGAGGAACAGAGCATCCCAATACTGCTGCACCAGGAAAAGCCCTAATAATGCAGACAGGACCAGAGCATGTACTCACAAGTCAAAGAAAAAGCCTATTGCTGAATTTAACACGGTTCTAAAATTATGGCTAGAACTCCTACTGCTGAACAATCTCTACCCTCAAATAACCTGTAGATTATATTCAGTGAAACTGTGCTCCGATTAAATGAAAACCAACCCAATTTAGCAGCCATTCTTTTATTGAATCCCTCTATGCCTTAGCTTTCTCAGCAATATAGTGATGATAATGCTACTAGCTCAGAATTTTGGGAACTCATTAGTATGAGCATTCAGATACTCTCCTAATGATTACTCAGGAAAAGCCTGCAGGAAAAAAAAAACAAAACCAAAACCAAAAAAACAACAACAAAAACAACAACCACCAAAAAAACCCCCAAAAAACAAAAAAAAACCCCAAAAACCAAAAAAACAAACAAAAAACCAAAAAAAACCCCAAAAGAAACAAAAAAACCCCCACTGTATTCAGATAAACACTTAACATCATGCAAACACAGAGAAATAACTTTTCTGGTTTTTTAATTGAGAAGTTTCCATCTCAAACTGAAGGATCATGCATGTATTAAAAATGATCATGTAATTAAGGATTATCATGATACACATGCATGATGTCACAGATGGAAAACTTAAGCAATGAGCACTGAATTCTTCAACTTAATTTTCATGTATGTTAAGGTTTGCATGCAATTATACATAATTTTATGTTCAGATGCAAACAGAAACTATTAGACTTGTATTTAATGTCAAGAACTCTCTGGCAGATAAAAAAATTAGTAAATTGAATGTCTATGTGTTTTCTTCTATAAATAAATAAATTGATCCTGAGATTAACTTGGCTGCAGTTAGTTACCCAAACATTAAAAAAATATTAAAAACATCTTTGAAAATTTAATTAGCATATTTTGGCAAAAGGAGATGATTCCTCAGAACAAAAATTAAATGACATGGGGAAATTCACATTATCAAGCACATACTATAATTTTTGTATAGTACTGCAAACATGACATGAACACCTGGCTTATGGATACACAACTTCATAACTTCTAAGTACAATTAATTCCAATGGAACACCATGGAGGCTCTGTAATAACCTGGCAATCTCTCAAAGGAAAAACTGTGACATTATTTAATTTTCCTAAAGCAAAGTGAAGAATGAGCCCGGACTTATTAAAATAGAGGTAACAGATGAAATACAATATTTTCAGGGTTTCATTCACAGATAGGCTTAATTCACTTTTATTGTTTTATAAATCTAGCCAAACTTGTAGCATTAAAGAAAAAAATAATCTATTTTGACTTTGTAAAGTATCACTAGAGTAGCTTTGTGAAAGATGAAAAAAAGACAGGAAGAAGTTTCATTCTGAGAGATCACTGTAGTAAGTTCAGGCCACTCCTGTTTACGCTGAGGAATTTACTCTAAGCAGTCTGTGGTGCAGCATGTGACTCAAGCCACTGGGAAGCCCGTGTTCAACAAAGTGGAATAAAATACTTGGAATAATAAAGTCTAATTTCTTGATTTGTAATAAAGTGCGAATAGTACAAACTTCAGGGTAAATGCACCTAAGGCGATCTGTATCTAAAGTCACCTGTGACACTGCTTGAAAGCACACAGAGGGGGAGCTGCCCCACTCAAAATTATGTTATTTTCTTCACTCTCTTGCTCAGCTCCCCATTTTCTTTCATCTCCCTTTTTTGTCCTTCAGCAGGACTGTTAGAATTTTTCCAGCTTCTTGACTATTTTCTGTTACACGTGAGGGAATTTCACGGAGGGAAGAGACCTTTCCCCAGGGTGCCGTTTCCCCACTCCGCACACAAGCTAGATAAGGACAAGGCTAAGCAGACTGGCTTGCGTAACACGTTTGAATACGGCTACACCCCAAATACCCAGAGTGCACTTTTGCCTCTTGGTAAAGGGCTAGGAGACTATGCTCACTCTTCTCTGAACGCTATTATGTGCATCTCAGCTCAGAACCAGACACTGACCCTGCTCTGGGCATCAACTGCTCTTAAACATAAAGACCCTGAGAGTCTCAGAAGCCTCAAAACCAAGAACCGACAGAAGATATAGCATAGATATGCACACCATTTCTGCATTTTCCTAACCAATTTTAATTGCTTACAAAGAGTTTGTAGCAAGATTCAAGGTAAGACAGATCTCACGTTAAGGTTCAAAATTCGGAAGCAGTAGCAGTTCAGCCTAATAAACATTTTTATAATATCTGAAGATTAACAGTCATAGATTCCCCTAAGAGCTTTAAATGCTACCTTATTTCTGCAAGCAACAGGAACTGATACTCGACTACATTTGATAACCCTTTGTAGTAAACAACTTCAAAACCTATTTCTCATTAGCTTTTTTTTCCCAAATTATATCAGACTTTAAACAACCGTAGTTAAAAATTTAAGTCCTATGTTTTTTAAAGTGTGATTTTCAAATCAGCTATCATATCAGCATTTGACCAATGCTCTAAGTTTGAGGGGATTTGTTTTCCAATTACTCTGAAAATAGAAATACTTCCTTTTATCTGGGCAACACAACAGCATTCAATGTAATGCACCTATCTATCAGCAGTCTGTAAGGCCAAATCCAGATTAAGCATATCACCAACAGATACATTGAGAATCGTAATTAAACAACAAACTTCTTCCTTTTAAATTACATCTGTGCATATTCATGTGTTTTTACTGCTTTAAGTTCTTGATTTGCTTGGGCAATTTTAAGAGATTACTTAGTTTATATGTTATTTGGCCAGTATTTCTTTTATTTACTACTTAAGTTTTCTGAAGCGTTCTAGCACATATACAGAAATGCATAAATTCTCATGTGTATTGTCTGTCCACATATTCACAGCTGCACAAATTACTTCCCTTTTCATTTATGCCCATATAAAAGTGAGGTAAGGCAACTGCTTACTCAGAGAAATTTCAACATGGTTACTGTTGACTGCCATTTGAATTGGTAAAAATGTAAAGATGAGATAGTGGTACGTGACAAAGAAGAATTGCTGGCAAATCTGCAATACTGAGAACTCTCAGTAGTAGAATTTCACCACTTTTACTTATAACAAACATCATGAAGTTATTAGGTTAGGTTTTGCTTTAAGTTAACTGGACCTTCTCCATCCAAGTATGACATCATAATTCCTAATCTACAAAAACCCTTTGCCAAATTTAATCTGATCATTTCTGTATTTCTGAGCATGGTTCCTTTTTAACATTCAGAAGAACTCTCTCAGTTTTGCATCTCAATCAAACTTTCACACATGCAACCAGAAACATGAATCACACTAGTGCTATTTCAGGGAACAGTGTATAGCCATAGTGGCAGGGGGAAGTGTGCCATCCACCAGATCACACTGACACAGAGGTCATCATAAAGTAATGTGTGAGATTAAAGGTAATTTACTAAGACCAAATAATTTTATTTTTTTTCAAAGAAAAAATCTGCACCCATTCGCTGTCAGGACATTCATGACTTCTGTGCTACAGACCAATGCTTGCTAGAACATCAAAACATTTTTGCCATTGAGGCCCTAATCTGCATTACACTTACGGTAACTTAAAGCAGCAAGTTTTTTTTTTTTTGCCTGCAAGAAAATGATATGAATTTGACAATCTTTCTAAATTTACTGTTCTAGTATTGCCAACCCAGAGTGTTCAGAACACCTAAGTCAGGACCTACAAAAAAATTAGGATTTCAAAGGTATGACAGTTTAAAAATCAAGTGGGAATGCATTTACGTATTTATTTTTACTTCTCCTTCAGTTGCATTTAGGGTTTTCCTGCTTTGTGTTTCATACTTCATTACACAACTGAAAAACCATCAACTTTGAACTGCTTATAATTTAAGAGTTTAGATGACCATAAAATTCACTAATTCCAAGAGGTGGACCTTTGTGAAGAAGGGAAAGTATTAAAAAATTACAATAATTACAGATAACATTTTTGAAGTGTTTAATCAATTTGCTTGGGTGTTTTTCAATAGTGTTTATGTAGCCAAAATTCCCTGCTGTTTTATTTCCTGAGTGGTAATACCATGAAGTTGAAATGGGGAAGGTGCACATCCTGTTGGAAGATTTAGGAGGGTGTCATAAATGATTTAAATAAACAGCTTAAGAAGGTGGGTCTTTTCAATGTAAAACTGGTTTTTTTTTAAGATTATCTAACCCAAGCCTCCTGAGGTAGTTAAGTTCCAGTAACTGTACTAAAAATTGTGAACAAGTGTGCAGAAGTAGCCTGTAATGCTGGACGTCCACTTTTCCACGTTTGCTATGTTGTTTAGCATTTAATTGAATGCATAAGACCTTTCACTTATGATTTAATGGTGTACTATTGAAGAATAGTCACTTATGGTCTATAGTAAGCAGCAGAATCTTTAAAGATACTAGCGCACTAAAATGTAATAAAGAATTTTAAAGTATTATTCAGTAAGAAGGGGTAGGGCTGAGTAAATGCCCCTTGTTCAAGTGTACATTTGCCACAGCAAGTTAAGCAAACAATGAAGTCTTTAGCCCAGCATATGCAGTTACTCCAACACTCGAACATTTTTTATTAAATACAGTTGAGCTGCATCTTACTAAAATTTGCCAATTTTGCCTTTCTGACCCTCTCCTCTACCAGGTTCATCCTGTAATTCCTGTGCTTATTTCTACATTGCACCTCTATTATATGCTATCTGCAGTCTTAAGAGGAAATTGACTGGATTCTCTACTCCATCTAATAGGCTGCATTTTCAAAAACCATGTATATAGCATATGTACATACACACAAATAAAATTAACTTCTGTTTCTAAGAATTTACAGTTTACTGTTTAATATAAGTAGCATATAGCTAGTGATACTAGTTATACTCATCAGAACATAATGTTGCCACAATTCAAGAGCAGCACCAGCAAAAACGGAAATGAGTGAGAATTTTTCACCCACCAGAAAGCAAATGCAGAGTTAGTGGCACACTGACAAGAGCAACTGTGGCCTGCTCTCTGTAAAGCAGCAATAATGCAGATAGGTAATAAGCACAAAATTCAGTATAAAATATTAAAAAAACCCCAAACAAACAAACAATTGAAACTGTAACACAGGATACAGCTTCTAGAACATTCACTTAACATAGCTATACTTAAAAAACCCCAGCCAAGAGAAAGCCGAAAAACCCATGCAAGCAACACTGAATTGTGACAATTCAGGTACTGGACCTATCCTGTCTGTTTGCAAGAAGGGCATAACATTTACACACTGAAATTCACTGTATACAATAACATTTAAAAACAATACAGGTTTTATTTTACAAATAAACTCAAATTGTGCTGACAAGTACTATATATACAGAGATGAATAAAAGGACCTTTTTCTATATAGCAAGATTTTTTTCATTTTCCCTACTTTTGATCTTTGACTCTTTAGTATGCAACAAGATACTTCGTAATTCCTGAGTATCAAGGTAATTTTGGTACATTTTAAAATTATAACTTCCACCAGAAATAGGTATTTTTCTTTATTTAATACCATTTAAAAGCATGCATATTAAGACAAACAGATCAGAAAAAAGAAGTCTTAATGCACAAGCCCCTTCTTCACACTAAAAACGCAGGAACCCCGTTTACAAACATGAAACAAACAAACCCGGTGGTGTCACAATAGAATCAGCTTCACGACCTTATCGTAAGGGATCTCCATCTGTTTCAACTATAAGCCGAATAATCAAGCTGTAAGAACCAAGACATCGTTAATGTAAAATAGCAATTATTACCAAGCTGGCAACGCAAGACCAGAGTCCAATACAGACATTTTGTACCTTTGGCGCTGGATAATGTTACTTGAAGCATCAGCCTAATAGCCGGTTTATTCATAAGGCACGCACTAAAATGAAACAAACAGTAATTAAGTGCTGACAGTGACCTAGTTAACTACGCAAGAAGCTAGATCGTCCTGCCATTCATTACAGGTTCGCCGAAATCCGATAGGAACTGACCCGTCCGCCCGGGCAGCGCGGGAGCGGGGCGCAGCGCCCCCCGTGCGGGCAGCCCCGGGCTCCGGGCCGGCGTCGCCAGCCGCTCCTGCTGCCGCCAGGTCTCCGCAGCCCCTGGGTCTCCGAGAGCTACGCCCCGGCGAAGGCAGCGCCAAGGCCGCCTGTCTTGGCCTTCGCCTTCCCCTCCCCCGCACCGCAGCTCCGGCAGCTCCGCGCTGGGATAACGCAGCCTCTGACTCGCTCACTGCTCGCTCCCCCTTCACCTCCCTCGCCTCCCTCCCCCAACGGGCGCGCTCGAGAGTCTCCTCTCGGCGGCGGGAGGGCGGTGAAATCCTCCGCTCTCCTCCCTCCGCGCTCCGCAACGCGAACGAGCCGCCGCCTTCTGTTCCTCAGCCTCGGCCAAGTCGGCGTTTGTTGACAGGCTCTGCCGGGCACAAAATGGGGCTGCCGCTTCCATGGGCGCCGCCATTTTGTGAGGAGCCGCCGCGCTCCCTTGCAGCAGCCGCAGCCTCAGTCGCGGCGGCAGCGGCAGCCCAGGCGCGCCGGAGCGGCGGCCGGGATCTGTGTAATGGTTGAATAAAGTGACCCCGTCTAGGGAATCCCCGGCTGACAGTTACGTAAGGGACCGTGCGCAATTGCTTAGCATAGAAACCCACCTAGCCCTGCTACGCAACTTGCCTGTCCTCCCCTCTGCCTCCCGCTCCCCTCACAGAGCGCCCGGGCGAGCGGTGACTCACCTCTGCCGACCGCCCCTCGCGCACCAGAGACCCCCTGCTTTTAAGGAATTTCTAAGGCATTATTAAAAGCCACCGCCCTCCCGTGAAGGGAGGTTTGACAGTGTGTCTAAAACAGCGATTTAGCCCCCCAGTCGCTTGTTTTAAACCTCTCTGATTTGTATTATCCTGGCTTTGCCAGTCTTACGCATACTGTAGATGAAATAGCAGAAGCTCAGAGTGTTAGAGACAGGAGCTGCAGACCAAGATCTGAAGGTCTAATTTTAGGGGAAGGGGAGGGGGGGAAGGCTCTTAATGCTACAGTGAATAAGACACTATGCATTTCAGACTCTGCAATCCACACACCACCAACTTCCAGTACAGAGTATTAATTTGGAACTCAGATATTTCTTCCCCCAAATCATGAACCCAGGGCAAATCTTACCAAGCATTATTCTGTCCCTATATTCAAGCTGAAACAGCACTCAAGTCAAAAGGAAAAAAATATTCTTTGAAAAAAAAATTGTTTTCTGAAGTTAGTACATGGAGTAGAAAGGAATTGCAGATTTCTTTCTTTAAGTGCTCACTGGAGGCCATCATGTGCCATTGATTCTAAAACACAGCTCCTTACTTACTTTATTGAGTTCTGCTTTAAAAACCCCAAGCCTGTAGGTCTGATCTAGCTTTGGATTTCAACATAAGGTTGTGAGGGACAAATATTCCTTCAGAGTCTCTTAAACTGGAGCAAGCAACTCACCTGCGGCTGTTTGCATGCCCGGGAAGGACAAATGCCCACCCGGGCACCGCTTGCTTTACCTGAGGAGTGAAGGTTCGATGGAAGGCACACTTCACCCCCATGGGCCCTTTCCTGTTTAGCCCAAGTGGCATCAAGCTCCACTGTGGTCGGCGTGCAGGTCTTCTCCTGGTTTCCCATGTGGAAAAGACGTCAGGAGGTGTTTACAAACACTGCGCACACCACAGGCAGAGGGGAAGCGGCTTGCAGTGCCGCTGGGGGCTGCTGCCCATCCAGGGTGAGGGCCAAGACCTTCCTCCTCCATAAATTGTGCTGCATGTTCCATTTGTCAATGTACAGAAAGATATGAGCTGCTTATATCGTATACAGCAATCTTGAGGCACTTAGATTACAGGCCATAATATCTCAAGAGAAAGAAGAAAAAAGAAATATTCATGGAGTGACCCTGAGCCTAGGCTCCAGCTGACAAACCTCTCCAGGACATTTCCTACTCGGGGGAGCACTCGGCAATCTCCTTTGGGGAGTTCTAAAGCCCTCATGCCTCGAAATGAGGGGTTCCTGCTGCCCTCCCCGCCCCCGCAGTGCCATCCGGGGCGACTTCCTGCCCTTGGAAACACCTCGGCCTGGGAGACTCGGAAAGTTTTCCGAAAGTCCACAATCCCACCAGTGCCCCCTTCGGTTGTTGTTTTCTCTCCCCTTGAACTCAGGGCGTTGGGTTTAGTCCAATTAAAAAATTCGTCCCCGCTTTCCAAATCCACCTTTCCCCCCCCCCCCCCCCCCCCCCCCCCCCCGCCGGCAGCCAGCGGAGAGAGGCCGGTCGGCGCGAGCCTGGCACAGGAGGGCCCCGCACCGGCCCCGCGCCCCGGAACAGCCGGTAGTAGCCGTTTTTTTCCTCCCTCTTCTCCCTCTCCCTCGCCTCTTTCCGCCCGGCTTTGTGTGAAGTTTGCGGCACATTGCAGATGAGCCCTTAGCGGCGAGAGGAGCCTATTGTTCCCCGCCAGGAACTGCTTGCTGGGGCTGTGCTGGCTTTTGCCTTTGGAGCTGCCTCCTGCAGTACCGGAACCGGCCTCCGGGGCCCGCTGTGTCGCGCTCTCGTCCAGGCAGAAGCACGGCGGCCTCAGAT
Source organism: Acridotheres tristis (assembly GCA_037013685.1). Classification (NCBI taxonomy): domain Eukaryota; kingdom Metazoa; phylum Chordata; class Aves; order Passeriformes; family Sturnidae; genus Acridotheres; species Acridotheres tristis. The sequence continues at coordinate 29,947,089 of CM072885.1, read as the reverse complement.
CTTTTTGTCTGAGCGAGAAGAGAAGTGAATCCCGCTGCCGCCGCCGCCACCGCCGCCGCCGCCGTAGCTGTACAGTGTGTGTGTGTAAGGGAGCGAGCGAGGGAGCGAGCGAGCGAGGGAGGGAGATCGCATGGAGCCGCGGCTGTAACACACACACACTGTCAATACCTCACTCCGGCTCCCCCCCCGCCCCACCACAACAGTAACCCAATTCATTGTGTGATCCAGCAGCACCATGTTGAGTCTCATGTGCAGGCTGGATCGGCTGGGTTTGTGGTGCTGAGAGAGGCAGCAGCCGCGGGAGGAGGAATTACTGAGAGGTGCCCCTCTCCCTCCCTGCCTCTTCGCCCGTGTGTTGTGTGGAGACAGGACTCGCAATTACCACACTCTCGGGGCTCCCTTATTCCTTTTAAACTTTTTTTTAAACAAGCCCCTCTCCATGGCTGATCCCCGGCCGAGCACGGGCACCTGGGTCTCTTAAAGACAAGGAGGAGCCGGGGATTGTTGTTGTTGTTGTCGGCCGTTTTTTTTTGTTGTTTTTTTTTTAAATTGGATTTTTTTTTTACGAGAACCTTTTTTATTACAAAAATGGCAAATTCGACGGGTAAAAACCACGCAGACCAGCGGAGAAAGGGACTCGCTTTCCTGGACGAGCTGCGGCAGTTTCACCACAGCAGAGGGTGAGGAAAATGGGGAGATGGAACGGGAGGGGGGGAGGCTTTTAAATCGACCAGATCCAACTTCCAGCCCCTTCCCTGAAGGACACGGCAGCCCCAGCGAGGGGAGAAAAGGGGGCAGAGCTGACAAGTTGTGGTGTTTTGTGTGTATCTCCTTTGGCAGGTCTCCTTTTAAGAAGATCCCCGTGGTGGGTGGGAAGGAGCTGGATCTTCACGCTCTCTATACCAGAGTCACCACTTTAGGCGGATTTGGGAAGGTGAGTGGAAGTTTTAATTTGGGTTTCCCTCCCACTAACCTCTTCCCAAAAGTCTCCTCTGACCCCCGGGGGTGGCGGGGGGAGCCGGGGTAGCCGGGAACCGTCCTATTTAAAGCCGGTTAGCGAAGGTGGGGGGTGGAAGGAGGAAGCTAGCAGATAGGCAGGTTGGTGGCTCGGCCTTGTCGGCGGAGCGATGGAGGGGGACCTGGGGGTACGGCGCGCACCCCACTCCTGCCTCCTCCGCCTCCGCAGGACCCATTCGCCTATGCCCCCCTCCCGCGGGAAGGCGAGGGGGGAGCAGGGAGCTGCTGGGCGGCGAGAGCAGGCTTCTTTCAGCTGTGGTGGCAGCTCTGTGCGTCTCTCTTGCAGAGGAAGAGACAGAGAGGAGAGAGTCTGAGTGCAGTTTTAGTGCAACTCAAAATTAGCGGGCATGTTTAACATCGATAATCGGCACGGAGCATGGGCTAGGGAACGATCCTCGCAGCCGGGGGGGGCCGGGCGCTGCCCTCCGAGCCCTTCCCGGAGAAAAATAACAAAAGGGGCACCCAAGACGGTGTGTAATCAAATAGCCATCTTTAGGCTTCAAGGCTGGGGACAGAAATGTAGGCCTCAAAAGAAAGGCCTCTCTGTGTCTGTGGATCTGTGTTGGGGGGACCCCCCGGGCGGGCGCCCCTGCGCCCCGCAGCCCAGGGGGCGCCCCCCGCCAGCACTTCCCTGCATTATTTTAAACTTCTTTGGGTTTTTAACGGACCGCGTTAGGATTTAAAAGGGGGCGACAGAGGGACTCCCGATTGGTTATTGTCCAGGCAGTAAAAACAAAAACAAACAAACCCCAAAACAATACCACCACTCCCGGCCGTTCCCCCCGAAAAAAAGAATGTGTATTTAAAAAAAATAAATGTAGTAAAAGACCCCTGAGAAGCAGGATTATTCCCGGAAGGGCAATACTACGACTGTCAGTAAAATATATAATCCTAAATCCCATATACATTCATGTTTGTTACTTTTTATATATTTATCTATTTGCTTCATGGCAGCCTGTGGATTTTATGTGATGTTCGCTGTCAGCAACACGTTTATGTGTACGTTGTGTATCTCGGCTTGTGTGTTGTTTTTGACAGGTATCAGAGAAGAATCAGTGGGGAGAAATTGTAGAAGAGTTTAACTTTCCCAGAAGTTGTTCTAACGCTGCCTTCGCTTTAAAACAGTATTACTTGCGGTGAGTGCTATCAAGCTGTTGCAGTAGTATTTTTGAGTGCAGGGTTATATTTAGTTTTCAGTGTGTGCAATAATAAAAATATCCCTAGTCTTTTAAAATGCTGTAAAATAAAGCAGAAAAAAACTTGTAATTCCTTTCTCGTCTGGTCTAGTGATCAGTTAAAGGTGATTCTGCTCTGTAGTTTTTTTTATTTTACATCTGCAAGCCTTAAACTTTGAAGAGATCCCAAGTACACAAACAATATATGTCAGAGGCCATTTTTTTGATTGTTGCAGAATGACGGTAATAAAGGATTGTTACTAAGAGATCATGTTATTGTAGTTATAGAAACTTAGGTTAATATTTGGAGCACTGAAATGTGTTGATATATGTAAATGTGTTTACTGCTTCATGGGGTCAGATGTTGAATAAAAATGCATCTGCAGGAAGGTAGATTGTTTTGCACAAATTATATTATCAATTACTAGCAGCATATATTATTCTTTTTTAGGGTGCAAAGAGCTAAATAATCTTTTTATTACTTGTAAACTAGTAAATTTTTTCAGGCCTTAAAAGTAAGATTGCCTTTCTTGGAAATAGTACATATTATTTTTTTGTGATGCAGGCTATTTTTCATTGTAGCATGGAGTTAATGTTGAATATTTTAAATTACTATGTATGGCACTATTCATTTACTGGATTACTTTTTAAAAATTAATTTTTATTAAGTTTGGGTGATGATTCTTTGTGGAAAAGATTTTTAAATTATTTGTATATGGTTGTTTTAGATGCTTTGTGTATGGATATTTATATTTCATTTAGAATACAGTTATATGTTGGTTAGGAAATGTAATTTTCTGTTTCTGAATGATAAATACGATGTTTTTTCATTGCAGTTAATGATAACATAGATGTGCAGTATGTACAAAATAAGTATGAGCTTTTGTATTTCTGTTTTGGTGAGTTGAGTACACACAAGCTTTACTGTCTCTAGTTTGGCCTTCTGAATTAGGAAATGCAGTAATTGTACAGGTGCGCTTTCTATTGGTTGTCCTAAATTGACTTCCAGCTTGAAGCTATAGAGTTCATAGCACAGTGGAGCAGTTATTGAGTTACAGTGATGTCTGGAAAACCTTAGTCAGATATTTCTAGTTACTGAAATTTTGGGGTCTTTTTTAGGTGATGGCATATGATTGCTTTAAGATCCAGGCTAAGAAAAGAAACTACCATTGTTAATAGCTTTAGTAGAGTTTATGATTGGTGGCAGGCCTAGAAATTAAGTGGGAAGCTTGCTTTAGGATATCCTTCCCTCTTTTTTTTCCCCCTCCTCTCCTACATAGTATTGAGATAGTGTTGCTGAAGATTTGTCACATCATGGAGAGCAGTTTTTTGCTTCTTGTGTTTTTCTTTTGGACCATGTAATTTGTTAGTTGACTAGATTTTACATGTAATTTGCAAAATGATAGTTTTTCTGGTTTTACCCTTTTATTCCTATTTCCATATTTTGTATTTGAATGGCCTAACTTTTTGCAGTAGAAGAGTGTATGTCATTTCTGTTTTCATGTGTATTTCAAGAACCATTATATACTGTGACAGTTAACACAATTAGTGTTAATTTAGCCTTCTAATGACTATTTATTTTTAATAAGGTATTACTTTATAAATTAGAATCAGACATACAAAAATGTTATTTTTTATTATTGGCATACTGGTATTGACATTATTTAAAATATAGTTGTTGAATACATATATAACTAATTGCATACAAATAATTTGAGGGATTTTGTTTATTTGGAATTCAGGAGAAAAGTTGATAAATAGTTAAGATGAAGGATCTATAAAAATGTCTTTATCATAATCTATGATTAAGCCATTCTGAAATAAACCATCAAGGTTGTTGGTTTTGGGGTAGACTGATTTTTAGTGATCATTTGGTTTTTGTTTGATGTTGTTTCTTCTGAATTGCTGCTTTACTCACTGCTGCTGCTCACATAATCTAAGTTGGATGTGAACTGTCTCCCAGCTGAGTTCACCTTCTTCCACGTGTAGTAATAAGACTGTATTTACATGTCTCTGTGTTAAGTTAACATTCATTTAGCTTTAACCTAGAAGGTGTAAGGGGGACAGTGTTTGGTTCTAGGGAAAGAAAAAGATGCTGTAATGATGAATTTGTTGAAAGAGTCTAGCTCGTCTGTGTTGGAGAACGTCATCTGAGGTCTCTTACAAGGCTAGATTTGCATGAACTGCTTAGCAATTACCCTTGGAAAACAAAAAGTGTATCTTGTGAACCTCAAGTATGACTGTAATCTTGGCCTCCCTACTGTAATGACTTTCCAGGCTAAGCCAGGCAAATTGAGGCCTATCAACTTTTATTTAAATTTTTATCCAGTCGTATGTCGTGTACTGTAAAGCGAGTGATCTGCATGGCGGATGGAGACACTGTTAAATTCAGAGGGATTCAGTGGTGTGCACCTACATGAATATGTTGGAGATTTGGATTTGGGATGGTTTGTCATGAAAGTTGCTTCTTTCTAATACATAGTGTGTTGACTGAGATAAGATCTCAGGCTACATGGACCACTTGCTCATTTTGCTGTGCTGCCACTAATAATGCTATTTTTATTTAAGGTTACTATGTAAACAAATTAGAAAATTGATTTATTTGTGTGAGGTCAGTAGTCCTGTTGGCTTGATCAAACTGAATGTTTTGCTAAATAGTCATTGGGTTGTGGTATTTCTTGAGGCAGTTCTTGAGGTGTGTATTTTTGGTTAAATAACTTTTTCATTTGACTGTCCTGGAATTTTGCTGTGTGTCTTTGAGAATCTATCTACTTCTTCATTAAAGAAATGAATTGTTTAAATTTGCCATACAATTCCAATAGATTTTATGATAGGTGATAGTTGAATACATGGTAGCCTATCTACCCCTTCTACCTTGCACTGCCCTCCCTTTTCTCTCACTGGAAGAAGTAATTTATAATAGGGAAAGTCTGAACCATTCAAACTTAGTGCCTGTGTTGCTTTGAGCTGTTTGACAGGTGAAGTAATTTATGCACTGTGGTTCTTAGTGAGCAGTCAAAAGCCACAGTGCCGATAACCATTGATAGACTGTACTTGTTAATGTAGTTCTCTAAGACTTTACAGCAACAGAGAGTGTAATTCCTTTGGATATAGTGCAAATTGGATATTTCATTTCAATTGAGGTGAATTAGTAAAGCATTTTCTCAATACTTCTTGAAAAATTACAATGTAAGTGAAAATACTTTAGTACGGGGTAATACATGTAAACATCAGTAATGTGGACGTACATTTGTTTTTGTTGGTAAACACCCAGTAGGTAAAAAGAAAGCTAACGTGGAATATAGCCTGTTCTTTATCTTACTGTTTGATTACATTGCAGTCCTACAAAAAATTGGGCTGATGTGACTTCATGTGTTGGTATAAGGTCCTGTTGATTTTCATGTGTGTGCAAGTGATACCTTTATTTCTGTTGTGGATCTTCATCTATATTGGGGGGAGTGAAAGGTCTTGTAAGCTTAAATGTGTGCATGAAGTATGCCTAACTGAACTGAAAATCAGTTTGTTTTTCAAAGTTAGTTATCTACATTAAGATAAATGATATAAAAGAATTAGTTGTAAGGCAAAATAAGTTTGTCTTAGATCTGCAGAGAATTCCTGAAAGGTGGACAGCACATGAATACTGTAAGCTTTTGGCAAAGGCAGTAGTAATTAGGTAATAAGAGTTTAAGATGAATAAAAATTTACTGTTGTAAATATTGGGGAAGTAAGGGGAAGTTAGATAGAGAGGAAAGTGGTCAGTTCATAAATGAGAAGTTGCATAAAGTTATTAAGCCATTATGCTGAATTTCCTGAAATTCCATATATAGTAGGATGAAAAACAGTGAGCAGTTAAAAATCAGAACCATATGAAGTAGTTATTGATGACAAATAGAGGGGGTTCTTGAAAGATCTGAAGATATTTATAAGTCATTTGATCTTCAAGATGCCTTTAAGAAATTAAACAATAGTACTGATTTCTTAAAAAAATAAAAGGAGAAAAGAAAAAAAAGCATGAGCTTAAGAACTAGATAAAAGGGATTCTGTTCTTAGTAATATAATGGCAAAAATATCAGGAAAACAATAATAAGAAGCCTGGAATTTTCTAAGCAAAATTACTTTAAGAGAGATTTTTTGTTATTCTTGTTTGGTGTTTAAAATTAGGATCTGATACTGCAACAGCATCTGCACACAGTTCAGTGAGTATGGAGAAGTACAGGATTGGCTTGTTTGCAAGATCTGGTGGCAGAATCAAGGCCCCAGTAAATGAATAAAATGTTGTAGCTATAGTAAAATTTTACATATTTTCTGAAATTCAAATACATCTCCAAATCTTGTGTTAAGAAATTATGTATGTATGTGGATAGTCATCTTAATGAAAGATGGGATGAAGGACCATGAACAAGAATAGATGTGGTGAGTCACAGCACTTTTAGGTGCTAAAAGAGTATCATCAATGCTTATATATGCACGTAGTAATACAAGTTTAGCCATTTTAGGTATATTTAGTGTCTGCTTTGCTTAACTTTATGAGAGGTTGAATACTACACTTGCAGAATTAGCAGGCAGTGATAAAGAGTTAAACACAAGGCAGAAAAGAAAAGGTAATCTAAAGAAATTAGGCACATTGTTGGAACGTACAAATGAGATTTAGTTTGAAAAATGCAAGCTGAAACAGTCGAGGGCCCGTAATCCAAAACAGGTATTCATTGTGAGGGAATAACCTGGAAAGCAGTATTGCTGAAAAAGGGATAGGAGTGATACCATGGGCCCGATAATCCTGTCAGTTGTGTGAACCCAACTCCCTTTCATATGAAAGGGATTTGTGCATGCTTCTGACAGGAAGGACAGGCCCCAGTTTGCAATATGATATATAGACTTTGTAAAATTTAAAACGAGTTTAGGTTGCATCCGCAGTGGTATTGAGCAAACATTAGACAAATGGGAGATGGATTTTTGTACAAGATTATGAAACTGTATTTGGAGTACTGTTTTACTTCTGAGCCTTTGCAACAAGTAAGGTAACTTAACAGAAACTTAGAGAAGAGCAACAAAATGTTAAGAAAACTGAAGGGACTAATTGATTAAAAAAATTAATCTGATAAATAAATTTGTATTGCTTGGCTCAATTAACAGTTTGTGTGAGAAGGGGAAATTATATCTTCCAAGCATTTTGAAAGATATAAACAGTTAAAAGGGAGGTAATTTTAAATAAAAGAAGAGTTTGTGTTAATGTGTAAGCTGAGATAAAACTGAAGGAGAAAATTCAGAGCAGACAGCACAAAACCTCCCAAGGTATACCTGAATACCTTCTGGTATGAATAGTGTGCCAATCAGAGTACAGGGGAGCTCCCACACAGGGCACTAGCCTGGCCAGGGCACCAATATATTGCAACAGGTAATGAGCCAGGAATGGCATAGAGAAGGAGACCAGCTGACCTTACAGGTTTTGTCCATCCTTGAATAATACCATAATGAAGGCTTTCATCTTGCATACCTGTGGACTTTGTGGAATCTTTTGCACTTAATTTTGTCCCAAATCCTGCAGTCACTGGCAAGACAGGAAACAAATTTATAGATGACATTTTTATTATTTCTTCTTAAAATTTGTTTTTCCCTCCTCAAGACAAAAATTGTAAGGCATGTTTCAGTCAGGTGTTTAAGGCCTTTCTTTTAAAGTATGAAGTGAATATTTGACATAGTTCATGGGGAATTTTGTTTGAGTTGTACTGAATCATACAGCAAACATAAATCAAGACTAGTTACTGTTCATGCAATAAAGCTTTATTTAGAGAAATTAAATATGTTGGTTGTTAAAATCTCAGAGTCTCTCAATAGAAGTTACCTATTTGGATGGATGTGGTCTTGTCAGGGATGCTGGGAATCCGCTCAAAGGAAATCAGGTTTTGTTTTATAGTACAACATTTGCATTAGACTCATCTGAGGGGAGCAAGCAGCAGGTGCAAGGGGACATAACTACCTTAATATTGCTCTTTGTTAGTATTACATTGTGATACCAGTTTACTGTGCAGATGAATTCGCTGTCTATCAAAATTTCTCATTTTTTCCTTTTTTACTGCTGGAAAACGTAGTGAAAAATTAGTGCGATGAACATTAACATATCTTCCTGATTATTTTCTGCAAGCTTTTTGTAGAAGTTACCTAAGTTGATGTTGTTACACTGAAGTATATTGGTTTATTTGGGGAGGGGTGAATGTTCTTCAGTTTTAATTCAGAATTCTGATTGTTTAACTTGAAAGCTTATTTGGACATATGTCAGAACTAATAATCTACACAGAGCAAGTTTCTGGCAACACTGTAATAACTGTGGTGACTTTCAGGACTTGCTAAGTCTTTTAAGAATGAGAGGAAACTTTAAGACCGTTTTCTATTCTTTAACCAAAAGAGTATTTAAATGAATTTATGCCTTAAAATTATTAGTATCTGTTGTAATGTCTCAAGTTTGAATGAATGCTAAGCTAATTACGTTATGATCAAGAATACATATGAAATGCAAGGGTATTACTTCTTTCCGTATGAGATGGAATAAGCCTGGGCTAAGAAAAGTTGTTTGGTTTTGGTTGGTTTGTTATTTGTTTAATTTTATTCTTGTGCTAGTAGGCTTTAATTACCTTGCTTATTTGCAGTTAAACCTCAACAGATAAGACTTCTATACTCATTTTTCTTTCTTTCTTAACCCTTTCCCCACTTTTCCCAGTGAAATAGAGAAATACAATTTGTTAGTTTTTACAGATGAGGTACCAGAGGTACACAGAGATTCAGTTTTTTACTTTGAGAGTGCATGTCAAATAAGATGAAACCCAAACACATTAAAGCCAATTTTTTTTTATAATAATCCAGTTTTAATTGTTAAAAATTGCTTTTGTAGAATCCAGTTCTGACAGGAAAATTTCTTCATTTTGAGCCTTAGTTAAACTATCCATAAAAAGAGGCTATTATTATTGTCTTTTAAAATTCCTCTTTAATCAATAGCTGAGAAATCCTGTTTTATTTTTCCAACAGTGCTAATGTTATCTTCTGTGAATTGGAGAACTGAGAACTAAATATGTAAGATCATGAGAATTAGCTATTTGTGTTTTGTTTTGCTGTATTTTGTTTTAAAATGCTTCTTCTGAGTGTTGGAGTGTTGTTTTGCAGCTTAAATGGGACTGCTTGGAGTTACTGTAGTATCAGTCCCCCTTATTACAGGTCAACATGGTTCACAGAGAGGATTTGGTATAGGCTGGAGATCCTATCACATGATCTTGTTTCTGGTTACCAGTCTGATACATATTGATTCTATGGCCTTAGTTAACTCATTTGCCATCTTTTTATTCATAAAGTGGCTGTGCTGATGTTTGTTTACCTATCTCAAAGAGAAGTGTGAGACTGTAAGCTCTTTAATGCAGGTTTGTGTCTCTTCATGCTTCTATGTCATATCTTAAATATTTCAAAATGAATATAAATTAGGAATATATGAGGAAAGTAAAACTATTCTTAAGGTTGTTTGCCCTCTACAGTGTTGAGAAGCAGAAAATACAGCACAGATGAGTGGAAGAACAATCTCTATTCCTTAGGGAATAAATAGACTTGGGATACCTAAGCAGAGAAATATTGAAACGGTTGAAAGAAAGAAGCTTATCTTGAAGAAGGATAATAAAACAGCAAGATGCTACCCAGAATAGTAAGCTTAGGCTTTGCCTGAAGTACTAGATTAGTGAGCTAGATATCACATCTCAAATACTGTCTCTTTGGAGCAACAAGTTCAAATCTTAACCAACCTGAATTACATTTTAAGCAGTAAGGTAGTGAAGCTGAGTACTCCACTTTTTGTTTTCCTGTCTTTAAACTGAATGTGCATGCATTTATTTTAATTCCAAATAAATTGTAGCAAGGCAGCTATGCTGCAAGAGGGATCACATATAATAGTTATAATAGAATGTAGTTTTGTTGAATGATGCACTGGAGCATGTTTGTCTGTAAGAGTGAACTGTCTTCATACTTTTTTCTCTTGGTGTGAGGGGGAGCAACTGTTGAGATTATTAGTCTCTCAGAATAATTTACAGTGTTACTTGTCAATTTATAGCTGCTTAAGATACATAAAAATCTTGTGAAGTAAGGCAGTCATTCTATTTCAGACCTTTTCTCTCAGAGTTTGGTGGACTTTTGACATGGCTGCTGAAGTTTAGATGGACCGTACTTATGGCTGCATGTGTTTCTTCACTGTTACGTGCTGTGACGTCTGCTGGTTGGCCTCTGCCTCCCAGTCCAAGGGTTGCTATGTTTCCGTGATAAACCGTGTGCAGAGATTCTCAGGTCCGTAGATCACCAAATCATATGCCTAGCTCTGTTCAATTTCTTTGAAGTGCAATAACACCTGTGTTACTGGAACATAATGTATTGGGGGAGCTTTCCATTTGGGGTACATCTCAGGGGCTTTATCACACTAAAATGAAAATAGTTTACTCTGGAGATAAATCCAGCATGTTTTGAGTATATTAATAATTATTATAGTGTAGGATAGATGTAGAACTATGTGTGTGCATTCATTTGCTTTTCAAATCTGTATAATTAGAAGAAAACTTGTGGAAATGCTCTCAGAAACAGTTCTTTCCTTACCTGATTTTTTTAGCCAGGAGCGTCCATTTTCTAGTGACCTCCATGAAATGATGTAGAATCTAGGCACTGGCCAGGTAAACAGTGCCATCTTACAGAATTCACAGATGTCCTCTGTAATTTTGCGGTGGTAGTATAGCTCTGAAATGTTGTAGATTATGGAGCTGTTTCTTGGCTGCTTTTCACTCCCAATACCATCTATGAAACCCCAGGAAAATGAAAATTTATAACAGTACTAGTTCATATAATGCTACAGTTATACAGTAAATACCTGAAAAAAACAGGAATTGCCTCATTTAAGTATGAATGTGCAACTGTAATTGTGTTTCTAGAGAGTATTCTTTACAGTAGAGCCTTATGCTGTGAGAAATGGGAGTAAATTGCATGGCAGTATTAGTCTGTTCTATCAGTGGACACATAGTTCTGGCTCATCATTCAATGTGGTAATTGATTAATCTTAATATTAGTTATTTCTAAAGAGGTTTTGAGTTTGCTTTTTGTTCTCCACTGTCTTGCCTTCCATGGTGTTACCCATGTGGGCCAATTGAGAAATGACTTTCCTTTGCTTGTGGACTGAGGGGGAGTCACTGTTGCAATACAGTTTATCCTGGCTGTGTAGTTCTTTCTGTCTTTCTGTCTCTCATTCTCTTCTAATCATCATCATCTCAATCTTTTGACTGCAGGCCATAATTCATTTTCTGTTCCTTATCCCCTTGATGCCTGTACCCACTGTCTGCACATGGGATATTTACTGTAATCAGACGAATTTCTAATTGTAAGAAAATTGAAGGAAAAAAAGGATGTATGCAAGTAAAAGGGCAGGAGGACAAAGCACTAAATGTCAGGTGCCTAGCAACAGTAAAATACTGAATTTTACAGCAAAACATTAATGGATTCTGTGGTACCTGAAAAACAAATTCTGCAGCTGTGGGCATGCTGCATTCGCAGGATCCAGATGAATGTATAAAGGGTATTTCACACACCTGAAAAATGTGTTTTCAGGTATTCTGCAGGACCTAGTCAGGCATTGCAGCAATGGGTACATAGCTTGTTCTTCCAAGGTCATTTTTGCAATTCTAAGGCATAGAAATACAATTTTTTTTTTTTTTTAAGTGAAAATATTGTTTCTGAGCAGAGGTATGTGCAAAGGCTGACCCCTGTAGTGAAATACTGTGTGTAGTTGGATATGAAGAATATACAGGGCCCTAACTACCATACAGCTTGGAACACTTTTAGTAAGTAGGGGTTTTGGGTACTTTTCCCCCCAAATGCTTAAATTATTGTATTTCCTTACAACTTTACTGAACTTGTTATCCTGTTTGATGCCATGTGCTTGTCTGTTTATGTAGCATGAATTTATTCATTAGAAAGGTGTTATGTTAGTCAATGCATATGCTATCATAGTAAAAACATAAAAGGTTAGAAAATTAAAATACAATACTTGGTGCCAATGATTTAATCATGTTTAGTGTTGTTTCATTAATATATCCTGTAATCAATATGCCATTGTTAGTGAAATATAGTTACACTCCTATAAAAGTTAGGTTTTGTGGTAGATAAATACAATGTTTTTTCCTACTTAGAATTTTATATTACCAGTAAACAAATCTCATTTTTCTCTACTTGCATTCATTCTCCTAATAAGCAGTTTAAGTCTGTTGTAAATAGGATTAGTCCAGCTGTTGAAGAAAGTGCTTCTTAAGATCAAAGAAAAAGGTGACTTAAAAATGATATACTGTTCTGCACATAGCACTGAACAAACACCCAGCTTTCCTATGTGTACTAATACTTTTCTGTATGGCTATTTGTGTGCCGTAAGTTTATGTGCCTGTTAGAAAGCAAAAATATTTTCCTAGTTTTATGGTGATTTGATGCTTCTGTAGGTTTGCTGTAAGAGCTGTGCTTATAGACTTTTGACCATGTTGAATTGCCTCTAGATTTGCTTAGGCAGAATTTGTGCCTCTTTGGAGTTGGGCTGAAATTGGTGGCATCCTGTGTCAGTCCTGCAGTTCACTTGTTAATGAAGATCAGGTGCGTTACATCTGGACCATGTATATGAACACAGAACGTGCCTGCCTTAGCAAGGATAGAAACTAAACGAATGAAGTCAATAAAGATACATTCAAAGCTTAGGATACTGAAATTGGTGTAAATACTGTTTATTAGTTGTTTTCAGGAGGCCTTTCCATCTAAGGAAAAGTTGCAACTATGGCAGTTGTTACCATTTTAAAGGGTTTATGAAAGTTGCATGTTTTGTTCTTTATATAAACAAATAACATAAACTAATAGAAGCTTGTTTGCCTTGGTGGGGAAAGTGAGTTGCATACCATAAGTAGGAAAAACAAAAGGCTATTCTCATTATATCTTGTTTTCAGAAACTTACCTGAGAGTTTACTTACTTGTATTGTTTTCACTGGTATAGTGTAATCCCTAATATTGCTGATTTCTGGTATCCACAGTATCAAAATAAATACAACGATAACATTTTTTTATATTGTGGAAATAATGGTGGAAAGTTATAGTGTAATGGACACAAGATAAATATCATTGTTCACATATCATATAACATACAGTAGCTGTATAAATATGTGGGATTGTGGACCTGATTGCCTTACTAGATGAGTCTTTAAAAGGTGCCCAATACAAGATTCTACTGTAGAAAGACACCGGGGGAAGTGATCTCCTTATTTTTTTCCTCAAGGCTTTTTTTGGCTCAGATGGTAAGTGTTTGCTATGGTTTGTGGCTTCAGAGATTTTATATATTTCTTGATGTAGCGGCTGCCCATTGCAAAGACACACATCTCCTGAGCAGGCAGCCAGCTGATGTGCAGCTTGGAGGATGTCAGGTGGACAGGTACTGCGAGGTTGCTGGCCTGGCAGGAGATGCTTGTACTCTGAATAACCAGGTAGCCAGCTGGAGGCACATGCCAACTCTGCCGCCAGCTGGGCCAGATAAAACACTGCTGCTTCTCAGTCACCTGTAGGCCAAGAGAGAGGAAAGACAAGCTGTTTGAAGGTATTTTAATGAGAGCAGGAGAGGAGACCTTTTGTGCATAGGTAGTTGAATAGCAAATGGAAGAAATACGAATGTTGAGTGTGCTGGGTGCATTTATGCACTGGGTCACGAGACAGGAATGGGAATTTTGGAGAGAACACTGTTTGGAAGGGTGGATGGGGTAGATACTATAGAAGGAAAAGGAGGAGTTAGGAAATCAAAATGCTGATAAGTTACTCTTTAATAGCCAATTCCCTCATTTAAATTGTTCACTGGATATTAATTGACTTGTTGCCCAGATGTTGGGTTGCTGCTGAGTGAAGACTGTCATTTGTAAAGTACTGAGTTGCACCATCTGCTTTCCTGCAGTGAGGTTCTGATTTACTGGTACAAACCTTAGAGTGGTTCTTCCTTGTCTTTGCTTGCCCTACCAGTGCAGAATTCATTTCTGCTTTGTTAGTTTATATTTTTTCATTAATACTGAATTTACCTTTTTCATTTTGGTTTAAAAAAAATCTACCATCATCACAATTACTGCTATTTCCATCCTTATATTAAAATGTCGTAAAGCCATAAAATTGCATATAATCAAATAAAGGATTTTATCTGTTCCTTAAGTAGCTCGCAGGGAGAAAAGTATCTTCTTGGAAAATAGTTTTTCATGGACATTGCTGCACTTAAGAAGGCTAAGAAAGTTACCATTGTGAGAGTGAGAATTTCTTCAAATGCCATTGTCACTTTGAGAAAATCAGTAATGTCTGTGTATACTTCATTTTGTTTGTTGATTATATAAGAAGTGAATTCATTTTATTGTATATGTGCATAGAGAGAGCATATATGAGTCTGGATGTCAGCTTAAGTTTGGGATAGATTGCATAGATTTCCTGTCCCACTTCTAATGTTACATATATGTTAAGAATGAATTTTCAACAAGAGAGGAAGATTTAATGGAGCAAACATTCCAAAACTCTAATAATATTTTTATATCTCCCAACACGAAGGTTTAGAGACCAAGTTTGGATCTCAGAGGTAGAAGTAGGTACAAAGTACTGTTTCTTTATGACATTTCCTGATCATACGTGATACAAAACTGTTGCCTGTCCTGGGCCTTAGAGTTATGCAATTTGGAAAGACAGCTTTTGAACTCAACCTTCTCTAAGCAAAATATATAAAGTGTGTTGTTTAAAAATACTCCAAGTTATGGAATGTAAGTTGCTCTGATCAAAACAATAAGTAATAGAGGGCAGGTGAATTAGTCAAAGGTGTAGACAAACTATTTTTCATGCAGCTCTTCAATTTCTGCTATATTACACAGATACTGTCATCTGGCTACATAGATTTTAATTCTGCTATAATTGGAATTTCCTTGGAATTGGATTGGAATAGCTATTAATTGCTATTTTTTTGCTAATCTAAATTTGTGTTTACAATAGTGCTTATTACCACTCTGTTTTGAGCTGTCAACCACACTGATATTTCCAGAGAATAAAAACACACATTGTTTAAAAGGAGTACATAATCTCCTTTTTCTACCCCTTGTCCTACCTCAGTGCACAGAGGGGGGTAAAAAGAGCATAGGTCATCATTCTTGTTTGCTTATGTACATCAGAAATTATTGCTGTTATCTTAAATAGCAGCTTGTGGTGTCCTTTTCAAGCAGACAGTCCTGCTGTTGCTTGAGTGGCTGCTGTGCTGCTGGCATTGGGGCCCAGTTGTGATATGGCAATGGCTAGTGATAAAAGCTCTGCTTTTAGGGTTGTGGTAGTGGTGAGGACTGGTGTTGTTTTTAATTGTAGAGATCTGCTTTCACGGAGACCTGCATCAGGGTTCCATTGCTGCTAGAGAGAAAAACTAGCAGATTCTAGTTTTGAATTGCTTATTACTGCTGTTGCTTATTTATTTGTTTACTTTTAATCAAGTTTTGTAAGTTATTTATGTGGCCTTGTGGTTAATCTTTTGTGAAGAAAGGGTATTTTTTTACTGCCTTTTACATTTCTGAAGGCTGCTACTCTTGTGCAGGAAAGTCCCATTACAGACTAAGGAGGAAGAATAATACAGAGAATAGATGAAAGGACTCCACATATTTATACATGTGTTAATCAAATATATATTCTTCACACAATTTAAACTAGTTTTTACTGAAGGAGATATAGTCTTGTCACTTAAGTAACTTTCAGGGCATACCAGTTTTGTTGTTTCCATGGAATTTTTTACAAATGGAGATAAATTGGGGGTTTGGCATCAGTGTGATGAGAATGATTGATTAAGTTAGTAAAACCTTCAGAAAACATCATAGTATATATGCAGGTACTAAATAAGGAAGAGAGAGTAAGATCAGAGGATCTTAGTGAGTTTTAAAATGGAGTTACGTGATGATGACAGAGGTTGTTATTTCTCTAGTACTTTCAAGAAAGCTGAGTAGGAACATTTTGTTGGTCCTAGAATAGAGAGCTTTTGTAGTCACAAGTTGTCCTGTAGAGTGTTGTGTGTATATAGATTTTATATGCAAAAAGCATAATAATTGAGAGAATATTATGTACTGGTGATCAAGGAGACAAGGATAGATTGTAGTAGGAAAGTAAAATAGTAGAGTTCATCAAGGAAAGGGTGATTCCAAAAGTTGCAGGTGGGGAAATGGGTAGATTTAGATGAAATAGAATGAGCGCAAAAAGGAGTGAATTATGCTTGAAAACATAATTCTTGACCGTGAGAAATTCTTGTGTAATCAAGGCACATAATCAAAGAAAATTATTTTAGTAGCATGGGGCTATTTGGTAAAAAGAGTACAAATAACATGGAGCTAATAATAATGACACTAGAGTTGTGTAGGTTATTATGAGCAGTATAAAATAAAAACCAGTTAAGGTTGAAATTGGAGTGTAAGAAATCAAGTGTAAAATGTGGAATTGTTTTGTAATGTAGCATCAGTAAGGGAATCTCCTGGTTTGAGGCAATACCAGACCATACAGTTGGCCCAGGACAGGAAAGGGGAGAACCCTTAGTACAGTTTTGGACCTTTTGTCAGAGCGGGAATAGAGAAGCGTTTGAAAACAAATGCTGTTCAATTAGATGCTGCCAATGCTCAAATCCTTAATAGGGTGGATCTCTCTTACTGTGGGAACTGAAGTGCCAAAAAAGAAGATGATAAATTCCAGGAGCCATCTAGCAGGATATTTGAAGCATTATTTGTGTAATGTTTTATATTTATTTCCCTGTAACCAAGTTAGTTAGGTTTCTGGGATTTGTTTTGTTGGTTGGCGTTTTGGTGTGTTGAGGTTGTTTTAAGCAGTTCAAATGGTATTAAAAAAAAAAAGTGTGTCAGAGACTGTATCAGAGTTTCTGTTCGTTCTTTTTACTTTTAGAATGTAATATATTACTCTCATGGACCCTTATTAAGTGGTGATCAGTTCAAAGACCACAGCTGTAGTGCTTGGCAATAATCCAGCTCATGCTATACAAGTTAAGAACATACTCCATTAGAGGAAGAAGATCCCATGGAAATATGTTTGCTGCAGGATCATGCCAAGGAACAACAGTAGTTGCTGGATGTGACTGACATTGTATTGTGGCTTTACTTTCTTTATCTTATATTTCAGTCGTCATATGTTTTTCTCATGTTCAAGTGTTAGTGTGACTATTAATTGGGAATCAAAAAATATACAGACTCTATCATAAAAAACAAACTAAAGAGAGAGAACTAAGTGTTGATGTAAGTGTGAAAAGAGATAATCTGTAGGACTGGTTTTCCCTCTATACCTTTGTCTAAAAAAATAGCTGTGCTTTTTAACAGTAACACTTAAGTTTCTGATCAAGTGATTGGTCTTCCACCCTTTTTTCTTGTGTTATATTAGTGATTTACAGTTTTAAAACTGGTTCTAAGCTGTTGGCCGCCTCTGGGGATATTCTGTGTAGCACCCAACCTTTCTTCAGTAATTGAGGTTTAAGTGCAATCTGTGTGGAGTCACATTATGTTCCTTTTCCAGTTGTGTGTACTGTGACATGTAACTGGGAGGTTATTGATGGAGTAACACAGTCCTGAATCTGAACTTAAACACTTACCTAAACAAATGTATCTTAATCTAATCTTAGAACATATTCAGTAATGCAGTGCGGTAGGTGAAATTGACTTTCCCTATGATTGGCAAGATTTGTTGGTAAGAATCTTACAAAGAGTGTTGAGAAAGTGTTTATTTCTCTGTACTCTAGTTCTCACCCTGAAGGTTGCAAGCTTGTTTTCGCTTTAATAAAACATTACTTACAATAAACATTTGTTGACTCCAAACATATTGTCAAGAGCTGTATTCTGCAGTTGTGTAGAAGGTGTAATATTTCATACCTAAGAAATTCTATTAAGTTTAAGGGGTTTTTTTTAAATTTCTGAAAAGGAAATCATGGCAGTGGAAGACTACTTTCACAGTTGAAGAACTTCACTGTGAACTAGCTGGCACTAAGGTGTTTTGTGTCTGGGAGCTTCTGTCTTAGAAGTATGTATCCAAGAAACTTTACTCACAAAGGAGCATCTTCTCAGCTTGGAATAGGATGCTTTAATATCTCCTGTCTCATTATGTTGAAGTGCTTTGGAAGTTTATTATTATTAGGAACTTCCTTTTTTCATGGTAGTAGTTACATCTTTGTGTAGCTAAAACTGAAATGAAGTCAGTGTCCTGATTAATCACGGATACAGTTATCTCCAAATTTTAGTAGGCAGTTTTTCTCCAGCTTTTCACCAGGTTGATTGATTGTCCTCAATCTCTTTCTTACGCATTTTTATATATGTTTTAGCCAGATGGATTATGTGGGTTTTTTTAATACGTTAGTAAGCTTTCCGTAGAGGTAGGGGTTTTCACATATTCAGTCCCTTAGTTCAGCACTGGAGTAAGCAGTACTCTCATAACATAAAAAAAAAGCAAGCAAATCTGCTTTCCTTTTAATGTTCTAAAAATTAGTGATTTACTGCAGCATTAAGATCAATAACTTTTTACATAGTGACCTCAAAAATACAGAAGTTACTTCACCTGTAGTTTAAGTGGCTCACTCTCTGGCTGATTTTAATATTCTGTGTTGCTCATGAACACACAGGAATCAGTTGTCCTCTTTCAGCAATAGTGAAGAGACTTCAGTGCGTTTACTTTTTAATCAGATGCTATAAGGACAGTAGAAATACCAAATTTTATAGCTAATATAAGGCTAATGATACCTGCACAGCACGTGTGTGGAAGAATAAGAAGGAATTGCAATTAAGCTACTATGTATTGCTTTTTTACCTGTCATTTAAATACTGGTAATGTGTTTGCCTTTTGCCTTAAATAGGTAAATAATGCTGCTTCCCATTGATTTTAAAATTGGCAATATTCTCTGGGTGGGGCAATGAATGGTGGCAGGATTCCTAATTTCATGAGAAGTTTTCAGTGTTGTATTTTATGTAAGTGTGTAGTGTAGTAAATCTACCTAATAGTAATTTGATTAGTCCAAAATGTGCTTATATTGCTTTGTACATTTGAGAACTACCAAATGCATATTATATAAAACAGATTTAATTCTGGTAAACAGATAGTTCTGAATATGAGCTTACTACAAAACATTAAATATATACTAATATTTTACAACATGTACTTTTCAGTTCAAACACTAGTAGTAGGAAGTACAAATGATTTAAAGATATGCATAGTGTGAAAATAAAAACATCTCTGAAGGTAATCATGTATTGTTTGCATTATTATTTGCAGATTATGGCTAGCATGACAGAATTTTACAGTAATACAGTTGTAGCAAGAGTGGCTCTTACTGTGATGTTCTTTGTAAAGGGTCAGGGAAAATATTCTCATTGGCATTTAAAAATAACACTTAAACTAGAAGAATTTGGAACAATTCAAAACAATTCTTAGCACACTTTATCTACACTTAAAATAATCTTTTTTAATCAGGAATAATTTTTCTTTGTTCCAAAAATGTCAGAAGCACTCATTTGAGGGACAGTTTGTATAATTAAAAATCAAAATGAAAAGGATAAGGATTCTTTTTCTGGATTGTTACTTTAATTATCTGTGGTTGTTGACAGACGTTACTTGTCTTACACTTAACCTAGTAGAAAGGCTGCTAGCAGTTCTTTACTTCCTTTTTCCATTATGGTAATTTTAATATTGTTTTCTTTCCAGAAATACTTTTGGCTGTAGTACACTACTACAGTTTGGCAAGGTCAAGGCCCAGTAGTTAGAGAAGTACCTCCTGTTCATCCATTGTTACATTATTATTTGTCTGTATTTTAGGTAGTTAAACTGTCTTTCCATTTCTTTCTCCTTTATTTGCATTCTTCATTTTAATTTGACAGCATGTCAGAATGATAACTAAATATGAATGGCACCTCTGCCACTGAAAAGAGCAAGGAGTAACATGTGCTGTAGCCAGGATGGTAAGTTCTGTTTGAGTCTCAGGAGTAGTGATGTGGGAAGGAGCCGTTTGAGTTTTCTGAAGACCTTCCTCTTCTGAAATTTTTGCAGTTGTGCCAGTTTCCCTTTTCCCTTTTAGAAACAGGAAACTGAGCAAGCGCAGCGGAAATTTCCTGTCTTGTGACAAGGTAGAGGAGGAAGTTGGTTTTGATCTTCCCTAACTCATCATGGGATACTAAGAGCTCATGACCCTTTTCTGGGTTGATGACTTTTTACCTCTTAAGTTCTAGTGCTGTTGGGCTGTGGGAAAAAATAATAATAATGCATTAATTTGTAATTTCCTTACTTCTTTTTAGGAAATTAAGTTTAATAGGAGTTTTTTGTTTAAAACGAAAAAACTTGACTACCATGACCCCCAAACCTTTAGAATTTAGGAGATGTCAGAATTATTTGGCTGATTTGACATTTAGATGTTTTTTTAAAATTACTCTTTAAAGTTCCTGGACATGCTCTGCATTGATGTAGATATATAAGGGGGTAGAAATAGGGGCCCATTCATCTAATTGCTTAGGAGCTTCTATGATCTTCTAAGAACAGTTGGTTTTGCAGCATAATTTTAAGAATATTTTTAGCACCTCGTATTCACGTGATAAAAAAATGTAAAATTCTTAATGAGAAGACCTGAAAGGTAAAAAAATAGGAAAAGTTTATGTATCTTTTGTAAGCTGTTCAGTGGTATATTTTCCAATAACCATGTTTGCATGCACCGATAAAAGATGAAGTTTTAAATAAAGACAGTAGAAAAGACAAGAAATCTTTTTTCCTTTACTATCACCTTTCAAAGAAAGAAGAAAAAACACAGTACATGCTGACACTTGGGCTTTTCATAAAAGCACCATTATAAGTACTGTGAAATACATAATACTTTCTGGAGATGTTTTGTAAGGAAAAAAAGTGGGGAGAATATAATTTCTAAATTGTGTTTTATAATAAGGAATATAAAATAATAAAATCTTTGCTAGGATTTAGTCTGTTGCTTTCTTCTTATCTAATTCTGCGATCCCTAGTGATAGCATCACAAATAGTTCCTGTGCAGAGTATTACAGTACAGTGATTTGGGATTATGTTCTCATGTGAGAGTAGGAAAGATAAGCATGTGTAATATATTTTCACTAAACATTAGTATTGTGAGATGATAACTTGTGGTTTAGAAACAGTGTCAAGTTGTAGGCAGGAATGGTGATTAACTCGGTTAGTTTCAGAAATCCGAACACTAATTATTACTTTTTCATAGTGCACTTCAGTGAAAAATATAAATAAACTATAAAAGGGAGGTACAGCAGCATCTAGTTAGTCTGTGTTGTAGTTTCATACATATGGTACTTTTGAAATATAAGAGTTTCAATGTCTTGGGAAATACTGCATATATATGTAGTATACCTTAGTAAATAAATTTTTCTTATTCTGCTTTAAAAAGACAATGAGAATTACTTGGTTTAAGGCTTCATAATGAAATTTGCATATGTAAATAGTTATTCAGGATGCAGCAAATTAGGTTAATTGTGATTTAAACTATTTGTTTTTTCCACAGTAATGGAAAATGGCAAGGCAGTATTGGAAATTTATGACAGAGGAAATAAATGCAAATAATGGTTTTTTTCTTTGATGATGCAGAAATCTGTTCCTGTGTATTTTGGGAAGAATTGTTTCCATCACAATTGCCAATACTGGAACCAAATAGACTCTATATCTGATTGTGTTGGTGTCACATTAGAGATAACATGACAAATGCTGCTTGTATGTAATTTTTATGCTTTTCTGGTAGTGAGGCCACACCTTTAAGTCAGAGCATCCTTTAAACTTGAAACACCTGTAGAACTAGTTGTTCAATTATACTTAGTTTCCAACACTGAATGAAGTGTGGTTTTTCAATTACTTCCATTTCTCATTAGGTTGTGATGTGGTTTTGAATACTGCAGCTGAGGGAAAAATAAGGAAGTTTTACAACTGTTGTTTTTTTTTTAATAATTTATAGTTGCTTATATGAGATAAAAGATGAAATCAAAGATTAATATTGCAGATTTCATTTAAATATGGGCATTATTGAAAGGGGAAGAAGTGATCTGTAGAAGGCTAAACTTTAATGTAGTGAATATTGCAGTATTGCTGCAGCATCTGCAACTTAGTCTTTCAGTGAACTTTATATTATGGTATATGTCACTTTTAATGGAATGTTGCCTAGTTATGGTTATATTTTCTAACCACTTCTTAATTCTTATTCTTTAGAGAATCTCAATTCACAATATTTAATAGGCAAAAATCACTTACTGAAGTGCCAGTTGCAAAAATGGAATGATGTGGTATTAAGAAAGTGACTGAGGTATTGCTGTCGTAGCCATTTACCAGTGATCACTTAGCATTCAAGAAAAAAAACCATACAGTGCTTCTGAAAACTTAACATCTTTTCCTGAGAGTTAAAATGAAAAATGTATCTGTCTCCATATTGTTTTATCTATAAACATTAGTGATGTTCTTTTCTTTCTCCAAAGTGGAAGTCAAATTTGAAGAACAAACTTTAGAGCATATAGCAGACAAAGCATTCAGACTCTGAAAACAGTGTTTTGGGGTTTGTCCTTTAGATAGAAATTTTGGCTCTTCCCTTATCTGACAGGTAAGGGGTACACCAGCTGAAATTTTTGACAGGTTAAACTGTTGAAACTGTTAGACCATTTAGGTCCTCTGAGGAATTCTGCTTGTAAACTGAGTGGCATTATTATTTCTGAAGTTTCCATTTATGTTTCAGGCAATGGTGTTATCTTTGTATCCATTATTTAAGGTTAGTTTAAGTACTATAATGTCGCATATTCTTAGAGCAAAAATAATAGCTACATAAATGTCTTAATTGTACTTTCAGTATCAACCAAACTAAAATTGTTATGGCTTATTACTGCATACATACATACATAGCTCAGAGTGGTGTAGTTCCATCTATCTAGGTATGGGTAAATTGACAGATATACTGAAATATCTATTAGTCTGCCTGTCTTCTGGCTTGTACAAGTTTCTGCTTTGATACGCAAGTAGAGCTTGTAAAATGTTTCTTAGCACCTCTTGTCATACATGCTGAGGTGTCTTCAAACCACTTAATCCTTTGCAAGAAGGTCAGTGAAGTTTCTGGGTTTTGAGCTGGCAATACTGGGTGTGCTGGCATTGAAGTACTGTGCCAGTAACAAAAACTTTTGCATTTGTCATATAAATACAAAATACAGCTCTCTTTTGGTTATTTCAACTTGCACAAATGGTAGGATAAATTACTTTGAAAGGATATTATGCAACAGATATTTTCCTTAAAGTAAAAAATGATTAGTTGTGTGGAAAAATGACTGACAGATTCTTGTCCTATGATATTTATCATTTATAACTATTCATGCTTTTGCAGCATGTGACTGCCTTTAGTAATTTTTCTGGTTTTAATCAAATACAATTTTAGAAATATATTTCATGCTTCATATATCCAACTGTGCAGTCCCAAAGTGTATTGCATTTGACAGTGAATGGGCTACATACCAACTTAGATGAGATATTGTTTTAGGAGTAAGTCACACTATTTTAATTTACTTTTCTTTTTTTTGAAACATCTTAAAGTATTGTAGGTGAATTCATTATTAATTACGGTGGTTCAGTAATAGACTGTCCATGATGAAATAGTGCTCACTACCTTAATCTTTAAACATTTATAATAACCATTGTTTATTTCTCTTACTAATCCCCACTGGAACTCTTGTGGTTCTTGGGCTCAAGAGACAAGGTGTTACCAGATCTACTGTAGCAGAGTGCTGCATGACTCTGTTACCTGTATTTTGTCATGACTTTCAGTGTTTGTTACACTGAAAGGGGAAGGCAGTTATATTGCTTCACAAAGAATGTATGGTAATATAGAGGGGATCAGTTATGCTGTAGTAATTTCTAGAAAATGCAAAACCGTCCAGGCAGTTTCAGTTATTTGCCAATAATCAACAATGGATAAAATATCTGGAAACAGATCAGGATTGGAACTTCCGTTATTTGACTGGACATTTATTTCATGAGAATTAGAAAAGGAGAAACAAATTCTACTGCAGTAATAGGCAGAAATAATTACTGTGTGGTTTTTTCCTAACTCACTGTAAAAAGACGGTCTAATGAATAACTAACATTAACTTCTATCTGTGGTGCTTTTTTTGTATTTTCATTATAGTTATTTGTAACTTTTAAATGCTTGCTTTTGCCTGAAAAATGTGCTCAAACATTAAAATGATCAATCATTTTAAATGAGTAGAGAAGAATGTTACACTCATGTTTACTGTTGGCAGGTTTTTTTAGAGATGAGGCTGGAGGTCTTGGTCTTGTATTCTTGGTTCCATAATTCTCTAGTGAACTAAAGCCAAAGCCAGTTAAAATAAGTTCTGCTGAATTTCATAGGCATTGGATGAGGCTTTCTGAAAAAGTAAAGATTTGAAACCTGATATGCTGGCAAAATTCTAAGTTTTGGCTCTCAATGTATAATTTGTCTTTCTGAGCAGATACTTAGATTTTGCATGGTTTATCTGATGGTTAGTGCATACTATATTTTTAAAAGTATCCATTTACGGTAGAAGTACTTGGTTATAAAGGCAATGGTATGAGACTTTCCTCTGCATTTGCACATTGTGTCCTTCACCTTGCTCTTCTCTGCTTTTATGTCAAGTGGGCAGCAACTGCAAGCGGTAGGAGAGGGCGAGATGGCTCTTGTTGGGTCTAGGAAGTAGGCATGTAGTGGAAGACAGGATCTTTTCATCCTCAGGTAGCTGCTGAGGTGACTGAGAGACTTCCTTTGGTTTATTTCTACACATGGACCTGTATTGTTGCTCAGTAACAGTCTTTTAATGTAGAATCTAATGGTTATGGCTGTGAAACTACAGCCATCTTCTTAAAAGTACATAATACTAGAGATACACCTTCCAGTAATGATAATTTTATCACTTACTTGTAGAGTTCTGAATTGGATCAGGTTTCCATTGTACAGAGGATTGTAAAGACAAGCAATAAATTTCTTCAAAAGGAAGAATTAAATAAGCTTGAATTGAATAAGCAAAGACAATGAGACTTGAACTGAGCTGCCATACATGGAATCGTCCTTGAGGTCATTCCAGGGCTATCTGTTATAGCCGTTGTACTTCATGTCTCTGTTCCAAATGCATGGATATTTGAGATGAGCTTTCTAGTGCACACAATTGATTTAATGTATTAAACGGTTTGCTTTTCAAGTTATGTAAGTTAGTGGTAAGCATAGCCCTCAGGCAAACAAAAAATGACTATTCAAGTTGTCAATATGTATTCAAATGTCAGTAATTCTTAATACTGCAATACTAAAAATAGGCTAACCTATGTTTTTTATATGCTCTCCTTTACTTACCTCACCAGTTGCAGTTTCTACTTCTGTCAAGAAAATAGTGTGTAAATTGTATGTGGTGAAGTTTTGTTTGTTGGGGTTGCTTTGTTTTAAACTGAAATCCTAAGTCTCTACTTTCTCAATCAGTTGAGTTTTTTTCCTCCTAAGAATATATTCATGATAATAGAGACTTGTTTCCAGACTGAAAACTCAGTATTTAAAGAGCCTGGAGAGCAAAAAATACTGAATATTGAATGGATTTCCTTGGTCTATGCTTCTCCTTTCTGTCCAGAAGAACCACAAGCAGGTAAACCTTCTGGAATGAGGAGGACCAGGACTAGTTTCAGTCTCAATGCAGGAAGTGATTATTGTTTTAGTAAGTCATAAGCTGGAAGACGGCAGAAAATGAAAGTGTCAGTTTTAGTTATAACTAGGCACTCCTGCAAGTGACAAGTCATTTTTCATTTGGAACTTCAGTTTATTTTGTTTTCCTCCTTGCTAATTCAATTGATTTCTAGAGCATAACTGAGCAGTTACACTATTGTGCTCTTCTCTAGCACCAGCCTGCTTAATGGCTGTATGTGCACCTGTTGATGTGCAAACAAAAGAACAACATGCATGGACTTCTGTGAACTGCCATCCTGAACTTTGAATCAAAAACAACAGAAAGGAAGAAGAAAATGCAGATTGGGAAGCTTTCTATATACCAATAAATAGGTCACTTACAATTTATATTAAATACTTAAGATGACCAGATGGTTATGGAGTTTTATCTGCATAATTTGTATTTGATACGTATATTTGACTGCATGAAATAGCTGTGAGCTGTGACCACACAGTGTTTTTTTCAAAACCCAATGTAGAATGCCCCTAATAACGAGAGCCAGATAGTGGGGAAACTCAGAATTTATTGCTTTCATGAGCACCTGTGCATTGGTTTTTGTTTTGCTTTAATTTGTCTATATCTGAAAGTGATGTAAGCAGCATCTGGTTATTCTTATTTAGTATGCCTATGCTGCCAAAAAATCAACAGATTCCTACTGTACTGCGTTTCAGAACTAATGAGGACATAATTATATCCCCGAGCAGGAAGAAGGAATTACGCTTTGTTGGGGACTAGACTAGAATAGGAAAAAAGTAAACGAGAAAAACATTATTTTGAACCAAGTAAGTAAGATCACTTCTGTCAAATATCTGGATTTGTTGGCAGTTGACTGAGAAAATAATGCAGTAGAACTTGATTTCTTTTGAAAATAGAAATCCTTTTTCCCTTTTAATATTGCACATTTGTTTTGCTGGTTTTTACCTTCTTCTTCAAACTGATGTAGATTTGTAGATTCTCATGAAGATTATTAAAAATAAGCTAATTAACAAAAGCAAGTTAGGTTCTTTGTTAACCTGCTGATTAGTTTAAAATACATTTTTTAAAAACTGGTAAATGTTCAAGTCTAATGTGCTTGAAAAGCCATCTAATTTCCTGAAAAGGAACTTAATACATCTCTGTGGCAGGTATGTGTTTTTTCAAATAGATAGTGATAGAAACACATACAGCTATCTACTTTTATTTCACTACTGGTGCTTGGAGTGAGTGGGGAAGGCTGAGAAACCTGTCCTTGGAGACTGACAAAACTTGACTGTGTAGAGACTACTGAAGCCTCTGCTTTGAGCAGGCAGTGGATGAGATCAAATTCGGGGGTTTCTTCAAAAGCTGTTATTCTGTGCTTAGAAGATTATACCTGATATTATGTACAAATATTTGCCAGGTTTGTGTTGTCATCATGGTAGTCACTAGTCATGTGTGTGCCACCAGTGGGACTTGGATTGTTTTGCTCACGTGCTTTTCTTCTTCTTTTGACAATATTGTAGATTGATCATAAGGAAGTCACAGCGGTAATTGCTGATAAATGTTTAGTTCTCACAATGTGCAAGCTACTACAATGCAGATCACAGTTTAGCTGCCCTCTAGAAATATGGTTTCCTTCTGTTTTGAAAAGTGTAGTTGTGTTCCTCTGCTAATGGATTCCTGTAAGTTCCTTATGTTATCACTGGTCGTTGGCTACTCAGATTGGGTTGCCAATTGAACTGCAAGATACGTAGATAAAAAGTAGTTTCCAATCTGCTTAGAGATGGAAGATGGTAGGGTGGATTGTTTAGGGTAATTTTTCACTTAAATCACTTAAACTGATAGTACAGTTGTATCTTCAGGATAGAAACTGCCATTGTGAGAAGGCAGTATATGGCATATGTGCATCATTTTGAAATTCCTGAATAGGATAGCTTGGGTGAAAACAGAGGACTAAATAGCAGTTTCACAATATAATACCTCTATTACTCTGAATTTTTCTCAGTAAATGTTCTTTTAGATCCTCTATGACCATAAATAAAATAATTGAGTGCTAATTTTCATTTGTTTGTCAAGGTACATTTTCACAATGCAGTAACTTCTAAGGGAATCAGAGAGTTGCTCATCCTTTAGTGATACTACATTATGATAGTGATTTAAGTTAATTACAGGGTTACTTTGGGGGATTTTTTGTGTTTCACTTTTGCATACTAAATGCAAGATTGGTTAGAGGATTAAGTCTGCTCTTAAGTTTTCAGCTTTAAATTTTGAAGCTGAAGGTTTTTTTTCTGAAATCAGTGTAACTTTGTTTTAGAACAAATGACAACATCAGAGGGACATCATTCAGCCAATTGCCTTGAAACAGTATTCATGTATTTTATACAAAATTCTTTTTTGTATTTTAAAAAAGAATTCCTTAAACTAACTCTGTAGGTGAAATATTACAAATAAAATGCAAAACATAAAAATGGAAAATAAATGTGTCCTGTTTCTCAGATACTTCTAAATTCATCATGTTGGAGAACCTAGGAATCAGCTCTTCAATTGAAGCAAAGACAGTACTGGATCTTATTTATGGTCATTCATGAGATGATGTATCCTAAAATTGCAAACAAAATAATTGAAAAAATAGTAGGTCTTCTTGTTTGTGGCAATCTGTATTTAAGGACAGGGGAGGTAGAATGTTGGTATCAAGGTAAACTCTGAAAAAGTAAAACACGGAGGCATAAGAAAGAAATAAAATAAAAACCACATAATCTCAGTTGCCTGTTACACTTTGTAAAATTAGGTTCGCTGGAGGAGTATTTAATATGCTTTGTAGGTGTTGAGGAGACACAGCCTGGTTTAGATAAAGCTAAAAGTTTGATGGTCTAAATTCATAACCTAAGTGGGAAAGTATTGTCTCAGTGGGAAATTTCAAGTAGCTTTACCATTTTCAAAAACTATTTTACAAATGACATGCACAAAATTCTTATATTCTGCATTGTGCTAGATGTGTTCTGATGTGTTCAGACTGTAAACTAATGGTGGGAATGTTCTTTTAGTCTGTAAAATGTTGGGACAGACTTGTGCTGCTGTAAAAGTTAATATTTTAATTTTAAATTTACACCGATTGTGAATTCCCTGTATTTATAGGAAGATAAAATTTATCATTGTGAGGTTACCTGTTACTAGGCTAATGATTTCCACAGTAGTGGTAAATAAAAGTCTGGTAAAATCTGTAAGGCAGAGGGAGCAGAGAAGAGCAGCCAGGTGGTTGGTCACCAGGTTGCAGGACCTGTGTTAGCCAGCTCAGAAGAGGATTGACAACTCTGCCTGGCAGGAGTGCAGCCGGAAGAAGTTAAGCACTAAAGGAATCTAGGTGAGGGATTTAAGGGTAACCTGTAAGGAGGGAAAATGCAGGATGAGACTTGTACATGGGTTTAAAACCACAGAAATACTACCCCCTGCTGTTTCTGATGGGGCATTGGAATACCTAATGTTTTTAAAAAAACATTTTATATATCAGCTTTTTTTAATGCGTTTTCTTTTTAGCATAACATAAAGTACAACCCTGAAGTATAACCAGCCTCATAAGTAGCTGTCCTTGATTACGACTCAGAAGAACAAGTTCTGTTTAGCTTTGCACTGAAAGTTGGATTTCTGCATTTGTTTTGGTTTTTTTCAGGACCCAACATACAATACCCTAATAACAGAGAGCCAAATATAGTGGGGAAACTCAGAATTTATTGCTTTCATGAGCACTTGTGCTTTGGTTTTTGTTTTGCTTTTAATTTGTCTGTATCTGAAAGCGATGTAAGCAGTGGTGAATGCTGCGTGTCCTGTGCAGAATACAGTACTTCTGAGTGTATTATGAAACTGCTGGGATTTTTGTAAGTAAACTCATTAATTATTTTAAATTGAAATGAGTGAAGAATGGGATTGAGAAATGTAGTCTTCTGTTTCAGTATGTTTCTAACCTAATTTAATAGTGGATGAGATAAATTATTCAGACTTGAGACACATCCAAATCACATTCAGATCTTTTGTACCTTGAAGAATTTAGGTTATGGTTATCCTGAACTGCTTGCTACTATACATGATACTAAAAGATACGTGGCAAAGATTAGAGCTAAGGTTGTGTTAACTGTGACATTCTGTGACGTCAGAAGTAATTTTACATATTGCTTTTGCTATTCACTTTTGTGTAGTTCCAGTGGTTGTAGGAAGTCTGTCCTCCTTCACAGATGAAGTTGTATTTCCTGTTGCCAAATGTTACCAAATTACCAAATCTTTAGATACGGTATATGTATGCTATCCCATACATTCCCAGGTGAAATAGCATGGCTGCTGTGATTCTTCTGAATACTGGTGCTTGGTAGGGCTGTTGCCTGGTAAATGCAGATACATGGGTTTACAAATAAATACTCCTTTTATGCTACAGGAGAAAAGAAAGTTATCTTTTTAAAGCATGGATTTGGCTACAAATGCTAAAAACCATGCTTCAGAACGTTAATATTTTGTTGCATTTAACAGAGCTTAGTAGGGCAGAGTTAATGTTCTCTTAATATTTTATATCTCAGTTTCTGTGTCTTAAAATGTATGTATTTCTTTTGAGAGAGTTCCTAGTATTTAGAGTATCTGCAACATGCCTAAACAAACCCCTTAATTCTGTTCATTTATCTCCAGCTGTTTGAACGGAGCTTAGCTTCTTTGCATATGATACGTGAAACAGTAAAAAAAAAGTATTGCTTTCAGATTCCAAATGTTTTCTGAAGCATAAATGAAACTTTACAAGAACTATTTAGATGACTATTTAGTCCCATTTTGTAGTCAGGGAGGTATATATGATTCTTTGTATCTATTGCTTTTGTAAACATAATGTGTAATGTCAATATACTGCTTGAAATAAAGGGACAGTAAGTGATTTCCTAAAGCATTTGAAGGAATCCATATGTAAACTGGGGTTAGATGTTATTCTTACTGACTATTTTTTCCTCATCTCACTCACTGTATCAGCATGGCCTTGACTACAGAGGGACTGCTGCAAGAGTGCAGCAAGAAGGATCAGGAGAAATGAAATTCATGCTAACTTTGTACACTTTAAAAAAACCCCTTTATTTAACAGTTTACATGCTGTTTCTGGATCTTGTACCACATTCTCATTAATAGTGTGAAATCCTGTATAATCATTTACTAGAAGAGTGTGGTCTTACATGTCTTTGTCTTAGAAAACAAGAGGAAGATAAGAGTATGCCTTCTTTAGCCTGTCTTGCTTGCTTAACAGTCTAGTAATATGCAGTGTGTATATTCATATTAGTTTATCTTGATATCAATATTTTTTCAAATGCATTTCTCTCTTTTTTTGTTAATAATCTTTATCTCATAATTTTTAGGAAACTGTTGCTTGGTTTAGTGGTGGGTTTTGTTTGTCTGTTTTGTTTGTTCGATATGGTTTGTTGTCCCCCCAGTGCAAATGTTGCTAAGGTTTCTTACATGTTTTTGAGTGGTAGAAGTATTTTTTGTTTTTTCACCTTATGCTTCCCATCCACCTGCACTCATTTACTGTTATCAGAAGGCTTGAAAGTGTAATTTGAGGAAAGACTGGAGGAAAAATGTTATGTTTGGTCTGTGGAAGAGAAGACAAAAGAGATGTGATAAGGTTTCTTTAGTATGTGAAAGGACCAACTATAATACTAAAACTTCTTTTGTGTCTATTGGAGGTGGGACAGAGCAGTGGAGGGAGAGGTAGTTGGAGCAAGTGAAATTTAGATTGAAGGTTGTTAAACGTTTTCTGACATAAGCAGTGGGCAATCATATCCCTGTAGAGAATTGGTGGAATCTCCATCAGTGGCATTTTTGAAACAGCTTAGAATAACCTTTTCCAGGAAGGGATTGATTCACATCAGTACCTGCAGCAGTAATGGAATGATGGACAAGATAGCCTTTTGGAAGGTATTTCTAGCCCTCTTTTCTAGATGTCTTGGGTTTTTTTTGGCTCACGTCTCAGCACATTCATTGGGAGCCAGCTACTTTCAGGAGATACTAAAAGCTCCCCCCACCCCCTGACAGTCTCTGGAATGTTTTCATATATCACAGAAAATAATTACTTCAATCTCTAGTATGTATGTAGATTTCTGGTTTTTGTTGTCAGAATATTCCATGATTTCTCAATGAAGATAACTGTGCAAGTAATAAATATTATTGTATGATAGCACTATCTGATTGAAGTGCAGTGCTTTCCTTACAGTGAAAGGTATGACGGTATTAACTTATAATGTTATCATAATGCACTGTTGATTGTTTAATTCATAGGTGTTATGTCCTCAGAATTCTGAGGAAAGAAAAAAGACTATTCATTATGTTGAACTCAGATCTGTATTGAGAGAACTACTGGGTTGCATTTAACAAAACTATTAATATGTTAATTAGCTTGAAGTATGAAGTGGAAGGCAGGCTGCGTGGGGAGACCCTGAGCTGATGTAAGAGAGGACTACTTTTTGCCTTCTTTGAGTTGGAATACCACAGGGTTATTAATACTTGAAACTTACCAAAGGAGATACTTCAAATGTTAAGAGTTACCATTCCAGTAAAGTTCTGAGAGTAAATATGGGATGTATCTGCATTAGCATGCAATGGTATTAACCACTTTTAATTCTGTTTCGCTACCCTTAATGCAACTTCTTCATGGTGTTAAATTTCCTATGTCTTGTTTGACATGTCAGCAGCATTTTTAAGTGATCTCAGAAGTAAAATCAGTAATACCTGAATAAATGAATTTTGCTGTTACTGATCCATGCATTGGTAAATCTGAAAGATGCAAGAATTAGACAAGGCTAAGAAAAGCTTTTCATAATTAGTAAGCAAGAAGTTGGAAGTGCAAACTTGCTCTGTCTGGGAATACTAATTGGAAATGTGCTTCCTTTTTTAAAGTTAGTGTAATCTTCAGAACAAATTTATAGGTGCTTATACCTTGAATTTAAGAGCAAGTTTGTTTGGGTTTTTTTTAATTGCCAAATATGGTTGCAAGACAAATCGTAAATGTATTATTGCACTTTGCATGTGCTATTTTTCATGTAAAAATATGGCTGTTAAACTGAAACAGTATCTTGCACGTGATGATCTCATTTTACTCTTCCCATTATTGCTTGCTGGCAGGGCAGAATATGGAGTGGTATATTGTGTGTGTATATCTATAAAATTGTTGTCTTAGAAAAGATACTTTAATTTAGGGCAGCCTGGAGTTAAATTAATTCTAGCCTGCTGCTCTATGAATATTGTTTTCTGCGATTCTGTGTCATGGTAGCTCATATATGTGTTCACCCCAGATTCAGAATTGGTCATCCCACTTGTCTGCTTCATCTGCCATAAATGCATTTCTTTTGTTAACAGTACATGCAGAGCCAGTAAACTACTAGTTCAAGCAGCTTGTGCAAGTATTTATTTGCCTGTTTTCATATGTAATGTGTGGATATGAGTGTCTTGCTGTTAATTCCTAGGTATTTCTGGTAGAATTATATTAGTTTTATGAAGAGTGTTTTCATGTGATTGTACTATATATGTCTGTCTTCTCTGAGAGCTTTGAAACCTGTTAATCAAGTTCAGCCATGTTTGATAGAAAGAAATAACTTCCGTCTAAATTTCCAATAACCGATTTTAAAATTAGTAGATACATAAAGAAATAGACATTAAAAATGTTGGCAGTGAGAAGGGAGCGTTAGGCACAGCTCGGACTGCATGCATTCCGGGTGGAACGGCTTTCAGCAGCTCACACATACCAAGGTGCGCATTTTTGTGAACCAATTGTAGCACGGGCTGGTTCTTGCTTCGTTAGTTGGGAGAGATGGGTCTGTGGGAGCTGCAAGTACTTAGCAGTTCTCTAGTAGGCACAGAAGGGAGAAAGCAATGACTGCTTTTTTTTTACTGGCAAGTAAAACTTGAGGAAAACTTAGGATATGTTGAACTCTCGAAGGGAGAAGTCAGCATGTTAAGGGAATATGAGGAATAGAAAGCACATATCCTTGATTCATTATTTGCATTCCTCGCAGAGATTTTAAGAGTATATTTTCTGGTGTGACTCCCCTTGGCATGCTGCTTGGCTTTATTCTTTTAGTTCCTGATGTTGTTTGGTTTGGTTGGGAGTTTTCATGTTTACTAACCTGCTGTGGCTAAGGAACACAATTACAGAGAATTATCCCTCCTACTCTTTGTGTCACAAGATGTGGATATGGAAATGTATATAGTTATATAAAAATGCTTCTAAATATTTTGCGTAGTATTTTGAAAAGTCATGAATAATTGGCACCAAAGAACTCTTAAGAACTGAAGTAACAGATGCTTGAAGGGCTTTTCATTTTGTGACGCAACTAATTTCTTACTATAAAACCTAAATTTTAAATTAAAACTTAAACCTCATGGCTTTACCATGTAGCTATTACAGCAAGTTAACAAGTCTTCCACCAGGGTGCAGTCTTTTCTAAGGATTTCTAACACCTTCAGCTAAGTATCTGTATTTTGCATATGAATACTATTTTTCTGCTGCAGCTATTATAGGCATGCAGGTGACTTTATTGTCAGTGTGCATTTGGCTCTTTAATTGTGTTACCTCATTGTGTTTAACCGTTGAGACAAAATTAGGTAAGGTCAGTTAAATGATAAAGTAATGTACAGTCATCAGATTCCAATTAGAAAAAATGTCAGTCTTTCTCACTTTTTAAAAAAATTCTCTAGAATTTTCTCATTCACTAAATAAATTCACTGTTGCCTTCTGTCAATAACTAGATTCAAGCAACAGTATTGTAGGATTGAACTTTTCCCTTATGAGTTAATAGGGTGCTAATTGTGAGTATTTAAATTCTTTACACATCTGAAGGAGAAGCCAAAATACAGCTGCCCAGCTGACGGCATAGTTCTAATTGTGAGTATGAGTTGCAAGTCATAGGACAAAACCTGATCCATCTTCCGTGTCTGCAGGAAAAATACATTAAGCTGTTATGTTTGTCTTGTTTAGGCAATTGTCACCTTATTATTGTCATTCTAATTCTGTTCCCTGGGAGCTGTAGTCATTCTATGCACTATTCAGTGTAAAAGAGAAATGATCATAATTTGACTTGCCTATAGAGATTATTGGCAACAACTGCGATAACCCGAGTATTTGATCAATGGATTAGATACTTGGTAACGTATTTGTTGTATAGATACTTCTGCTGTGACTTGTTAAGAGAAAGATACTTGTGTAAGGTCAGATTTACTGTATCTTGGGCCACCTCAGTTTTCTTGTGGTACAAAACCAGTGTATTGTCAGGAATATTTCTGTGTTTTAGTGTAACATCTGCTATTTTAAATGTCATGTTACTGTTCATATAAAGAAGTGCTATAATTTCTGGTTTTGACTGCATGGTGCTGTTTTCAGCAAATGAAACTGGAGTCTTTGAAATAATGCTTGTACCCAGCATATCATATCGTATATCACTAAGGATTTTCAGTACTGCTTGAAAGCCAGTAACAAACTTCCTATCATTGACATTGGTGTGATGAGAGAGAACAGTAGAATTTTTTAGATAAATCAACTGTCATGCTTAATTTGAAGATACTTTTAGATAATTGAAAGTAAAATAACATTCTTATCTGGGAAAGAGTTGCACAAATCAGCTTAAGTAATCTAATGGATCATTGGTAGTGAAAAAATGAGCTCCAGCTTCTTCCTGTGCTTCGCTGTGAACTCCCAGCTCCTGCGATTTGATGTTTATTAATCAAATTTGATGTGAGGAAAAAAAATAGTCCAAGAAGGAAATAAAAGACAGGATATTGCTAAAGTTTTCAGTGAGTGGAGTTTGCTGGAGAATAGTCAAGTTAGAGCCTTTACAAAGTCGTGTACCAGTAATAGGATGGTGTAGCATATCTGAGAGTGAGAGGGTGAAAGATGGCACTGGGTGTGTTAGTCTGGGAAGTATAACTTACTGTAACAGGAGCAGCATAATGTGATGTAACTTCTGGCTCTTACAGTCATATGCTCTTCTGTGCCAGCTTCAGTGCCCTTCTGACCCCAAACTCAGCTGCTTCAGTCAGTATACGTGGAAGGAATCTCTCTATATGTACATTCCCATGTCATTCTGCTCAGGTATACCCGCCTACGTACCTTGAAAGTATTGTTTTCTGGCGTGTGGAAAGAGCTCGGCACGGGCTCAGATGGACACCAGAGGGAGCGGTAATGCCTTGCCAGGGGAAAGTATCAGTATAGCAGCTGCAGTTAGATCTGCTTGGTTTGCTATCAGCAACATTCGTTAGTATTAGCAAGTTAAAAAAAACGGGGGGGAGGGGAAGAAGAAATGTTGGTCTTCCGTACAGATTTCTGCAAACTGGGTTTTTATTTATGCTTGAGCCCAAAGAATACCAAGATTTTTTTTTAACAGTGAACAGCTAATTAAGGAAATGTTTGCTTGTTGATTGTTTGATTGTGTTCGTAATGAATTATTTGTTTCAAACTATGGTTGTGGGCATTTTGGGTTTTTATAAGTGTAGAACATGACAAACTTTAACAACTATTGATGTCTTAAATACCTTTTCATTAGGGAAAATACTGCATTTCTGGCTATTAGTAATAAATTGTATCACTGTATTGAAAATAAAACAGTGGGGTTTATATGGATTTTTTTAAAGATTAGTTAATAATAAATTGAATCACAGCTTTATTTTAGCTCTATCTGCTAATTTGTGTGATGAATATAGTTTCCTAGTCTGTGTTAGGGTTTTTGTTTTGGTTTTAATTAAAGAAGCTAATCTATGTATGGGATATATCTTAAAATAGTGACACATTAGAAAACCTGATTAAAGGTTTTCATGCCATTAAAGGAAAGCCTAAGGTATAAATCCTTTACCTGAATCCAAATAAAGTATTTTTAGAGCAGTTTAAAGATGATAAGTAACTTAATTGACTTCTATTAAAAAACTATTTAAATTTCTGCCATCTTTCAGCTGTGTGTTTGCTGGTTGTATTGTAATAAAACAGTGTGATCCTTATAAGGCTCTAAGAAGTGAGGGTCAGTGGGAATAAACATGGTTCCAATTTTTTTGGTTTTTTTAAGCATCGTTCCTTCAGTGAATCTATTATTGTGGCTGTGGCAATTAAAAAGAAAAAGTAGTTAAAACCAAAAACAACTCTATCCCTCAGTAACAACAGAAGCCAGTGTAAGCATGTGTCACCTAATGTAATTTGTCAAAGTTAGGTGTGAAATTTAGATTGGAATGTAATATTGCTTGTTATAAGCCGAGTGGCTTGTCTTCCTACTCCTCCCTCACTTGCCAGTGCCATAGTCCAGGGCGAATTACTCTGTAGGTTGCTGATGCAACTCCTTATAGATTTGCAGACACAATAAGGTGGAAAATACAAGCCCCTACCCTGCCTGTTCCTGAATTTGTTGATAGATAAAGAGGTCTGTGCCGAATTAGCTCATGCTTTGCCTCCACATCTGTGTAGTTTAATTACTGTGTGGGCAGCCTGGCTGATCAAATGAAGGTTATGCCTCTGCAGCAGGAGTACTGACATCCCTGCGGTGGCCATGGCACCTCCTGTTTGGAAAAACCTCTGGCTCAAGGAACGAACTTTCTAAGAAGCTACTGATAAAACTGTAGTAGAAATGGTAAGTGATGGAGCTGGAGAAGACAAGCTGGCTGCACTCTCTCTACAGTTGATATTTCATGAATTAGTTTTATGCTTGTTCAGGTAACTTTTAAAGTTGACTGAACTAATATATACTAAGTAGTCCACAAGGCTGCGTAAGAAATGTTTGGTATAACACGTGTAATCTGCGTAAACCCAAACTGTGCCCTTTGCAGTGTTCGAATGAGTGCTGGTAGGGCCTGCTCTGAAGCGATAGTGGAGGCTATTGGTTTTGGCAGCCGCATAGTAATAGAAATCATCTGGCTCAAGCTGTTACTGTTACCAGGTATTAAGTTACGTTTGTCCCACTTTCCAAATGGTGATGTCAGATGTGCATATAAATAAGCTCTCGAGCCATCTAACTGTTTCCAGGTAAAATTGTCTGTGCTTCCTTGAATACACAGCTGAAAGCATCAGTGATTCATGAGCTGATTCAGGGGTGCATCAGATGCCTTTCTTTGAGAGTCACCACATTTGTCAGCAGGGAGGGGCAAGCAGCTGGGTGGTGATGGCTTCAGTTGTCTGATTTTTATCTGCAGCTACAAGTCTGTCAGCACCTTATGTTAGTTTGCTCAGTCTAAGGATAAAACTCAGGTCAATATCAAACAAATGTACTTCTGTGTGTTTAAGTGCAATGTGCCTGACACTGTAGCACACCTTGATGCCTGCTAAGCATTGCAGTTTAAAACCCTGCTTAAGAAAGGGCTAATATGGTTGTAGCATAAGACAGTTTGGAAGTTCTTGGATTTCTAATTCCATGGATTTCTAGGGATAGTGACCTGGTAATAAAAAGAATGATGATTTGGAGAAATGTGGATGAAACAGAAATTACATCTTCAGTTTACTTTCATGGTGGAGGCTGAATTCAATGACATGTTTGTTATTAAAACTTTTTATGGCATTCAGGTTGTTCTTTATCCTTTTGATCGTGAAGGAGCTAATTAGCTAGCCGCAGTCCCTTGTTACTAGATTAGCCACAGGCTAAT
This sequence comes from Acridotheres tristis, assembly GCA_037013685.1. Lineage (NCBI taxonomy): Eukaryota > Metazoa > Chordata > Aves > Passeriformes > Sturnidae > Acridotheres > Acridotheres tristis. The sequence continues at coordinate 29,908,526 of CM072885.1, read as the reverse complement.
CATAGTCACAGGCTTTTTTTTATCCTACCCAGTGTGAGGTCAGACAAATTTGAAGCACTCATGTAATTGCATTTAACTGTATGTTACAGTAGCATACAATATTTCACATCTTTTTTTTTCATTTCTATTCAAAAGTATAGTTATTCCTTGTGCTTCCTTTTGACATGATTTTTCTCACAAAATTAAAGTTGTTTCACTGATTTATTAAAAACTACTGAAATTTGCCTTTCTGATGTTCACTGTTTTTTTAATGGATGTCAGTATTTCATAGTATTGCATCATTTTGATGTATACATAGCTAAAAATAAAACAACTGCCGTTTTAGGGCTCTTCATGTTCTGTTTCATACTGCTCATCCTCATCCCATTGGCAGCAATAGTGCAGGGTGATGTTATCACTGCTATGACAGAGGTTTTTATTGCATCATGAAGTTACTGAAATTGTCTTTTATCATTTCCTAATTTTGGTCAGCAGTTGCAAACCTGAAATGATATGATATCTTTTCATCATTTTCAAACTTTTCAGTTATTTCACTTAAAAAACATCTCGAGGATAGTACAAGCTTGTAATCATAGACCGGAAGCTGAAGAAAGGTTTTTCCAACAATCTTTTTGCCCTCGTCCCATCTTTTCTGGGGCAGGAGGAAGTATGGAGGGAGTATCCTGGCAGATGTGCTATTGCTCCCTAGTAATTATTTTAAACAACTGAGAAGTTTCTTAGTTTGATCATGTTCAGTGTGTAAATTCTTATGACACCATGTGGCAGAAGACTCTGCTGGGGAGATTCAGCAGGATTAAGCAGAAATCTGGGAAAGGTGGGCAACTGCTTACAAGGATACTGCTGCTGAAAAGGTACTTGTATGCATTTGATTTTACAAAATTTGATAGTCTATAAGGGCATGAGATTTGATTAAAGCTACTTGAAATTATTGTAAGCTTCAATTTTTGCCATCGATCTTTTTAGTAGCTTTCCAAACCCAAAAAAATTTGGAGGTTCATTTGATGAGACATTTTTATCATGTAGATTTACGTCCAATGAGCTACTCCAGTTGAGCGGTATCTAGTTCTTTTAGGCCCTTTGTATATTACTTCATATCATTGCCCACTTTTACAGATGCCACTTCAAAGCAGAATCACCTGTACAAAATTGGCTGGCCTATGGCAAAGCATGGTTTTGGTATTACTGCTGGTTTATTGTTTTTATTTTCTTTTCCCTCTCTTCACAGTTTTTATAGTGAAATGGAGCTAGTTCTTAATGTTTAGAGAGGAGGCATTAACAGGGTTGGGGAAGGAAGCCAGGAATATGGTGTTCACCTTCACCTGACTATTCTGTTATGCCATTATAGTAACTTGAAGCAGCTGGGAGGGAAATTAGCAGGCTTTTTCTCCAGCCTCCTCTACATCATCTGTTACAATTTATAATCTTGCCCTGTTTCCCTTGAAAGTAAATGTTGTTTCATTTCTCCTTCACCTCCTCTTAATCTGTACCATACAGAAAAGTTCTGTCTGTGCTTTCTGATGGGATCAGCTGCTGCAGGCACATTGCAGCCAACCATACAGCCAGTGCGACCTCCTTTCACTGTGCATGCTGCCTGCAGCTTCTTCCCAAAGCCTTCCTTGTCCACTGCTCTTTGGCTGGCATGTACTTCATTCTAATGTAGGATCTGATTTGCTAAATTTTTTAAATTGATTTTCTAACTTTGGGAAATTTAGTTTTGATTTGTTTTCTGGATGTTCTTTCTCCCTTGTTATAAACCTTGTTCATTAAAGAGAGAGTATAGAGTTCTCCCAGTCTCTACTTCAGCTCCTAAATCAGTGTCCTCCTTCCACGATATCTCACTGATTTTTACAGTCTCAAATCCCTTTCCTTCTTCAATTTTTTCGTCCTTTCAGATTGTTTTTTGTGTTCCTGTAGCATGACAATGTTGATAGAATGCAACTTGACACACACAGTTCTAAAGGTACTTACATTTTGTTTTTAAAAGCAGTCTCTTTTCTGTCGCGGCTACAGTATGTTGTTTTTAAATCATGCATGTTATAAAAACTACTTGCCCAGAAATGTAGTTAGTTGCTTGCCTATCTTGCATAAGTTTGTTGTAATTCATCTAGTATTCCCCTGTTCCCAGGAGCTTAAAACTCTTAAAAATATTGAATAATTCTTGGCATATCTTCCCCAAAGGAAGCTACCAGAAGAAAAAAAACCAAAAACCCACACAACAAAGAAAACAACACCCTCCAAACTACCAGACAAGCTCAGTTACATATTTGGTAGTGAAGACAGAGGGCAACTTGCACAAATTATACAAAAACTGGATATGGGCTCTGTTCCATATTCATATTGGTCAAGCTCAGTGCAGTGCAGCTTGTGTAAGATACGGATTTCAGACTGTTAGGAGAAATGGCCGTTAAACTACTTTGGAATCTGACATCAGCAGTTCAGTGTGTCCTGGATTACCACTGTACCTCATCAGCTGGCAGGTACTGCTCCCTCTACAGCCTGCTAACTTGAGGAATTTTGTAAGTACATTGTTGGTGACAGTACAATATTAGCCAGTTTATTTCAAGTGTTAGATAGCTTCATAAAACAGTAGCTAACAATTTAAAAACTTAACTGCTCACTGATCATCCTAAGGTAGTTCTTGAAGGTGTTTTATGTGGTTTGTTCTTCACAGTCTTTCCAGGGGATTGGATGTTGTCACTGGCTTAATGCTTTCTATGCTACTTAAGGATTTAGTCTTTTCCCCATCTGTTGCAAAGCATGGCTGTTACATGTGAGCAGAAAATACTGAAGATTTATTTTTAGTTTCTTGTGTGAAATTTATTTCTGAGAAGGTTTGCTCTTTTGTTGAAATGAGCTCTGCCTCTTGGTAGAAAATTGCACTGGACTGAAGAAGAATCTTCAAAACATGTCCAGAGCTTATGTGACACTGAGGTGGCCTGGTTTCAGAATATTGAGTACTTAAAGAAAGGAATTAGCACCATATTCTGGTCTTAGCTGGAAACTTAAGTAAAGTGTCTTTTTATGTAGAAGTACACTGTTTTGAATGTATAGCTAGGTTTCAAAAAATCTGTAGCAGTCCAAAGGAAGGGTAAAGGAAATACAAGTAGCAAATCCAGTCATTATATGCTGTAATAATGCAGAATCATAGGATGCTTTGAATTTAAAGACCATATAGTCCATGGCACACACACCCTACACACATACCCCACTTGCCATGGTCAGGGACATAGTTTACGAAGTCAAGTTGCTCAAAGCCAGCCTGATGGTAGCTTTTAGAACTATTCAAATTTATGTACAGTGTAGAAGGCGCTGAGGTAAGAAAGGATAACATGTGGATGATTATTTATGAAAATGTTTGTTTACTTGCCAGTATATTGCTTAATACAGATACCGTGTGACTTTGTTGCTTTCCATAATTAACTTTCTTCAATCTTAAAAGTCCCTACCCTGTGTCTCTTGAAAAGGTAAACACTATGTTAATTGCAGGGCATTTATCTTCCCAGAAGTTATTTCCTTTCAAAATACTAGAAAGACAATAAGCCTTACTGGTTTTACGCAGTATTTGAAAAGGCTGGTTAATCCACAGTGGAGGATCAGGTTTTATCTCCTCTAAACCCCAGACCACCAGCAGGGACTATGCATACTCCAGGCATTTTCTGGTAGCATCAACTGTATTCAGGTATTAAGTGAGGTGGGTTTTTTTTAGCCTTCCTGCAAAAGAAAAATTTCTCTTCCAATATGCTTAACACATTTTTGGCATCCATATCTGTTTTATGTAAGATTAGAGTTTGAGGGTTTTATTATGTATTTCACAACAGCATTCTTGTTGAGTAATTTGTTAGATTTGTAATTTGTTAAAAGTAGAGCTATTGGTTTATTTTTTTCATTCTAATACTCCAAAATTCTTTCCCTTCTGCCTTTAAAGCAATTTGCAATGATTATCTTCAGTGACTGAGATGGATAGTTTCCAACAGGAAATCTGATCCTTGGGCTTTATCTGTATTCATCAGCCCCATTTGTTGTCTTTCTTTTATCTTTGTGTACATTCTAATGGCTTTACATTTCAGTTACAAAAAGCAAAAAGAAAATGCTTATAAATTCTTCATGATTATTGTGTCAGTTACTCCAAAATGTTTTCTGAAGGAGTGACACTTCATCTGTCATTCTGCTTTCTTCATGCTTTATCAGAGTTAGTGTTAAGCTAGAGGCCATCTGTGTAGCATGCAGTGATTCACTGGCTATATCTATATTAGTGAATTAAGTGTGTCTGAGGCTAATTGACATAAGATGGCTCATGTCCATAGTCCTAGCCCCAAAACAGAGTAGTTATATCCAAAGTTACTTCTGGGAATGGTCCCCTTACTAAGGATGGCTCTCTGAATGGTGCCTTCAAATTGCTTGAAAGAATGCTAATTGACCTGGACAGAAGTTGTTTTGGGCACTTTTTTAACAGTTTAGTGATACAGGCAGTTCATTTCCATGCACTGAAATGCTCACAGCACTGTTGGTTTTACCGGTATAGATGTGTAACCTCTACAACTTTAGACAGCTAAATCAATATGTTACTTGTTTATCATCATTTCTAAGTTTGCACTTGGCTGCATTCTCAGAATGCACTGGGATACTTTAAACCATATAACTGCATATTGTTAGGTGATCAAAAAATGTAAAATTAGTCATTATTACTATTATTTTACTTTCCATGTGCGTAAGTTTGTATTTATCCTAAGCATACAGATATTTTTAGGTTGAGTGTTTTATAAAGGTCCAATTGCATTCGTTTTTACAAACTGATTTCTGGGAAGATTTTGAGACAAAGAAGGTATTTGCTCCCAAGGTGGCTTTTTCCTTTCTACTTGGAGACCTTAAAGAATTTATGTTCCTAGTGTGCAGAATCCCAGCAGGATCCTCTTATTCAGATGTCTAATTCCATTCTTATTTTTTTTCATTAATATTTGATGTCTCTGGTAGAGTGCTCAACAATTAATTGATGTTCATATTTTTGTTTGATTTACCACATAAATAAGGACATGTAAACTAGTACATGTACTTTGATTTGTGGTCAGAATGTGGAATAAAGTTTGGCAGAGAAATTGTAAATAAATTTAATTGCAGGAAAAGACTGGTTTGTGATGGAGGCAGAAAAGTGCAACTGTTCAAGTTGCCAAATCTGTTCAGAAAGTAATGGTGAAATTACAGATAGCTATGTGAGGTGAAAAAATGGCATGACAATAAGTTCTTAATAAATGCTTGTAGATTCAGTAAATTTAAGAAAGAGACTACAAGGATTAGTACCAGTACATTCTGTATTTTTATTCTGTGTTCTATGGTTCTGGGGTTTTTTTAGTAACTGTTGAATGACACTGAAAGAAGTATTGTGGAAATGTTTACCATGGTGGCTATAGCAATTGCCAAAATCTAGAAAAGCTATTTCTAGGCTGCTGTTTTCATGAGATTTAGATCTACAATTAGTGTACTGTTGGATAATATTCTTCTAATTACCAGGCTTGCTATGGGAACCTATTGGCCCTTCTTGTCAAAGCACTGCCAGAATGTGGCAGAGAGTATGGATTAATAATAGAATGGGGGAAAGGGCCGTTTTCCATTAATTAAGTGATAGTACTTTGACTGTATGTAGTCTGGACTTTCACACCTCATTCTAGAAACAGCTGACATGTTTTTTTGTCAGTGATGTTTGATTAATATCCATAAGCAGCATTTCTGTTGGCATACTTATAATGAAATATATAATTATGAGGTGTTACAAAATTTTTAATATTTTCAATTATTCAAAAAAATTAATATTTTAAAATGAGGTGTTACAGTTTTTTAAAAAAATTAATGATTTTAAAGTTCAAAGAGTATTTTTTCTTATTACTACAGTTTGAAAAGCATGTAATATTCCTACATTTCAGAAACGTGCAAGATAAGTATTTGCAGTTGAGAAGGAGTACGCAAGTCTTTGCAGATGAACCAGATTGCAGTTTAGCAAAGTGTTCTGAGTAAGTGTGTAATTGTAAGCATGTGACGTGTGACCATTCAGGTGTTGTGGTATTTTGCCAGATTATGCCTTTGTAGGATAAATGTGTTCTGCATAGACAAGACAAGGTAGGTGGCTATTACCATCTGTGATAATATAGCGAGCTGTGTTATTTATAATGGTTTGAGAGAAAGTCAAAGAACTGAGAGTTCTTGATGGCATAAATTCGGGGTGTTATTGTTGTGAAAATAACTTCAGTGTAATGCTTAGCAGGCACAAAATCAAAAAATTTACTCCTTGCATACAAAACCCCCTAGTCGGATTTCTTCTGAAAAAAGTAATTAAGTCCCTGGAAGTCTGAAAGTAAGCTGTTGTTGTGAAAAAATATTAGGTCTCTCTATTTGTGTGTTTGATAATGGAACTGTGAAACTAGAAAAAACAGAGAATCACTTTCTTAATCGTATGTACCACAAGGCCAGCTTGCATCCTGAATTTGGGAATAAAACCCAAGACAGAATTGCCATAGAAATATTCTGTTCCATGAGAACAGCTCTTCAGTTTGTACTCTGATAGAATGCTGTGTTGCTCTAGCAGGTGTTTCTTTCTCCACTTACTTTCGTGCTATCTGAACACACACACACACACAAAAGTATTTCTCCAGTTTAAATTTAATAATAGTTAAATAATAGGAGAAGTAATGGTCAAATGAAGCTATACTTGGTTATAATATGTGTAGTTTTCTTCATAGAATAATGAAATATACGTAGGTTACTTATATAAGCCAGTTTAACAGCTATTCATGTCCACTGTTACAAAAGTTACACAACTTCATACATGATATATGTTAAATATTTACTTGTGTATTTGCATTAAAATGTCTTCATATTTGTAGTTGCTTGTCTCAGCAAGTACTTTTAGAACATGTGTTCAAAGTCTATAATGTATTTAAAGTGCTTTTGCTTGATTCTAATCTTGGGAGTATTTAATAGAGTTTTGGCTTTGGTATTTGAAAAAATAAAAGCTACTATTTCCGAATGGAAACCCCCATCTTTAAAACATGCTCTAAGTTATCACATTGTGTAGGAATGATAACTTTGTTCTGATTTTTGTTTAAGTATTTGGTTTTTTATATATATACTTTTTAAAAATTTTCTTGTGAAATGCACTTACTAAATAAATACATCTGTTGTCAAAACATCACTCAGACCTAGGATATGTTTGTGAAGAAATCCGCATAAATTATTTTTATTTTAGTATTTACCTTTATACTTCACTTAGTGACCTAATAGTATTCACTGAGGGCAAGTTCTTGCATTCTGTGCAGGCTCTGTTTTACAAGACACGTTATTTGTAGCTAATGCTATGTCAGAAGCTGTATTTAGTTGAAAATTTTATTATTACTGTCACAATACATAGTACAGTCTAGAGACATTCGTTTGTATTGCTGCCAGCTTTGTGGTGAATACATGAATATTCGAAATTGTTATAGTGGCTTTCATAATGTGTTAGTATTTGGGATTTTGGTGATGGTCTGAAATAAGGTGGCTGGTGTGGGCAGTAGTATGTTGTGGCTCTGCTATGGGCACGCTATACAATGCTTAGTTAAAATTTCTTGCATGGGCCTACAGGAGTTCCTAACTTGTGGTACCATTTGTATTAGTGCATCTTTGGCATTCAGATACTCTTGTGTTCAAGCACTCTGGAGAAATCTAGACACTATTGTAGATTATTTCTCAAAATATATTGACTCTGGGGTTTTTCAAGAATTTATGAAAACGTGCTGGAGATAATAACAAATGTAGAGGGTTCTGATGTTTTGCATGAAGAGCTAAACTCAGACTGCAGTTATACTTGAGATTTGATGAGCTGTCATCCTAGATGGAAACAGAGTGACTAGTAGTAGTATTAGTAAGAAGAACACGTCTGGGAATTGCCTTTGTTGAAAAGATAAAAGCCTGGAGAATTAATACTGTTAGTAATTGTACAGCTCAGATATTCCTGGATGTGAAGCCCAGCAGGTCTGATGAAGCAGCCACTGAAGCAGTAAGAGGTGATGCTAGATTTGATTTGTTTTTGGGAAACAGTGAGAATGCAGTAGAAGAGTTAGTCCTGTAAAAGAAGTTTGGACCACAGCTGTGAATCACTGTGGATTTCATTTAAATAAAATGGAAAAATAAATGAAGCTTACATAGCAGTGTATTTATCTAGAATCTGTTGGAGTTGCTGGTAGTGCAGTTTCTTTGGAGACTGATGTCATCCTCCAGCCACCTCAGTCTTTTTAAACTACACTCCAGCATAAGCACTTTATTTGGCTGTCATGTATCTTTTATTATTTCCCTTCTAAGCTGGAGCATTATTAGTATGAAAACATAAAATAGTATCTTAATTTCTTTCCTCTCAGTGTTCCTAACAAGGTAACTTTTTTCTTTGAAGCATTGAAACTTTTTCTTCTTGTAATGTCTAACAAAGTGAAACTTGGAAGGTTGCTGATGCTCATAACTTTTACACTTCTTTCAACAAAGATTAATGAAGATTGCGTTAGAAAAAGATTAAGAACATCATGAAGGTATGTATTTGGGTTTCCTCTGTTTGCAAAGGCTTCTTGGTAGGATAAGAATTTTATAACCAGATTTCAACCAAACTACAGATTGGACCATCTATCATGTAGTCTTATGTTACAAAAAGTGTTACAAAAGTTTAACATATTTAAATGCAATTATAGTTTGTATGTGATAATGTATAATGTATGAAGGACTTGGGCTCTTTAATCTGCACAAGGCCTTCTGAGTTTGCTCACAGTTCTCCTGAAGTGTGACACAATCTGTCGGGGTGGAGGCTGGATGGTAGGACCCCTGGTATGGTGTGTATGGTCTGATGGGCCCACATGGAGACCTCATTCCAAACAGGCCAGCACAGGCTGGTTGGGACAGTATCCTGAATGCACATTGTGGGACACTCCTCCAGGTATTTGAAAAGCACAGCTGTTGGGGTTTTGTATTCATCTAGCAGGCTGGCCACGTACAACATTAAGAATCTTGATTTGTCAGCCTGTCCTAGGTGTTCACAGTAAACCAGAAATCAAACAAATAATGCTGAGTATTAACGTGTGCAGTGTTTTACTGGAAGCCTTATGTGAGATAGTTGGTTTCTGAGGTAGACAAGGTGAAGATGGACAATGCAAATGTTGTTTTGAAGGATTCAGCTACAAACATCAGTTGTGACAATAATTGGGTTTAACTGTTGAATTGTTATTCGTGGTGCCCTCATGGCCAGGGGGAAAGAAAAAACCAACCTGAAAAGATTGCTGATGACGCTGGCAAAACACTCAGACATGAAATCAAATTTGAGGAAGTTTGTTGGTGTACACTAAAAATCCGAGCAGAGCTTTGTAGCAGGTTGTTGTGTTTGCCATTTTCAGAAGCTACTTAGGACAAATCTTGGGACAGGAATTTAATAAGTGAACGTCTATGAGTTGAGTAAATGAGTGTACGTTATTTGAGGCAGCTGCAGCAGCAGCTTCGTTAAGTTCTAAGCAGGGGTTTCATTGCTGTGTGTGGCACCAGTCTCCACTGTGTGTGCCAGCAGCAACAGAGTCAAGCTTAAAAGCTTTGGCCCTACTGAGAAACAGCCTTCTATGGAATTAAAATACTGCCTGCTTTACGCTTCATGAATGGATTGGATTTTCAAGTAAGTTTATTAGGCATAGATTCAAGTTATGGGACTGCAATGGATTTTCTAATAAAGATGGTATCTTGTTGAAAAGGTTGCAGCTTTTGTTTGGTACCACAAGTTTGTGAGTTGTCGTGAGTTCCTTAGTCCTTGAGTTTAGAGCAAGAGTCATGTCGAATTTGGGGCAAAGAGAGCCTATTTGCAACAATGCTCACTTAAGATAATTCAAATTAGAATATTCAATAGTGTGAAATCCTTATTACAGTCAGGATTTTGTCTCATGATTATCTAGGATGTTGATGTTAATAGTATCTCAAAGAGGGAGACAGGGTACAAGTAAATGAGCAGGAAAAGCCTGTCTGTCTTGCATCATAATGGGCGGTGTTCAGGCAAACAGAAATGGTGCAAGGTCATGTTGTCAGTTCCCCACTGGTAATGCTGTTAGAAAGATAGTTTTAAGAAAGGTGAGGTGGAGAGCTGTGATTGAAATGGTACCTGCTTGCTCTTCAGCTGAATACAAAGATGAGGAGGGAACTGATAGTTGGACTGTGATAGTTCATGTCTGCACATGTCATGTTTTGCCAGACATTGGCTTAATATATATTCGGCACATTTATTGTTTTGGTAAAGGGAGCCAAAATATCCAAATGAGCCAGATGTTTTATACTGTTACATGAACCAGTTTCTGGTATACTCCAAGCCCATTCCGGGCTACTGTTTATAATAAACTATATATGCCCCTAGATGTACCTAGTGTAGGCTTCTTTTTGTTAGTATTTTTTCCCAAATACCTGAAAACAAGCCTGAAAATCCCTGGGCTGAATAAAAACCTGTGTTGTTTCTAAATAAGTATTTTTTCATGGACAAAAATATTACTCATCTTCGCAAAACTTTTTTCTCATGGACTTGAAGGGAACTAAGTGAATTATTGCTGTCAGAAGAATAGAATATGTAATAAGTTAATTTGATTTTCAAAGAGATACAATCTTTTGATTTCCAAATCAAGAGACCCTTAAAGTAACCAGGTTTTCAGAAAACATTGAAATCACTTGCCCTTCAAAAAATCTGCACATATTTGTCTCTGGTTGCCCATGTATTCTCCTATTTTTCAATACTTCACATATCCTGTTGTTCTGGCTGTTCACCAGAGGTGTGTATGTCTGTATGTTTTGTTCTTTTTGGGGAGTGGTGCTAGTGTTGGTTTTGTTTGGGGTGTGTACCTTTTTAAAAATGTATTTACTGTTCCATTTATTTCTTTATTTAAGTTAAACCTCTCTGAACAGAGGTGTGATCCAAGCTGAAAGGCCAGGTGTGGCTGTAAATGAGTTTCATTGCATTTCAGTTTCTTGAATACTTTGGTTCTTATGTCCAGTGGGTAGCACCAGTTCAGGGTGCCATGCTAACAGTATGGAGCATCTTTCCCCGTGTGTACGGAAGGCATGTTTCCTTATTACTCCATCTTCGCCAAGGCTTCAACATAGTACTTAAGTGGGCTTTTTTAAAGACTTTTTTAAAATGTTACTATCCCATATACATTGTTTGTTTAATTAGTAATTTAATTCTGGTCTTCCATTACGTTAGTTGCTTTAATTCTTTTTTGTACATACTAGCTGCATCTTTCTTTGTCAGGACCTAATTGTTCTAGTTGGTATTGAAAGTTATAGAGAAGTTTAGAAGATTGTTATTGTTGATGTGTACGACCTACGACTTGGTGAAATTAAGGAAGCACTTTGAATTCCTGAAAAACTTCTGTGATCAAAGCATACCTTTCTAGCCTGTAACTACAGATCCAAGTCTTTTTGAAACATGAAATTAGCCATTGCAACTGATCATAACATATGAGCGTTTGCACAACTGTTTTTCAGTAATAGAAAATTTATTACCTTTCAATTTCTTGTATATTTAGAGCAAGAAGTGTGTTTATGCTAAACTGTTCTGCTGTTTGCATAGGAGCTGTATGCCAGACTGTTGAGATTAGAATTTAAGACTAGTAAAGCTCATGTACAAGCTAATTTGCAAAGCTTCTTCTCTACACTGAAATTCCAGGCCATGCATTCTCTCTGCAGGAAACAAAAGGAATATTTGGAGGATTGAGCTCTGTACAGCTGTCTGTAAACAGTTGGTACTTATGTAGCATAAAGGAATCATACTGAAGAGTCTATTGCAGTCTGGTATTAGAGTTGAAATATAGTATTACAGTGCTGTTACACACAATGTATTGACAAATAGTGCAACGTCCTCCCTCAAAACTAGGAGTATTTTAAAGAGAATTAAGTGTTTGTATTAGAGGTGGGAAACATATTTCTGTTGTTTGGTTTGAGGTTTGGGTTTTTCTTGGGGTGGGAGGAAGGCAGGGTTTGTAACTGATGCTTTGGGATTACTGATGGCATTATTTTGTTTTATTTTCTACTTTTCCTCTGCAAACTTGAGAGTTAGGGGTGAGATAAGAAAGGAGGATTCTTCTTTGAAGAGGTGGAACCCGGATAAAATGAATAACAATGTAAAGAGCTCAGGATTTACTAAAATGAAGTTGATCCTTGCATTGGTGTAGGGAAAAATTAGATCATCACTTTAAAGGTAGTTTGAGTCCTGGTTTCCTGTGAAATGCTTGATAAGACATTTGTGAGAACTTAACGACAGTTGTCAGCACTGAACAAATGATGACTGTTTTAGTTTGCAAAGGTATTATATTATATACCTGATTTTTTTTTTTTGGAGAGGGAAGAAAGGAGCTAGATTCTTGAACTTTGAGATTTTCTATGTTCAGCGGAACTGTTTTAACACATTTTAATAAAGGAGATATTAACATTGGAGAACATCTAGGATATTCATATTGTTCAGCTTGGCCGGGACATGACTTTAATAAAAAGCATAAGGTTAAGTATATATGTTTCATATAACATCTGTGGAAACACATGAATTATTTGATGATGTATACAGCTTTTTTTTTTTTTTTTAATGCTAAAGTAGCTGTTCAGTCTTGGTGGAATGCACAAGTCCAGAATAATTTGCAGATTCTATTTTGAGTACCTTATGTGTTTCTTTCTGTGTAGGGATTTTTACTTCATCTTAAATGTTTTTATGAGATTTTTATTTTGATAATGAAACTGTTAAAACAGTCAAAGCTCAAGCTTTGACTCATACCAACAAATAGGAGGAAATTAGCTCTAGCCCCAGCATTTATTAGACAAGCTACAGCAGTGTAGCTTCTGCCGGTGTAGAAATGTTACATATGGCATCCTTGGCTATATACACCTGCTGTTTTCCCCTGAACCAGATGTAGTATTTATCTGACCCCTGCTCAGTTTGAAAAATGACTGGAAAGCCAATGTAGAATCTTCCTACTTTTCTGAATGAGCTCTCTGAAGAGTGAGGGATTGGACAGAAAAAGGGAAGTTCAGGCTGTCTTTGAACTGCTCCTTTTGGTCTTGACCATAAATGCACAAGCTCTGTTAATTAAAGTTGATTGGATTACAGATTTGACTCATCTGGATATAAGATGTAAGCTAAAGGAAGGAAGTGTGATAAAAGGATAAGAAAATGTAGGGGAAGAGAAAATTTAGGATTTAGATTTTAGGACAGTGTTGAGCTATGACTTAAAAAAAGTTATAAACAATTTTAGAAAGTTTTGGTTTCTTTGCAGATACTCAGTTGAAACTTAACTCACATAACTGAGTATTTTTAAAGATAAAAGCAACCATATTTAAGTGTATTTTTTAGTCTTTTAAAGACCGTAAAAGCAAATGATTGCGCAGGGAAGATTTTTGCTGACTCCTTAATTCACTCGAGAATTTATGTAATAAGGAGGGGGCTATGGCAGTGGTTCATGTAACAATAGCATACACAGTACTTGGAATATCCTGAACTCTAATCAGACATGAATGGTATTTGCATGTTACACAGTACAGCATGATTTGCCTTACTAGTTCTGGTATCTTTCATTTCTTCTGAAATGTGCCCTTTTCTTTAGAACAAATGTGTTTGCTAAGATGTTAAAGGTATGGTTATTTCATTGATACCTCACTTAATGAAATAATTATTAATTTAATGAATGTGAAATATTCCTCAGAGATCAGTGGGAATACCATTTCCTTGAAGTCTTTCTGATTTACCATGAGTTAATTATCAGTGTCTGCTGACAAAAATGGTACAAAAATGTATGCATATAGTAAATATTTTACCATATACAAAGAGAAATATAAACGTTTAAAATTATTTTCTGATTTTACAGTATTTTTATCATGATTACATTGAGTTGGTATTGTCATTTTTCAGCAAAATTAAAATCTGTAAATTTGGGTTTTCAGTTACATATCATTGAGAAGTTAAGGCTACAGTGCATATTATAAGTTGTCTTTATATATTGAAGTGTAGAAAGTTCTGAAAATTACATTTTTAATGCTTCGTTAACTGTCATTGAGATAATTAATTTACCAAGCTGCTTGACTGTTTACTTTTTGTATATATGACTTCTGTGCTTAAGGTCCATTCTTTGTACAGTGTATCAGCGGGTTTTTTTTTTTTTTTTTCAAAAGGACTCAAAGAGATTTCTAGCAGTTATTAGCTGCAGCTATGGCTCTCAAGTTCTGATCCTGAATTGCTGTCCTTGGTATCCCTGAATTCTCTTACTCTTGTGTAGCTACAGGACCCAGTATGCAGTTTCTCTTTAAACAAGGCAAAAAGAAATAAGTATTTTTCTGGACTTGACCTTGGTATATGTGTAGGTAATGTGCACAGAGTAGTATTTATGATGTTTCACCTGCAGAGTTATTTTGAGTAGCAAAAACTGATTTGGGAAAAGCAGGCTTAGTCACAAAGGGAAGCAATTTGTTGCAATTTATGTAAGTATCATTGTTGAAAAATGTGAAAAATTTGGTATCTAAAGCAGTAATTACACATATCTACATTTCTCTGTCACCTGTTGTCAATCTGTCTCCGGTTTTGTTTTTTTAGCACTTTGATTATTATTTCCAGTAAACATCCATGTTTCTGATTGCTTCCTTTGGCAGTTCTTCTTTTGGAATGAAAGATTTAGCTGTACTAAAATAATTTTCTTAATAATTTTATTTCAGTTATCTAGAAAAGTATGAAAAAGTCCATCATTTTGGGGAGGAGGATGATGAGGTACAACCAGGCAATCCAAAGCCACAACTTCCTATTGGTGCAATTCCAACTTCCTATAACTACCAGCAACACAGCGTGTCAGGTAAATATTTGAGGGTAAAAGAGCTATTTTCTTCGTGTGGGGGGGTGCATTATTTTTTTTTTGACAGGCTACAGAAATAGTGGGTAGATAAATTTGGAATATTGCTAATACTATCAAATCTGTAGGACAGTCAAATTATTAGTTTCATACACTCAAAAACCTTTCCACTGTGAACCACAACAAAACATATTAAAATCCATAAACTATTTCTCTTCTTTACAGATATTATCCTTGTTAATTAGTAGAGCTGTATAGTTACTTATCTTGAAAAAAATTACCTTGAAAATTTGCAGTGTGTTTCTTTCAATCTCTCGTTTTTCCACAGAGTCAAATACGTGAATTGAGCCTACAGTTAGTTAAGCTTTAAATCAGAAGCAGGTGGGCTTTGTGAAATGGACATGTAATTTGTTGTATAGAAATTTACTTCAGATTGTATTCAGTTCCATTCTGCTTTAATTAAAGCTTGTATTTTGTAAGCTTTTTTTGGGAGTGCTGTAGTGTTGCATTCTGGAGGTGGCAAAGGAGCTGATATGTAGCTAGAAAGGTACACAGTAAGGTGGAATGGGTTCCACATTTTGACCAGACAAAAAATACATTGAATACTGTAAAAACATGTTAAAAACTGCAATAATTTATAAACAAACTTTTACAGAATTCTTAAATATAATAATATTGCTTAATGTATTGTTTCAAGATTAATGGATGTAGCTGTGAAAATGTTGTGGTTTTTTTTATTATTATTTAGATTATCTTCGTCAAAGCTATGGGCTGTCTATGGACTTAAACTCACCAAATGACTATAATAAGTTGGTGCTTTCACTGTTATCTGGACTCCCAAATGAAGTGGACTTTGCAATTAACGTGTGTACTCTTCTTTCAAACGAAAGCAAGCATGTTATGCAGCTTGAAAAGGACCCTAAAATCATCACTTTATTGCTTGCAAACGCTGGGGTGTTTGATGACAGTAAGTATGTGACAAGATTTTTGCAACAGAAAGAGTCCATACCTGTTGTAACACCTTTCACAACTCATCATAATTAAAATGTTAATAACTTAGTTCACAGTAATGTATCTAGTTTTTCTCTTTACCCTGTCCACGATTACAGGTTTTATCAAATGTTACAAATACAAATGTTATGTAATCAAAAAAATTTATTTCATGGGTTAGTGAAATGTAAGAATTAGTTTTTTGATAGTAAATTTCAGTTGTTCAGAATGCTAAATTTACAGCATTGGATTTCCACCTGCTTGTAGTGTATTACTATTTCCTTTTGAATTTGTAGGACCATGCTGACTTTACATACTTTTTAAATGGCAATTGCAGATTTAAAAATTAAGAAAATGTAGTCTGAAAAGAATGACTTGTTAACATTTTTGTCCCGGTACTTCACTACACATTTTACTGTAGTAAAATTCAGATTATATAACTCAAGGGAGAAAAGTCTTAATCTGGTTTTCAGAATTACTTAATGTGTATGCACATAAATTTCAAGAGAGAGTTGATTTCATCAAAATACTAAAGTATATGAAATAAATTCTTCAGATATTTTTCAGTGTGAAAAAAATGCCTCCATGCCTAATTATTCCTTGTTAATGGCTTCTTTCAAGAGAGGAGCAAAACCTAAGTTAACCTAAACCATTGTAAAATCATAACAGCATAATTTATAATCTTGGAGTGGTGAGGAGGAAGTGTTTACCAGGTTTATGTGCTAAGGGTTTTTTTGGTTTGGTTTTTGTTTTGTTTGTTTGTTTTGGACTCTTGTTTTTGTTTGTTTGTGGTTAGTTGGTTTGTTTGTTTTGTTGAGTTGTTTTGTGAGTTTCTTTTGTTTAGCTGGTTGTTGGTTGTGGTTTTTTTATACTGAAATTCAGAAATTACCCCCATAAAAAATTGCTCAAATGAGCCTTTTCAGCCAAGTATAATTGAATCTGATAATATAGATTATGTAAGATATGCTTAGATTATGTATAGATTGTGTTTATGTAAGCATAAACATAGTATGGTATGTCAAAGATTCTGTTTCAAAATTCTGAGGATGAACCAGTGTTAGCCATTGTGTGTGGTTTAGTTGGTTTTTTTAATCATTGGCATTTTTACATAACGATTTGTAGCTTCCCTCTTCTCCCCCCAGTATTGCATTAGTGTCCTCTAGATTCTCTCTTGCTTTTTCAATTTGTACATTTTTCAATGTCCATCAGATATGGTTAGACCTTGGTCATTTAGTGTTTGCATCTGGTCCAGTCATAAGAACTTTCAAAGGAAAATGCTTGAAAGGAAGCTAAAGGGAAACTTAGTCCTCCATAGGATTCCAGAATGCTTGCTCTCTAGATTTTTGAGGCTACCATCACTCCCCTATGCTTTTGATGAAACTTCTTTCAATTCAGGAATTTGCAAATAATTTAATTTGGTATTGCCATTTAAGGATTTTTTTGGATGTTATAGAGGTAGACAGTGTTTTCTGGAGTTCTTAACTTGAAGAACAGGTTTGTTCCATAGCTCATTTGGTAGTGTTTTTTTAAAAATATTTGAGGTAAATCTGAGAAAAATGATGAGCATGTAATGAACTCACTCTTTTCCATTCCCTGGGAAAAACTTCATTTTTATATGATTATGTCTTCTTCTGAGTAAATCTAGGGAAATGTCCTAGCAGCATTAGGAGGACTAATTGGGACAAGTAGGGGAAAGAATCAGCAAGGGTATGTTTACTTATTTTTGAAGCATGAAACTTCAATTTGAAATACTTACATGGTTTTATAGTATAAATAATAAAGGTAAATCTGCCAGGTTTAATGATTAAATGTATTCTCTAATTAGTAAATTCAGGCATTGTGAAAATACTGTCACAGTAATTTCAGGTAGCAATGAAAAACAGCTGATTAACTTCATTTAATACAGGTTTTAAATTTTTCTTGTCTACAATTTTTTATAATTGTTATTATTTATAATGTAGTATTTTTAGGTAAAATATGTCATCAGCTTTCTTCCTGTGCCCTCCTGAACTTCAAGATGTTTAGATTAAATGTGTTATTAGTTCATTACAGAACTATTGCAAGACAGAGTTTGTTTTTGGATTGACTCAGCATTTGAATCAGATTGACTAAGTCTTAGCTGCTTTCAAGGAGTGATGATTAGAAAAGCTGTGGTAGTGGCTCCATCAGACAGCCAGGAACATCCATTACTGGTCTTGATTATATTTAGGTTGAATTGAATGCTGTAAAAATCTTACTACTGTTAAGTTTTTTAGAAAACATAAGTGGGAATTTTTTAAATTACTACAGTAGTATTTGTGCTTACAGAGTGCACGTGGAAAACAGTTCTTGATGTGAGGGTGTAAATTGAGTAGTCATTTTGACTCTTGGAAAAGAGCTCTGGAAAAATTTCCCGTGTTTTTTTTTACAGGATTCACGAACTAGCCCTTTCCTTATGAACTCTTTACTCTCAGTTTAAACTGTTAAACTGCAGTAGCTGGTAATTAAATGAAAACAGACATTTCAGCTGGTTTATGCAGTAGTTTTTTAAGATCAAAAGGAAACACTGGAAGAGTCTATGGTGTTCTTGAATCTTTATTTAGTTTATGGACTAATACAAATGTTCATTTTTACAATTTTACTAAATTATGCTTTTTGTGCTTAAAGCTTTAGGATCATTTTCTGCTGTGTTTGGAGAAGAGTGGAAGGAGAAAACTGATAGAGATTTTGTTAAGGTAATTCAAAAATTACTGAAATTTTATATATACTGCATATGTGGGTATCAAATCCTTTTAAAAGATTGAAAATTCTAAGATGCCTTTAAAAGTAGTCTCAACTTCATTCCTTTGATCAAAATATAATAGGACACTATGTCATAGTTGTCTGAAAATGTTCAGATAACTAGGAAGAAGTGTATTAAGAAAAAAATGGGTATAGGCAAATTAACAAATATTTCCATGTTTCTTTTTATAAGGAAATTAATACGTGTGAAGAAAAGGAATATCGGGCAACATATTTACAAAGAGGCAACAATGCTGGTTTAGATTTTGTTTTAAATTGCAATGATCAGTAAAGAAGCATTCTGAATTATAAAAATTAGGATCATAGCTTAAGAAGCATATGAAAAATACTTTAATAGGTTAGCACTGTTGCGGGTTTGTTTCAGTTAAACTATTTTTGCACAAGGGTTTTTTAATCTTACCACTAGAGGGCATGAGCTACTGTACAAGCAGTGAAATGAAGTTACAAATAGAACTAAAGTTTCTTTGTATAAATGGTTATTTATTCTAGATGAACTTTTTTAGGTGAATAAGAGCGTGAATTATAGCTGAAAGATATTTGAGATTTCAGCATATTTACAATGATATGCAGTTTCCTTGAATTGAATTACAGATGATGATTTATGTGGCTAAAACAGAAGAAATCAAGATTTAAATACATTTGGATACCTTTTGCTTTTTATTAAATAAAAATGTGAAGAGATAATCTTCTGAGTTCCTTTTAAAGCTAGATTTCTTCTCAATTCCGTAATTGTTTCATATACTGAAATATGTTCCCAGTATTACAGAACAGTATTTGTTGGGAGCTTTCTCCATTTATCTTTAATTTTTTTTTTTTTTTTGTAACTCAGTTTGGGAACAAGCTAGACCATAATAGTTTTAGTTAATTGATAAGTATTGTTGAAATACCAGTGTATAAATTCCCTAATCAAAATTTCCTAAGTAAACTTAAAACCAAGAATGCTAAGCTCTCATATTTGTGAGTATACGGACTTGAAAGTGTTATACAAATGTGCAAAACTTAAGTGAAAAAATTAATGTTTTGTGACCTTCAAAATTTCCCTTTTCCACTGAAAAAGTGTGCCTAGATGCCCTGTGGGTTGTGGGTTGTTTGATTGGTTGGTTGGTTTGGTTTTTTGTTTGTTTGAAGCACTTAGCACTGCTGTGTTGACTTCATTCTAAGTTGTCACAGACTGTTGCTGATACAGAGCAGCAACAAGCACCATGTCTAGATCTGTAAACATCTGAAATTATACAGTATTCTAATTTATTACATAGTCATTAATTCTATAAATTCAAGTAATTGTTAAAAGGGCAGGTGGTTCTTATAAATGTTTTAACAAAGTTCGAAGTAGAACCACCGTAACTGCAATAAGGTTTTTAATATTAAAAAACTTGGATGCTCTCCAAGATGTATTTTTGGACATGACAACATATATAGTACCACTCTGTAGTGAAATACTGCTGACAGCATGTCAGAAATACTTGGAAAGCATGTGAAAAACTTAACAATCAGATATAAAAGTACCTTTAATGCCAAGAATTCAGATTTTTCAGAGCATCTTACTGCAAGCATTTGTTTGACCTTACTACTGGAAGTAATTTTTTTTGTATTGCAGCTGTGGCTGTGTCAAAACAAGAATCAGGAGGAAGCATGGGAGCTTCCTGACATAGGAGAGAGATACTTGGTTGTCAGCATAGAGGTTGTGTGTCTGGTTTTGGTGTTTGTTTTTGGGTTTTTTTTAATGTGCTTTTGCAATTTTAAGAAAAAACGAACGACTATTAAGTAAGTTATTCCTTTCACCGTTCATATTATCATTTTTATTAAAAAATATTCTTTTTTTTTTGTTTGTTCATTTTGGTGCTGGTTGTGTCCTCCAGTGTCACTGCTGTGTCAGTTGAAGGTTAAGATGAAGAACAATATCTTTATTTATACTAAACTTCAAGGGAATCAATTACCTTTCTTCTGGTTTTTCTTTCCCTTCCTCCCAGCCTTTACTGCTTTATATAAAACTGTTTGAAAAATTTGTATTTTTCATTATCTTACCTGCAGCAGGACATATTTTCTCGCTTTTTATGGAACATACTTCTAAACTGAATCAAATGTTTTAACTAGTCCGTGAAAATCCGTTCAATTGCTTGTCTCCAAATCTGAGTAATATTTAAGTTGAACCTGCTGTTATCTCTTACTATGTTAATTTGTCACATGCCCCCCTCTTGAGTTTTCCTGGTGCAGCCAGTAAGCTTAAATGTCTAGTTAATTGGAATGACTGTGTGTCCTTACTTAAGGATTGGAACAACTGGCATTTAGTCAGTCATCTTGTATCTCTCTTTGTTTATTTTGTTGTCCCTGTCCACAAGCTCTGATGGCATTCTGCTCAGATGTTTTCTCCTCTACTCTGGAAACTTTCCAATTTTTGACTGTTTCACTTAGCTTTGAATATCCTCATGTTACCAAGGTTCACTTGAGAATGTAGTTAGCTTTCAAGAGTGATTTGTTTATATAGTATGTTTATAATCTGATAGATTTAGCTGTTTTTCCAGTATTTCTTTCATGTCTCCAGCAACTGCTCAGTGTCTGATATGTAGTGTATAAAAAATTGCATTGCATTTCTTCATGCACATTCATCTCTGTTTACTTCAGTCAAATGATTTGCATTTCATGTTCTTGGACTTCTTGAGACCTCCTCTAGCTGTAGAGTTCCAAAATCCTCATATATGCAGTTCTTGTACGTTACTTACGTCTCTGATTTTCTATTTTGAGGGTTTTTTTGTTGCCCAACTCCTTTTTTGTGTAAATTTAATTTTTTTTATTTTCTGTGCATATATCCTCTGAATCTTTCTCAGATAGTCTGCAGAGAGAGATCCTTATGCATTGAAATACCTGAAATACTTTTCAAACATCACTTTCCTTGTCTTTCACAGTAAATATATCAAGCTGACTTGACTCCAATTGGTCTTGTCTTTTTCTTGGACAATAAGTAGTCATACCATTGCTATATTATGTTTTATGGACTCAAATGACCATTGCTTTTATGGACAGTCATTTGGTTGATCTGATTTGCAGTGAATTCTGTATAGTCCTTTGCATTTTTTTCCAAAGGAACTTGCCTACTGACAGTGATCAGACTGTGAATTTGAATCAAGTTCTTTACCTTTGTCCATTATCTCTTAGCATCTGGATGTCATGTAGTTAAGCACTATTTGGTTGCTTCCAAGTTTTAGCTTTATGTTTCTATTAGCAGTACATGATTTTTATATATAGTGAGATATATAGATATATGTATAGGAATAACTAGTGGTATAGACCTTTACTTTTGCACCCTGTCTTGTTTATTTCTCATTTTTTTAACATGTTGTACTAGAATGTAGCTATCCTTCATAGAAAGGAATAAATAACTACTTGTGATGCTGAACTGATTTTTTGTTGCCTTTGTGCTATGTGTTTTTCAAATGAATGCCCAGAAAAGTTCTTTTTTTTCCTACTTTTGCTGTTCCTTTGGGGAACACAAAAATTGTCATGTTTCACCTGTTCCCTTGTAACAGAATTTTGCCTACATACCTTCATCTTCTGTGACTCTTGGTGATAGCTTCAGCATTAATTAGAAAAATCTGTCACAAACAGTAAGAAGTTAAGACTTTTTTCTAGCTGTTCTTGTCTTTGATAAAATGAGGTAATAATCCTTTCTGAGCAAATAAAACCTCTTTACTAAACAGTACTTGGACCCATTTAGCAACGTTGCAGTGAAAATAAAATTCTTTTCCTTCCAATTTAGAAAATTCTCATTGTCAAGAAAATAGTAGTGTCAAGCTTGGTATGAATGCTGCAATTTAGTAATTACATTTGCATAGCAAAATTTCTCCTGCTGTTCAGCTGGTTGTACTTCCCATCCTTCCCTTTTTATCCAGATTTATTGGTGGCTTTATTCTCTGATTATAGTCAAAAGAGGAGTGGTATTTCATTAGTGAGTCAAAGAAATGTACAAATTTTTATTAGTCATAGGAAGGTTTATATCTTTGTTCAGATATACACGTTAGAATGCATGTATCATTATATATTTTTATATTATTATACATCACAATATGTATTTTTATTAGTTTGCAGATCTTAATTTCTTGATTAATTCTTGAATTTCAACAGTACTAGCAACAAAACAATCATTTCCAGGCCTGGCCATAAATATGTAAAGTAATTTGAATTTCAGTTTGCTGAAGCCTTCTACTTTGGCTATATTTATAAAGGCTTTTTGGGATGGTACTGGTTGTTTCTCTCTTTTTATTATGTTATGATGAAGTAGGACATGGAGCAGTGGCTTTAAAAATCCTTTCCAAATAGCAAATTCTTTCAGGAATCTAAGATCTACTGAGACTGGGGGAAGTCACCATATTCTGCCTTAGGTCATCACCGTTTGTAGGAGACAAAGGAGGATGAGCTGTACTTTTCTTCCATTTATAATTGCTGTATTTCTAATGGTGTATGGAAAACTGCCCCATAGTTTCAGTATGTGCTTCAGCACAGCACTTCTGTGGTGGTGTTGGTTGATTGTGACCGCATACTTCTGGTGCTTGAAGGGAAGAGTTCCTTAATGTAAAAAGTACTGAACATCTTGCATATTATCACTTGTGGTTACTGTCAGATGAGTCAAGGTACTAGGAGATCTTTAAAGAGTAATTATTTTCATATTATTTCAATATTTTAACATAATAGAAATAAAAGTAATTAATATTTAAAGAAATAGCCAGTAGAAATTAAGTATTTTTAATTCTTTCTTCAGTTTTGGAAAGATATTGTTGAAGATACTGAAGTTCGTGATCTAATTTCTGACAGAAGCAAATCTCAAGGTGAGACATCTTGACAAATCTTAATACATGCATGTTGGTAAATGGAGCAAAGGAAGGACTAAAATTTATTTATTTCCTTCATAGATATTCCATCAGAAGAATGGATTTGGGAATCCTTGTTTCATCCACCTCGCAAGTTGGGCATTAATGATATTGAAGGGCAGCGGGTACTTCAGATAGCAGTGATTTTACGAAATCTTTCTTTTGAAGAGGGAAATGTTAAACTTCTGGCAGCTAATCGTACTTGTCTTCGGTTCCTGCTACTCTCTGCTCACAGTCACTTTATTTCTCTACGGCAGTTGGGGCTTGACACGCTGGGAAATATTGCAGCAGAGGTAATGTGCTTTCAAACAGAACAATTCAAATACAAATTGAGGAAAGTAATAGTGTTAATGATTTTTTTTTCCTTTATCATTGGATGGAGAAGGAAATAAATTATTCTCTGAATTTGTAATAGGCAATTTGAAAACAAGTGTTCAGAGCCAAAACTAAAATACGAGTCTATGTGTCAGTTTGCTAAAATAGAATCACATGAAGAAGTCTGATGTAGGGAGATAGAAGATATTCATAGTGTATAATTTTCAGTTTAGTTTCCCAGAGAGAGGAAAGGAATTTGTTAAGTTCTGCAGTCTGTATGCTAGCTTCTTCAGTTGATAATTAAAATCTTTAGTCATAACTTCAAAATAGTATGTGTAAGAAACAGGGTTTTAGATGATTTTATGCCCTGTGTACTATACTTCGTGTAAACTAGTAATATGCCATTGGTTATGCTGCCAGAACCATGTGAGGCATCTTTTTTTTCATTAATTTTTTTTGAGAGGTTTGAATGTTATAAAATATGCTATTTTGGTATGTCATATTATCTTGCAGAAAATTATATGGATTTTATAGGTAGTATATTCAGAGAGTCCTTATATTTTAAAATGTAGCAAATAAATTTAAGTAAAATGGGTACTACCAGAGAATAAGATTGCAAGTATTGGTCCACTACTAAATATTGAAAGAAAAGATGGTGTTTTTAATTTACCATGTACCTAACTTCTTTTGAATGAGAAAGAATGTTACTTATGTCTGAGATCTCTAATTGAGAAGCAGAAGTAGAAACAAGATGAATGGCTGGGATAGCGTTTGGGAAGGAGTACTTGTTACTCAAGTTCTGGTCTTTGTTGGATAGTGGAATCTGTTTCTGTGTACTGTTGATTGCCTGAGAATTTTCCTGGAAACTGTAAATTAGATTGCTGCTTTAGAGTAGAAAAGGAGGAGGGGGCTCCAAATGCTAGGTATAATCAAAAGCTCACAGGGTTCAGTTTTTATGAACGTGAGTGTCATTTATGTGTGCTGCACTTAAACACTTCCGAATCTTATATTTTGATAAGCAAATTTAAGTATTTGAGCCATTAGTGCTATGGGGATAGTGTTACTAATTTTGTTTTTCTTTCTCGTCAGCTTCTTTTGGATCCTGTTGATTTCAAAACTACTCATCTAATGTTCCACACTGTTACAAAATGCCTCATGTCAAGGGATAGATTTTTAAAAATGAGAGGTAAGGTCTCTAGCTATTCTTGTTATTATATCAGAATTGTAATTATGGCTGTTTAAAACTACTTTGTATTTGTTCTTCAGGCATGGAAATCTTGGCAAATCTTTGTAAGGCTGAAGATAATGGTGTCTTAATTTGTGAATATGTGGATCAAGAATCCTATAAAGAGATCATATGTCATCTCACACTACCAGATGTGCTGCTTGTAATCTCAGCACTTGAGGTGCTATACATGCTCACAGAAATGGGAGAAGTGTCCTGCTCAAAGATTGCTAAAGTAGAGAAGAGCATAGGTAAGGGAGAAACGAAATCTATTACTGCTCTCGCTTATGTAAAAAAAATTACTTAATCACTGATCATGACATATTCTTAAAACTGTGGCTTTCTTGTGTGTGTGTGAGCACACAGCATGGGGATGGAATTTACTAAATTTATTATTTTTGTCCTCAAGGAATTGATGATTCTGAAGTGCTTTTCTTTAATGCCATTAAATGGGTTTTTTTAAAAAATAAACCTACAGAAGCATGCAAAGACTTGTTGCCTTTCAACACATGGCAATTTTAAAGCAAATTAGTATGTTCCATCAGCATTCTTCTTGTCCTAATGGCATTGTTGGTTTTACATTCAATACTTTAGATACGTTAGTATGTCTGGTTTCTATGGATGTCCAGATGTTTGGACCTGATGCTCTTACTGCTGTAAAGCTCATTGAACATCAGTGTGTTAGCCAGCAAGGACTACTTGATGTCAGACCGCAGGTTATGGATCATGGTTCTTCACAGGCCCATGCAGCAGGTGTCCCAGGTGAGTATCACAGCAAGAGAAAACACTGTTCTGTAAAATTTCCCACTTGATCTCTGATTTTTGATCTGAGTAGTTTACACAAATAAGCGTAACATTATGCGCAACATATGTATCTTTTTCAAACACGTGCTCATGAAGCTACTTTCACCAAAGCTATGTTAGCTAAAACTCTTGTGAAGCAAGCTTTGAAAGAATTTTAATGTTTTTCAGTTGCTAATCTAAAAATTCTCTGAAAGCTACATGCATTGCTTATTTTAACTTGTTCAGTGGAAAGAAAAAGTATCCATTCTAGATTGTTGCTACAATTTTCAGAGAATTAGGGGTCCATTTTATATTGTGTTTTATACTGGGTATTATTCATCAGTAACATACAGTATTTGGTAGAATTGCAGAGATGAGATGGACAGACTCATTCTTGAAGGTCCTAAACAGTTTCTTGTTATGTGAACCAAATTGTAACTATTCTTAGGAAGTTACTGAGAAAGAACCATTGCAATGGACGTTGGTTTGCATGTCTAAGTTTGCTGTTTCTGGAATGGGTGCAGATACCGCAGCAAAAATGACTGGGAGAGAATGTAACCAAAAGGGTGAACAAGAGTGAACAGGGTGAACTGATGTGACATTGACACAAAATCCTTTGCATTATATTTACATCCACTTAAGAATTGGAAAAATAATTGCTACGTATTTCTGCCTGTTTTGGTGGAGTATTGTGCCACTTTAAAATCATGTTCGGTACTGCAAAGTACTGAGATTATGCTCACGAATCTGGAAGCAGCTGTTCATTAGGTGCACACCTTGTGGTTGCACTTTAGCGGTGACTCTGGCCCTGGCAAGCCCTGCTTCACTTCAGTGAACTCTGGTGCAGATCTGCAGTCTGCTGTGGGCACTTTTGTGACTTGCCTCAGCTGGGTACATCCTTACTGACAAACATAGGAGAAAATACACCAGTGCATGTCATGGAGTGCTTCTTTCAGAAAGACAAAAAACATTTCAGCAAGTTTTGGTTTTTTTTCTTCCCCACGTTCTCTACAGCCTCTAGGACAGCACCACATGTTGCTCCACCTCCAGGAATAGTAGAAATAGACAGCGAGAAATTTGCATGTCAATGGTAAGTGTATAGTTCTATTCAAATACGTTAATGAAGAAGAAAAACTAAAGAGAAGCCATTCAGTATTCAGTATTCTTCTTACTGTTAGACTAATTTTTCTGAAACGTGTAAACCAAATCCATTCTGTCATTGCTTTGAAGAAGTATAAAAGCAAAAACTGAACCAGAAGATTCAGTCTTCACTGATTGATCCATGAAATTAGTTGTTTTGTCTCTTAGGACAGAATTAGATTTGATTTTTAACTCTGATCTTGATTAATTTAGTTTTTCAATTGTCAAGCAGTGTTACCTGTTTCACAGGTATTTTTATCTGGTAATGCGTTGCTATATTAGTGAATCAATATAAAAGTAATTATCAAATTATGAAGCTAGGCCCTGCAAAACTCTTACATTATCATTGTGAACCTCAAGTTAAAGATCAGAGTCTTTTCTATTCAAATTCTCTTGCTTTCAACTCATATTATTGTCAGATATTTAGAGAGAAACTATCTCACCTGTGATTCTCATGTAGTCTTCAGGACATCTTTCTGAACTATTTGTATTACATAAATCACCTCACATTCTAAGTATTTTTATTAATCGATTCCTGATGGGCCCTTTCACCTCTGCTCCTTCACAGCTCTTATGTTCATTTTTTGTCATACTGAGGAGACAAGCACCTTCTAGATAAAGTGGATGGAATTTACAAAGCTTAGTGTTTTAGGTTATCATGAGGTTATACTTCTAGCAGAGCTTTGGTTGTATGGGGGGAAATATTGTGGATTTTTGTGGTCAGCTGATGTTTCCATGCTTCTCTTTGCACAATGCAAAGTATTATTAATCATAATAATGAACTGCTGAAAGACTGAGAAATTTCATGTTCAGGCATTTAAACAGAGATACCGGGAACTGTACTCTCTCTACAGATAACATTAGCAAACTTAGGTTAATGTACATTTTCATGGTATGCTTTAGTCACTGCTTCCTACTTAGAGAAATGGGAAAATGAGTAAATCATAGCTGTAGAATTTAGTTACTATCTCTTGAAAGCAGCAAAAAGACAAGGTATTTACACTGACCTTCCTGGA
This sequence comes from Acridotheres tristis, assembly GCA_037013685.1. Taxonomy (NCBI): domain Eukaryota; kingdom Metazoa; phylum Chordata; class Aves; order Passeriformes; family Sturnidae; genus Acridotheres; species Acridotheres tristis. The sequence continues at coordinate 29,880,562 of CM072885.1, read as the reverse complement.
TGTATTACTAACCATCTAAGATTCAGCAGGAGGTGTAAGTGCAGTGACTGTAAAGTACTAATCACAGATCCCATTTCACAGTTTTAAGTCCTGAACATCTCCAGTTTGCTGGTACCAGTGGTAGTGTGTCAGCCTAATATGATATATCCAGCTGGACAGTCACTGTCCAATATGCCAAATTTAATTAATACCTAAACTTTCTTTTAATATAATGTAATCTCACTTTTTGTAATAATAAAATTCTGACAACTGCAGGAGAAATGGTACTTTTTATGAGAGAACGCAATTTAAAGAATGTAACCGTAGTCTTTTCATCTAGTTCCATTTGGAGTGTAGGGCTCTACAAAGGAGAACATAGCATGGTTTTCCAGAGTGTTAGCACCAGATAATAAATGCTGACAACTAAAATACTTTTTTTATTCTCATGCCAATATATGAGCACTGAGTGAGAGTTACTTGCCTCTGTTTGCTGCGGGGGACGAACAATTCCTTTGTCTCTGGGTTGGAGTAGTGGATCTAAGAGAAATAAAATTGAACTGATAAAAGATGGTTCCTTTTCTCACAGCTTCCTGAGAGGTTAGATGGGTTAGTTGCTCTGTGGACTTGTGGAGAGTCTGTAGGAGATAATAAATATTACTGCTAAGTGAATATCAGATGAACAAACAATTACTTAGGATAAAAATTAGTTAAAATTAGGTAAAGAATTAGTTAGCTTTCAGCCCATCTTTTGCAGAAGTAAACTCATTAAGAGATAAGAATAGAGCTGTGGGGAGGAGATGCCAACAAAACATGCTTTCTCATTTGTTTTTGCAGAATATACAATAAAATAGGCATAGGCAGAGACAATTTTGCATAAATAATAAATAATACATATATAGGTATGTAGATAAGATACTGAATGTAAAGCTAGCCGCAAGTGTTAGGAGTCCAGTGTGTTGATTCATAAGCAGTGAGAAGGAGAAAGTGTGGAACAGACATCTGACAAAACAATACACTGAAATGATATTTTCCATGTTGTTGGCAGATCTCAAAAGTCTCTGTGATAGAGACTGAAGTGTTTTAACCACTCCTTTAAAAGTACTCTCTCTGTATTTTGCTTCATAGTTTATTTTTTCCTCTTCAGGTTGAATGCCCATTTTGAAGTGAACCTTGATTGCTCAGTCTCTCGAGCAGAAATGTACTCTGAATACCTCTCTACTTGTAGTAAATTAGCTCGAGGTGGAATCCTAACATCAACTGGATTTTATAAATGCCTGCGGTAAGACAAGAATTTATGCAGCAATAAAGAAGCAATTGTATGTTTTCAAAAATTAACTGGTAGCTTTAGACTTCTTTGAGAAAAGATCTACTGAGTTGAAAGACATCCAGTTTTGGAATTTTAATTGAAACAAACGTTTAGAGTCTGTTTAATTTTATTGCATTCTATTTTAAGATCTTTGAAAGGGTTCCTTCTCTGCCTCTACTCCTAATTCTTTCTGAAGTAGTTTTTTGAGATTTTGTAATTTTCACTTAGGTTCTGTGACATCTTGGCCATCTGGGGACCTGCTAGTCCTCAGTGATGAACACTCACATGCTATTGGAAAATCCTACTGTGTTGTAAAGATGCAGGCATTCTTTCTATTAACTCTACACACAAGAGCAGTTAGGTAAAACAAAAACGTTGTAAGAGAGCTATTTTGTTTATTAACATGGATTTATGTTGTGTTTGGCAGAACTGTCTTTCCAAATCATACAGTGAAGAGAGTAGAAGATCCAAGTAACAATGGTCAAGCACATATACATGTGGTAGGAGTGAAAAGGAGAGCTATACCTCTTCCCATTCAGATGTACTATCAGCAGCCAACTTCGTCTACCCCAGTTGTCCGGGTTGATTCAATTCCTGATGTGTCTTCGTCTCCTTTGCCAGCAGGTTTTTAAATTAATTATGTCTAAAGTATTTTGCATTGATCCTGAAACCATAATACAAGCCAGAAGTTTTTGAACATAGCTTGAAAGTGTTCGAAGTTGAGGCCACGTGTTTTGAGTTTATTCAGTAATGTTGGGAATAGTATTGCAGTATGTCCTTGCATGCCATTCTAGTCTTTGACGTGTAACCCATAAGCTTTCTAGTCAGCAGACAAGCCATTGTTGCTGCATCATTAGTTTAGACTCTGTAGAGCTGAGAATAGAAACTGTTTCATGTAGAATTGCATTTTCAAATCTTGGATTTTAAAAAAATTTGTTAGTTAATGTGTTTGAAATAATCTCTGCTTCCAAACTTTTACTGTGCTTATTTCAACAGGAATCCCACATGGGCTACCAAGTGTAGGAAATCACTATCAGAGGACCCCTATTAACCAGTCTTCAACTTTGACAGCAACACAGATGTCTTTTCCAATTCAAGGTGTTCACACTGTGGCACAGACTGTTTCTAGAATTCCACAAAATCCTTCTATTCATACACAACAAAATACTCCAATGACTGTTATACAGAATAAAGGTCCAATATCCTGTGAAGTAGTGAAGGCTGCAGTAATACAGAGCTCTGTTCCTCAGTCTGCAGTTCCTGTTCCTATTGCAGTAGGAGGAGCTTCTAATCAAAATCACAGCACCGCAGGCCAGCAGCCGTCTGTTACAGTTGTGAGTTCTCAGATGCTTCACCACCAACCTGTAATTCAACAACAGTCCCCACTGCACGCAGTGGTACCAGGACAGATACCTTCAGGCACTCCTGTTACGGTAATTCAGCAAGCTGTACCTCAGGGTCATATATTTGGCAGAGTACAAAACCTACCAGCATGCAGTTCAGCAGTTTCACAGGGTCAACAGCTAATCAGCACATCATCACAACCTGGGCAGACATCATCTCAGCAGGCTTCTGTGGGTAACCAGCAACAAGATACAGTCATCATAACACCACAGCAGTATGTCACAACCTCTGCATCTAACATCGTTTCTGCCACCACAGTTCAAAATTTCCAAGTAGCAGCTGGGCAGGTGGTTACAATTGCAGGTGTTCAGAACCCACCAACGTCTAGAGTAGGGTTTCAGAACATTGCTCCAAAGCCTCTGCCGTCTCAGCAAGGTCCACCTGCTGTGGGACAGCAGCCACAGCAGCAGCCTCCACCACCATCCCAGCAAAGTGTAGTGATAGTAAGCCAGCCAGCTCAGCAAGGTCAGACATATGCACCAGCCATTCATCAAATTGTGCTTGCTAACCCAGCTTCTATTCCTGCTGGCCAAACTGTCCAGTTGGCTGGACAGCCAAGCATTACTCCATCTTCTTCACCATCCCCAGGTCCGGTTACAAATAATCAAGTCCCTGCAGTTATGTCATCTTCATCTACCACTCCTCAGTCGCAAGGACCCCCTCCTACTGTTAGCCAGATGCTTTCTGTAAAGAGGCAGCAGCAGCAACATTCACCAGCATCATCGCAGCAGCAGGTACAGGTACAACAACCAATGCAAATGCAAGTTCAGTCACAACAAGCTAATACAGGAGGTGGCCAGCCCAACTCTGGTGAGTCTAGCCTGATAAAACAACTTCTTCTTCCAAAAAGAGGCCCCTCTACTCCAGGGGGGAAGCTTATACTCCCAGCTCCACAGATTCCTCCACCTAACAATGCAAGAGCTCCTAGCCCTCAGGTGGTTTATCAGATGGCCAATAACCAGACACCAGGTTTTGGAGTTCAAGGACAGTCTCAAGCTCAGCAGCTGCTAGTTGGACAGCAAAATGTTCAGCTGGTACCGGGTGCAATCCCGCCCCAAGGGGCAGTGCAAACGGTACCCATTTCTAACTTACAGATATTGCCAGGCCAGTTGATCTCAAACAGCCCAGCAACTATTTTCCAAGGGACTACTGGCAACCAGGTTACAATAACAGTTGTGCCAAATACGAGTTTTGCTACTGCAACTGTGAGTCAGGGAAATGCAACTCAGATCATTGCTCCAGCAGGAATTTCAGTGAGTGGAGCACAGACAGGAGTTGGGCTACAGGTGCAAACCCTTCCAGCTACTCAAGCACCTTCCGCTGGACAATCACAGTGTACTGCTGCTCCCCCATTCAAAGGTGATAAAATAATTTGCCAAAAGGAGGAAGAAGCAAAGGAAGCAACAGGTTTACACATTCATGAACGTAAAATTGAAGTTATGGAGAATCCTTCCTGCCGAAGAGGAGCTGCAAATACCAGCAATGGGGATGCAAAAGAAAATGAAATGCAGGTGGGAAGTCTTTTAAATGGGAGAAAGTATAGTGACTCCAGTCTACCTCCTTCTAACTCAGGGAAAACACAGAATGAGGCCAATCAGTGCTCACAAGTCAGTAATGGGCCATCATTAGAAATGGGTGAGAACGGAGCTCCTGGAAAGCAGAACTTTGAACAAACGGACACACAGGAAATTAAAAGTGATTTGAAGAAGCCCCTAGTTAATGGAATCTGTGATTTTGATAAAGGAGATTGTTCTCATTTGAGTAAAAACATTCCAAATCACAAAACTTCCAATCATGTAGGAAATGGTGAGATATCTTCAGTGGAGCAACAAGGGAATTTGGATGCCACGCAGCAAGATACTGCCAAAGGTGATCAAGGGGAAAGAATTTCTAATGGGCCTGTATTAACTTTGAGTAGTTCACCTGCTGTAAGCGGTACACAGGAGGCTGCAAAACTGTTAACCCAGCAACTTAGTGGTACCAACACTGATTTACCTAATGGACCTCTAGCTTCAAGTTTGAATTCAGATGTGCCTCAGCAACGCCCAAGTGTAGTTGTCTCACCACAATCTACAGCCTCTGTTATACAGGGGCATCAGATTATAGCAGTTCCACACTCAGGACCTAGAGTGTCCCAGTCTACCCTGTCCTCCGAAGTTCGGTCTACTAATGGCACAGCAGAATGCAAAACTGCAAAGAGGCCAGCAGAGGATAATGACAGGGAAACTGTTCCAGGAATTCCAAATAAAGTAGGAGTTAGAATTGTTACAATCAGTGACCCCAACAATGCTGGTTGCAGTGCAACTATGGTTGCTGTGCCAGCTGGAGCGGATCCAAGCACTGTAGCGAAAGTAGCAATAGAAAGTGCTGTTCAACAAAAGCAGCAGCATCCAACCACGTATATACAAAGCATGGTCACACAGGTATGTTGCAGTGTTCTTTTTATGTTTATTCTGACTGTGATTCTGACTAATACTGTGAAATAACATGGCTGAAAATGTGAACTTGGTCAATATCTCTTGTATAGTATTTCAGATATGCAGAAAATGATGCTTTCTGTTCTTCCACAGACCGAAGTTTTAATAGTTTACATACTTCTTCAATGTCATTGACAATAGTGGAATTCAAAATTTGTAGCTTGATAATACGCAGTGAGGAAAGAACTTCTGCTCACTGTTTTCTTCCTATAAGGATTAACTGTTCTGAAAACAACAATGATTTGCTAAATGATCTTGTAAAAATGTCAGTGTTGTTCTGCATTTCTTTCTCGGTCACTGTGGGGGAGTGAATCTGTTTTTTCAGAGAAAACCACACCTGCATCTGGATGGCTGAAATGAGTTAAGTTTTAGCATTTAAAGTTGGTCTTCAGGGACTTGCTTTGTGGGTTCACTACGGTTAGGAGAAAGTATTGTTTTGTAAATCTGTTGAAATATTTATATTTATTCATTACAAGATATTTACAATGTTTATCAATAAAATAAGCATTGTTTTGGGGTTTTTTTCCTCTGTTTGCTAAGCTTTGGTGAGGGTTTGTTTGGCTTTTTTATCCCTTGATTGAATTTGTTGAACCTTCTGAAAGTGCCTGCTCCCTAACCCTTTACTAGAAATGAGGTATGGACATCAGGAGTATTAATAAGTAAAATTATAATGTTAGAGATTACTCCATTCCCTAGAATTTATTTTAGTTTTATGCATAGACAGAAAATCACTCTCCAGAAAAAAAACCATTCCTAACCCGAATAGGAGCAAAAGGAATAGAATGGTAGGTCTGGCAGTTAAGAGTTCTGACAGATCAGAGAGAGGAAATTGTCCTGAGTGCATTAGTACATTTTGACCTTGGAGTAACAAGTCTTTTATTTCTTACCTTTTTTTTTTTTTTTTTTTGGTTGGGGGTTTGTTTGCCTTTGACAAAGTAGAAGGCATAGACATGATGGGCTTATAACTCAAATGGGAGGACTCAAAATGTGACAAGTGCTGGCTAGTGCTACTTCATTTTCTGTGACAAGTTACGTTGCTCTTGAAAACTCGTGACTTTTCTAGTTGTCAAAAATTAGGTTATAAAGTTAACTTCCTTTTTTACTTTCTTTACTTTTTGCTTCTAACTGCAACAGTGCACAGAGTTAATTCTTAAGATGTTTTTGAACTCCTAAATTTTCACTTAGGTTTTGTTGGGGGGAGGTTTGTATTTTTTAATACGTTATTTATCTTTGTTCTTAATAGAAGAAATTTGACCAAAAGTAACAGTTTTTTGTAGCAGCATCAGGACAACATACTAGATTTTCTGTATTGTGGATATATTAGCTATGCCTTGCTTTTTACACTGAGTGTCTTGGTGTAAACAAGTTTGGATTTCTGTTATAGCTTTGCTGAGGATATGGCTGAAGTACAAAATGAATGGAATGTGTTTATTTATTCCCTCAGTATGTATGTGAAAAGAATTTGCAGTTGTGTCTCAAGCAGCTAATAAATGATCAGATTTTAAGAATTTTGAGAAGGGAGTAATACAATTAACCATTCAATTTGATGTTAATAATGTATATCATGATACTAGAGGAGGAGGATAGGAAAAAAATATTTTCAGTGCTGATAGTTTCTTCTTTACACTATCCCTAGTATCACTGTCATTAATAGTTACTGTATTTTTTGTTACCTGTACAAACAGAAATGCTGCCTGCTGGGTATGCCATTTGGTAGAAATTTGAAAATCAAAAGAACTTCGTTTAATGTCTCCCTGCCTGAAAGTTTGTTCATTCTGCTGTCTGTAGGATGCCTTTCCTTTCTTTAAAATTACAGAAATGTAGGAGAAATGAGTTATTAGTTTTGATCTTGGTGAGAAATGTATTCATTAACTATTTGCCTTAGCCATACGTCTATATTATGAATCGTGTCTATCATGATATTGCAAGTATGAACTTAGAGTTGAACCCATTTTAGAGTACTCTGTTCAGATATAGTGATCATCGTAGTTTGCCTTAGGATTTGCAGAGATCTTTACTACTTCTTTAAAATTAGCATGTTGGATTATAAACAGTACCAAAATCACCCTGGCCAGCTCTTTTTCTTTCTCTATTGCTACTGAGTAGCTGCATTAGCCATTGCTTTTCTGGAAAAGGAGATGCTAAGTATTTCCAATATTAAGTCTGCTTTTAGGAGTATTTTTAAATATTCAGGAATGTCGCCGAAGTCTCATGAACTTGGTGTGAATTTTAGCGATGACTTTATTTAAGATTAGGCTTTGTGTTACCTTCTGTTTTCTCCTTTACATTTTGAGTGTTCCTCATCTGATAAGCAACTTCCTTGTACCTGACTCTTTTGAAAGGTAGCAGCTGAAGAACACTTTTTTTTCACTTGAGCATCTGCATTGTTTTGTCCTGTCTGAAGTACCTAAGTATATATCGGCTGTCTTGCAGAAGAAAAAGGAGAGCATGGTTTTTACTGTGAACATTGTGAAATTTATTAGAAATACAATGCAGTGGAGAAAAATGGTGAGGGACAGAGAATAAAGGGAAATTAGCTATGGCAAAATTACATAGCTATTGAAGTTTTTAGTGTGCAATTTCCTGTTTGCTTGTTAGCTTAAAATTTTATTTTAAGCTACAGCTTGTATTTTGGAGAAGTGTGAAAGGAAGAGAAGAAAAAAAATTGTAATAAACGTAAAACCAAATAGGAAGACTGAAAAAGAGGTTGAGAGGACAGAAAAGGCAGGGGAGTATTGGTTGTGCAACTACAGTAGGATCAGCTATCATGAGCTACAGAGAGGAGAAAGGGAAGATGCTTGAAGATAAGAGAGGATGACCAAATAGGGCAGGAGTGGAACAATATCTGAAAACTAAAGAAAGCAAGAAAGAATTAAATAATCCTTAAGGGAATGTAGAAGAGAAATTTGTTTCATTATATGAATGGTAGTTTAAAATGGGATGACACAGCATGCTTGGGGAAAAAATGTTAATTTAAATGGCCTATTAAAATAATGAAAATTGTATACTGGCTGTTTATGGGACAGCCCATGTAAGTGCCATTAAAATCCAATTAGACAAATACAGGTTTCTTGTGTATATGATCTGAGATTTTTCCCTATTAATTGTATACTTCAGCAAAGCTTGTTGAGAAATAACTGTATTTACACTGAATATTTTAAAATTTCTTTTCATATTTTGCATTATGATAAAAAAGGGAATCTGTTAGTTATGTCAGAATAGGTACACATGGTACACAAGGTGTTGAATTTTGTTCTTATATCTCAATCTGTATTTTGTAAGCTCATGAAACATACTCTTGGGAGGAGACAGAACTGGTGCTGTACTTTTTTGGTTTCCTTTTATTTTGGTGTTCTCTGTTTGTGGTTTATTGCTTTCCTTGAGGTATTGTGCTAGACTGGTGGTTGAAAAAGAAATGAGCAGTTACCTATGCTTTTCTTTGCCACATTTTCTTATTCCTCTTCAAATGCCTCTGAAACATCTGTTGAACATAACCATGTTGGTTTTTCCCAGTTGGTGTGTGTTTTAAAGGAATGCTCTGATACCACACCAAGTTCACAGACTTGAGTAGGTCTGATTTAAATTGCCTCATCTGGCTTTTAAAGTAATGACTTTCTTACTCATCACTGCCATTCCCTCAGAGACAATGCACGCCCATTTCTCTTAAGGCTGCTCACTTGAAACATGCTCGTGTTGAAATTTAGGTGGCAAAATCTGTGGCTTTGGCTGTTTGTTCCTGCTTTCTCTTGGTTGGAAAGCTGAGAATTACCATGCACCAGAAAGCAGGTGTGTAGCTCAGGTGGTATAATTCATTCCTAGCCACAGAGCAAATGAGTTTCTCAGCTGGGAGTAGTGAAATACACAATCTCTGTGCTTTTATTGCCCTTCACTTGTGAAGCACACCGTTGCAAAGAGACATAAACTTTAGTAATATAACAAGAAAAGAACATGTATTTTGGTGCCTACTTATCTAGTTGACCCCTTTCAGAGGGGAATTTTGGGCAGACTCGAATTCTGCTCTATTTGTTTTCAGCTTATGTATTCTTATAGATATGTTCATTATCGTGAATAACCTTAACAAAATTTTGTCATATCAAACTGTAAATCCTATTCTACTTGAAAAATATTTTTACTAATAATTAACTTTATTTTTGAATTACATTTATTTACAGTGGCTGTGCATGCATTAGTGGTGGGATAAAAATGCAGCTTAATGCTTTTAAATTGCATATGGCTGTACATGTCAACAGAATCCCCAACACACTGGGCACTGGGATGCACAGTGTTCTGCTGGTGGCACAGTAGGCCTTTTAAAAAGAATATGCAGGTATCATGATAAAATAGCTGTTCATGCATAAAGGGAATAGCATGATTGGTTCAGTGAAATATAAGTGGAGGCTGCATCTGGCCTGAACTCATAGGGTTTGTTACTCCTACCACACAGGGAGCTTGTGTGCCCAAAAGTAGAAGCTCTTGTGCATAAAATTAAATTAACTTCTTTGTAAACAGTCCGTTCTAGTTACCAGAAAGCTCCTAGTTGTACTCTTGGTTTTCCTGACCAGGCTGAATTTCCTCCCCCTCTCCAATACCTCAGTCTAAAGTCTAGGAATAAAATCTCTACCTGCTTATTAAAAGTAGGCTCTAGTATCTGCACTGTAAGTAGACTGTACAGGCATTAAGGGTTTGTATTTGTGTACTTGAGGGTTGAGTGTAAACCCTGCTGAGATAGATGATGCTGCTCTGGAGGTACCTTTCAGTCCCAAGATCCTGTGAGAAGAGGGCTAAGTGGTGGCAGTTGCAAATTGTATCGTGGAGAGGTCTAATTTGATTATAAAAGGGTGTTGTGAAGCGCCCTCAAGTGTAGCGGAGTACTAGGCATTTGTTTTCTTAAATGTTTTTACTAGAGGATGAAATTTTCTGGGATCTTTATGCCCCAGGGAAAGACTTGATGATGTTACTTTTCTCAGAAGGACTTCATTAGGGAAAAGTTAATGTCTGTCATCATTTAAAGAAATAAGTGAATTTACATAATCCTAGCATATGAGCACTGTAAAGTAGGTAGCACCTAGCAAGTATTTCTAGGTATATTTCTGGGAGAAAAAGGAGTTTCATTTCTGAAAAACAAAGGCTATACCTAATTTCAGCGATATCCCATGTGTTATGCATTACTAAACTGAGACTCGACAATAGAGGGAAAAGGAAACTAAAAATTAGCATTGATCTTGCGGAATCTTTCTGATGTCTTGAGTGAAGAATCAAGAATGATTCTTCTTGAATTAAGGAAAGATTTGTGATGTTTGACTGTAAAACTTTTGTTTCTAAAATGAAATTTAAAATGCTAGCAGCAAATGTAACTTAGCTTTACATGTTGATTTAAAAATATAATCAATAAAGCTGATAGGCAAGCAATAGATTTGTCTTTAAAAATACATGGAAGTTATGTCCACCTAGTTTGAGTAAAACTACTCCACAATAGAACAGTAAGAAGAGAATTTTAAACAACAGCAACTATTCTACATGTTTCTTTCCAATATATACAATTTAAGAGCTTTTTTTCTCACAGGGAAAAAAATAGTAGAAAAAAATGGGAATGGAAAGTGAATGATACCTTTTTGTCCTGAAAATTTGTTTCTTTTTCTAATCTCTTTCATTTTCAGCATGCAAAATTTTGTGTTGTATATCTCAGATCAACTTATTTAAAATCAACAGTTTTTCAATGAGATGATATTAAAACCTTTGTATACCACTAGGAGAGCTTGCCAGAGAAACCCTTGAGAAAATTTGTAATTCCAGATTAATTGCAGGGTTTGCTTTGAATGCAGTAAATAATACATAAACCACACATTGAATGATGAGAATTAAACAAAATACAGAATTCGTTCAGTAAGCTCATTACTTCAGCACATTAAATGAGACAGAAGTTCTTCAGGGATAAAAAGTCACATAAAAGACCATCAGAATATGTTGATACTGGGATGCCAAGTGAAGGTTGCAAAACAAGCTGTACTGATGACACTCCATTATTTTAGTTGCAGCTTCATTTTTAAAATGCCTTTTTAAGGGGATGTTGATATTAAAAGGCTCCACTTGTGTTTAGCTTTCATTAGAAGGTACCTTGTGAAGGATTCATTACCCATTCTGTGAAATAGCTTAAAGGTCTTTAGGTGAAAATCGTTGCTGAGTTCAAAATAGTTTGTAGTTATGTCTAATGGACTCAAGTCCTTTCTTACTACTTTTTATATATGTGCATGGATCACAGGCATCATTAGTAATTGTGCTGTATTCAGGAGTTTTGCAGAGTTTTTCCTTATTTTTATCATGTTTTATTGCTTGGATATGGGATGTGTTTTGCTTTTGATCAGGCTTTTTTGCTGTCCCTCGGGTCATGTTGTTATATTGGTAGTATAATCTGTGATAGTTGCTAACTCACTACCTTGTGTGACTGCTGTTCACAATGCCAACAGAGAGCAGCAGGAAGAAAATGTAAATCCATATGCAAATGAAATGTTAGAAATTGAATTTACTAGTTGTTTCTTTGTAGTGAAAGTCTAAAGTTACTCAGTAACAGAGATGTAAAGATCTAAATGTGTGCACCATTTGAAAGTGTTTTCTTATAATATTCTTACACAGACTTGGAAGTAATTTTATTTTATCTCTTTAGAGTGTGAATTTGTTTTCAAACAGTGGGGAAGAAAATGATGCTAGGTCTTAATCTCTAAATAATATTCAAAAGCTTAATTTTTCTACTGTCATCATCCTTACAAATGTCTTGCTGACCAGAGCCTTCCAGGAAAAAAAAAAAGAAGAGAAACAATATTCTGACACAGACACTGTTTTGAAATGGAAAATTCAGCATTCAGTATCCATTATTCAGAAAAAGAAGTAAAATTGATTGGGGTTTATATATTTTTAGGTAATTTCAAAGATAATTTTAGTTGAGTGTTAAGTGTCTTGTTATATTGCAGGGGAGAAAGGGGAACGTCATTTTCCTTTCTGAAACATTAATTTTTCATTGTATACAAGCTGTGCAGCATCATGAGGCACTCTGAGCATGTGATGCTATTCCCTGTGCTGGTGATACTGCAATGCCTTGAGTTTGCATGAGTTTTTGTCTTTTCTTAAATAGCAACAAAGCATTTGAAAAATAATGTTAACCTTTGCACCACTAGTGCCCTTGAGAAATTTCTTTTCAGTCATAATTCTGTATTTGAATTTCATCATAAAGTTTATTATTTGAATATTAGGAAGTTCTGCATACAGTGTAAAAGTTGTATGTCCCTCTTGTTACTGTGTCTTACTGATGCATGTTCAGAGTATTAAAAATTGAACACCTGTAGTGGATTAAGGTGTAAAACAAAAAGTGTTTCAACAAGCAGTAAACTGCATGTCAAGTCTAGGAATAAGCCTTGTTTAAAATTGTTTTAACTTTTTCTACAGAGCACACCTGCAACATCGATACCAACAGTTCAAGTACAGGGCCAGCAGATGAATTTGCAGCCACCTTCATACACTGCAGCAAGTCAACAGGCAGAGCAAATGAAAAAACCTGGACAGAACTTCATGTGTCTGTGGCAATCTTGTAAAAAGTAAATGACTCCTTTATTTACCTGATATGTAACAGATGCTTGTATATAGAAAGTGATTCTGTAAGTTCCATACATTCTCTTTCCTTAAGTTACCTTATACTTTGTCAGTGGGGAAAAGAAAAAATGAAAAGTGTTGAGGAAATTGAATGAGATGGGGGAAGGCAAGACTGCTATAACTGCTCTCAGTTATACTTCAGAGCATAAAATGAGTGTTATGTGACTTTCTTGTAGTATATTGATTCTTCAGTAATAAAAATTATAAGTTGTGTAGTTTAAGTTTAAAAGAATTCCGAGCTCTGAAGCTTGTTCTCTGTGTTGCAAATATATGAGTAGTTCCTGTACTGCAGTTGCAAATCATGTCTTGACATTTTCTTGTGTTTTCAGTTTTGCAAGAGCAGGGTTTTGCACTTCAGTGTCCTGGTCACAGTCTTATTTAGCTTATGACTAATTTTAGTAATTATACCATTTGTGTGCCAGAGTATGCTGTTGTCACGAAGGGAAGTAAAAAGAAGCTGGGCCTTAAGACTAGACAACCAAATAGACTAGACTTAAGATTAGACAGACAAATTTTTTTTTAAATTTGCTGCTGTTGTTCCTAGAGAGGAGCGAACTAGCAAACATTTAGATGTAGGCTTATAAAAACTTGATACAACTCTTATAAAAAGTACGTGTATCTTGACACGTAAGTTATTTTAAAATAACTTAGGTTCGTGAATATGCTTAGTTTCTGGGTAAGGGCAGAGATTGGTGAAAAAACGTAGTTGTTAATAGCCACTTTGAAAACTGGAGGCAAATTGTGAGAAAAATTGCATAACATATAGGATGGTACGAAGAAGAATGAGAGGCCTCATTGCTGTAGGATGACAAAGGAGCATAAAGCTGATTTGACAGAAAGCTGGTGGGAAATTCAAAAAATTGGGATGAAAAGATGGAGAAGTTTAACTGCTTGGAACTGATAGTGAATATAAGTCATTTGAACTGAATTATAGGAATAGTTAGTATGAAACCCCTGAAGGTGTAATTTCTGTTTCTTTCATTCTTTGCAAACATAATTTTAAGATCATTCAGTCAGTGCAAGACACAGAGATCTGTCGCTTTTTAAATCATTGCACTATTTTCACTTTAAAAGCAACTTTTCTTTCTTTAATAGGTGGCACTTCTTTATGTAAGATTTATATGTAAGGCTTTACTTCCTCTGTAGTTTCCTCCCTTACTATTAATAAATAGAACCGTAGAACCCTAATCTGCTGGCTGCACAGTAGATGCATTAACTCATGCCTAGGTACAGGTGGGTTGCATTGAGGTTGAAATGAAAAGCTGGGGCAGTGTCACTGCAGAAGCCTTGCCAGCTTATAATATGTCGAAGAGTTTGCTGAGCTACAGTTTTAAAGTATAAGTCACCAACTTCATTCCATGTCTAAGGTTACATAGGATGAACTGTGTTGGGGCAGGAGGAGGTGCAGTACTATTAAATTACCTTGCATTATCAGTCTTTTTGTAGTCTGTCTTAAAATACTACTCCAGGAAGTTTACCTGAGACTGACGTTAAGGGCTGCAAGGTCATTGATCTTTATATTTTACTCCACATCTAGTGTATTATTTCTCTTGCTTTTGTTTATCTGGCTGTTACTTCCTGTACTGCTTTTCGTTCATGGTTAAATTTCACTCTTTTCAAAAGCTTTCTGAGATGTTTGCATTAATGGATTTTAGTTCACATGATACACAACTCTTGTTTTTATGGTTTCACCTTTGAAATAGTTATTTCAGTCCCAGCCTAAAACCAGTTTAGATAAACATTACACTCGATGTTCTCTGTGGTGAAGAGAGAACCAAAATGTTGTTAGCATTTTCCTCAATATATGTTGTTTATTCATAGTTCTTGAACAGCCTGATTAAAAGCAGGTATATGAAATCTCCTATAGGCTTCCTGGTTCTGTTAGAAGTAAAGAAAAATCTGGAATTGCCACCTGTTCTTTTTTTGTTTATAGCTCTCAATCTTAGCTTTTTTTTATTGAGTAGTTTGAGTGGGAAACAAGAAGATTCTTTTGAGTGGGTCATTAGTCTGTGTGAATTTCACTTCTTGGTTTAGTTCTCGATTGCTTAGCGTTTTTTTTACTTAGAATTAAGCAGGCAGTTAGACTACTGGGGTTTTTTGTGATCTCTGTAGCTAACTGGAAGGATAGGACAGGAAAAAGTAATTTTCACCTGTTTCTCTATGCGTGTTCATTAGTTTATTTTTCAAAAAAACCTAGCATTTTGTTTTCCTTCAAAGATGAAATGCTGAAGTCAGTGAAGGCCTTAAACATTTTGTTGTGAAGCAGGTTAAATATGAATAAATAAAATAGTATGTTCTTTTCTTACTGACTAATTTGGCTTCTCCAGTCAGCAGCATTCCAGTGGTGTGTGTTGGTGTTTTTGTTTGCTGTGGGTTTTTTAGAATTGAATTAGGAAACGTTAGAGCAAGATATGAAATGCTGCAGATTTAGTAGTGTCTAAAGACTACAATGAGATGAGGCTGAACTATGCAAATAGTTGAAATGATGGGCCTCTGGCAGATTTGTTCACATTTAATATCTGAAGTGAAAGTAAAATTATAAAAGGTGTCAGTCAGCACATTACTTTGCATTAAGGATGTAACAGAAAGTAGGTGTTTTCCTTTGAACTTCAGCTGTCTGTAAGTACTGCTAATTGTATGCAGCTTAATTTAAAAGCTGCTGTTTTGTTTCACAGGTGGGCAGATGTCTGCTCTTGAATTGCTTTGTATTTAAAAAGTTGAAAATGCTGTTGAATCTCCAGTGCCTGTCAAGTCAGCTGTTACTGTTCTGTTCAGCAGTTGAACAGAACCATGAATGAATTAAATGTGGAAACAAGAGTCTAGGCTGAACTGACCATATTGTCAGTACATAAGCTTTTATTACTAAAGTTAGGTGGTTCTTTAAGGAAAAGTAGGTTTTTTTCTCTGCAAAATGGTAGTATGTTTGCATCATTTTAGATCAGTGATTGAAGTGTATAACACTGAATACATTAAACATAAATACATTAAACAGTGAATGAGCCATAGCTGAAATAGCTTTATTTTTCTGAAGCTTTGCCATGTTGAATGGAATGTTTTGCACTGTATTTTTGTATTTCAGTTAGGCCATGAAATTTGTTTTACCTGGGCCAGAAATTATTCCTAAAATGGTTAGTGCCAGGCTTAAGTTGATTCCCCTTTTTTTGTGGAAAAACATCTTTCTGTCCTCTGAATCACCCACTGTTGAGCCAGTGTAGATATAAAACATTCTACTTTCATTTCCTGCTATGGGTTTGTCTCGACCAACGGCAAGAGTATTTCTCCTTCTCACCTTCTCTTCAGTAAGAGGTAATTGGTACGTAAAAGATGAATGCTTTTAAAGAGTGTGGTATTTATTGCCAGTGCAGAATGTAATTGCTGTATTACAGGTGGTTGCTGCAGTAGCATTCAGTTTATAACTAAGACTTGTCTGTGGGTAAAATTAGCTCTTTGATACCTTTATAGTGTTCAGGTATCAATGTCTGTACACTTACACATAGACATAAATTGCAAGTATGTGTGCATAATGGACACTACTGAAATGAGTAGTGGGATGTGGAAGGAGGCAGCTGGATCAAAGCACTCACTGATCTGCTATTCATAAGCTGAGAGTGTGTGAGGGCAGCTGGTGGCAATGACTTTCCAAATGGCAGCAGCTAGATTTCTAGACCTCTTTGGTCCAAGCATTAAGTGGGTGTTGATGAGCTGGGTTAGTTGTATTGAAGCAAATTTTGAGCAGCTAAATCTCTCGACCATTTTTTCTCTGTTGGAGTAAGGGGCTTAATGTCTAATTTGTAGCAGCTGAGATATATAAGCTGTATATATAGGCTAAAAAAACCCCAGTGCTTTGAATCATTCACTATTTTCATGTCATGTTTTTTGAAATACAGCAATTTTCTTTTACCAGCTTATATATGTTACAGTAGTACATCATTTGTCTACATGAGATTGCAGGTAGCCTAGGTTGCAGCAGTCATGCATTGGGGGAGCTTGCAGTCTTGTGAAATACAGGTCAGGTAAGGAGTAAAGTCAGGCTCTTGAACTTTAAGAAGGGAGACTTCGAGTTGTTAAGGGAGATTGTCTGTGGGATCCTTGGGAACAAAAGAGTGGAACAGACCTGGCAAAACTGGAACTAAACCTGGCAAGGTACGCAAGGAATAACAAGAAGGGCTTGTACAGGTACATTCATCAGAAAAGGAGGGTCAAAGGAGGTGTACCCTTGCTGGTGAACAGGTAACAACAAACAGAGCCAGCATGGCTTCACCAAGGGAAAAGCCTGTCTGACCAACCTAGTGGCTTTCTATGTTGGAGTAACTGCATCAAAAGATAAGGGAAGGGCTACAGATGTTATTTATCTGGACTTCTGTAAAGCGTTTGACGTAGTCCCCCACAACATCCTTCTTTCTAAATCAAAGGGAGATGGACTTGATACATGGACTGTTAGATGGATTAGGAATTGGCTGGACAGTCGTATTCAGAAGGGGATGATCAATGGCTGAGAGTCTGAGGGGACACGTGGTGTCTGTCATGGGTCTGCACAGGGACCAGTGTTACTTAATATCTTCATTGATGACAGGGATGAAGGGATCAAGCAAGTTTGCAGGTGACACTGAGCTGAATGATGCAGCTGACACATCTGAAGCACAGGATGCCATCCAGAAGGGACCTGGACAGGCTTGAGCAGTGGGCCCATGGGAATCTAATGTGATTTAACAAGGCCAAGTTCAAGGTGCTGCACCTGGGTGAGGGCAAAGCCTGGTATCAACACAGGCTGGGGATGAACAGATCAGAGCAGCCCTGCTGAGAAGGACTCGGGGGTGCTGCTGGAGGAGAGGCTGGACATGACCCAGCCATGTGTGCTTGCAGCACAGAAAGCTGGTCAAGGGAGGTGATTCTGCCCATCTGCTCTGCTCCAGTGCTGCCCCATCTGCAGTGCTGCATTCAGCTCTGGGGTCTCCAGTACAGGAGTGACATGGACCTGCTGGAATGAATTCAGAGGAGGGCCACCAAGTTGATGAGATTTAAATAAGGTCTGACTGCCAGTGAAGGAGGAAAATGGGAAAAGAAATATGAGAGATTCTATTCTATAAATATTTATTTTTATAAATATATTTATATATTGTATAAACCTCATCTGGTTTAGCTGTTCATAGTTTATTGCTGTATTTTGCTTGTATTGCAGAGAATGGGTCTATTGGAATTAACATGCATTATTTCTTTGGTGAAGTGTAAGTAGAAAATAGAACCATGATATTTCAATCAGATTTGGAAAAATCATACTGACATTTATTGGTAGCTCACTGGTAATATCTGTAGATGTTTTTCCCTTCAAAACTTTGCAACTTTCCATTTATAAATGCATGTCTCAATTCAGGAAAAAAAAAAGGGTTGACCACTCTAAGTTGATGTTTGTTATATCTGTACCTTACCATTAACTGTCATTCCCCTCCCCTCTTTTTGTAGGTGGTTTCAGACACCATCACAGGTTTTCTATCATGCGGCAACTGAACATGGAGGAAAAGATGTCTACCCAGGACAGTGCTTATGGGAGGGATGTGAACCTTTCCAGCGACAGAGGTTTTCCTTCATTACCCATTTACAGGTGCAGATTTTCTTTCACATATTACTTCAGAAAACAGTAGGAATTTAATGCTAAATTTTCACACACCATTCTTACTGTCGTTCTCTTTTCTCCAAACAGGATAAGCACTGTTCCAGAGATGCTTTGCTTGCAGGATTAAAGCAAGATGAACATGGACAAGCAGGAAATCAGAAGCCTTCCAATAAGTAAGAGACTTGAGCCTCACTAAGAGTAGAAAAAATAAGAGAATTAGAAATTATTGACAGAATCTGTTTATAGCTTGGCTTATCAGGTGAAACTCTGCATATGGAAGAATCTGTAATCAAATTTGAGGTCTGTTTCAGTAAGACGAAAAGGACAAAGGGGGAATAGATTCTGATGTAGTGGCAGTTATATATTTTAAAAACCGGGTAATTCTTTAAAGTTTATGGGTCAAAACTCTATGAAGAACATAGTTCTCAACGTGTTCTCCTATTTTTTTGCCCGACTGGACAGCATTTTATAACTTCCCTTATAACAGGGAAGTGCTTGTAATACAAATGGGAAGTTATTTATTGTGTACAGTTCATGTGTCACACAACTGAGATGGATTGTCTTGTAACTTGTTGTATTCCTTCCAGTTTTGTGGTCTAAATTTGGGCTGATTTGATCCAGGGACTGCTGTAATAAACTTTCCTTAAAAAAAGCAAGCAAGATAAATGATAGATTTTTTGTTGCTGTCTGAAATCAGGTTTGGCTCTTCTCTTTCCCAGAATGATTTAGACCATCTGGAATTAATATTGGAGAGTGCATCCTCATTGGTATGAGGTTTTTGGGCTGGCTATATTAATAGTGGAGTTGTTCAAGGTTCAGTTACTTGTGTGAGTGTGTTATGTCCTGGTCTCTGTTAGTAACTGACTGGAACCACTTTAGGTGTGATTATATGGTCCCAGGCAGATTTTTGCAGTTCTGTTCTGTGGCTTGTAAAACTGCTACCAAGCTGCTGGAGGCAGCAGAGAAAGGTTATGAAGACTGAGAAATTTAGTTTGAGAGTCCTTTTATTTTTCTAATATAAAAGACCATCTGAACACAGACTTAAAATTGCTTTATGGGGCCTTATTTCATTAAACTGAGGAACACTCATATCTCGGAAAACCACAAAAAGAATTATGGTAATGTAGCCTGAAATACTTGGTAAGTGGGAAGTGTAGGGCTGACACCATCTACTAGCATGATGTGTTCTTAACTCTGCTTTTTTATAATGTTCCATCACACAGATAACACATTCCAGTGTCCTCACAAGCTTCTTTTAAATTGGCACAGGTACTCATAGGAGAAAAAACATTTATACATTCCGCCTTAGTCCTAAAAATAGGCAGGATTCCCTAATTAGGTCAGATTCAGAAAGCAGGAATTTACACGCATAACCAGTTCTTGCTAAAATACTGAGACTGCAATATTACAAGATACTAAGGATGTGATTTCAGAACACAAATTGAAATGAGAACATTGCTCAAAATAGGATGTTTTATGTCTTCAGAAGATGTGCAGATGTGGTGCATAGGGACATGGTTTAATGGGGGAACAAAAGGAAGAGATGAGATGTTTCTAATCAAGCATTCACAGCAGTTAATACACTTCCCTGTCATGTGAAAACTTAAAGGTTCCCTTTCCATTACTTTTATCCTCCTCCCTTAACAAACAGGAAGATTTTAGTGTAGTGTGTCCCCACATTACCTCACAGCACTGCCCCAGAGTTCTGTTTGCACAGCTGAAAGGAGCATCTGCCAGCTACATGAGAGAGACAAGACTTGGTAATTTGCTTTCCTGAATCAGTGACTTGTCAGACGAAACCCTAAGCTCACTCCAGCAGCTCACTTCAAGCTGTCTTACAGGTTCATTTTTGAAAGCTGTCTTAAAAGGTCTTGGCTTAATTTACTATTTTCTGAGTCCTAGAAGTGTATCAGATATATCAGCTCACAACCGATAGTCCTTATCATTAAACTCTTGTATGGAGCTCTGAAGCAGCTTAAAAAAGCCTGATACTGAGACAAAGCATGTTTAAGTCATCAACTTTTAGGCGTTTATTGGGTCAACTTTCTTCACTTAATCCCTCACTATTTAGTAAAAATTACACCTACCTCAGAGACTTCAGGTGGTGAGTGTTACCAGTGCTAGAAGTAAAACAGAGCACAATGTAGCAGATGAGGGCCCGTTCCCTAATCATCCTTTCTGTCTATCATAACACCATAGGCACTTTAAAAAATCTGTAATGGCTTTTCTAGAACCAATTAGGCAATACAGAGCTGCATTACAGAATTGGTTTTATCCATTAATTCTGTTTTTCTTTGCTTTTCAAGTTTTATTATTTTAACTCTTCCCCTTCTGGTTTCCAGAGGTAGCTGAACATTACATTCTGGAAGGTCAGCACTAGCAATTTAACTATATGTTGACTGTAGCTTAATGCATTGGAATCCTTTTGGATTCATGGTAATTTTTTTTTTCCTTATTGCCACTGAAGCAAAGGTGAATATTCTTAATGCTCTGTGGGAGTGGGGCAGGAGATTACTTTAAATCACAACATTAATGGTAGGGTTTGAAGTAAGCTGATAATACAATTAAAGAAATCAAAGAAGTCTAGATTTTTTGCGCGAGAGATGCTTGTCCAGAGACATGTCAGTTCACTTGATGTTTCAATAACTTTTTATCAATCTCTTTTTTCTTCAATCTTAAAAAGATAATTTTTTAATATCTTCAAAATTTATTGCAGTTGTCCCTTTTTCAATATTTCTAGAATCAAGGCAATAGTAATTGAGCTTTCTAAAATACGGTATGATAACTATTGAGGAGAGACATTCAGAACTGCCTCCATTGATGAATCCTTGTGCTTCTCAGTACGAGGAAAACAAAAATGTTACAGAAATTAAAAATTAAGACAGTAATTCTTTTGCTGTGGTACTTGGTCTTCTGTAAACACATTATTGCCACTAGTTTCTTAATTCAGCCACTGCCATTCTCCTTTTACTTTGTAAAGCCTTTTATTTTTTTCATATATATTTTCTTTTATATTTTTTTATATTGTATATATTATTTCTATTTGGGGAGGATGATGGAGTGATTATGAGCTAAGATGTTAAGTTGGGGTCTGTCTGTTACTACAGTAATCCAGTTTTTAGCTGGGCTTCTTTGCTGTTTGAACTTCAGATTACTAATAAAGTCTCTATAAAGAGATTCTTAGACTATTGCTTTCAGTATATGATACCTAAATAAAACTCTTACTGGCTTTCATTCAAAAAAATAGAACATTTACATTTGATTTATGCTATGTTTACAAGTAAGCACTACTTACGCTTCTTAACCAGGTTCTACTAAGGTATTAAAAGACTTCATAATAATGTTTTTCAAAATATTCAAGTGTGGTGATATTTTTCACCACTAATACTAATTGTTTTTTAGGATGACATTATGAGTCTAAATCATTAAGTGAAGTTGCATATATATGTACATTCTCAACTATGATGGCATGGTTAATTTCCAAGTTTTTATATGAAATACAGCTTTTACTTCAGTGTTAATACTGAAAACAGAGAAATAGCTTCTGCTATGTTTGTTATACTCTGCTTAATATATTAATCTCAGTCTAAAACCTGCAGTAACAGATAACTGGTTTTACAAATGTTTGATATGATATAATAATTACATATTTTAGGTCTTAGAACATAACTTACATTATTTTATATTGCTCCTCACTAATCACAGTTAATATATATTTTATATTGCCTTAGTGTCTAATGGTCCCAATGAGCTGTGTCAAGTTTTGAGTAGTTATACTTTAAGGACCTTCTCTGGCCAAATCTCAGATGGCATTTGCATAGCTGGTATCACAGTTCCTGTCTGATAAAACATCACTTTAAATTGGTACACTTCGGGAAATGGCTGTGTTATTAGTACAATATATTACTTTTCCATCATAAATGTCAGGGCTGAGGAGTAATACTTCTTCAAGAGAAGTGTTTTTTCACATAAAATGAAGCATGACTCTTCAGAAGGCTTTACAATGAGGCTTATCTCTGTGGAAGCAATCATGTATCAGCACCAAGTGTTAGTGGATCCTTATGTCTCTGTTCAGATACTTTAAAAATTGTAAAATAAGTTTTCCGAGTTGTTGGTGGTCTAGAAAGGAGCACAAAACTTACTTTTATTAATTCTTTCTTTACTAATGTAGGCAGCCAGCTGCAGGGGCTACTGCCTCTACTCCCAGAGCACAGAAGGCCATTGTGAATCATCCGAGTGCTGCCCTAATGGCATTAAGGAGAGGATCAA